>JALPQD010000059.1:3464862-4664862 GCA_023101885.1 Typhlomys cinereus | reverse complement strand
AATAATGTAGGGACTTTGGAGTTCTGAATTATGGTTTGTTGTTGTTTTCAGTTTTGCTATTCCTGCACTGCCTTGAATATGTCCTAATTGGTATAGAAGGTCATCTAACCAAAGATAAAAGACAAAGATCTTAATATAATTCTTTATCTTTTCAAAAGCAAAAAAAAGCACAGCTCTTTGTTTCATTGATTTTCTTTTGTATTGTCTTTTTCAGTTCCAATTCATTGGTTTCTGCTCTGATCTTAGATATTTCTTCCCTTGTGCTACATTTAGGATTAGTTTGCTCCTTTTTTTCTGAGGCTTTCACGTGTAACATTAAGCCACTTGCTCAGGATTTTTGCTTTTTTGTGATGTAGGCGTTTAATGCTATAAACTTTCTTTTCAATACTGCTTTCAGTGTATCCCATAGATTTTGTAGGTTGTATTTTCATTTTCATTGACTTCAAGGAAGTTTTTAATTTCCTGTTTTATTTCATTTTTGACTCATTCCTCATTTAAAAATGTGTTATTTAGCTTCTGTGGGTTTGTGAGGCTTCTATTGTTTCCTTTGTTGTAGATGTCTGCTTTTATTCCATGATGGGTAGATAGTATGGAGTAATTGATTTCAATTTTTCTGTATATATGGGAGTTTGATTTGTGTCCTAGTATATGGTCTGTTTTTGAGAATGTCCCATAAGCTGCTGAGTAGAATTTGTATTCTTTAGTGTTTTGGATGCAAAGTTCTGTCAATATCTGTAAGGCCCATTTGATTTATGGTTTCATTTAACTCCAATGTGTCTCTGTTTAGTTTTAAGCCCATTGACCTGTCCAATGGTGTGAGTGGGGTATTACAGTTTCACATTTCTACTGTGTTTGGGTTGATTAGTTATTTTGTATCCTGTAGTTTTTGTTTGAGGAATTTGAGTGCTTCACTATTTAGTGCATATATGTTAAGATTTTAAGATGTTTGTGATAGCTAATCTTGGGTGTCAACTAATCTTGGGTATCAACTTGACCACACCTGGCATTAACTAAGATCAGCTATCAGACTACCTGAAGTGATTTTCCAGATCAATACATTCTAATACAAAGACCAGCCCTACATCTGATTGGAACCTCTCAGTACCAGATCAAATAAAAGCCATACAACAGAAGACCTAGAATAAAAACTTTCTACTTCTACTTTCCAGGATGTTTGCAGTGACTTAGCCTGCTTCCAGCTTCAGCCAAATCATGTTGTCTCCACCATGGAAGACTGTTTCTCCCTTCTGGAATCATAAGATGAATAACCCTTCCTTTCTTCCTTAAATTGCTTAACTTTAAATGCTCTCTCATAGCAACACATAAGAGTACTAATAAAATCTTCTTTCTGGAACTTTCTGTCTATTAAGATGTAGTATCTGTTTGTATCTTGTATGGTATGGTTTATTTTAGTTTGAAATCTATTTTGTCTGATATTAAGATGGCCATCCCTGCTTCTTCTTCTTTCCATTTGCTTGGAGTACTTTTCACCATCATATTAGAGAAGTGAAAAGTGTTTATCTTTTGAGGTGAAGTATGTTTCTTAGAGGCAAAAATTTGATGGGTCATGATGTTTGATCCAAGTTATATGCCTGTGTCTGTTGATTAAAGAGTTGAACCCATTGACATTTATAGTTATTAGTGAAAGGTATTTAGTGATTCTGACTGTTGCAATTTGCCTGCATGGTTGCTGATAAATGACCATCAAATGGTAAAAGGGAACAAGGGATTTATTCTCTTATGATTATTGGTTATAGTTCTCAGTCCAGCTTGATCAGAGCATGCACCAACACCAGGGCCAAGGGAACTGGCCACACCATCACCACATAACAGCTGAGAGATGGACAATCCTTACTTGGCAGACCAGCATGGCAGACCAGCATGTCTAGCAAGTGAACAGAAGGATGCTGATTTTCTCAACCAGCTCCTGTGATTTATTCCAGGGCCTAATCCCACCCACTATAGGCTTTCTTTAAATATGCCAAATAAAATCTTTAAATATTCCAAATAGAATCATTGTAACAATGAGAAAACATCAAGTTAAGACCAAAGTCCAGCAAATTCCTGTACTTCAATGTCCATCTTCTGTTGCTCATCATGTATTCAAGGTGACTCAAAGATTTTAGGGATTGCCAGTTCCTGTTTGCAGCTCGAAGTTGTAAAAGCAGAGTTCCTTGAACCAAGCTGAATCTCCAATCACAGTCATCCTCAGCAAACATCCTAAGGTTCTGGCATCTCCAACACTGTGTTCGCTTCTGCAGCTATGAGCTTCACCTTCTCTCACAGGAACTCTACCTCTGCCACTTGGTGTCAAGCTTTTGCTGCTTTCAAGGAACCCCTTAAATTGTTCACCAAAACCAGTACCACCTGGGGGATAGACGCTCTGAAGTGAGTTTGAAAAGCAATTTGGTCCACTTGAGCCACAGCTGCACCAAATCTTGTGCTCTGATGCTGTAAAAGTCTTTTTTAGGCAGCCAAACTTCCAATGGGCAAGAAACAGCTTTAACCTGGGCTTTTGGCCCCCGAAGGAACCTGGGTTTTCAAACCATGAGCTTGCCATACAGTGGTTTTCATATCTTCTTCCGTCCCAATGCAAGTCACTAAGTTCTCCTTCACTGATACTCATTTCTCCAATAGCAGCAGCAGATACTCTGCTTCCTGTGCTTTCCACATCCAGAGCTTCATGGCCACCAACACAGCTCTCCTCTCTCAAGCAAACCAGTATATCATCTTTAAATTCAACTTAGCCAAAGTCCTTGTTCCCCTCATCACAAATTGGGCCTAAACAATCCATAACTCTCTCAGCACTGACTTTATGCAATTGGCCCACAAAACTCTGAAGAATAGTATTTGTAAATCCACAAAGTGAAAATCCTCAAGCATTTCCAACTTTGTCCAGCGAAACCATTCAAAAGCCACAATATCCACATAGTCAGATTTATCAGCAACACCCCACTTCGCTGGTACCAAATTCTGTTGCAGTCAGCGTGCATGGTTGCTGATTAATGACCATCAAATAGCAAAAGGGAACAAGGGATTTATTCAAGTTGACACTTGTGCTTAACTATGACACTGATATTTTGTTGATCTTGTGGTATTTGCTTTTTTTGGTCCATTCAGGTCTTGTGCTGATATTATTTATTCCCTTTAGCTTCTTTGCTGTGTTTATCCTTCTCTTCCATCTTGCGCATTTCTGCCAGTATTCTCTGTAGCCCTGTCTTAGTGGCCATATAGTTTTTAAACTGTTTCTGTCATGGAATATTTTTCTTTCACCTTCTATTATGAAAAACAGTTTTGGTGGATATAATAGTCTGAGTTGGCATCTGTGCTCATTCAGAACTTGTATTGTGTCCTTCTAGGCCCTTCGGGCTTTTACCCCTTGTGTTGAAAAATCAGTTGTTATTTATCTCTTGTATGTCTGTTTCTGGACCCATGATCTGTATGTTGGGCCTTAACTGTGTCCCAGATTTCCTGTATACTCCATTCAAAAGTGTTTTACAGTTTATCAGTTTCCTTAATTGACTTAAGAACCTTTTATTATCTTCCAGTTCTGAGACTTTGTCTCCTACATGATCAGTTCTATTTTTGAGACTCTCTACTGAAATTTTTATTACAGTTTTTTTTTGTTGTTATTCTACTGTTATTTTACTCTAGGATTTTTTTTTTTTTGTATGCTTGTTTGTAGATCACTTTGGTTTTTTTTTTTTTTTTCAGTGTTTCAAGATGTGTTTTCGGGGCTGGAGAGGTGGCTCAGGGGTTAAGCCTCCGCCTTGCAGGCGGAAGGTCCTGAGTTCGGATCCCAGATCCCACGTATAGACTCCAGGCGGAAGCGGGGGCAGCCTGTGCTTCTGGTCCTGGTAGGGCGGAGCCTGTGAATCCCGGGGCAGAAGGAGGTGGAGGCGTCCATGGTGGTTCACGAATTCGTCCGTGGTTCTACACAGACACACACACACACACACGCACACACGCATATGCACACAGTTGAATAAATAATTAAAAAAAAAAAAAAAGATGTGTTTTCATTCTGTTTGTGTCTTGCTTTCATTTTCTTGGATTTCTTTCCTGAGTTTGTTGAGTTATTCTTCAAATGTGTTTAGGTATTTATCTATGTCCTATAGGAGCTGTTTGGTGCTATATGATAATTTTCTACTTGGATTTATTTCCTATATATTTGTGATTGAGAGATGGGGTGCTGATGCATGGGGATTCCAGGGACTCAGGTTCTGGAGTGGAATACTTCAAGTTCCCACATGCAGGCCAGGCCTGGGAACAGCTCATCCAGTCCTCAGAGGCTGTTCACAGAGCTAAAATGAGCTTTTATGATACTAGAAGACTGGTATGCCACAGAGGAAGAAAAACTCTCAGTAACTCTTAGCCAGATATTAATTCTGTGAGGTATAATAAAGAAGTTTGAAGAGATTTGCCTGTCAGTGCAATAGTGGTATGAATGTTATGGGAATAACCATCTGCTATTTGCATAGATGTAAAACTCTCTCAATAGGAGGGACTCAGATCTGGTACATAATTTTTTAATAAAAACCTGTAGATAGAGAAGAGTCCCAAGCCTCGCTATTACTGTTTTGCTAAGAAAATAGGACAACAAACTATCTTGAAAAACACTTAACTTTAAATCCACAGATTAGTTCATCTCTCAGCCTTCATCTATGAGACTGTTCAATGAATGGGCACTAATGCAGAAAATCATAATTGGTCAAAGTGCTGGAAGAAAATGACTTAGGGTGCTCAAGACTAAGTAGGACTTATGAATATCCTTCTCCTAGGCTCAGGGAACAGCACAGAACAGCAAAGAAAGGATAAGAGTGGTTCTGGTAGAATGAGTACTAACAAACAGCATCTCTTAGACATATGATATGAACTTACTGTGGTTATGTTTATCTGTACAAGAACTACACAATATTGGTCCCATTAGTATTACATCATAATTAAGGTAAGAACTCATGTGACCTACCCCTATATGATCATATATTGATGATCAATGTTGGCTGGAGGAAGGGGACCCAATAACTTCAATGGTGTTGCTGGTGACAAAATCACCTATACTGTAGTGCACACCTAGGTAGGCACATACTACTAAAAGCAGTCCTTACTGGACTCAGTGGGAAGACATTATGGGGATGGAAACTTGTGAGAAGATTCTTGGTAAGAGAAGGAAGGGTCAAGAAGAGCTGAGGAATCTAGAGAGATAATGAAAAAAAAATCTACTGTTTAAAACTGTCGAGGAAATACAAATAAAACTATAAAAATGAAAGGGTAAGAAATAAAATCAGGCATGTTTTTATATGGATATCACTCATAATTTTTAATTAAGATTTCCATTTCAACTATTTGTTTTGTGGCAAATAAAGGACAAATTTCTGTATTTTTCATGATGTAGAAATAATGCCCAGTTTCAGCTAACATATTTCCAATTCATAAATAACAATGCCAATGTTTTATGTGTATAGCCAGTAATGCCATATCTGGTAGTCTATGCATAGTTCTTAGACGCTTCCTTTTGAAAACTTATGTATTTGAATCTGTATCAGTTTGGAATACATGGTACATGCTTATCTTATTATTCATTCTTTGACATCAATCTTTGCGTCATATACTGATGCAATTAAACATTAGAAACAATTCTGTTTTTACAGTGAATGTATTACCTTAATCATTCACTTCTTTTATTTTCACTTTTTTGATAGGAACTTTTAGTATGAATTAATACAAAATTTCCTACAAATTCTAATAAAATTCAGTAATTCAAATTTAGCTGAAATCTATGAAGAGGAAATTACTTTGGGATAATGTTAGAGATAATGCTAGGTTTGACTCAATTATATCCGCAGAGTCATTTACATCCATAAGACTCTTAGAAAAGAAAGTTCTGTTTCTTTTTTTTTTAACATTTATTATTATTATTTCTGCTCATACAAACTTAATAGGTACACCGGTTCCCTCCCTCTCTCCTCCTCCCCCCAAACCCCCTGCTCCCCCTCCCTCTTCATCCCCCAGTACCTCCTCCCCCCAATCCCCAGAGAGTCCTTTAATGTGCATGCCAGACTCTCCTCTGGACCCTCCTCTCCGATGACTTACAAGGACCCAGTGGCCTTTCCCTGAACCCTTTCCCATGTTCCCCTTAGGTATAGGAACACTACTGTGGCTGTCAATCCCTTGCCTCCAAGGATCTTGGTGCCTTTAGCAGATGCTAGACTTTGTGGGGTCAATACTGTGTTGGATATTGCAAGTTCTGTTTCTTATTATTTTCTTAACACCATGACATAAGAATAACTTTGCCCCTTAATTCATTAGGAGAAATTTTAACCCTGCTAGATGGTTCTCTCAGAAAAAAAGACTGACTGTACAACACCAATAACCTGAATCTGATTGCAAGAGCTGGAATAACAGTTGAAGAGAGAACCGACCCCATGAATTCTTAAATTTTAGTTTAGAAAGTATATAATTCATTAAGATAGCTTTAATTTTTCTTCCCTCTAAATTTTTCACAAAAAAGTAGAATGGAATTATAATCTACTAACACTGAAGCCTCAGGGAAGATGAACACAATGGTGGACTATCCCTGAGCCAAGTCTGTCTTAATCTCTAACCACTATGCAACAGCACAGCAGAGTTAATTGTCCAACTACTTGAAAAAAAGAGATTAGAAAAATGAATGGATGGGGCTGGAGAGATGGCTCAGGGGTTAAGATTCTGCCTCCCAAGCAGAAGGTCCTGAGTTCAGATCCCAGGTCCCATCAAAAAAAATGCCAGGTGGTAACAGAGGAAGCTTGAACTTCAGGCTCTGGTGGGCAGAGCCTGGGAAATCTCAGAGCAAAGGAAGAAATCCCAGTTAGAAGCGATCCAGGATGATTCCCAAAATCACCTTAGGATTCCACAAGGACACACAGTGTACACATACACACACACGCACACACACACACACACACACACACACAGTAAAATAAAAATATAAAAAAAGAGATTGATGAGTCATCATTGTGTAAATATTTTAGAAATATGAAGACCAGATAAGTCACAATCCTAGTCATTAATGAGGAATAAATAATTGTTGAAATTACAAAATAAGGTAAGTAGCAAATTCACAAGTTTTAAAGTTTTAACCGTACCTAGAAAAATCTTTTTTCACATGAGAAATCTTTTTTCACAAACTGATCTAAAGTGTAGAAGGAAATGTCTAGAATCCACACATGTATTCTATGATGGTCATTATTTTATTTCTCCTTAGGGATTTTCAGATTTTTTTGTGTATCGTTGTATTCTAGAATGGAGTTTACATACTTTAATAAAAAATCATGAAACTACAAAATATTTTAGTTTAATGCTGCTAAAGTGGTAGAGAATTAGAACCATAGAAGATCTTTATGCTTCTGTGTTTCATGTAATTAAAATCTACAAAATTTAATTATTAATAAATTTAAATGGCTACTAATAAACTTCAGGTAAACCATACTGGTTTTATGTCACAAGTAATGTTGCTTTCTGAATATTAATTTCCTCATAATGTAAACACCAGAGTAGGAGGTACAACTCTTCAATACAAATCATCAAAAATTTTTCAATGTGAATTTTTTTTGATTTTTGTGTATAGTAATTTTATTCCTGTTTTCATGCTTAAACTGTGTAATCGTGTCTATTAATTCCCCTTCATGAGTCAGTGGTAGAGTAGATTTATTACCAATTTTGTATCACAAAAGTCAATACTCAAATATAGTGTGCTATTTGGAGTTAGTCATCCAATATGCATATGAAAGCCAGCCAATTTAAGCTTTTATTACTGAGTGATTCGGTATCCTTTGATATATCTGAAAAATTCTATGGAGTCTCAGAACTCAGTGGATAAATATTAAATTGATTATAATCAAGCTACAGAATGTATACTTCAAAGGAATCACAATCATCTATTAGACTAAATGGATTAGTAAAGATAAACAACAAAAACAGATGGATAATGAACAAAAGGGGAAGGTTTGCAAATAAAAGGTTATAAAAGAAAAATATTTTCTTTACATATAAATACATATAGAATATGTAAACATAATATAATATATAAATATTGTATATAATTCCAACTGTAATTTATGAAATCAGCAACAATGAATTAGCAGTTACAATGAAGGTATTTCCATATTTTTTCACATGTAGACAGAAGCAATGTTGATTTCAGGGATAATGTTGGCAGAAACAGAGTAAAGCTGAAGGATGGCCAATGATTATAACGGATGCAGATAACTAGAGCAGAAAAGAAAGGTATCTAACATCTGCTCTGTTCAGAATGAAAAATAAATTAAAGTGACAGGAATAAATCAATATTTTGATAATCCTTTGGAGATTGATTGGAAACCATGATTTTATCTTGTATGTGAACTGACTACCTTTTAAACTTATTAAGATTTATACATTTTTCTTTTGTTAACTATAGTATTGGAAAGAAGGATGCTTCATCATCATTTTCCTTTTGAGAAGAAGCAGCTTTTCATGAGAAAAGAGAACTCCTATGGCTCATCTTCCTGCAGAGCTGTCTGACAACAGAAATACAGCCTTTAGGGCATTCATGGAAAGGATTCTCTGCAATGTTCCTATGCGTCATTTCTTTCTTTGCTAGTGAAATGCTAGGTTCTGTTTCAGTTTACAGAACATTTTTGTAGTAATATTAGCATTATTACTTTTGCAAGCAGAATCCTTTTCATGGCTTTTCTCCTTTCCTGAAATATGATTGTGTGGTTAACGTTTGAGTTGGTAAAATGTTGCACTTAAAGCAAATTCTGTTTTAAAATGTGCCTTGACATGTCTAATATATTGAAAAATTTAAAAAAATCATTGAAAATTTTCAAAGCAAACTTCATGTTCACTTAATTAAATCGGCTCATTTTTTATGTCATATAACTTATCTATTTCCAGATCCATTTCAGCTGGAAACTTTTGCTCAGTTTTTTATTTTTTTATTGAATTGATGGAATTAATATTCAACCATATTCAAACTTAAAAACTTAAAACATTCATACTAGAAATGTTTTGCAACCTAATATTTCCAAACATTCAAGATAATAATGAGAAATTTTAAAATATGAATTTGCTTGCCTGATATTTACTAAATGTTATTATTCTCTCAGCAATAAATTCTCCTCTTATAAGTTGCTTGTAATAACAAAGGAAGCGATAACCATATCTTGCATTATGTTATATCTTGTGTACTTCACACTTGCTTTCTTGCCTAAATACGCTGCATATAAATGTACCCAATACCCTTTGAATTTTGATTTGAACAGTACAGTATTATATATTTTAAAATTTTTATTGAGTCATTTTAGATGTATCTAAAATAAATTGTATAATTAAAAATTTTAATAAAGATTAAGAAAATCAAACAGCAAAGATATCGAAAAATATCAAAGAAACTCCTTTTTTAATATGAATGGTCTCCACTACATGGAATATATCCATAATCTTTATGACATAATTACTTCCATTTCAATTTATCAATTTTTATATTGCCTAGATATTTATGTAAATTTTAAAATAGTTCTGTTATAGCCACACAAATATTCCCTAGCTCTCCACTGGTGCTTGTCTTTTATATACACTGAAAAGCACATGTGGTGCTCTATTTAAAAATATTCTTCCATTGAGCAGATGCTGAGCAAATGGCCTAAGGACAGACTGAACAATAATGGAGATAATTAAAGAATGAAGATTTTGCTTCACTTGAACCTTGGCTGGGATGACTATAAGTCAGAGTGCATACTCATACAGAATATGTGGGTGGCAATGGATAAACTGCCAATAAATTCACAAATCCAACAGCTTATGAAAACAAAGGGATTTTATTTTTATGATTCCTACTTATACTTCTTAGTCCAGGTGGACAGAAGAGCTCACATTAACACCATGAGCCAAGGAAAATGTCCATATCATATTCAAAGAGATAACTAAGAGAGTGAAAAAAATCTCACTTTCCAGACAAGATGTTTGTCCAAAGTATGCTAAAGAATGCTGAATTAATTGAACCAGCTCGCAGTCTTACCATCTTGCCCAGGTAATGGTCCCATTCACTATTGGCTATGAATTCCCACATCAATCTGCTCAGGATTTGCCTTAGCTACTAATTCTTCACGACTGTGCTTAGATCTCAGTATTCAATTCTCAAGATGACACCTATCTTATTAGGTAACACAGATCTAATTTTTCTTTCTACTCTTTTCTTTTGTCAGCTCAAAGCATGACCTAACATATAGTCTCAAGAAGAAATGAACACAAGTTTGATGACCAGTTAGTTGTCCAATGAAAAGAGGATATGCCATATCAAATATAGCATAAAATGGAATATACAATTGCTATAGGAGAACTTTGGATATTTATGTGAAACAGGAATCACTGCTTTGAGCAAGTTTACCAATGGTATTAAGGAGAGCCAAGGAGGATATCTTTTACACAGCTGTTGCAGGTAGCACTGGTTGGGTTCTCTTTAATGCCACCATGTTCACCGTACCTGAGTAGATATGACATAAAGTATAAAATATGAAAGTTCCCTTGGAAGTTTGTGTCACTCACTACCATAGTTGCCAATACCTGGCAAAGTAATAGATTAGGATGAGTTATTTCATTGGATGGTAGGAAAAAGTAGACTTAAGCATGCCTTGTGATTCCCCCCCCCAAATTTTAGTGGTATTTCATTCTCTTAAGTCAAGGAGAACCATAGGAAATTGGGTGGAATTATTCCTTGATTTTGCAATGAGTTATAGACAAATATATCTGTAAACATGCCTGCTTTGATTGCCTATTGCAGATCTCAGAGATGACTAAGTGCTTACCGCTCTGCTTCTAGACCCACAGACTGCATTTGCATGGCAGCAGATGTTTGAACATTGCAGATTACTAATTGCAGGCCACTCAGGGAGGGCGTATAATCCTAACATGTTCTTTCAGTTGGACTATAACTCTAACAATAGTATTAAACATTGTTTAATACTTTCCTTGCTTCTTTCTTGTTCCCTCTTTAGCTTCACAAGTGACAGCCCTGGACTGTACTCTGGGAGCTTTTATAATGAACTCCTTGCACTGCCTACTTTCTTTTATATGGACATTTTTTTCTACTTGACCTAAATTCATAGTATAGTCTTTTATTTCTTTTTAGGTTGCTCAAAATTACACAATTTTGTTTCAAACCATTCCGCAGAGTAAAACAGGGGAGGAAACTGAGTCAAATTGTACAACAGCCATTTATCTCTACATTAACATATTTTTGTCTGAAATTTGCACAGTTCTTCCTGACATTAAGTTATCATTCTAGACAGAAAACGATTAAATGCAGTTCCTCATTTTCTCTGCAGAAAATGGAGTCCAGTTTTCTCCTGTTGCCATAATTAATTGTAACAGTGTAAGGAAAAAAGTTTGTGGAAATAGTGGTATGCTTTATAATAGCTAGTATGAACTAAGACCTTCAATGAATAGCTAGTTTAGCGAGTCCTTTGGAAATAGATCCTTTATCTCAGATAAGCCTTCACATGACATCTGATATCTTGAATGTTCTCCCAGGAGAGACCCTCAGGCTTAATTATCCAATTAAGCAATTTTTATGCCCCCAACTGTCGGAACCCTGTGAGATGAATGTTTGTTGCTTTAAGCCACTAAACTGTTAGAAAATTTGTTATGCAGAATAGATATATAATTATATGTTTAAATGTTCCATATGTATTCAATTCTTTTTTCTTAAGATTGAACACTTGAGGAAATTGACATAAAAATGCATTTCATCATGTTTCGTGGAACATGCACATACTAATACACATAATTGAGATTGTATATCATCTTGTAAGAAAGTTTTGATTTTTTTTCACAGCTGAGGCACTTTGAAAAAAATTGTGTGACAGCGTCAATACTAATTTCTCCAAAGTATTCCATTATTTGAATATCACATTGTATTTGAGCATTTTTTGTGTGAGGAATTCAAAACAATCTGTAGATTGTAGCCATATACTTTTAAATAATTCATGAAAGATTGAGAAGATAATGGACGAATAGCACCTATTACCAGTCTATTTGAAAAATAGATCTGTAGGGTATTTATGCTTTTAGGTATGTGATTATAGAAAGGAACAAAAATTTCATTGGAAATACACAGAAATAAGAGGAGGAGGAGAAGGAGGTAAAGAAGAATGAAAAAAGAGAATATGTAATGAGTATAACACTGAGGACAGTAGCTGGCCTTCTGATTCCAGTATTAGTCCTCAATAGTTTTCAGTGGTGAGATTGCAAAATCTTAAACCAAACAAATATAGAGAAAGAGATTATTCATTATTCAAATTAATAAAATTTTATTTGAAAAATATGGCAGTTAAACAGCTACCACTGAAATACAGAGGATTATTAGGATATTTTGAATAAATTGAAAAATAAATACATTTAGTAACTAAAATTTAGCAAAAATGTATTAAAAAAGCCTACATAGAAAAAAATAACTATCAAATGGATTAAAGTAATTTTACCAACAGTGAAAACCCCAAGAAAAAACAGATTCATTGCTGAGTTTTATACTACATTACAAGAATTACTTACATTAGCATTTCTCACAATATCCCACAAAAGAGGAGAAACAATACTTGAAATTTATGCTATGAAGTCAGTGATATTCTGAGGTAAGTTATCGACAAAAGGACAACTGTGGAGTATGTGATGAACCCATGGCACAAAATCTTCAGCATTATCCTGGTAAAACAAATTCCTTATCATGTGAAAAGTATAATACAATAATACATCAATAATTGTAAATCTTTGAGCATAATGCAAATATAAATATTATGAGATCATCTTAATACCTAAACATATGCAGTAAAAACAAATGAAAAGAAGAAAACAAAATCTTTTACAATGTCGGAATTCCTTCATAATGAAAAGTCCCTGAAGAAATAAGGATAGTGCATTCACACCATAACATACAAGGAAAAAAAATAAATGTAAAATGAATGTACTGAAGAAAACAGGGTAAAGGAATTTATATACCTTCTGGGAATGATTATAAAACAGCATGGCTCTGGAAATCAAAATTAAAGTCACTGTAAAACTAAAGGTAGAACTAATATATATGTGAGTATACACTCAAATGAATCAGGATCAGAGACATGGAAGTCAAAGACACTTGAGTATGTATTCTTTAGGGGACTATTTATATTTCCAAAGTCCTTTAAGTATTAATCACAATTAAAAACAGAACTTTACTCATGCAATTTTTGGGAAAAATAGTATTGAAGATTGCTGTAGTAAGCATAATAAGTTGGAATTACAAAGAGAAGAATCACAACTTTTATTTCATATTTGAAAGCTAAGAAGAGTGAAAAAATAAATAAAAGGTATGAAATTAGAAGAACTACAGGGAACCATATGAAAAGGATAGAGAATATTTATAGACAATGGGAAGGGATAATGTATGTGAGGTAAAGTATGTATAAAACCCATTACTTTTCAAAATTGCTATATACTAGTAAAATTATAAAATTTTAATTATTAGAAGACTAGTAAGTATGTTCTTAAAATTCAAAATATTGGTTAGGTGAGATGGATCAGGGTTTAAATCCTTTGCCTTGGAAGCAAAAGGATTTGAATTTGGATCCTGTAGATGTGGTGGTGACCTGTTATTATGACCCTGGAAGACAGAGGCTCGAAACCTCAGAGCAAAGCAATAAGGGGCAAGAATCTCCCAGCATGATTCCTGATATTATACTTGGGGCTCCACCAACAAAACACATTAAAGTGCTCTCTTCACACACCTCCCCATACACATGCACACATGTTCAAAAAAGTAATAATGTCGTCCAAATTCTATAACTCTATTCTATAAATCAGATTTATACTTTCATTATAGTTATAATTACAAAAAATACATATTTCAAAGATTTAAAATGATGTTCTTATTAAAATCATGCAGACTTCAAATCATTCTCACTATTGCATGTGTCCATATGTTAGCTTCACTGTTTAGATAAGATCAGATAAGGTGGGGAGATAAGACAATAAAGAATCTGGACTTTACAAACTTAGTGTAGATTTATTTTCAATGAGTATGATATCAAATATCCTTATGAAATTTATGATAAAAGTAATAATAACAGAATGGGATAGGGAGATAGCTAAGTCGGCAAATTGTTTGTTGCACACATATGAGGACTGAGTTTAGACCCTGAGAACCCACATAAAAACAGAAGTGACAGTTAGTATCTGTAAATCCAATAATGAGGAGAGGGAGCTAGAGAGACAAGATTTCTGAAGCCCATTGTACAGAGTACAATCAAAGGGTTCCAAGTTCAGTGAAAGTTAGTCTCTTAAAAAATCAGAGAGATTCAATTGAGCAAGAGACTCACCGTCATCTCTGTCTTCTATTTACACATGAATACATCTACACATGTCCTAATATACAGATGTGTACACAGCTACACTAACAAGTACATATTCCAGAAATACACATATACTGAACATAAATGATAAAGCAATATAATACATGACATTCTGAGTATATGCAATATTCTCAAATGAGGCTCTTTGTTCTGAGAGTAGATATCTGACAAATAAACTTAAGTATACATATTTTTTATTAAAGATGGGTACAATGTGCTCCAGTCACTCTTCAGTGTTGTCATAAATACTCTGACCCAAACAACTTGAAGGAGAAAAGATCTATTATGTTGTTTTAAAGTTCCAGAGGGAACAGAGTCTGGCATGTTGTGGAGAATGTAATAGAGACAGAAGAGGTGGCTCACATTACATTTGTCATAAAGAGTCAGAGAAAGCAACAAGTGGGGCTGGGTTATCAAACTTCAAGCCTGTCCCCAGTGATATACTTCCTGCTCCAAGGTTTATGTTCCTAAATATTGCATGACTCTCCCCAACAGCAACACAAGCTGGGGACAACTTGCCAAATATATGAGCCTGTGGTGGACAATTCACATTCAAGTATATACAGGGCAGTTCAAATAATTAAAAATAAGTTAATTATGCATCAGAGAAATTTAAGGCAAGTCATCCATAGTTATTAGATTTTTCTTTTTTGGTCTGAATACAGATTGGTTTCTTCTAACATTTGGTACACGATTCATCAAAAATAAATGAAACTCAAACTCACTAAAACCATGATTTACAAAGTACAAGTATCTTATTCTACATAATCTTCATATGAATCCAATGAGGTCAACAGTGAAAGTAACTTCTATCTTTAATCTGACTCTGCCTTTTTCTCTTTTATTCTCCTACATTTTATTTTTTCCATAATCACACAAGCTCCATAGGTAAACCTGTCCTCCCTCCTCCCCTCCTCAGTGGTCTCCCCTTGCACTCTCACCCCTTTCCCCACTTCCTTTCGCCCACCTCCCTCCATCCCCCTCTCCTAGTGCTTCCCCCTTTCTCCTTCCCATCTCCTGGAGCATCCTCTTGTGTGAATGCCAAACCTCTCTCTGAGACCTCCACCCTAGTGAGAGTTCAGGACTCAATGGCATAGACCTTCCCAATTAGTGTGGGAACTCTATAATGACTGTTAATCACTTGCCTCTAAGGATCCTACTGCCTGGAGTCTTCTCCCCTGTGATCCATGCTAGACTTTGGGGGTTCTTTGACATGTCAGCCATTGTGCAGGTCAGGCTAAGTACAGTTCCGTTCCAGCTGCTGCGGACCTGACTTGTGTGGAGCATCTTGCATATCATTGGTCCTTCCCATCTTTAGGCTCTTACAATCTTGCCATCCCCTCTTCAGCAAGGTTCCCTTGGCTTTAGAATGGGGAACGATTTGGCTGTTTTGGTTTCAAGTGATTAATATAGGGTCTTTGGTATTCTGAATTATGGCTTGTTGTTGTTTTCAGGTTTGCTTTTCCTGCACTGCTCTTGGGTACTTATTGATTGGTATGGAAGGTTGCCTCCTAACCAAAAGATAAAAGACTATTTAAATGAGGAACTTAATAAAAGAGGACAATTGAAGTTAGATGGAAGAATAGGAGTAGGACATAGCAGTCAGGAGGGGGGTCAGTATCTCATTTACCTGATTGTTATTGTCTCTTTGCCAGTGCCTATACCCTCCCTGATGAGTGAGATCAAATCTTTTCAGTCCCAAGTGATCAGGCATGGAAGTAACAGTGAGCTGAAGATGTCTCTTTACTTACATGCAATACTTGATGGTAAACTACTTTCTCTACCTAAACGTGATTCCCCTATCTCCTTTTTTGGGGGGTACTCATTCCCCTTCCCTCCTGTTTATAAGCCTTTGCAATTACAGTGGGAATTACAGAGATTTACCTTTGAATATGTCATTAAGTGGATTTGGAACTAGGATCCACCTATTAGGGAATACATACTGCTTCTAAATTTCTGCATCTGATATACTTTACTCAATATAATTTTTTCTAATGCCATCCATTTTCTGGCAAATTTCATTAATTCATCTTTTTTGATTTCTGAGTAGTATTCCATCATATAAATGTACCAAATTTTCATTATTCACTCATCAACTGTTGGGCATTTGAGTTGATTCCATGACTTTGCTATTGTAAATAGTACAACTATGAACATGGTTGTGCTTGTGTCACTGTAGTGAGTTTCTGCCTTATGGGGATTATTTCTAGAAATGGTATAGCAGGGTCATAAGGAATTTCAATCTTTAACTTTTTTAGAAATCACCATACTATTCACTAGAGTGGTTGCATAAGAGTGCATTCCCATCAGTAATGAATAAGAGTTCTCTTCTCTCCGCATCCTCTCCAGCACTTGGTGTGGTTTGTATTGTGGATTTTTCCAATCCTGATAAGGGTGATAGATATCGCAAGGAAGTTTTGATTTACATTGTCCTGATGGCTAGGGATGTGGAACATTTTTGAAGATATTCATTAGACATTTCAATTTCATCCCTGGAAAAGTTTCTTTTAAGATCCATGGCCCAATTTGGTATTTACTTTTTTAAGTTTTTTGTGCACTCTGGATAATAAAGCTCTATCAGATATGTGATCAGTGAAGATTTTCTCCAATTCTGTGGGTTGCCTTTTTGCTCTGTTTACAATCTTTTTACATGAATAGAAGTTCTTTATTTCATAAGATCCCATTTGTTGAGTGTTGCTTCTAATGACTATGCTATTGTATTTCTGTTTAGGAACTGTTGGCCTAGACCAATCAGCTCGAAGAAGTTCCCTACCCTTTCAACTAGGGTTTTTATAGTGTCTGGCCTAATATTAAGGTCATTGATCCATTTGGAATCAGTTTTTGTGCATGGTGATTAGTTCTGGTTCAATTTTAATCTTCTGCATGTGGATATGCAGTTTTGCCAGCACAATTTGTTAAAGATGCTGTTCTTTATCCATTGGATTTTTTTTGGCCCCTTTGTCAAAGATCAAATGGCTGTAGTTTGTTGGATTATATTTGGGTGTTCAACCCTTGTCCATTGATCTACATGTGTATTTTGGAGCCATACCAGGTAGTTTTTATTACTATGGATTTGTAGTATAGATTAAGGTTTGATATGGTGATACCTCCAGCAGTGTTTTTGCTACTCAGGATTGTTTTTGCTGTCCTGCGCCTTTTGTGCTTCCATATGAATTCTGAGATTATTTGGTCAATTTCTTTAAAGAATTGCTTTGGGTTTTGATTCGTATAGTTTTGACTCTATGTGTTTCTTTTGGTAGAATGATCATTTTTCCAATACATCTTTAAAATTTAGAGACACAATAGCAATCCAATCCCAAAAGCAGTAGAAGAGAGATTAGCAAAATGAGGGGAGAAATTTCTGAAATTAAGATAAGGAAAATGATACAGTGAATCAACCAGATGAAAAGCTGGCTCTTTGAAAAGTCAATAAAATTGATACACCCCTAGCTAAATTACCTAAATCAAGAAAGACAAACCCAAATTAACAAAATTAGAAATGAATATGGAGTTATCACAACTGATACACAAGAAATTCAGAAAATTATAAGGTCATATTTCAAAAACTTTTACTCCATGAAATTTGATAACACAAAAGAAATGGATAAATTCCTGAGTAAGCAAAACTTACTTAAATTGAATCAGAGAGTTTTTAATTATTTAAATACTCATAACAAATAAGGAAATTAGTGAAGTAATCTTGAATCTGCTCACAAAAAAATGTCCTGGACCAGATGGATTCTACCAGACATTTAAAGAATAACTAAAACTTTAAACTGTTCTATAACTTAAGGAAAAAAGGAACACTTACACATTTTTTTATGAAGCTAATATCATACTAATCCCAAAATCTAATAAAGAAAAGAAAACTATAGGCCAATCTCTTTGATGAACACAGATGCAAAGATAGTCAATAAAACCTTAGCAATAGGATACAAAATATATCAAAAAGATCATTCACTGTGATCAAGTAGGCTTTATCCCAGACACACAAGGTTGGTTCAACATATGCAAATAATTATATGTAATCCATCATATAAACTAATCCAAAGTCCAAAGACCACATGATACTCTTGATAGATGCAGGAAAAGCTTTTGACAAGATCCAACATCCTTTTATGATCAAAACCCTAGGGACAGTTGGAATGGAAGGGACTTAAATCAACATAATAAAAGCTGTATACAATAAGATGACAACAAGGATTATACTCAATAGGGGAAAAAACTTGAAGCATTCCCTCTTTGATCAGGAACTAGAGAAGGCTGTCCACTCTCACCGCTTCTATTCAATATTGTACTTGAAGTCTTAGCTGGAGCCATAAGACAAGTGGAGACAAAAGGGATTGAAATCGGCAAGGAAGAAGTCAAGATATCTCTATTTGGAGATGACATGATCACATACATCAGTGATGCTAAAAACTCCACCAGGAAACTCCTGGAACTAATACATAATTATAGCATAGTGGCAGGTTACATAAATGTGCAAAAATCAGTGGCCTTCCCATACACCAAGGATGAAAAATGTGAAAATGTCCTAAGAGAAACAATCCCATTTACTATAGGCCCTAAAAAAATGAAATACCTTGGTATAAATTTAACCAAAGAAGTGAGAAATCCTTATAATTAAAACATTAAAACCATAAAGAAAGAAATTACAGAAGATACCAAGAAGGTGGAAAGATCTCCTATGCTCCTGGATAGGCAGAATGAACATCATAAAAATATGCCTTTTTTTTTTTTTTGTATATCACCACAGTTAAGAATGTCTAAGAAAGGTTAATCTATCTGGTGAGTCCTAAATTCAAATTCACATTGAATGGGCTCCTTGATTTTGCTTACATCACAGTCACACCTCTAATTTAGCAAACAGTAGTGAGTGAATTGTACTCAAGTGGACTTTTCTCCAGAAACAATAAGGAAAATGGGATCAGCATCAGTCCCTTCTAGAAATGAAGCTTCTTTGCCCATGAAGGGAAAATTTCAAACAAATTTGGAAATATGAACTAATAACTTTTTTGATATTTTGATTGATGGTAAATTAAGGTAGTTTTCTAAGGTGTCAATGAATGACACAAGCTGCTTTTGTGTGACAGCAAATACAAACAAAATAATGCAAAGTATAATTAATTCAAGAATTTCAAGGACATCTAAATGTATTTTCAAAGTCTAATTTTAAAATTAATATTTGAAAATAAGAAATTTGCAAAGCCTTACTTTTAATGTGTATTTGTTGTTAAATATAAAAATTATCTGCATGAGGTAAGCATTCTTAAATGTGTCTTCTGTTGCTATACAACATGCCTGCAATGGAATTTGAGCTGACTTTATAGCTTTGTAGACTATTACATTTATTGTGAAAGGTGAATAAACATGCATTTACTCTTTAAATACTTTCCTGTGTAAATGCTGACTTCAATGATACTTTTTCTAAAAGTGATAAGAGTTCTGTGCCAGTACAGTTTAATACTCTTCCATCATTTCCTCTAACATCTAAGAGCATGTTTGTGTAAAATTATTGGTGGAGGTTAGTATCATGAGCATAATATTCCCAAAACATAAATGAACATATTTGTGTAGTCCACAATGTTAGAATTTATTGAATAATAATTCATAATGTACCATAGTTTCAGTGTTATATTTGACAGATAATCCTGTTTTCTTTGGTAGTCTGGCCAAGGTGAATGCAGGTTTTTTTTTATTGCAGTAATATTAATTCTCATCATACAGCATGCAGTACAGATAGCAAATATATATCTAAATTTGCATATAGACATATATGTGGGTTACAGAATGAATACAAAAAGGCTACAGGCAGAGAACAAGTGATTTCAGATGTACACTGACAGAAACGTAGAGTGTTAATATTATAGTTAACTGAAGGCAGAGTTAGTCCCAGGAATAACAATGATGAGTCAGAATCAGAGTGGAAAGCAAATAGTTAGATAGCTATGGGGAAAGAGAGATCAGGACCTTAGCTTTATAGGAATCACAGATGGATGGCAGGTTCAATTGGATTAATAGGTGGACAGATAGATGGCTCTGACCTAGGGTGAATCAGTAGCAAGGGCAGAGCCCAAGTGAGCACAGAGGGCCATGATGAGCTCAATCATTGAAATGCACAGTAGGTGGCTAAAGGATAGAGCTGTTGTCATTACCATGATAAGTATCCACTACTTTGTGGGCATTGGTGACAGTTATACTCTTTCTACCTCTTGGCATGTTCCTTAAATTCTTGGGTCTAGTTTCCAAGATGTCATTTTAATGTATGCTCATGTGCTACCTAAATCTCAACAATCCCAAGAAAACTTTTAGGGTCATACATTTCTATTCAGAAAAAGAAATCATTTATAAGTCTATGCTCCAAGCATAAGCAAATGGTGTTGCTTTCTGGTCTACCAGGAGTACAACATTTCTTCACTCTCAAAAGGAATTCAGCACTATGTGCCACACAGAAACTTTCAGAGCAAGACCCTTCTCAAGCATTATTGATGTTGCATTCAGAATACTTTCTTTACTACAGAATTCTTTGGAACATGCCTTATCATAAAGCATGTTTCTTATTCCTAATATAATAATGTTATGCCTTTTATGGCATCATGCTTCTTCAGTCATTTTTATTTTAGAATGTTTTACATGTATGGAATAATAGATTTTCTATGAAATTTTCATTCATGCTTATAAACGATTTTAATCATCTCTCATTATTCTCTTCTATGCCCCTTTTCTTTTATACTGTTCTTATACTCTTCCTAAATGTCCACCTTCTAGTCTTATTTTCAGCTGCACTGGAGAAAAACATGAGATATTTCTTTGAGTTTGGTTTATTTCAGTTAAAATGATGAAACTTTCTTCTACCCATTTTAGTGAAAACAGTTTTTTTTTCTACATTATAGCTGAATTATTATTATGACTAACAGCCAATTTTTAAAACCTATTCCCATTTATAGACAATTTGGCTTACATCATGATTTGGATGTTGTGAATAGTGCTTCAGTGAATATGGGTGTGGAAGAATGTCTATTCCCTACCAACTTTGATTCTTTGAATTATATATCCAATAATTAGAGATGGATCAAATAGTAGTCCAATTTTTAAAAGTTGAAATAACTCATACTAATTTCCACAATGGCTGAAATAATTTATGTTCCTATAATATATAAAAGTCCTCCTTGCTCCACATCCTCCTCAATATTTTAATGTTATTATTTTTCTTTGATGATAGTGATTCTTACCAGTGTGGTTTTAGTTTACATTTCCCTGATGAAAAAAAGTTAAATACGTTCTATTTTGTGTGTTTATTTGCTACATGTCAAACATGGGAGAAAATACTTACAGGGGATGAGAGGATGGAGTTAGGAGGAGCTGAGGTAATTAGCAAAATAGTAACAACAACAACAATAACTGAATCTGGTGGAATGCAACCAGATATAAATATCCTATAACATAATTATTTCAAAAAATTTCAGTTTAAAAAAATATAACAAGAATAGACAGTCCTATACAGAAGAGCACAGGGAGAGGAAGATAGGGCAAAACAAAAATTCCCCTGGGCTATTCCACCAGAATTGTTTAAACAATGCTAGAATTAACAGACCTTTGATACTTCCTAATAAATTATTGGTTGGAGAGGTCTTAAAGGCTCTGTGAACAAAACAGGCTTTTGGCATTAGTCTTGGTTCTACCCCCACTCTGGGAAACTGACAGTAAGATACTATTACCAAAGAGGCAATGTAGGAGGAACGGACAATGATTGTGCCACAGAGGCTTCCATCCCCCATACAGAGAGGCTTCTTGAACTCCTCTCTCCTGTTAAGCATACAAATCTCGTGAGACTACAAATCTCAAGAGACTACAAATCTCGGGAGACTATTCCTTCTCCAGAGCAAAGACAGTTGGTGCTATTAAACTGCCTGGCTGAGAGGACCAATCCAGACAGGACAACTCAGCAAAGACTCATGCTGGGACTTATGGGATGTCAGGTGGGGTATATAGCAGCCTGATACTTAAAATAAATGAGCCACAACCCTGAGAGCCTACAAGCCTAAGAGTCTGCTTTGCCATTCGCCTGACTCGTAGAGTCTGTGCTGTTGACTCCACACCAGCTTACCCCTGCCCCGAAGGGTCTCCGTGGACCCCTGTTACACTGTTACATTGTTACAAGGCAACATAGTTGCATCATAGGACTTGGACAAATAATCCCAGCTGGAACTGGGCCATCAGCTTTCTCCTTGCTGGATAGCTTATGTGTTACTAGAGAGTACTACAGAAGTTACCAGGGGAGAAAAGCAATCAAAAGTCCCATGAATCTGTGAAATCTGAAAGCTACAATAGCAAACACCATAACAACAGGTGATGATCAGTATAAAGTAGCATGAATATCAAGGAAGCAACCAACAGATTTCTGATCAGATTTAAGCCCTGTTTGTCAGAAGGAAACACATTTCCATTATTATAAAGTAGAATAAGAACCTAGGAAAGGGGAGGATTCATAGTATCTTCTCTTGAAAGACTATGAAATTAAGCTATGAAGACATATCAAACTGCCTTTTAAGCATTGTTGTTATACCCATAGATCAAAGGAACATTAACACTCAACATCAAAAGCTCATTCCACCATAGAAGGTACTTGCTATAGAAAAACACAGCTAGCAAAATTGCAAAATTAAGTGACTGTGAACTGTATGGGTCTACACAGAACATTTAAGCCGTGTATACTCCTACTCCAAGACTCAGGGAGCTTTTCAGGAAAGGAGGAAGTAAGATTGTTAAATCCTGAATTTGGATAGTGAGAGGTGGTCAGACATTATCTCCTGGGCATGGCAGGACTAAAGTATTCATGATTTTGTGGGAGATACGTATATACCTTCACAAATACTACATGGAAACTATCCTACAAACATCTCAGCAAGAAAGAAGAAAAATCTCAAAAACTCCACACATCCCTGATTGACTTATGAATTAAAGCTGATAGGGAAGAAAATGGAGATGCTATCCTCTATGGTATACTCATTGATCTATAATATTTAACAGAGCATGAATCATGTAAGACATATGACATCCAAGACAAATAGATGAAGCACAGTAGGCTGCACAAGCAGGAGAGATGAAGGAGGATGGCATTGTTGATTAAGGAGGGAGAAAAAAGAAGAAACAGGGAATAAAATTAAAAAAAAATTAGAAGATCCTGGGGCTGGAGAGGTGGCTCAGGAGTTAAGCCTCTCCCTTGCAGGCAAAAGGTCCCGAGTTCGGATCCTAGACCCCAGGGCTGGGCAGAAGCGGGGGTGGCCTGCGTTTCTGGTCCTGGTAGGGTGGAGCCTGTGAATCCCGGGGCAGAGTAAACAAGGAGGAGGGAGGTGGTCCATGTGTGGTTCTACACATACACACACCCACACACACATACATACAAATGCACACATGCACAATTGAATTAAAAAAATGGAAGATCCCCAAAACAAAAAGAAAAATCATTCATTGGAGTTTATAATTCTCAGTGCATTAGTTTTTCACCCCCAGCACACAATACCTGAGATAATTTCAATGTTAATGATTCATTGTGGCTAGTGGTTTTGGAGCTTTTAGTTGTTTATTGTCCCTTTCCATTGCTTTTAAGTTTCACAGTAAGGAAGAATGAACAAGGAAGGTGGAATATAAGGGTATGAAAACACTTCATAAAAGTCCAGAAACAAAGAATGAAGGGTCACTCAGGGGCAGAATATATCTCTTAAAGTCATGCCCCCAGAGACCCACTTCCTCCAACTCCATTCCACCTCCTAGGATTAAAACTTCAGAGCATGTTGGCAAATTTATGATCCAATCACCTTAAAATAACACCCTTAGGAACTGCTTTGGTGTGGGAGGGCACTTCTTAGGTAAAGCATAACACCATTCACAGATTTTCTAGGAATGAAGAATAGTGTACAATACAAATCAAACCTTCTTCTAGTATATCTGCCTGAAAATATCCTGAAAATGTTTACAAAACTATTGTACATATTACTCTGATGATTTTATTATTTAAACAATTATTAAAGCATTATTAGTAATGTGCATTACTAGTGGAAAATTATATCCACTAATGTCTGGATTGCACTTTAAAAGATTGATTCTAAAAGATGGAAATGAAAGGTGTATAGTTAAATCCCTTCAATCTTTGTATGGACGTCGTTATAACAAAGGGAAGTCTAAATCAATGACCCTGGAACAACATCTACAAGGAAAAAATAGTAATGATTCTTCTTTAGATACCTATGCACCTGCAGGAACCCTTATATTATCTGCATCCGCAGTACCCAACAGGAGAAAGCTTATGAAAAGCCCAGAAATTCTGAAAGCTTTAAAAATTCCCCATAGATAAACAATGAAAAGATTTGACAGCCAATCAGAGATGAGCAAGAAAATTCTGTGCAGCAATTCATGAGGGAATTCAAAGGGTAGTGATGTAACAAGGAATGACAGTGTTTGGAAATTCTGGATTCTGTGAAATATCGAGGTTAGCAAGACAAAGGCTCATGTCAAGAAGAAAACCTATTGGAAGTGAAGTATAAAAAATATAGGACAAGGAAGCACAAAAAGAAAATATTTACATAAAGTGGGATCAGGACTGGAAAGAAAATGCAGACATTCTGAAACCACTTTTTTTTTTTTCCCACAGATGTGGAAGACAGATTTTAGAAATAAAAAGCAAGATAAAACAGCAAGAATAAAAATCGCACAATGCTCTTCTCCAAAAATGTGAGGTTCTTCTCTGCCGTCCAGGCATCATCTTAAAGAGAAGGCGAGGAAACAGAAGTGAGAGACTGACTGATTTAAATTCTAGAAAAACACTGATGTAATGTGATTCTAATTTACTGTCAAAATTACAATGTTCCCTCTACTTCCACCTTTTCTTCTGCCCTTCAGATCCAACACTGAACTCAACAAAATGGACTGACATAAATTACTCTCAAGTCTTCATAACAAATTAATTCTTTTTTAATTTTTTTATTATTTATTCAATTGTGCGTGTATGCATGTGTGTGGGTGTGTAGGTGTGTGTGTGTGTGTGTGTGTGTGTGTGTGTGTGTGTAGAACCACGGACAAATTCGGGAAACAACATGGACCATCTCCACCTCCTCCTTGTTTATTCTGCCCCGGGATTCACAGGCTCTGCTCTACCAGGACCAGAAATGCAGGCCGCCCCCTGCTTCCGCCCGGCGTCTATATGTGGGCCTGGGATCAGAACTCGGGACCTTCTGCCTTCAAGGCAGAGGCTTAACCCCTGAGCCACCTCTCCAGCCCCAACAAATTAATTCTTACACAGTGGTTCTGTGGAAATTTAATTTTGCCAATTTAGCTTCAATATACTCAAAGACTTTTTAATGCTACTTTAGGAAGAAAAATAGGGTGTATGTGACCATGAAACTTCCAAAGCCTGAGTACTACAAGCAATAGATGGATAATGCTGTTTTATAGAGATTGGTCATGAAACCCAGCCACCAGGTCTGAAGGAAGATCTGGTTATGTAGAAGAGCACATATATTCTTTTATTACAGTTTCTCTACTTTGTTGATAATAAATACATGAATAAAAGTAACAAGGGGTTTACATTTGGCTTCTTATTTTATGATTACAGTTCTTAATCTAGTTTGTGCACCCTAAACACCAAGTGGGTGAAGAAACTGGCCATACCATATGCATATATCCATAGGACTGCCGAGAGAGGGATAACCTCTACTTGTTAGATCAGTATGTCTGGTCAAGTATTACCAAAGAATGCCAACTTTCTAAACTAGTTACCTTCATCTTATTCATCTGCTCAGGCCCTAGTCTTGTCCACCGTCCAGTGGCCTTATGCATCAACTAGACAATCTCCTGCAGTTTTGCTATGAGCTTCACTCAACTACAAATTCTCTATAAATGTGCCCAAAGCTCAATCCCTTAATAGTCAAATTGACACCTGTATCCACTAGGACCCATATGAAATGAGATCATTATACTTCAGTCCAGTTCAGGTTGATGTGCAAATCCTGCATCATTTCGCAAAATGTTCAAGAGAGTCATCTTTAAAAAAAGATGCTTCATTCCTCAGTTTAGCAACTAGGGATAATGGTTAAGGTGATAGAGATGATGAGCCTTCTTTACTGATCCCTGTTATATTGCAAATTTCACTGGAAAATTAAATAGTTACAGTTGTTTTACATCGCTGGATTTCAGATTAGTCTGTTGCACAATGTAGAGCAGTCAATTGATATTGCTCAGCCTGCAATTCTCTTTCATCTGTTTTATGCTTTGCTTGAATAACCATGTGTTGCCAGCAGGCTTTAGATGTTTCAGTTCCATGCCAAAAAAAAAAAAAAATGAACAAAATCACATTGCTCTGTACAAAAGATGCTATAGTTCAGGTGGCAGAGAATTTTAATAGCTTTGTGACTTCCTTATTTTCCTCTATATTAATTTCTCTCAATATATGTACAAAAAGATGACCTTTGAACCTTGCTCCCCTGGAGAGTTTTCATTCAGAGTATCAGGTAGCACTTGATCATTCACTTAGATAATGGTGAAGGTGATAGAGATGATGAGCCTTCTTTACTGATCCCTGTTATATTGCAAATTTCACTGGAAAATTAAATAGTTACAGTTGTTTTACATCGCTTGATTTCAGATTAATCCATACCATATTGGAGGGTGACTGTTTTCAGTTTACACAGTTTCCAAGAGGTTCTTACAATTTTAGTGAATTTCTTCATTGGAATTAGAAGTCCTTTCTTTAACAATCTAATTTATTATCCACATTTAAAACTGGTGTCGATACTTTTGTTAAGGAACCATTTTTTAAAGTATACGAAATATTTTCTAGTTCATGCACCTTTTCTGAATAGAAACAAAACATTAGGATATTAAATACATGTTATTCAGTGGTCAAATCCATACTTCTATTAAAGTGCTATTGCATGTTTTTTAAGAAGATACTACCTTAGATAAAAGAAACTTAAGGATAATACATAACATTTGTCCTTAATAAAACTTAGTGCATCATCCAAATTTATTGTTTGGTTACATCACTCCTCTTTGGAAGTTGCAAATATTTGAGTGTGACTATTATTCCTGTCCACTTTATTTCTTTTCTTCTATACCCTGAGCTTCACAAAACAAGTCCCTAGTGCTGTATTATCAGTTCTTATTCTTAAATAATATCATTTTTAAAAAGTTTTATAAACCAAGACATGTTATTTAATTTTCCTTAATTTCTTTATGTTGATTCATTAGAAAAAATAATTCAAAATCAGTATTTGACACTCACAAATATTTGTGGGAAATCTTTATGGATAATAAATACTTTATCACATATAACATTATTTAATTAAATAAATTGCCCACTAGTTATGAACTAAAGGACTGAGGAATCTTTCTACTCTGATCTTATAAATATTCTTCTTAATAGTTGACCACTGGGTTGATTCATTCTTGAAAACAACTCCTGGGCATTTTGCCTTGACTTCAAGCATGTGGTTGGAAATTATACCATGGATGTTTTCTAAATGGTTTCACAGTATGTTATGCAACACATTGGTTTCTGTGGAGGATGAAAATGAGACAAAAGACAGAGTGTCAAGGGATAGCTCCAGATTCCATTTCATTTTTGTTGTTGTTGTTGTTGTTGTTGTTTCTGCGTGATGCCTAATGTAATGAAAAATTTACATGTGCTTCTTTGGAAGGAAAAGTTCACAAGTTTCTCCTTCTATAGAAGTAATGCATTTAAATTATCGAAAGACTTTTTTGTGGTAAGAACATGTGATAAGCAGTAGAAGAGAGAATAAGTTACTAATAATTAAACAGAGATTAGCACTTGAATCTGTAATCAAATGAGGGAGGAAGTTCTACAAACATAGTTGTGCTATGTCATGTTTTGATTGAAGTGAGAAGCTGATCTTGTAAAACAAAGGAAAAACAATGCATTCATTAGAACTGATTTCTGGGAGAATTATCAGAAGGAAAAAGTGGAATTTTTCCAAATATAAAGAAAAATCACTGAGTGATGTTCACAGTCCTGTATTTTATCCCCACCATCTCTCTCTCTGTGTCTCTGTCTTTCTGTGTGTGTGTCTCTCTTTCTCTTTCTTTCTCTCTCTCTCTCTCTCTCTCTCTCTCTCACACACACACACACACACACACACACAAATATCATAAGATAAAAAATCTGCTAAGCACATTTTCCCAAGGATGGATTGTAGCATGTTTACTCTCAATGTTGACCAATTCTTATCTACTTTGTACATTTAATGATTACCTTGGTTTGTATCTTGCACATTAAATTTTCAACAACACATTTTTACTAATAGATCCTTAGGTTTACTTTTTCAATAGTTTTTAGACTTCTTTTCGAATAATTATTGTTTAGGTCTCCAATTTGCTGCAGTTCAAGTTTAATTTTGTCAAGCTTTGTTTTCTCCAATTATGCAGTGTAACCATGTATGTTTAATTGACATGTTTTATTGGTATAACAATAAATCAGTTCTATGCTTTTCCTTCCATATTTCTGTTTGCCAAAATGAACAGAACTTTAATTGCCAGCAACTCCCATTTCTGCATTGTTTTCAGAAAGAGGTAGTGAGGACAGAAATATCATCACTCACAATAAATCAGGGTATGAGATCCAGAACAGATCCCTTAAAGGGAATAGACATCAATATTTTGAAACAGAGATAGAAATGAGACCAAAACAGAAATTGTGAATTGGTTAGTACATATCACTGAAGAGCAATTTCCTTAATAGTTGGCAGAAGGTGGCAGAAGGTAAGTTGACAAAAGTTCATTAATAAGTAACGGCACATTAGTGTGAGTTAGCTTTCCCAGCAGCTTCATGAATCTTAATTCACAACCTTTATTCATAGTGTGTGTACACTGTGAAATCCCAGTGATAGAGATGTATTTTTGGGCTGGAACCTAAGTAAAAACAGTGGAAGAATGGATTTGAGATAGTAGCATGATTGAATTTGTCAGAAGTATATGTGGAAACTTATCAGAATGATTGCTGTAGTTTCATAGTGTCACTTATAATGATGCTGATGAGAAAGACATATTTTTCCCAAGCAAATGACAACATAAGATATGCAGATATACACCAATTTTACTGTAATGAGTGGAAACACACTTTTTACATATGATAATACAGAAAGGTAAGGTGTATGCTAGCTGTAAGCATCTGATGGCCAATAATTTTTCAGTTATGGGAAGTTTTGATAAATAGACTCTAATGTGACTAGCTGTGAAATCACAGGATAAATTGAAACTAAATAACACATTATGGAAATAACAAAAGAAAGTGGAGAACAGAAACAAGATATTATAATACAAAGAACAGTGGGCTCATGTTTTGAAAGAATTAAACAATTGTATCTATTGTTTTGTAATCAATATGTTTACATTCTTGGTTTAATAATAACAAGAAATTAGATATTTACTTTTCCTTTCTTTTTTTAATATTTTTATTTTTCTTCTTTTACAATGATATTGAGTATTCATCTCCACTTCCCTCCTTTCTTCCTCCTATCCGCTCTCTTCCCTTCACCATTGTCTTCCACTCCCACTCAACCTTCTGTCTGTATGCTTCTATGGACCCCAGGGTTTACTCTAGCTTTCCTACTTTTGTGATAGCTCAAGCCTCTGTGGTTTATCAGGTTACCTCTCTTCAGGATACCCACTGATATGTTCATTTCCCTTTACTCATTCAGTTTTAGACTCAAAGATTTCCACTGTAAGTTCCCATTCTATGGATATGATAACAGCTACCTACAGAGCACTTTGATGTGCTGTCTTCCTACCTGTAGTTTTATTGGCTGTTTTCCCTATTGATCTTTTCTCAAAAACAGATGTTCATTGCAACTCTATTCATGATAGTGAAAAAATTGTAATCAGCCAATGTCATGGTTCGAAATGTGTCCCCACATTCTCATGTATTTGGCAAGGTCAGGGTACCTTGAGAGGTGGAGACTTGCTAGAGGAAGGCAGTCACAAGGGGTGGGTCTTGAGGTGGATTAGTCTCACCTTACCTCCAGGAGAAGTCTGCCTTTGCTGCAAGCAGTCCTGCAGCTCTCAGCTTCCAAGATGTCTGTGGTGACTTAGCCTCCTCCAGCTTTGGCCAGACATCCATGCTGCCTCTGCCATGAGAAACTGCCTCCTCTGAAACTCCCTTTCTCCGTTAGGTTGACTTTGGGTGCTCTCTGTCAACAATAGTTAAGAGTAACTGTTACAGCCAACATGTCTTTTTATTTTTGACATTAGATTTAAATACCCCTTTCTATTTTCATGAAATTTTTGGTGTCATAGTCTTTTTTAGTGTCATGGCAGCTTAACTTCTCTACTGTTTCATGACATAAGAGGGTCATCAGTTTTCTAAAGGTTGCAAAGAAAAGAACATTAACAGACAGCAAATGGGCATTTGAAAAATGCTCAATATCATATGCCACTGTGGAATTGCAATTGAAACCACAATGTGATGCCACAAAATTCTTCTTAGAATGGCCATATCCAAGACACAGAATGGATGATCAAGATGTAGGAACTTTTAGTTATTGCTTGGAAATTTTGGGAATGGTACAACTATTTTGATTCTTTAGTATATGACAAAGTGATAATGCACTTCCACATTTACTTGACTTGTTTATAAATCTTTAGACACATTAAACATCAGATATTTAAATTCTCTTTTTTCAAAACTTGAGATCAGCTAGATGCACTTCTATAGGTGAATAATTAAACAAACAATTAAAAAATGGTACATCCATGCAATAAAATATTATTCAGCAGTTAAAGGAACAGAACTATGGAGATAATTTTAACGTTTCCAGGAGTAAATATTAACAGAGAAATATGTATTAATAAGTGAAACAGGGGACACTTTTAGGAAAAATGAAACTTTGTTTAATGATAGAGAAAACAAAGGAGTATTAAGCTGAAATTGCATACATTTTTATCATTTTTCTGCAAATAGAATTGACCTCTAAAATATGATCCATGAATTAAACCTTAATACAAGCCAAAAGCTGAATGATTTCTTTTTTTATAATACATTTTTATTATTATTTCAGCTCATACAAACTTAATAGGTACACCAGTTCCCTCCCTCCCTCCTCCTCTCCCCGAACCCCCTGCTTCCCCTCCCCTCACCCTCCCTCCCCATCCCCCCCGTGCCTTTTGCCCCAATTCCCAGAGTCCTTTCTTGTGCATGCCTGATTCTCCTCTGGGCCCTCCTCTCCGATGACAAAGATCCAGTGGCATTTCCCTGAACACTTTCCTGTGTTCCCCTTAAGCATAGGAACACTATTGTGGCTGTCAATCCCTTGCCTCCAAGGATCTTGGTGCCTTTAGCAGATGCTAGACTTTGTGAGGTCAATAGTGTGTTAGACATTGCACCGGGCATGCAATGTCTAATTATGATTGCTTCGGCCCTAACTTGTGTGGAGTATCTTGCAAATCATTGCTCCTCCCATCCTTTTGCGCTTACACTTACCGCCCCCTCTTCTGCAAATGTCCCTGAGCTTCAGGATGGAGAGAGATTAGTCTGGCCTAGTTCTAGGTGGTTGATATAGAGTCTCTGAAGTTCTGGATAGTGGTTTGTTGATTTTCTTTTGCAGTTTTGTTGCTCCTGCAATGCCCTTCACTCCATCGTGATGGGCACTGTATGTCACCCCCTGGCCAGAGACAAAAAGCTGTTAAACTGAAGTCTTATTATAAGAGCACATTCAAGGGTAGATGTAATAGTTATACCCAAAAGTGGAATCGCAGGGTCATATGGCATTTGGCAATGAGAGGGGTCAATCACCCATTTGCAAAATGGTTACTTTTTAATCTGCCGGACTATATGCCCTCCCCTTCTGGTGAGTTCATACTCCCTTAGTTGTAGATGATCAGGAACGAATGTCTGTGAACTTAAACAGGTATCATATTACTTTCTTGCAGTCCTTCATGGAGGCCTATTTTCTCTACTGTAACATGGTCACTTCTCTCCTTGTTTCTAGTGTGGCCCTCTAACCCCATCCCTCCTGTTCATAATCCTTGCAATTACTGTAGGTAATACATAGATTTACCTATGAGTGTCTCAAGGTGGGCTGGGTGGGTTTGGTACTAGGAGCCACCTATTAGGGAGTATATAGGGCACTTAATTTTCTGGGTCTGGGATACTTCACTTAATATAATTGTTTCTAATGACATCCATTTCCCGGCAAATTCCATTAATTCATCATTTTTGATGGCTGAGTATTACTCCATTGTATAGATGTACCACAGTTTCCTTATCCACTTGTCAACTGTTGGACATTTGGGTTGATTCCATGTCTTTGCTCTTGTAAATAGTGCTGCTATGAACATGGTTGTGCTTTTGCTATTGAGGTGAACCTCTGCTGTATGGGGGGTTATACCCAAAAGTGGAATCGCAGGGTCATATGGCATTTCAATCTTTAATTTCTTTAAGAATCTCCAGATGGCTCGCCAGAGGGCTGTATGAGCCTGCATTCCCACCAGCAATGTAGGAGAGTTCCCCTCTCTCCACATCCTTTCCAGCACTTGTTGTTGTTTGTATTGTGGATTTTTGCCATCCTGACCGGGGTAAGATGATATCTCAGGGAAGTTTTTATTTGCATTTCCCTGATGGCTAAAGAAGTGGAGCATTTTTTAAGATATTTGGTAGACATTTTAATTTCATCCCTGGTAAAGTTTCTTTGAAGTTCCAGGGCCCATTTTTTAATTGGGCCATTGGTTTCCTTGGTGTTTAGTTTTCTAAGTTCTTTGTGCACTCTGGACAGTAGAGCTCTGTCAGATATGTGGTTAGTGAAGATTTTCTCCCATTCTGTGGGTTGCCTTTGAGCTCGTGTTACAATCTCTTTATCTGAACAGAAGCTGTTTAATTTCACAAGATCCCAACTGTTGAGTGTTGGTAGCAGTGACTGTGCCATTGGATGTCTGTTTAGGAACTGTTGGCCTAGCCCAATCAGCTCGAGGGAGTTCCCTATCCTTTCAACTATGGTTTTTATAGTCTCTGGCCTTAATCAAGGTCCTTGATCCATTTGGAATTAAGTCTTGTACATGGTGAGAAGTATGGGTCCAGCTTTAATCTTCTGCATGTGGAGATCCAGTTTTTCCATCCACCATTTGTTGAAGATACTGTTCTTTTTCCATTGGATTTTTTGGGCCCCTTTGTCAAAGACCAAATGGCTGTAATTTTGTGGGCTTTGAATGATTTCATATTGAATTAATGGTACAATCATTGTCCTTAAAGCCCACTATATTGCTGTTTTTTAAATACATCACCTTTCTCCTTAAATACTCTAATAGATTATTCTTTAAATAATCAATGAAAAAGAATTTTTAGTTTGAGTCAGTTGTTAAATATCAAACTTTGCACAAAAATGCAGCAATAAGGTTTTCTATGAAATGTAAAATATTTATTGCATATATATTTTGTTTGATTATAACATTTTCTACTGTATAATTGTACAAAGGCAGCATCCACTCACAAGAAACTGAACTTCAAATGATTAAATATTAATACTTTTCCTGGCTAGCAATTTTCAGTATTATATGCTATTGAATTGTTGGGCAGAAGCATTGAGTCAGAGCCCACAGTCTGTCACATAATCTGAAGGTGAAACAAACTGATATTCTATCAGGATTCATATTACTGCTTTGGTGTTCTGTTTTTTGCATACTTTAGTCACTGTTGTCCATGGGAACAGATCCCATAAAGTGAATATATATCTAAAGTTGATTTACTTGATTAGCTTTAAAGGTACAGTCTGGTAGTAGAACAGTATTATTCACACTGGAGAGACTGAGAATCAGGAATATGTTCAATTTTGGAGGCTGAATGCTCTGTAGTCACAATCCAGAGTTGAAGTTCTGAAGAATACTTGGACACCCATTGTCTTTCTGTTCATGTGAAGGCAGAAGAAGCTGAGTTCTGATGTTATAAAGCCTGGCAATGGTCCCAACAACAGAAATGACAGCAACAGTGTAGACACACTAGCTAGAGAAGGTGAAGCCAAGCAGGCCAAAGGTTATAACTCTTCCTGCAGACTATAAAAAGAAGGTACAACCATGTTTAGGGTGTATATTCCTATTTCTCTGAACCTAATCAAGAAAATTCACAGGCTTACCCAGAAGCTAAATGAATCTAGATAATTCTTCACACATGAGCCCAAGTATGGCTTGTAGGCCATACTAGATCTCATCACATTGACAATCAATATACTAGGTAAGCGTATTAGATGTGTTTTGACTTTTATTTTCAACTTATGATGAGTTTGTAAGAATGGACCTCCATCATATTTCAATACTTTTTTTGTGTACTTACAAACTGACTTACGATAGAAAGTGATTCATACCACATTCCATCACACCATACACCATCAGCAAACTGGAAATGTAGGAAGTCAGTGATATGATTCTGTTTGAGTCTAAAGGTTTCAGGATGAGAGAACTATATGTTCCCAGTTATGCCAAAGACCTGAGAACATGGGAACTTCGGGTTCAAATCCAAGCTGCAGAGCCATTGGTCATGTTATCTAAGGACAGGACGAGTTATGTGTCTTCCTCCAAAGGAGAGTCTTTTACCTTCTTTGATGCTTTGCTTTTCTATCTAGGCCTTATCAGACTTTATGTAGCTCAGGGAAGATCTTCCATATCCAGGCTTGACTCAAGTAAGAATATGTTATCTAAATATCTCTATGGACAAACACAGATACAGTTACTTGCTATGATTCTGAGTATTAACAAATCAATTTGATGCAAAAAATGAACAATCATTATGACAGTTTTAGTTAAATTGTTTATAATTGAGACCTAAGTCTTTAGACATAACCTGTGAAGAATTATTTAGTCATGACATGATTCTAAGCAAGCTACTGAGAGATTATCTAAGTGATGTGGGAAAATCTGGTCCATAGCTGTTGGGCCCATTTCCTGAGCAGTAAGAGAAGATGGAGAGAGAATTGATTGGCTTTGGTCATATCAGCAAAGTAGAAAACAAATCTATCTTTACTTTTCCTGTCAATGTGGTATACTCAGTTTCCTCAATTTCTGATCCTGTTATAACTCTTGGTGTCATAATGAATGAAACGCTGAAACTATAATCAAGAATTCTTTCAAATTGCTGTAGTCATGTGTTCATCGCAGCCACTGAAGACTTAGTAAAGCAGTCACATGGTGTAGAACATGGTGTAGAACATGATAATGATTTGTTTACTTATCAGTATGGGGATCATTGATGATCATAACAGTTCTTTAGAACAAATCTTTATGTCAAAATTTGAACTTTTTCATTCACTATAGTATTTAATATTTTAAAACCTAAATGTCAGTTATTACTTCTACATGAAGAAATTGAGGTTCATAGACAATAAGCTTCTCAGATTCACACAGCTGGAAGGTAGCAGAAGTCAATATGCTAATTAATAATACACTCATGTTTTTAATTTTTCTAGATATTACATCACAGATATTATACAACATAAATATAAGATTAAATATGGGAAATATGATTATTTCTCTTTTGCTACATCACATGAATGAATTTATATTATAGATAAAAATTATAGCGATAGCTATTTAAATAGCTATTTACAATTGGTGAGGTGACTCTTCTTATGGTTCTGAATGTTCAGCTTTCATGCTACTGTTTCAACTCTTAAATTATTAATAATTGTGTCATTTAAATACAAGTTTCAAATTGACAGTTGAGATCCAAGTCTTTAAGTAAATAAGTGACAAATTAATAATTACAGCAAGTTGTGTGCAAACCTGTGAGAGATGATCTAATTGATCTGTAGTGGATGGTGTCTTTCCCTGGGCAGGTAGTTTTAGTACACTTGGCCTATGTGTATTCAAGCATCCTGGCATCTAAGACAGTATGTATTTCTCTTACTTCCTTGTGGTGGTATGGTGTGACCAGTTCCCTTAGCTCCTGATGTTTGAATAAATTCTCCTGTCATGTTGGTGAAGTAGCACCAAGAATCTTGTGCACTCAAGTTGTCTGAATCCTGTACTTCTTCAAGAAGGGGAAGATGAATCTAATATACTAATATAAAAGAGAGTGAAATTTTTCTCAGTGTGAGGTGGTCCCATTTCCAGAAACATTCTGTGATAAAATACAACCTATTTAAGGTTTTTTCAAATCATGAAATTTTTCATTAATTCCACCCTTTATTCAAGTGAAATCACAGATGTTATAAAGAGTCATAATGCTTCTCTAACTGTGTATTCTGGCTTCAGTTGCTTCCAATACTCTGCTGCTTCCTTCATTCAGTAAATACTACCTTTGCTTGCATGTTAAAGAGAGTTTATACTTAGATTTATCAGTTACTTAGAGGAGGTAAAAGTTGCAAATCCTGATGACTTTTTATGGAGATTTAGGAATTATTTTAATTTTAGAATAATAGATAGGTGGGTATAGAAATAGATCAAGTGATAGATAGCTATGGATGCACAAAGTAAAATGTAATATTTTGGTCTTTTTGTAGAAAGATTCAATCCAGTCAGTTGCTCTATCTGTCATTTCATGAAGTAACTTTTTATGAAGAAAGCATTAAACATTTATTGATCTCAGCAATTTTGAGTGATGCAATATATTTTCACTAACTGAGAGCATTATGCAGTGTGGGAATTCATTAAAACACTTCTCACATTGAACTGGAACAGAACCTTCATATCCCCATCATCCCTTACCTCCTCATTTCTCTTTCCACTCATTTGAAAAACATTTTTCTAAGTCTATTTGATGATCCTGACATTTTAGTTAACTTGAATTTACTTAATCTGCACTGATTGAATCATCTTAAGTGTATGATTTCTTTCCCTGAAATTAATAAATTACAGTAGGCAGTCGATGCTAACTAAATAAGGCCAGCTGGTGATTCTTAGTTGTTAGTGCACCCATGTGTGAAGGGTGGAGATATTTCAATTAAATATTCATCATGACAATGCATGTATAACAGTCACTTTGATTTTCTACTACTGCATGGTAGGCTGTCAGTCAAAGACCCTGACATTTTTTCATTTCATATCACTCCCTGGCAGTCTTTAGTTATGTACATTAAATTTGCTTTTATCACACACGCAGCTCACTGAAAAGTTTGTAACTTTACTATACCATCATTCGTTACAGTCACTGACAGTCTAGAGTAGCTTGTTCCCAAGGGTAGGAACTGGCCTTGTATAGACATGAATTCATGAGATGAACCAAAGGTGGCTGGGAATAAACTTTTCAGGGTACTCTTTAAGATTTGGTATGACTTGCTTATTCTGTATCTTCTGATTTCAGTAGATACAATCATGAGATAAGCACAGCTATTTTGCTGCTGAGCAATCTGACTTTTAAAATCAAGCTTTTTTCTACATCTCTGAACAAAGAGTGATCATGACTTGTGACCCAAGATTCAGTAATGGTGATGGCTGCTCCAACAAAGCCCAAGATTTTTGAAAGGTAAGTTTTATCTTTAAAGGCATAGCCATGAAAAATTATTTATATATGCCTTTACTATACAGGAAAGGAAAAATAGGGTTCAAATTTTCATTTTAGCTTATTGCATTAAGACTCAAATTTGTTTTTATAATTTGTTGTTATAAAAACATAATTACAAATTTCCACATGTTCATACTAAAATCATTTTACAATTTGCATATATAAAGACTTGTTTAAAACATTTGTATAAGGAAAAAAGTTTCCATCGTTTTTTTCTCCAATGAAAGACTGACTACCTCAGAGGATTTTTAAAATAAAGTATTAGATACCTGGTTATTAATTTAAAATTCTAAATAAGAAATGTAGTTGATATTTCATAAATTAATACACTAGTGTAAAGTATAGTCTCCCAACAAGTCATGGACAAAAGGTAAGAAAAATTTATTGATCATCCCAAACCATCTGGCTTATTCTTCAAAAAGGGAGAAAAAAAATTGGGTGAGTGAGGTAGGGAGGTTTTGTAATCTCAAGGATGGCAACTGGACTAAAGAGTAGTGAAATTGAAATGTTTAGTCAGTCTTTGATCCTGCCACCCTACACCCTACCCCTGCCATTGGCTATGTGGCTAAGGAACATGTAAGCATGGGCTTCTGCAAGCACCAGCTGGCCTTGAAGAGTTCTTTCTAAGCAAACGTTGTATCTTTCAGATTCTATATGTGGGGAATGGAAGAAAGCCAATTCTACCCCTAAGGATTTTCCATGAGTGGCAGGCCCTAATTAATTAATTAATTAATTATTTAATTAGACCGGCAGGTACTGAAGTGTTAAAGCCAAAATTTAGGAAAAAACTTTAGAGACACCTGAGTCTAAACAGAGTCCCAAGAAGCCCTTCACCTCACCCTGCTAGTTCATAAAATCTAGAAAGACATCTGCTGGCACATGGAACACCTACTCTACTCTGACACAGAATCTCAGATACCCACATAGCCCTTACCACCCTTCCCAGAACAGCTGCACCCTATAGCATCTGTTCATTTAGTGGAACCTTCCAACTACCTCTACTTGCAGCCTCTAAGTCCCATAAAAACCCAGTTTATTGTGCCTCAGCATGCTGTCCTTAGAGAGACTGTTGACCTCCACAGTAGTAAAATATAGGGAGTAGCTACTGCTGTGAACCTTTTCAGGGTTCTTATCTGTGTGTTTTATCTTGTCTCAGTTGACTTCTATCCAAAATATACCATCATCCACTCTTGCACCACACAATGTGCAATGCAAATATTTTCTAGAAATAGTATTGCTATTGGGGTTTTTAATAGTGGCTTATTGTTGCTGGGTCTTAACAGATTAAAAAACATAATAACAGGGGCTGGAAAGATGATTCAAAGATTAACATCTTTCTTTGAAAGCAAAAGAACCTGAGTATACATCCCAGACACCATGTAAAAAATGCAGGTAGAAACAGTTGTGGCTATACTTTTGGCCTTGGAAGGCATCCTGGGAAACCCCAGACTGAAACAATAAGGAAGTAAAGTAATCCAGGGTGATTCAGAAGTTACCTTTGGGCCTCCACAGGCACACACAAAATAAATTTTTAAAAAATGTTGCAAAAAATTTCCATTTCAGTGAAACATTGATTTTAATTCTTTTAATTACAGTATCATATTACAGCTTCCCCCTACTCCTCTGATAGATTGCAATTCAAACATTTAAATCGAAAGTGTCCTAATTGCCCTAAATTAGTATAAGAGCTCAGGAAATAAAACCAAGAATGGGTTTTGCATGTGAAAAAAGTCATCAAGTTGAAATACCCTGGTTAACTCTTTTGAAGTGCTTTGGTCAATTCTGGGTGGGGTTGCCAGCAGTGGAGACACTCCCTTGCAAAGCATTCAGTATCACCTTGCAGCTGTCCTGGTGGTTGAGTGCCTTCTGTTTTGTGCTGTTTACTTAAATTGCTCAATGGAAGAGAAAGCACATTCTTCCATAGAATTTCCTTTTAAGGAAGAATCTCTACTTAAGAGAAATTAAGGCCAGACCTCAGCTTTACCACAATCAAAGGCATAATTATAGCTCTACTAGCCCATGATTACCACAAAATACTTAATTGTAATTCCAGAGTTATATAGTAAAACATTATTTTTAACTCTACTATTGAAATGGTCACATTTAATAAAGTCTAAGAGCTAGTAGCAATTCAAAACACTGTATTTTTAATAAATAATAATTATAAAATGCCCATAGTTTGTAATATTAGTTACTGTTTCCATAGTCTAGGCCTTTTATAGCCAGAAATGCATAACACAATTCCTGTTCATGAGTAAACATCTTCCTTTCATGAATGAAATGTCTTGCTCATATATTATTAGCTATTTTGTGTAAAAAACTTTATATTCTTTGAGTGTGGATATCTAGGTGATGCAGTCTGCGTCCACAGATGCTAATAAATGACCATCAAATGGCTTAAGGGAACAAGGTTTTATTTTCTCTTGACTCCTGGTTACAGTTCTCAGTCCAGCTTGACAGGAGAACATGCACCAACACCAGGGTCGAGAGAACTGGTCACATCATCACCACATAACGGCTGAGAGATGGACAATCCTAACTTGCCAGACCAGCATGTCTGGCCAAGTGAACAGAAGGATGCCAACTTTCTCAACCAGCTCTCCATGATTTATTCCAGGGCCTAATCCTACTCACCATAGGTTGGGCCTTCCCCATCAACTAGACAATCTCCTTCAGGTTTGCTCTGGGCTTAACTCAACTACTAATTCTCTACAAATGGGCCCAGAGCTTAAACCCTCAACAGTAAAGTTGACACCTGTGCCTAACCATGACACTAGGTGTGATAATGCATGGTGAATACCTCTAAAGTATCTTTAGAGGTAATATTTATAATGTGCACATCTTTAATACTTGTTACAATCAAGAAGGAAACTTCATGTTCATAAGTAACAGAAAGTCAAAATATATCTTGAAACAGTTCACATTCTAACATGTCCTAAAGTTAAAGGAATACAGTCTTAAAAAAACTCTTCTTCCAAGATGTCTGAGATGATTTTTCCCAATATCAAAACTTTGGAAGTCATCCTTAGGCCACATTCTTCCAGGATACTGTGAGTGGTCACTTCTACAAAAATTTCTAAGGTATGTGAAGAACAAAGTTGCTTTGTTCAACAAAACAGAGCAAAGAGAAACTCAATTTTGACACTGTTAACTTTTCATCATTAACAAAATGAGGCTACTGAACTTGATATAGGGAGTTCAAAGCTGCATGGCTGTTGCTGTATCCCCGCTGGGCCAGCTGGTGGGAAGAGAGGGCCTGGAGGCGAATGGGTGAGCCGGCGATGGGGTCATCACCAGACCCCAGGAATCAGGTGAGAAGCAGCAGTGGACGAGATGCCGCTGATTCAAAGTCATTAAGGGTGTTTTGGGTTTATATAAGGTCAGGGTCCAATCAGGTGTTGCCATCCCTCCTCCTGGGAACAGCCACCAGTCATTTAACTGTTTACTAGGTGTCCATTGCAGATGCAGGTTAGAAGGCCGCTTCCCGTTGGTTGTTCATCCCTCGGCCTGCACAGTCCTCTGTTGGGACATGACTGTATGTGCCGAAGCTTGTCTGTAGCTGGGAGCCGGGCTAGGGCTTCGCTGAATCAGTAGTGCCACAAATGGCCACTTTGCATAGACTGCTTTGTTGTCCACATGTTTTTACTAAAAATGATAAGGCTACAAGACATTTAGTATACAAGATGTTTTGCTCAGCAAAGAACTAGAATGAAGACCTCCACAATATACTTTTTTTAATCACTTTTATTTTTTTTAAATTTTTTTATTATTTATTCAACTGTGCGCATGTGCGTGTGTATGTGTGCATGCGTGTGTGTGGCTGTGTGTGTGTCTGTGTCTGTATATGTGTAGAACCACGGACGAATTCGCTAACCACCATGGACACCTCCACCTCCTTCTGCCCCGGGATTCACAGCCTCCACCCTACCAGGACCAGAAACGCAGGCCGCCCCCGCTTCCGCCTGGCATCTGTACGTGGGATCTGGGATCCGAATTCAGGACCTTCTTTCTGCCTGCAAGGCAGAGGCTTAACCCCTTGCCACCTCTCCAGCCCTATTTATTTTTACCCAATCATACAAGCTCAATTGGTACCCCGTCCTCTTCCTCCCTCCACCCCTCCCCAGTCTTCCTTGCACCTTTTCCCCCCTTTTCCCCTTCTTTTCACCCCCTTCCCTCCCTTACTCCCAGTGCCTCCCCCTCTTCCCCTCACATCCCTTGGAGCATCCTTTTGTGTGAATGCCAAACTTTCCTCTGAGTCCTCCACTCTAGTGAGGTGGAAAGACTCAGTGACATAGCCCAGAGCCCTTTCTTGGCTCCCCTTTAGTATGGGAACACTATTATGACTGTTAATCCCTTGCCTCTAAGGATCCTACTGCTTGTGATTCAAGCTAGACTTTGGGGGTTCCTTGACATGTCAATCATTATGCAGGTCATGCAAAGTCCGATTGTGGCTACTACAGCCCTAACTTGTGTGGAGTGTCTTGCATATCGTTGGCCCACCCCATCTTCCACAATATACTTTAAAAACCTGTAAAAACCTGTTTCCAAGCTCCAGCTCCATCCCCAACATTACAGCAAGCATGGCAGCTCCATGCATTCCCTATTTGGGAGTTTTGGGAGGCAAAGATGATCAACAATTTTCTTTTTTTTTTTTTTTTTTACTTTGGTCCTAACTTTTTTTTTTATTTCCACTCATACAAACTTAACAGGTACAACAGTCCCCTCCCTCCCTCCAACCACTCACTGCCCTGTGATCCCCTCCCCTCAACACTCCCTACCCATTCCCCAGTGCTTCCCTCTCCCATCGCCAGAGCATCTTTTAATGTGCATGCCAGACTATCCTCTGGGTCCTCCTCTCTGATGAAGTACAAGGACCCAATGGCATTTCCCTGAAACCTTTCCTGTGTTCCCCTTAAGCATAGGAACACTACTGTGGCTGTCAATCCCTTGCCTGCAAGGATCCTAGTGCCTTTAGCAAATGCTAGACTTTGTGGGGTCAATAGTGTGTTGGACATTGTGCAGGGCATGCAAAGTCCAATTATGATTGCTTCAGCCCTAACTTGTTTGGAGTATCTTGCATATCATTGCTCCTCCCATCCTTGTGCTCTTACAATCTTACCGCCCCCTCTTCCGCAAATTTCCCTGAGGTTCAGGATGGGAAGAAATTAGTCTGGCCTAGTTCTAGGTGGTCTCTGAAGTTCTGGATTGTGGTTTGTTGATTTTCTTTTGCAGTTTTGCTGCTCCTGCAATGCCCTTCACTCCATCCTGATGGGTATTGGATGTCACTCCCTGGCCAGAGATAAAAAGCTGTTAAACTAGAGTCTTGTTATAAGAACACATTCAAAGGTAGATGGAATAAAAGTAGGAAACCACAGTGAGAGAGGGGTCAATCAACCATTTGCAAAATAGTTACTTTTTATCTGCTAGACTATATACCCTCCCCTTCTGCTGAGATCATACCCCCTCAGTTGTAAATGATCAGGAAGGAAAGTCTGTGATATTAACCAGATGTCTCATTACTTATTTTCAGTCCTTGATGGTGGCCTATTTTCTCTGCTGTAACATGGTGACCTCCCTCCTTGTTTCTGGTGGGGCACTCTTACCCCATCCCTCCTGTTCATAATCCTTGCAATTACTGTAGGTATTACAGAGATTTATCCTTGAGTGTCTCTAGGTGGGCTAGAAGAGTTTGGTACTAGGAGCCACCTATTAGGGAGTACATATGGCACTTAATTTTTTCAGTCTAGGATACTTCACTTAATATAATTGTTTCTAATAACATCCATTTCCCGGCAAATTCCATTAATTCATCATTTTGATGGCTGAGTATTACTCCATTGTATAGATGTACCACAGTTTCCTTATCCACTTGTCAACTGTTGGACATTTGGGTTGATTCCATGACTTTGCTATTGTAAACAGTGCTGCTATGAACATGGTCATGCTTGTGCTATTGAGGTGAATTTTTGCCATATGGCGGGTTATTCCCAAAAGTGGAATAGCAGGGTCATATGGTGTTTCAATTTTTAATTTCTTTAAGAATCTCCAGATGGCTCGCCAGGGTGGCTGTATGAGCCTGCATTCCCACCAGCAATGTAGGAGAGTTCCCCTCTCTCCACATCCTCTCCAGCATTTGGTGTTGTTTGTATTATGGATTTTTGCCATCCTGACTGGGGTGAGATGATATCTCAGGGAAGTTTTGATTTGCATTTCCCTGATGGCTAACAATGTGGAGCATTTTTTAAGATATTTGTTAGACTATTTTAATTTTATCCCTAGTAAAGTTTCGTTTAAGTTCCAGGGCCCATTTTTAATTGGGCCATTTGTTTCCTTGACAAAAGGGTCCAACAAATCCAATGGAAAAAGAACAGTATCTTCAACAAATGGTGCTGGCAAAACTGCATATCCACATGCAGAAGATTAAAACTGGATCCATACCTGTCACCATGTACAAGAATTAATTCCAAATGTATCAAGGACCTTGATATAAGGCCAGAGACTATAAAAACCATAATTGAAAGGGTAGGGAACTCCCTCGAGCTGATTGGGCTAGACCAACAGTTCCTAAACAGACATCCAATAGCACAGTCACTGCAACCCACTCTCAACAGATGGGATCTTGTGAAATTAAAGAGCTTCTGTTCAGATAAATAGATTGTAACAGGAGCACAAAGGCCATCCACAGAATGGGAGAAAATCTTTTCTAACCGCATATCTGATAGAACTCTATTATCCAGAGTGCACAAAGAACTTAGAAAACTAAACACCAAGGAAACAACTTTCATAGATATGTCCTTTGATTTGTTTCCATTGGCTTTCTAAATGCCATGAAGTTGACCATTAAAATTAGTCATCATACCATTATCTGCTACAATCATGATGGGAATACTTTGATATGTTAATGTTATTTGATGTTTTATAAAAGCTATTGCAAAATTCATACATACTATACTTTAAGACTTCAAGATGCAACTAAATTCAAATTGATATTTTCTTCTAGTGACAAAAGGCAGGAGTTCAATATAAATAAATTTTTAATGTTATTCTAATTAATTTACAAGTCAATTTTAAACAAAATGAAAGCCAAAGTTTAAAAATATTTAGTATTATGGGACTAGAAAAGTAATTGAGCTTAGGTTTTAATATGTAAAATTAAAATTTATATCATCCTCTATTTTAATCAGTGCTTTTTCACATAGAATAAGCTTTAAAAATTATGTATTCATGGTATCTTTGTTTACATCTTTCCAATGAGTACTATTACTAAAAAATCTACTTAATTATTACATAATAATCACAGTATTTCAAAGGCAATTGCATAAAACTAACAAGATCTCAACTGCTGCAATGAAAACAGAAATTCACAGGACACTGATATTCCTGGCATTCCTTAAGGAACATACTGATCTTGCTCCAAGTCCTCAAATATTTTGGCTAGAGCATTAGTAGAGTTTAATTTAGCTTATTCTTTTTAATTTAGCACATGAATAATGAGCTTTATCATGGCATTTTTATGCATGCATGTAATGTACTTTTTTCAAATTCATCCCCATTTCTCTCTTCTTTCATTTTGTTCCATTTCCCTGTGGTTTTTCTTTCTCTTCTTTCTTTTTCTTGTGTTCTGTTTATGTTTTCAGGAAAGACTGGAAATTGCATGATGCTTTGGATAAAGCATAAGCCAAACTATCAATACTCTAGCTCTAAATGCTAATAGAAAGTTTTCTTTGGTTGACTAGTCCCTCTTAGCTTATAGTTTTCTTCTTGTCATTGGTATTTATTTCTTATGTATTTGTTTTGAGGAACAAAGTAATTTTATTCACTGCTTTGGTGGCCAGAAGGAACAGCTGGTATTTTCTATTCTTGGAAGGGTTGCCAAGGATAGAAGTACGTGGGTAACTGATGGTGTAAAAGACTTTGAAATCTGTCTCAGCAGCTGTCACTGCAGTGAGCAGGCTACAAACCTGCAAAATGCTGCTCTCACTGCCAAAGCCCTCTGTACTTTTGGCAGTGTGTTCCTGTGCCTCTGAACATCCTGGCGCTGCTATCACCATAGAGGGACCTCAGGGGTTAATGTGAGGAAAGATACTGGATCTTTCTTTTCATGGCCTGTTTGCCAAAGGAAATGAAGATATTCATCTAGCTCCATGGACTCTGTGAGCATCTGATTATTTGATGCTGGTTTATACTGCACTAAATTTTATAAAGATCTTAGAATATGAAAATGGCATGTCTTTTAGGAAAGCATGAATTGAAGGCAGGACATATCCACAGATGCAAAATTTGGCAAGTGAACAACTAATTTTAAGATTATTTTACAATTATTGCTTTGCTGTCGAGAAAATTTCAAACTCGTGAATTTTAGATCTATAAATGATAAAATGTAAGTGTTTTACTGGATCAAATTGCAAAGAATTTGATGTTTTCGCCTCATTGTAATATATCATTATAAGAGCTGCAATATCTTCCTCTGAACAACAAATGCATAATTCATTTAACAGTATCCAGGAAAATAGTTAATCTTAATCTTATTTTGTAAACATTGGATTAATTTAAATTGATAAGACTTTTTATAAATTATCCTATTTAACACTTCATTTGTCTAATGGTATGATACAACTGGAAAAATTGTACCAAAGACCTGGTAAAAGCCATAAGTTTTGTCCCCTTTTCTAGCTTACCCCACTCTACAGATGTGTGTTTCCTCAGTAGAAGCTGCAACAGAGTACTCTAACAGCCATCTTTTTTTTTTTTTTTCTTTTTTGAATGTAAGGTACGGCCTTGTTTATATCAAAATGGTACTATCCGGATTTCAAATAGCTAATCCTTCAGGAAAAATTAATAATGAAATAAGTTTTTAAATGCTTAGGTTAAGTTACAAAAAAAGAGGTCTAATGAGAAATAATAGCTCATTTAATATTGAATACAATTGTTTTTCCTTTGTATTATTGTGTGCAATTATTTGCTCCCACTTATTTCAAAATTCTAAATAGTAACTTGCATATAAAAGGTATATATGTAGCAGTATACATTAATTAATCTAGATTAATTGACCTGGGAACCGATGAGTGCATTTTCAGTCAGGATGTAATGACTTTTCCTATACATAAAATTATTTTCCCAGTATTAATCATGCATATTAAAAATATTGTTAAGAAGGCCCATAGAGCATTAAGGCAAGAGTTTATTTGAAGTGAAAAGAAAGGAACCCACAGATGTGAATCTATCAGGGCCAAGAGACAGAATTGGTTTGCTTTGGCAGCTTGGCAAGGCAGAAAGTAAGCCCCTCTCTTAACGCACTATCACATAACACAGGTTGCTTTCATGTCAAAAAATGTTTCCTTTGTTCTTTCAATCTGTCCTCCTTCACCCCAAACTTTGATCAACCACTATTAATGTCACATGCACGTGTCAGCTTGACAGTTGCTGGCCGTTTGAGACACAGCTATGAAGAACCAATGGTTGGAACAGGCTCCTGAACAAGCTTGAAGGTACTTGTTTAATTGATGTTGAAATCTCAATCCATTGTTGGTGGTACTTTCCAGTGGTGGACAAGATATAATGAAGTCTAAGGAGGAGGGATGTGTACTTCCCTTATTCTGAATCAACCCTAAACCAATACAGCTTTAATCATTTATTCCTTTCTCTGTAGTTTTACTTTCCCTAGAAGGTCATATAGCTCAAATTATACAATATGATTTCTTAGGAAAACATTTCTAAATTGGCTTTTTTCCTTTTAATTATATGCATTGAAACTTATTCCTCTTATTTTTAGCATTGAAAATTATTCCTTCATCTGGGTACACCACAGTGTCTATGTTATTTTGCCTGTTGAGAATATGTTGGTTGTTTCCAGGTGACCAAAGCTGTTAAAAACATCTTTGTAGATCTTTATGCAGACCTATCCACTTAACTGAGGCATGCAACTAGAAAGCAGTGAGGTTACTGTATTGACTTATAGAAAACCTTCAGGTTTTTATGAAACTTTCACAGTGATTGCTTTGTGTACTTTTCTTGGATAATGACAGAATTCTTATTGTTTTCAACCTCACTAGCAATTGGTATTAGGATTTTAGATATGAGTCTTTTTAACAAGAAATACTTTCTAATTATATCAGTATGTGATGTCCAAGTGATAAAGAACCTTGAGCACTTATTTCATAAATAAGTCTTCTCTAGTTTGAGTATTTATCTATTTTTAAAATAAGGCTGTTTGATTTCACAATTACCTTTTCTGAGTGCTTTGTTTATTTTGGATAACTATTTTTCATGAATTTATTTTTAAAATAAGTTCTTCCAGCCTATTGATTCTTCTTTGATTCTTTTAATATCCTTCATAAAGCACAACTTCTTAAAAAGTTTAATGGATTCCAACTTAAACATTATATTTCCATGAATAAGACTTTTGGTTTGTGGCTAAAAGCACATAACTGTTCTCAAGAGTAGCTGTATTTTCCCATCTCAAGATTTGTTATAGAGTAACATCAGCAGGACATTGTGCTACTGGTAAAGAATGCACAAATAGGTCAGTGGGGATAAAGCTAACTATCTAATATTCCCATGTGCATATATATAGTCAAATTTTTGTATGAAGAGTAATGTCAAGGAAAGCCAAGCCTTAAAGTTATTTTTATTGTACATCCTCAAGCAAAATAATTAAATCTAGGTATATACTTTATAACACGAAATTATTTAGAAATTAATGTCTTACAGTTTCTGGTTATAGTTGCTCAACAAGGCAGGGAAATTCATACCAACATCAGTAACACGTCACATGTCACACACCATATCTATAGGAAGAGATGAGAGGGGGACCTAGTTTCTTACTTGCAAGTTTGCCATCTTATCCAGTCCACCCACTGTGGACTGAATATTCCCTCATAAATTCAATAATATCCTACAGATTTACTTAGATCTTGTCTTAACTAAATAACTTTTCATAGATATGCCCACAGTACCCAGTCCCCAATTGTCAAGTTGATTTCTGTATTCAACTGGAAAAATGACATTAAATATTATCTTATTATTAAGAATATTATACTTTCTGTTAAATACTTTTTGTTTCATCAAGGATTTCTTGATCATTAGAGAGCCCTTTAACCTTTTCCTAATTTCCTGGGTCCTTTCTCAATGGCTGGTTTTATTAATGCATGTGTCTAGGTTAGAGGAAGGAGGAAGTGAGCTGGGAAGAACTGAGAGGTCATCTGACTGCATCATTAAAAGAGAAAATGAGATATTGTCAGAAAGTAATTTATCTTTGTCTACTCTGAAAAAGCCATGGCAAATACTTAGAAAAGTAATGAGCTAAATATGACAGGCGACTTTTGAATCTCCTCATCTCAAACTTCCACTTTTCCTGAAGAAATTAATCCTTGGTGGGAATTTTGGTCTAGTTTTGCACATGATTTGCACACTGGATTTAAACTAAAAATAACATGATTGAGAAGAACATTTTCATTGAAGAAAGAAGAACATTGGGTTTTGGTAATGTGGGGTCAAAATGACAAACTTATTGTACAAATGTATCAACTTCTCAAAGAATAAAGAAAAACAAAATTATATTGAAACTGTGAAAGTTTTGTTAATGAATATTCATTCCCCCAATGTTGCTTTCTTTTGTTGTTTCCATACACTGGATCAAGTATTTTGTTCCTATCCACACCCCATTACCTCCTTTTCCTACATATTATCATTATTTTCTTTAAATAATTTCCTTCTATTTTTGTGTTATATGAATATGTAAATATGTAAATCAATATATGAAGTCAGAATATGGGAGAAAGCAAAGAATATTAATCTAAATCTGGTTTATCTCACTTTTTAACTTATTTGCAATTAAAATAATGTTGTTGTTCTTTATGACAGAGCAAAGCTCTATACACACACAGAGGCACACACACACACACAAAATAGAAATGTATATCACATTTTATTTATTCATTCGCTTGTTGGTGGGCATCTAGACTCAGCCAGTTGTTTCATATTTACTACTAATAAAAAATTCTGTCAAATTCTTTTATGACTAAAATTGTTTCCACATCACTGTTAAACACACATACACATATGCAAATTCAAACACATACACACAAATATACATTTGTCATTTAACATGCCAGTCATAAGTATTAATTTAATATGTATGCATTACATAAATATAATCTTTATTAAGTGAATGTTTTTGTTTGTAATTTGAAATAAAATATATCATTTAGTTACTATATTTAAATGGATAAAATATGAGAAAATGTATCTGGGTAGACCAGTGGGTACATTCATTGCTTATAATAATGAAGCTATAGTGTTTGTTCTCCAGAAGTTCATTGTTTTAGGCCCCAAATGTGAGTAAAAGATTGATTAGGCACTGAAACTTTTGTATTAATACATGGCAAGCTATCATTGAATCTTGCTACTGCTAATGAAAAAAAGATGATTAAGTTAAACTGTTTTCATGGTCTTCCTCATGGGCAAATGCAGTTTCTCTTCTCCCTAAAGCCCGGTAAGATGTGGTGAATCCAAAATAATCTATGACAAAAAATAAAGTTGATTACGTTAACTAAATATATTGCAAATATCACTTTAAAAAGCATGAGTTTTTGTTTAACTGGTGAACAAAGGCATACAGACAGGTGCAAGAATATATCGCAACTCGGCACTCACTGTTCGGTATGAGTTCTGATACATACAGGAAAGAACAAGGTAAAAAAAACCATGAGTTTTGTTAAGTAGTGAAAATTTTCTGAGTTAATAAACCTAAGACATCATGATTAAGCACTCTTTCAAATCATCTCATGAAGATACCTGGGAATGATAATGGGCAAGTGGTGTCTGTCTTGTTCTCTCTCATAAACTGAGCATCTATCTGGCAACATATATCTTAAATATAATAAATGTTGGAAAGTAGAAGAATAGCTGCACTATATTTAACCTGGAAACACCTGACTAAGCAAGTTTTAATTTGTGTTTTGTTTTGTTTTGTGGGGTCAGAAAAATAAGGAACCACACCACGTGTGGAAGGAGTAGTCTAGTGTCTTCCAGCATCACTATGAGCAAATTGGCATGGTGTTCCAAGAACTTCTTTAAAGAGAAGAATAAATAGCTATTTTCCTTTTTACTTATATTGTCATCCTTAAAATGGTATCCATCAAATTTCAAGTTTTCATTGAGAATAATGACAATGGAAATGAACAAAATTCTACTGTGCAGAAACTCTGTGAATGGATAATATTGATGTCTGTGACTTAATACATGAGGCTTGGCATTTGACTGGATTGTTAAATGTGATGTACCAGATGATGTACTTTGACAATAACTAAACTGAGTTGTAAGCCCTCTCTAAACTCTTATGTATTAGGAAAAAAGTGTATATATATTAATGATAGTAGATGTATTTATACTGAAAATGATGAATACCAAGCATAGAACTTCAGTTTTATGTAAAAACAGAAGATGGAGATGTCACATCTGCAATGGGAACATTTCAGTCGAATCTTTTTTTTATTAATACATTTTTATTATTATTTCAGCTCATACAAACTTAATATGTACACCAGTTCCCTCCCTCCCTCCTCCTCCTCCCGTACCCCCTGCTCCCCCTCCCCTCCCCTCTCTCTCCCCATCCCCCAGTGCCTCCCGCCCCAATTCCCAGAGAGTCCTTTCTTGTGCATGCCTGATTTTTCTCTGGGCCCTCCTCTCTGATGACTTACAAGGACCCAGTCTTAATCTTAAATTATATCAAGTATTTTGGTCAGTATGCTATGGAACAGGTGGACAAGGCATTTATAAAAGTCAAGCATGAGTTGGATTGGCAATGTGTAGTAATTTTGAGATCAGGACACAAAATTTGTTAAGAAAAAGCATAGCCTAAGTCCACTCAGATGATGGTTACTTAGTCAAACCTTTTCATTACATTGACAATGGCGGTCTGAAAAGATACTATATAAGGTAACACTTGCTTTGGACATAAGGAATATATGTTATCAGAATGAGTCACTAATAAGCACTGTGTCTTGGAGGTAATGTGGTGCAAAAGAGGAGAAGAAAAGCAGACAAAATACAAACAGAAAGATCCAAGCACATTGTCGAGAAGTGTGCAACATGTTCCTAAGATCTTGAGTGATTGATCATCAGAAATTCCCACTCTTCTCTTCGCTTTTTGCTCTTTTGTGTCCTTGGATAAACTTTTATCTTACATGTATACATTTATTTGCTGCAAATTTTCAAAAATTTTAAATTTCTGCATATGTATTTCAATGTACTATTATGATGAATAATGAATTTATATTTCCGTGTATGTGTGTTATGTACTGTGATTGAATTTACTCCCCATTATCTTTTATTTCTTCCCTTTAATTGTTTCTTTTTAGATTCCTAAAAGTTTCCCTAACATATTCATATATTTCTCTTTTGATGTGCTTTTATGTATTTGGAAGAGAGAGAGAAAGAGAGAGAGAGAAAGAGAGAGAGAGAGAGAGAGAGATAAGTCACACGTGTGCAATAGCTTCCATTTACAAGACAACTTTTGGAAGACACTTTTACCCATTGAGCCATCCCATTGGTTCAGGTCTTTTATTTAAATCCAGTTTCTGCATATGTAAGAAAATGTGAATGAGACCTTGGTTCTCATGAGTCTGGTTTATTTTGCTTAACAGATGGCTTTAAAACACAGAAAGAAATAAACAATATATAAACTCCTAAATTCTTATCATATAAACAAATCATAAACATTTGGCTTTATGAGTTTTTCAAAACTCAGAAAAAAGCATATCTCAATGAAAGAGTGGTAATGATGAAAATATACTTAAGAAAAAAAAGTAGTATGAAGGACCTGATAGGAAGAATTGGGATAAAAGTACAATTGGGAACCTATTGAAATTGATGTATAAACAGTTCAATTTGCAGGAATATATTTGTTGATGGAAAATATTCAAATGTATTGATATTTAAAATCACTTAGGAATTTGCATTTAATACTATTTCCTAAATCCTAACCCATTTGGTCTGACTCTAAATTCCTAGATTTATGACTAAAGAAAAAATAATCAAAATGTACAAAACTACCATGAGAAATACATATGGCATTTTATATGTTTTTTAGTAACTGTTAAGATCTCTCTAACTTGAAACTAATTTGCTTCAATTCCCTCATTTAGCTAGGAATTTTAGAGACAGTATAATTTTATACATAGTATCTGTAAAACAATAAATGATTGCTCTATGGCTTATATTAAAAAGAAATGTTTTATATCTTCAAAATACATGGCATTCATTGTTTTGTTTCAAGAGCATAAATTGATTTTAAGTTGTATAGTTAGCAGAGCAATTGTTTTTCATTTTTGTATATGTGTAATTTATTCTTGCTTTTGAATTCTGCACCAGATTTCAATTAAAATTTTACCCATTATTTACTGTGTCATTTAATTTAAAGCACTTACTTAATCTCAATGGAATAGTATGTTCAGAAAGTCCTTTCCAAATAACTTGAGAGTGCCTTTAGTTTAACCTAGGTCATGTGCTTGTATTTTAAAACTCATGTGAATAGTGTTCTATAGCAATTACCTGGAATCTGTCTCTTAGCTCTTGACATTAAACAATTAAGCACTATTCCTTGATTTTCAATTAGTATGTTCACCATCCCACTCTGTATTTGATAAGCTGATTAATGAATCACCAGAGTAATTTCAGTTCTGTCAAAATAATGGAGAAGTCATGATATTTGCTCTCACTAACTAAATTTATAATGCTAATTGAGCTCTGCATGTTACTCTGGGATCACATAGAAGGGCGTGGAGTATGAGAAAAGGTATAGGTATCTTACAAAAGATGTTAGGAAAGGTACTAGGAGGAGAATAAGATGTTGGCAGTCTTAGAAGTTGAAAAGTTTTTCTTTAAAGCCTTATATAAGTTTTTTTAATCTTTGAACACCATAAAAAGTTGTCTCAGAATGTCCTCTTCAGTTCTTCCACATGTAAGGAAAAGGCTTTAATGATTTTATGAGGATCTTGGATGCTGCTTCAGTTCCTCCAGTAGCCAATTATTCCTGCTGAAACATTTGTTTGCTGTCATGTAGACAAGGGTTAGATGACAGAAATCACAGAATTTCAAAAAATTAGCTAAGACAGAGAACGAAACGATCTTCAAAGGATCCTGAGTTAGAGGTTGGGCTAATGTGGAAACAACTCACATGGAAAGACTAAACCACTAATGACAAAGTCCTCCTTTGACATTTTACCGAGGTAATGAAACATGCAAAGTGCTATTGAAAATAAAATTTGTATATGTACAAAACTGTAGGATTGCACAGGGAGTGAGAGATTAAAATAGACTTCTTTCTTTGGATCAGATTAACCTGTTAACAACTGTAGGAAGATGTCCGTTGCTGGAGGTTTTGGAGGATTAACATCAGCAATTATTCATGCTTAATCCCCTAAATGTAAAGTAAATTTGATTCCATCTGTCTAAAAGACTAAGAGATAGAAAGTAACTTCATCTTCAATGCAGTGGACACACATTCAAACCAAGTTCTCTAGCTGGGTACAGTCACTGCTTTCAGTAGCCACACACTCACCCTACTTAAATATCTTAAAGTAGCATTCTCTATTTCAGGGCTATTGTTACAAAACTTTCTAAAATACTAACCACTTCTTTCTATTTCCCCACATTGCAGCACTGCAATATTTCCACAAAATGCAATCCAATCACACTTCACAACTCCGTTGAATGCGTGACTTGACCACTGTTGTGCTATTCTTCAACAAGTGTCAAACCTTAGGTGCACTCATTCACTACTGGATATAATTCCTCTTTAGCACAATCCTTTTCCTGTCTTTTATTGTCTTGTCTTCTCCTGAATTTGCATTTTTTCAGCAAGGAGTACCTCTACTTACTGTAAATGAGGGAGGGAAGAATTTCTTACTGTAAATAAGCAAATTCTCTTCATCTTCCCTTTTATCAGAAAATACTTGTTCAGAATTATTCTCCAAATTTCCTCTTGTATATCATCCTCTGTACTGAAATGTATAATATCCCCCAAAATGAGAATAGAATGGTATTTTGAATTATTGTTAACATTTCAAAGTATTATTCCTATTTTTGTACCTCCATTTTGTATCATGTCAACTCATTCACTATGAGCTGCTAAAGTTGTCAGATATTCCATATTTTGAAGTAACGTTTCCATAACTATCAAATATAATTGGAACAAAATGGCATGTCATTAAATATTATACTTAGAAGGTTTTGTGAATTTCCATTTTTAATTTTGGATCACATATTGTCATAGGTACAGGTGTCAACTTGATGGTTGAGGGTTTGAGCTCTGGGCACATTTGTGGAGAATTAGTGGTTCAGTTGAGCTCAGAACAAACTTTCAGTCGATTGTCTAGATGATGGGGAAGGCCCAGCCTGTGGTGTGTAGGACTAGGCCCTGAACAGATGAATAAAATACTGAGAGCCAATTGAGGAAGTTGGCATCCTTCTGTATACTTGGCCAGACATGCTGGTCTGGCAAGTAAGGATTGTCTCTCTCAGTTGTTATGTGGTGATGATGTGGCCAGTTCCCTCTGCCTTGATGTTGGCATGAGTTCTCCTGTCAAGCTGCACTAAAAACTGTAACCAGTAATCATAAGAGAGAATAAGCCCCTTATTACTTTAAACCGTTTGGTGGTCATTTATCAACAACTATGCAGGCTGACTGCAATACATAAGCAGTATGCTATATTTTCAGATTTTACAAAAACTTATGTAGTATTTGATTCATTTTTATTTTTGTCATGACAATTATGCACAGTATCAGGAGGTGATCCCATGCTTGGATACATAACTACAGTATCCATCTTCTCAAACATTGGTGATTTCTTTGGTAGACATAAACTTTCAAAATATTTGAAGAACTCACATGAAAGCAAATATCAGGACTCAGAAAGATAAGGAAAAAGATTTTAAAGCAAATCAGTGAGTGTGAGGCAGGCTCCAAGGAAGAAAGGAGGCTAGGATGCACTGCTGCAGAACTGACAGAAGGCTGAGGACAGACATCAAGTAGATCAGAGTGGATTAAATTTCAACAGATGGCTAGTGGCCAAGTCACAGAAAGCCTCATAGCTGTGCACTAAACAATTTCCATACCATATGAGATATTCATGGACAAAGCAAATTCCTGGGAAATTTAATTATAAAATAGAATTATCAGTGTAATTTAAATATTGATGAGTCTTCACATTAATGAATTTTTATTATTTACATGTAATAATTTTAAGATATTATGTTACCTTTTTATTTGCCAACCTTTCTTCTTCTTATCGGTATAAACGCTCATAGACTAATTTTTGTAACACCTAGACTTTGACTCAATTAACACAGGCTAAAAAAAATGTTGAAAGTTATAGATGGGTAAGATTGGTCAAGAGTTAATAAATATCGTGATGCTAATTGCCACATAGGGATCACTGAAATACTCTTAATCTTCATATGTGATAAATGGAAGGATAAGGATGGATTGGAGAAGGGAGGAGAGGATGGTACAGAAAGGGGAGAGTGGGAGGAGACAGAGAGAGTAATTTATTTTGTAAAAAATTTTAAAAGCTTTTAATTGATAAAATATTGTTCATAAAAATTTGAAAAGTTTAACTGTAACTTTTGTTAAATTCATGTTCTACCATATTTAATCCATATGTTAACATTTATAGTGGATAACATATTTTGTAAAGTCCATGGATAGGTAATTTTGTTTTAAGCAATTTGATAATAACACAGAGAACATATAATTCATTTATTTGTAAACATTTAAGTGGAATTTATGATAGAAGTTGAGAAGATTTTTCCATTTGGCTGTTCAAATTTTATATTCTTCTGTTCTACCCAGGATAAATATACAATTTCTCAAAATTCTCATTGAAGTGTATAAATTTTCTGTCATTTTCAATTTAGCATATATTAACTAAGCAAACATATTTTCCCTTCATTTTATACTTGTATTGGGCCACGATGCAATAAAGAAATCTTATGGGAAAATAGCAGATTTAGAGTACTCTATTGAGAATGCATATTTTTCTTTATAACAATTAAGTAAATATCTTCAAAGATGTGCATTCTAATATAATGAAAAATGGCTAGTTACTACAATAGAATAAAATGTACGTCAAATCTAATTGACCTTGGTAATTCACTTTCATTAAGTTATAATTGCATTATACTTTAATATTTTTTTTTACTGTGGAACATTTCCAAAATGATATGTTCATGAATTAATTCTTTATTGGGAAAGTATTTGGATTTCTTGCAAACAGTGGGTGAATAAGTAGGGATTTAAGAAAAGATTCTGAAATTCCATGACTTGGAAAATATACCAAGACTTTCACAACAATCACAATGAACAAAATCACAGACATATCCATGTAAAGACTGTAAATCATTTCCTATAACAAAAATCGTGGGTTTATTTTCTGCTCAGTTCTTAAGCACAGTTAAATCATTGTTTGCTGCTTTCTATGCTGCTTCCTTATTTTGATCTTGTTTAATTGTCAAATATTTTATTTTATACATAGATTAAATGTTAATATTCTTTGGATATAATAAAGAAGATTTTTGTTGAGTTTTCTTTGTTTCGTTTTTGTTTTACTCAGACTTTTGCTGTGTATTGCAGACAAAACTTGTCTGAATGCTATCGGTACAATTCTTAATTCTGCAGAAATATTCTCAGTAAACATTTAATTGCTTGCCAATCTGTAAAGCTGATTTTACCCATGCAGTTTTTAAATTGGAAGGTATATCAGTTACTGTTCCTGTTAGTGTGACAAAATACTTGGTTAAAAGAAAACAAATTCTGGGAGAAAGGTTTCTTTTGGTTCATGGTTTGAGGCAGCTGGTCACATTGCTTCCACACACAGGGAGCAAAGGGAGATGAATGCCATTGCTCCACTCATTGTCAACTTGTATATGTATTCCAGGGTCACATCCCATGGGATAGTGCTGCCCACTTTAAGATGGGTCTTCTTTCTTAAGTCAAACCTCAGTCATTTACAAAGGTATGTCTTTTAAGAGAATCTAAATCTTCATAAAAGATATAGTGGAAAATTCATCATTAATTCTAAGACTATTCCAGTTTTCATGGGTGCAAATTAATCATGTTTCATAAAAAAAGTTTGTGAATTCATTCACAAGTACCCTAAAGTGTACAGATATTGATTTCTGAATTTTTGTTGTTGTTATTGCTGACATAAAATTGCAAATGATGTTTCACAATGCGATATAATTTCTGTCATGAAAGAAGAAAGGAAACTAGCTAAAGTATTTCCTTGAAGGTAAGTGCATGACTCTTCTTTATTTTTCCCTTTCAACATCAAGGTAAAAGATTGTCCCTTCTTTCTTATCTTTTCCTATTTCAGGACATTAGAGTCATATTCCTTTAAATACTCCTCTTCTTAGTTTTTGGAGTTCTATTTTCCATTTGTATGCAAAATCAGGGATTTTTTTTCCTGCCACTTTTTTTGTTTGTTTTATTTTTAAAAAGAGTTTCTCTGTAAAGTCAATCCTGGTTTAAAGTTCTTAATTGTCTGCTTTTTACCTTCTTATGGTAGATTTAAACAAAATAGTACACACCATAATTAGCATTTATCCCACTCTTTTTAAAAGTGTTCTATTTATTGTGTGTGTGTGTGTGTGTGTGTGTGTGTGTGTGTGTGTGTGTGTGTGTTTTGCATGCATGCATGTGTATCAGAGGGCACAGTGTGTCCCTTTGGAAGCCCAAGGGTAACTTCAGGAATCATCCTGGATTGCTTCTACCTCCTTCTTGCTTCATTCTGGAATTTCCCAGGTTCTGCCCACCAGGGTCAGTATTGCTGGCTGCTGCAGTTTCTGCTTGGTGTTTTTACCTTGGACCTGGCATCTGAATTCAGAACATTCTGCTTGCGAGGAAAGTAGAATCTTCATCCCTGACCCATCTCTCCAGGCCTTTATCTACTCTTCAAAATGTCTGGTGAGCAATGATGTTTTTCTGGGTTATTGCAGAACAAGCCTATGTATGTGGATCGCTTCAATTTACAGACTAACTACTAAAGATGTTGTGATGGAGAGTGATTGCCTTAATGATAGGAATCAAAGAACTAAAGGAAGTACAAATAACCACCTGAAATGTATCACTTTCATTTGGGTAATTTTGAAATCCTTGAGCTAGGCAATTTCTTCTAATCATTAAATTCAAAAATATTCAAAAATGAATACAACATTCTTAAATTTATACTAATTTGTAAACATTTACATTCAAAGAGAGGGACAGGAATCATAAAATGGGATTGGTACTATATTTTCGAGAAACAGGGATTAAGAAGGGATTAAAAAGAAGAAAGGAGATTAGAGGTAAATTTCTGTCTTCAAACAAAGAAAAGTATAACAAACATTGATGCACTTGAGAGATTTGTGATTTTTTTAATCTTTCACTTAATTTTTCTGTGAATTGAGTACCAGTAATTGATTTCCTCTAGTCCTTAAATAATTTTCTTTTATTATTATGAATCTTTCTTTATGTTGGTAAGACTATCAATGATCAGATTATCAGCATAGCACATATAGATATTTTGACTGCAAGCTATTAAAATTTGATATTAACCAAAAAGTAAAAGTAAACTTAGATCTCTCCTGTATGGTTAGGATTATTGGCATAACTTGTTAACTTGACACTTAGGAGGCAGAATTTTTGCACAACTGAGAATTGTCTAGATTGAGGCTAGCCTCTGAACATGCCTATAAAGTATGACTAAAATCAGACAGCACTTTTTTTCTGAGCTCAAAGTTCTGAAAAGAATATAATGAGACATTTGAATACTAGAGTTGTTTTCACTCTCTGTCTGTTTCTTCTATCAATAAGGAAAACTCTCCTCCCTCCAAAAGTGTAATATCACTGACTAACCACACAGTACAACTCAGTGATATGACCAGATGCTTCAACGCCTTCTACTGTCACTTCCCTTCTATGTAGGATTATAACCTGGAATTTTGAGCTAAATAAAATCTTTATGCCTTAATTGCTTGAGTCAGATACTTCATTGAATAAATCTGCACTGAAATTAATACAGTAGCCAAGGCTGATTGAAAGCATTCAAGGAGAAAAATACACTAATAGTTGTAATGACAAGACAATATTTTATATTATAATTGTATAGGGCATATGCTGCAAATAATTAGAGTACATTATGACAGGAGGTTGTAAGGATGTTCTTCTATGTTTTATCTCCCCTTCTCCCCCCGACTTCCTAAGTTTCTCCTTCCTGTTACTTCTCTGTTTCCCTGAAACTTACCTTCTTTTTTTTTCATTTCTTTGAAACAAAATTGCCATATTTTATCATAACTTCCTTTCTGTAAAGCTATTCCAGAGAAGTACATGGCAGCTCAAAACATTTGAAAAGTTGTTTCTCTCAAGATATGTTTGCTTTCTTCCTGAAAAACATGCCAAACACAGGTATCAAAATCACTCAGGCAACAGCATTGATCTGTAATTTTGATGGTTAATTTTAATGGTTTTAATGTAATTTTAATGGTTTGATATCAACAAGGCATGAACAATTATGATTTGTGGAAAGCAAATCCCTTACTCAGCTGAAGTATATGGCTTTGGGAGTGCATTGAGGGAGCTTCATTTCTTCCCTTGACTAGGAATCAAGAACAATTCTGGAAGCTTCAAGGAGTTGTGTTGTGTATTTAAACAGATATTCCACTAAGTGTTTTGTGTTCTGGGGAGGAGAGTTGATCATTTTTAGCCTCCAAATCATTTTGTTATTCATTCTGTTGACAGTACTAATAGATGTTTTTATTAATATATCCTCCAAGTGATAGCAATTCTATTACTCTTTCCTGTTAAAGCAATTTTACAGTTCTCAGTCATAAATGCTTCAGTACACTGCTCTTTTGTTTTCTTTATACACGTTTTTTGAAACATATCTAGGGTTTATGCATTGAGATTCTTTCTCTAATTTAAAGTCAAAAGAGGCAAATTCTAATTCTTTATTTTCTTGTTTTAAAACATCTATTTTACATCCATAAATAAATAATCATGCGTGAGCCACTGTCATGGTTTGAAATGTGTCCCCCACAGTCTCATGTATTTGGTAAGGTCATGGCACCTTGAGAGGTGGAGCCTTGCTGGAGGAAGGCAGTCACAGGTGTGGGTGGATTAGTCCCACCCTACCTCCAGGAGAAGTCTGACTTTGTAGCAAGCAGTTATGCAGCTCTCAGCTTCCAAGATGTCTGCAGTGACAGCCTCCTCCAGCTTTGGCCACCTAGCCATGCCATCTCTGCCATGAGAAACTGCCTCCCCTCTGGAACAGTAAGCTGAATAAACCTTCCTTTCTCCCTTAAGTTGATCGACTTTGAGTGTTCTCTCACAGCAATAGATACAGATATCTATTACTGTTACAGATATCTTACAGCAAACATTTATATTTTTAAACAAAAACAATTTCCTCTCTAAAAGAATCTGTCTACAGGGGACCCAAGGATCAGGTTTCACTGTTGTGAAATTTATATAAGAGCCTCATGTTCAGACTCAAAGAGTAAATGACAGGTCCCAGACTGTTTCTTTCCTCAATTTACCTAATCAAAAATGGATTGTCCTCCAATTGGGACATATATGGTGTTGATATATTGACGGAAAGAATATACTTTGGCTGGAAAAGGAAAACATTTTAAAGGAATAATTTTTAGTCAAAAATTCTTTTTAATTGAATTATTTTTCTATTCCATTCAGGTTAAAGGATATATGTGCAATATAATCTGGATATATGTAACTTTTGATGTAAAATTCTCATAAAAAGAATTTCTAAAATTAAAGTAAATAAAGTTAATGTTTAGCCTGCGTCAAGAAGATTAATTCCCAGAGATGGAAAATGACAGAAGGTAAAAGAAATGAGACTTCTAATTACAGCAATAAAAAGTATAAGGATGAAAGAAGCAACATGAAGGATATTTAGGTTATTTGCAATATAAGGTGTTAGAATTAGCCCATAACATCATTATTGAAATATGAAAATCAGTATATAAAAAGTGAGTTCCATTAGACAGATATAGCTCAGTTATATCTTCATAGGTGGGCAGCCCAAGAACAGTAAGCTGAATAAACCTTCCTTTCTCCCTTAAGTTGATCGACTTAATCAAGGTATACCACAGAGTCCTGAACCCTTATGAGTGCGGATGAGTCAGAGGGGATTTCAGGGTCCATATAAATTGAATTTCTAGAGGGAAGGAGGGGAAAGGCAGGAATCATCAAGAAAGGAGGTAGGGAGGAAAGGGAGGAGGGAGAGAGGGAGGTGTGTGAGAGAGAGAGAAGGATTAGGGGATAGTAGGGGTGAAGGAGGAGAGGAAGGAGAAGGGGAAGGGAGCAGGATGGGGGCAAAAGTACCAACCCATTGAGCTTCTATAGGTAAAATATAAAATTAACTTTTAAAAAAGTGGATTCCAGGACTGAGAATATGGCTCAGTGGTTAAAGATTTTGCTGTGTAAGCAAAAAGATCTAAGTTCTGAATTCCAGATAATATATAAAAATGCTAGATAGATATGGCAGAGTGTAGCAGTCTGGGGATCCCACGGACACCCTTGGGGGCAGGGATAAGCTGGCGTGGAGTAAACTGCACAGACCCAGGAAGTCAGAGGAATGGCAAAGCAGGCTAGCAGGCTCATTTATTGTAAATATCAGGCTGCTTATATACCCCACTCAACATTCCATAAGTCCCCACGTGAGTTTTTGCTGAGTTGTTCTGTCCAGGTTGATCCTCTCAGCCATGCGGTTTGATGTCAACACCAGGGCGGCAGCAGGAGTAGCTTGAAGTTGCAGTTGCGCATGCGGCCCATATGGATCATTCCTGAGTTGCATGGTCCCAAGGTGGAGGTATTGTAATTGGTGGTTGATCAGAGACTTTAATACAGGCCTTCCTGGTCCGTTCCTCCTACAGCAGAGGACTATAATTCTTGCTCTGGAAGATAGCGTCTGTAAAAACCAAGAGCAAAGCAGTAAGGAGGTAGAACAATCCAGGATCAGGATGATTTCTCAAAGGCTCCTTGAGTCCCCATGTGCACACACAATCAAGTGCCCTTTGGAACACGTATGTGTACACACACATGCACACACAAAGTCATACCTTGAAATATGAGTTGCCCTGCACAGGTTCATGTGTTTGAATCTTTACGTGTTTGGGAAAATTATGACACATTTAGGAGTTGGATCCTTGATGGTGGAAGGAAGTCACAGGAATGAGCCTTAATTAGCCCTGCCCTGCTTCAGTTTGTGAGTCGGCTTTTGCAGTTAACAGCACTTCTCAGCCTCCATATCTGCAGTAATTTAGACTGCTTGCACCTTCTGTCAGCCAGCCATTCCTTTTTTGCCATAAAGGACTGTACCTGCCTTCTGGAGTTGTAAACTGAATAAATCTCCCTTTCTTTATATAAGTTGTTTGAGCCTGAGTGTTGCCTCACAAAACAGAGATAACTGCTACAGACACATGCAAAATATCTTCCTTCCTTCCTTCCTTCCTTCCTTCCTTCCTTCCTTCCTTCCTTCCTTCCTTCCTTCCTTCCTTCCTTCCTTCCTTCCTTCTTTCCTTTTATTCCTCTTTGTCAACTGGGATCCATTCACCTGCCTCAGCTTCCCTAATGTTAGGTTTATGGATACCTGCCACAATGTTCAACATATTCCAGTTTTTTTTTTAAATCTGTCTATGAACACGAATAAGAACAGGAAATTTGAAGGGTAAGTGTAGGGACAGTGTAGCAATTTATCCAAGTAGCAATTAATCAGCAAGAGTTCTAAATATAACCACTACAGTTAATTATGCAATCCTGAAACTCTTTGATGGTTTCTGAATTGTCTTACAATTTCATTTTCATCTACTGAAATGTGTGTGTCTGTTTGTGTGTGTATGTCTGTGTGTGTGCATGCATGCAGTTATGCACAGACATCAAATTATGTATGTTAGCCATGCAAATGTATATTAGGATCAATATATTTCAAAATTTTCATCTTCCTCATATATAAACAATTTAGTCTTCTTTTTTGTAAGGTTCTTTTTGGTGTTAACACTGATCAGCTTCCACACAAAGTGGACTGACACTGCTTTAATTTACTCAGAAGGCTTCCCAAAGGAAAAATCGAGAATTTGAACTTCAAGTCATGTTTCTGCCTTTGTCAGTTGCTTTTCTCATTGATGTAATCAAATACTTAACAATAGAAATATAGAGAAGAAGGAATTATTTTGGCTTACTGTTGGAATGGAAAGATGTGGTTTTTTGCCACATGGTCTCCTCCATGAGGAGTCTGTTGCTTTTTTCATTCCATTCAGTTCTTGACAGCAGTTCAGGGAATATTCTGCCCTTACTACAGTGTTTTTCGTACTCCAGCTTGCCTATCTAGATATTGCTTCAGAGATATGCCCAGAAATTTATCTCTTGTGAGATATTAAATACTATCAAGTTGACTATATTAACTATCACAGCATTTTACTATATAATTCTATAGGTACAAATATATTATGTTGAATAAAGTGCACATATGTGTATTTTACTTTATAGAAGATATTGAACAAGGCTTAGAATGTTGTTCATTGGTTGGATATTTGCCTATCGCATACAAAGACTTTATTTCTTTTATTCCCACACAAATAAGACATAAAGAGTATAACATAAAATTTTTAAATTCTTCCCTCAAATTTGAGTATGAATGTGTATTAAAAAGATAAGAAGGAAATACAGAAAAAAGGATAGAGTAATGTGTGAGTGAGTGTGGAGGAAGAGAGAATTCACCACATTAATTCTATAATTGAAAGAGGAGAAACATAACTTTTCCAACCTAAAATAGACTCTGTTAAAATTATAGCAAAAGTTTCCTATATACTTACCATCTCTCACATGAAATATTGGTTTCGGCCTTGCATGAATAAATTGAATGATCTGCTTGAGGGACAGGCTGACTAGTGTTAAAAAAATGGTTCTGAAACTTAATTTTAAAAGATTCAATGAGCTCTCTGAAGTTGCTAACAAAGCATGGCAATGCGAGGTTGAGACTCTGAATGCATGGACCAGTCCTTCTCATGTTATTTCCATCTCAGTGATTCCCACTGAAGAGAAAATGGTTAGGGAAATTTTGGAGTATTCTATAATAGAAAATTTTAATTAAAATTTTACATAAATCTCTTTTACTAGAGGGCATCTAAAGTGTGAATGATTATGCTTCTGACAGTACTTTACAAAAATTGAAGAGGCAGTCATAATTTGATTGTTTTAGAGATTATAAAGCTATTATAACTCATTCAAGCTGTTTACTTTATTCTTATTTCTACCATTGTTAGAACATGCAAATCAAGAACATGCAGAACAAGAAATTTTAATAGGGTCAGAAATCCATCCTAATATAAAGCATATTTTCTTTCACAGGTAATGGAAAGGAATCCACTATTTGACTTTATTGCATGCCAAGCATACATGCTTAATCTTCTTACAAGTGTATGATGATAAGCAAGTGACTGTGTGTGCCCTTTATCTATTAGCTATCCTTTAAAAACCATGTTAATGTTCCATATTTTGTTAGTTTTGCTTTAATGTGTCAAATTTTGGATTCTCTACTTGGGTCTTACATGACACTCTGTCCATCTCCACCACTTTAATATTAGAACAGTATTTTAATTCATGTTATTTTAATAATAGTCTTTCCTTTAGATAATTAAATCTACACATGGAAAGAATATCAAGCAGGAGGTAAATAAAATCAGATTTGGAAACTCTGGAAATGAATGAGTGAAACAGACAAGATGTCAAGAAATAATGAGTGAAAACCACATTCTACCCATTGAAGAGTGGACTCCTTAGTAAAATATTCCATTTTCAAGGGCTTTGGGCCTGCTTTTAGCATAAGACAATCGAATTATGCATTCATTATGATGCTTGTCCTAAGAAATCAACGTATGCTCATTTAGAAACATTACCTTATTTATTTTACTTATTTAATTTATCCAATGTTATTAAATACATTTTAGATTTGATACATGATGCTGGATTGACAACAAGAGTTGTAGATGGAGGCAACTGAGGAACCAGTTTGAACCCTGGAGATCCCACAGTGGGAGGAAAACAAACTTTCAAATATTGTTACCTGACCTCATGAAATGAGCAGTTATTCCCAGACCCTCACATGAGCTGTGGCATACATATGCTTGGGTTTCTCTCTCTCTCTCTCTGTCTCTCTCTCTTAAGTGAACAAAACTCAAAAGCATAATATTGCAAGATATATATTATAACACTCTTATTGCACAAATATATTTTTCGGATTCATGAATGCTGTGCCAAAACACCTGGAATTTTTTGTGTGTATGTAGAGGTCCATTAATGTGTATTTTGCATATATTTAATAAATTTCCCTTATCAATTTGTATAATTTGTATGTAATTGGAATAGAGGGCCATGATTTTAGTCATAATTAGTAATGATGTGGTATGTCAGCCGTGTCTTTCCAGTGGTAATTTCAGTTCTTTTCTGTTTATACCCAAAAAAGGATTTGTAGTTCCTCTAGTAATTCTATACTTAATTAAAACCTCTCTACTGTTACTTATAACAGCTGCACCATTCTCTGTACCCACAGAATTTCAAGAATCTATTTTCCACACCTTTTGTAATATTTTTTATCTGTTCATATTTACAATAACCATTGGTTAACTGGCAGCATGAACCAGTGAGGACCATATAAGTGCCATCTCACAGACGGGCTGGTTTCTGGGACTTTCTGCAAAGCTGTCATACCAAGGCCCATTTCTGGCCCCAGCTGCTCATGGCACTAATGCAGTGGAAGGCTGAAAAGGAGTTTGAAGCTTCAGAGAAAACACATGCATAGAGAAACCTGTGTCTAACATTAGAAATGTGAAGCTTCCTATACTGGTCTGTAGAAGGTATAAGAAGAAGATGACAAAGTGAAGTTCGAACTTTTATTCTGTAATCATCCATTGGGCTATGTAGATTCCTTAGAAGGAAGCCAGGTGGATCATTTTAAAATTATGGCACTGAAAAACTTACACAATGTATGTTAACTCTTATAATGAGTCTTTTCTGAAGAGCTAGTGAGAACAGAAAATGAGTGAGAATAGAGGACATCAATGAAAGAATGCACTACATGAAATGGACCGAAAGGGTACAGGACACCTAGTGCATGAAAACTGCAAACTTTTCACTAAATACTGATGCTTTCGGTTTCATTTCAGGAGAAATAGTTCTCTTTAATGGCACATTTTTGTAGAGACTTGATGCTCTAGTATTCATTATTTGTGCATCTTTGACATCTGCTCTAGTAACAGTAATGACCAATGGAAACTTCACAAAACATAAACTCAAATAGCCATATTTTAATTAAAGAAAATGACTTGTCACTGTTGAGCTAATTGAAATTAGAGATGTGACCATTCCTACATGAGGTTTTAATTTCCTCAATAGTTTTTCCACTTTATACGTTTTAAAACTGGTATCTCAGTAAACTTGGAGCTCATCAAAATGATTAACAGTTGAGTAAATTTAGAACAGCTTTGTGGAACATTGGGTCCTATATCAAATTTTTAAAAATTGGAAAAACTGGACTCTGATAATCAATTTGATAATTTAATTAATAAATACTAGAGAAAAGTGTACAGATTGGGGTCTAAGTTAATATTAGCATTTTTAAATGTAACAGCATCATTGTTAGTATAAATATCATTGAATTTAAATTAAATTAGAGTTAGATAAGAAATTTAGGAATAATAGAAAAGAAAAGAAACTCTGGGAATTGGAGCTGAGGTTTAGAAAGAAAAGGTTAACAACAGACTATTGACCTCACAAAGTCTAGCATCTGCTAAAGCCACCAAGATCCTTGGAGGCAAGGGATTGACAGCCACAGTAGTGTTCCTATGCTTAAGGGGAACACGAGAAAGGGTTCAGGGAAATGCCACTGGGTCCTTGTAGGTCATTGGAGAGGAGGACCCAGTGGAGTCAGGCATACACAATAAAGGACTCTCTGGGAATTGGGTGGGAGGCACTGGGGGATGGGGAGGGAAGGGAAGAGTAGCAGGAGGTTCGGGGGGAGGAGAAGGGAGGGAGGGAACTGATCTAATTATTAAGTTTGTATGAGTGGAAATAATAAAAAAAAGAAAGAAAAAGTTAAATGAGAGTATTTAATATAATTTTTAACTTCAATATTCCTGAATAAATTGATATGTCTAATATGCATATGTGGACTCTTATACACACACACATTTTCCTTTAAAATTTTCTTTGGACATTTCCTTTACAAATGATTGTTTTCCTACATGATCAATTCTTTTCATGGAAAATGTTAACTAAAAGTTTAATGAAAAACACATTTTTAATTATCCATTTGCTTTATCACATGTACATATACAAAATAAACATTCAGGTTTTTTTTGTTAGGCAAGATTTTTAAGCATATTTATTACAGTACACATACATATTACACTTGTGATACAATTTGATAAGAGTTTGGTGTACCTAACTTCCTGAGAAATCCTTATTGCAATCAAGATAGTGTATACAGTCAATATTATCAACAGGAAATAATGAAGATAGGGATTTGTAGCAGTTGCTTGCATTGTGTCTTCAGTTAGAAAGTATAGAGTGATGAATGATTGTGCTCAGCTTACATATTCATGTAAGGAAACCCAGCCCTTTGGATTGATCATCCAGATTCAGGGTAGATCTCACCTGTTCATTGAAGCCCATCTGTAATCTCCCCTAAAGACATACCCGGAAAGATTCTCTTGCTCTGTGCTAGCAAACTCATCGTTCCTCCTGGTGACTGGTTTCTTCCACACTCCAACGTGACTGAAGTCCAGAGACTCTCCAGGGAATCCTCCATTTTTCAGCCATAGACTGGGACTGCTGGGATATTCAGCTTCTAGACTGAGCAGTTACTGGCAGCCAATGTTGGACTGCCTAGATCATGTCTCATGTATCAATTCAATAAGTTCCCTTTTCATACATTAAAAGGACATATCCATAGGAGACTCTCTTAGTGATTTTACATTAAGTCAGATCAAAATGAAAATTACCTATCATAATATTTTATTCCTTTCCATATGTTGAACAATATTCCATTTTATGGAGAAAAAAAGCTTCATTTACTTATTCATTTCATGTTGAAGGGCATTGGTGCTATTTTCACGTTTGATTGTTAAACATTACAGGGACTAGAAATTTTGTTCTGAACATCTTTGTGTGGATACATTCTCTCAGTCTCTTGGGTAAGTACTTGAAATGATGCAGCTGGCTACATGGCAGGTGTAAATGTGATATTTCAGGAGCTCGTCCAACTACTTTCCCAAAGTTGTATTAATTCAGTCTAAACCTCTCCCAGCTGAGCTTTTAAAACCTTCACTAACACATTATGCATGTCTCAACTTGTTTGTATTCTCAAAACCACTTGATGTGACCACTTTAAAAATTTGAGCAACTTTAAATGTGTATAGTAGTGTTTTATTTTGGTATGAATTGACATTTTACTAATAATGACTTTAGCCTCTCTTCATTTGATATTAATCTTTATATTCGTTTTGATATCTTATTTGTTCAAGTAATTTTCCTCTTCATTGTTTTGGTTTGAGGTTCATCATGTACTTTATTGGATTTTTATAATGTGATCTTTCCATGAACAGTGTAGAGATTTATTTGATGACAGTTATATTATTTCCATGTCATTTGATCATTTCATGTCTTACATTTAAAATTTATTAATTGGAACGAAGTGTTAAATTTGGAGTTAATGTTATCTGCTGCTGTGCATTTCACAATCACTATTGTGTATTCCATTGCCCATGAATCATGAGGTCTTCTAGGCTGTGTCTGAAACAATCCTTTTAGTACTTATGCCCTGATTTTGGTAGTTTCTGTATGTACTTGTTCTGGTCTGAACACTAAAGGATATGCTTTCCAGGACTTCATAATGAAATTCTTTGTTTGGCACAATGAAGATGCAAACTCTCTCTGTTTTGTATTTCCTGGATTCTCCAGTTTGTCTTCTCCATCTTGGCTACTCTCCCAGAAACATATCCTTTGCACTTTTTCTTTTTTATTATTATTATTTATTCAATTGTGCGCATGTATGTGTGTGTGTGTGTGTGTGTGTGTGTGTGTGTGTGTGTGTGTGTGTGTATGTGTGCATGTGTGTGTAGAACCAGGACGAATTCGGGAACCGCCATGGACTGCCTCCTCCTTGTTTACTCTGCCCCGGGACTCATAGGCTCCGCCCTACCAGGACTGGAAACGCAAGCCGCCCCTGCTTCCGCCCGGCTTCTATACGTGGGATCTAGGATCCGAACTCAGGACCTTCCGCCTGTAAGGCAGAGGCTTAACCCCTGAGCCACCTCTCCAGCCCCCCTTTGCACTTTTTCAAGAGGGCTACACAGATCATTTCTTTGATCTCTTCAGGAATCACTGTCCTTTATTGCTTTATGTCAGGTATTTAAAATTTATTGTTTCCGAAAGTTTATCCATATTTTAGCTGATCAGCAGTAAAATTGATGATTATTGCTCTATTATGGTTTAAATTTCATCTTTAAGTATGAACCTGTTATATTTCAACAAAAGACAAAAATAAAAGAAAGGCTCTCAGTTTCACAATGTCCCATTGCTTATAACAAGAAATTTTAGAATTATTTGTAATTCGCTTTAGCCTTCAAATCTCTAATCTGTATATTGCTTTAAGGAAAACCAGTTCTCCATTGATTCCTTTTTAAAAAGTAGCACTTGAATCAAGTTTGTATTCTGTGTTATGCATGTACACGGGATATGTAACATTTAGCTGTGGTTGACTCATAACTCATTCAGGTATCGAATACATAATTTATATCAGTTGTGCTCATTGGGATGTGACAACAGAACTGACAAAACCAAACTTATGTGAATTACTAGAATTTCACGTCAAAATAACAATTGTGGAAGATACTATTTGCCCATCTCTTTATACATGTTCTCATAATACTTTGCATGTGTCACCTTCTTTAATTCTTCAAGAACACTGTGAGATCAATGATATTAAGGTTTTAATTTGAAGCCAAAGAAACTCACATGTAGATGTATCTATGGTGCTTTCATCATTTATTACCTCATGAATCAAATGAAAAGGGAATATAAAGGAAATGGACCCACAAATAACTATGAGAAAATTGATGGAAAATAATAAAAATATTTCAATTCGAAACCAGAGTGTGAAATAAAAGATATTCTACAAATAATAAAATAATTCATATTCAGAACACAGTTGTAATAAAATCTTTTACAAGATTAAAAATTTTCACTGTCAATCTGGCCAATGATCAGTGGAGTTTGCCCATGGATATTTTGAAGAGAAACTTGACTAACTGACAGAAGAACATGAAGTAGGCATTAGTCTCTTCCATAAATGAATTGGATATGACCATATCCACTGGGCATAGTAAGAGGAGGACAGTTTTGAAAGCTATAATGAAAGCTTCAGGTAATCATGTTAGTAAGTTGTCTAGATGAGAGATGTGGGAAAGGGATGATATGCAACAAAGAAGAAGAGAAGATGATTCTGTTGCCAAAGAGGCAGGATTCTGATGGGAGCAATGAACACAGCAAGTCCCATGAGGCTAGACTCACAATATAGTGAGAACATTAGAGAGGCCAAAAATCCCAAGCTCTGACATCAGTCAAGAACAGCAGCAGCAGCAGCAACAGTGGTGGAGAAAACAGCAGCAATCCAGTAGTGGACTCACATAGCTAATCCACCCAGAGCAAAAGAACAGCAAGTCTCTTACCTTTGCACTTCCTTTTATCTGGGTCACAGGTTGAAATCACTACCCACTGTGAACCGGGTCTTCCATATCAATTAAACAATCACCTGTAGGTTTGTTCAAGGGCTTGCCCTAACTATCAGTTCTGTACAACTGTGCCCCAAAGAGCCTGCAACTGTCAAGTTGGCACCTGAATCTAACTATCACAGTTTGCTATATATAATTCCTGCAAATTCACTGAGTAGAGACTGGAAAACCAGCCCAAGATAACCATGTTACCATTACTCAGTTAACATAATTGTTTGTGCCACAACTTCATTTCAGGCATTACTTTTTTAACCATAGAGTTCAGATTTATTGACTCTTTTATTTTGTGGACAAAACTTTGGGGCCCAGCATCTCCAGCTTGCTGCTGTTTCTCACTCACATTGAAGCCAAAGCCTTCTGCCTGGCTGCTATTCATCACTAACATTGGAGCCCAGCCTCTTCAGCCTTCCAGCACGATGGACGTTTGAGACTTTCCGCTGATCCTTTGGTCTTCTGAGATATTCATCTCAGTAACTGAGCAGCTGCAGTAAGCTGCTGTTGGACTACACTTATTTTACTTTATGAGTTAATTTAATAATTGTTTTTATATATACATGCATTCTATCCTCTAGAGAACCCTGACTAATACACAAAACAAGTATCAAATCAGCTTCTGGCATAGCCCAGATTTATCATTGCTGCCATCATCTGGGAAAAGAAATTGTCTTTCATTTTCAAGACTTATGTTGAAAAGAATCAGGAATTGTGTATTAGAAAGAGCATAGTACCTGTGTCTTTTCGGAAGATCTGTATACAAAGGCTAAGATTGGGTGCATGCATTTGTGGGTGTAAGTGTCTGTTTTATGATTTTGCAAAACAGAAAAACAGAATTGACACTGAGGTATAATCATTATATGTAAAGCCCAGAACTCATAATAATTCTACTCTAGTCATTGAATTCTTTGTGAATAAAGGAGTTTGGTTATTAGAATTAGTTAAGCAAGGTGTAATTGCCAAGTTCAGGCAATTTTATAAATGTGTCATACACTTATTAAGGTTATAGTCAGTGTTTTTTTTAATTTTTTATTATTATTATTTATTCAACTGTGCGCATGTGCGTGTGTTCGCGCGTGCTCATGTGTGTGTGTGTGTGTGTGTGTATGTGTGTGTGTGTGTGTGTATGTATGTGTGTATGTGTGTAGAACCACGGACGAATTCGCGAACCACCATGGAAGCCTCCACCTCCTTCTGCCCCGGGATTCACAGGCTCCGCCCTATCAGGACCAGAAGCGCAGGCCTCCCCCACTTCTGCATGGCGTCTATACAGGGGATCTGGGATCCGAACTCAGGACCTTCCGCCTGCAAGGCGGAGGCTTAACCCCTGAGCCACTTCTCCAGCCCTAGTCAGTGTTTTTATTACCAGTTCAAGTTTAAAAATTCCGTAAGTAAAAACCAACTGTCTTAGAAACAAATTAGTCCCTTTGGCTCTTCTATTTGTTTTTTATTCATTAAATCGTGAACACAGTCTTTTAAGAGTTGACTTTCACTATGTCTTTGAGTAAAGCAGGAAAGATGAAGTACTCTTCAGAGGCATATGTAAGCACCATGAGTTTTCACCATGGTGGCTAGCTGGAAACTGTCACGCCATGCAACTTCATTTTAGAAGAATGGAAGACATGATACTTGGGCACTTCCTTGAATTGGTGATGAATTTAATGATTCTTATCTTCCTATTATCAGATATAATTTATTAAAAATAATCATTTGATTCAGAGTCCCGCCTAAGTTCACTGCTTTATCATATTTTACAAATATTTCTTAGTAGAGCTCTACCATTTTATAACAATTTATAGGAAGTTTGCTGCATCAGTACTGTAGACCCATGTACATTAAATGCATCTGACCTGAGAGTAGAGATCACTTTTCATGCTTTGTTTGTCATCTACTTGAGTCACAGCTTGCATTCACTCCCTACCCACCATTTCAAATTCTGTTCTCCAAACTTCATTATCAGGTAATTTTCAAGTAAGTCTTGTGATCTCATTCAATTTGAAGGCTGGTTTATATTTTGCATGTCTGTGGGATGTGCCATGATACTTTCAATCTATTCCATTTAGCAAATTTGTTGCACAGCAGGAAAGCTATACCAATCATCCTTTGATGAGTTTAACTTTAAATTCAAGGAAATGTCTACTGTGGTTTTTTGAAGACTGTGAGCATTATCTTACTCCTTAATGGAGTTAAGTCAAGGTGCAAATGTCAAGGCACTATTATCATTTTTTTAATTGCTCTCCATTGTTTGCAATAATTTTGATTCATGCAATGAAGCACACGTGAAAAATTTACATTGATGTAGACATCAAGTTCTGCCATCAAATAAGTATATATCTAATAGCATCCAGTCAACAAGTGCATCTTGCTTATATCTGTAGGAAGTGGGTATTGACTATCCTTCAACATTATACATTATACATATAAACTTGGTAAGAAATCATCAATATTCCATGTAGTTGAACTTAATAGATTCTGTGCTAACAGACAGTAGATATTCACTGAAGAACTAGTCTTCATAATTACCCTTTGATATACTTAATTTATCAAGGAGCTTATCAAAGATAAATACGGTTTTGGAAACTTGATGCTTCATCTGAGGTCAGGTTTCAAATTTGAACTTTCTTTTCTATTCATAGTATCAGGATCTTTGTAAACTTTCCCAAATCTTGGGACACATTTATGATCTAGAAAAATGTGTTATGTTAAAAGCTATTATTCTTTTAAGTGTGTACATGTATATTGCGTACAGGCATGTATGCATGTCTGCATATGTATGGGAATGTGTAGGCTAGTGGTTGCTATTAGAAATTGTCCTTATCCACTTTTATACTTTGATCTTTTGATGACACGTCACTAATTATATACAGATCTTGCTTAATGGTTTAATCTGGTTGAAAATTTCTTCTGGAAATGACTTGGCTCTGCCTTCCATTGCTGGAGTTACTTGCAGACTGCTAATTTTCCTAGCATATTTTGAAGAATCTGGGTAACCAAGTTCTGTTCTTTTGTTTTTACAGTAGATGCTTTAACTGCTGAGCAACATTCCCAGCCCCTGAGTAATGTTTCTTAAGAAATTTTTCTGGTTACCATTTTCCCCATTTTCATCATTCATCTTCTAATCATATTAAGAAGCTTGGTTTCATGCTATTGTTCTAAATTTTCTTTGCCTTTGACTCTTGTTAATGAAAATATTTATTAAATAATGTATGTCACACATTAGGGCCAAAGTTATTATAATAAGACTTTGCATGACCTGTGCAATCATCAACATGTCATTGACCCCCCAAAGTCTAGCATGGATCACAGGCTCTAAGATCCTTAGAAGGGATTAATAGCCACAATAGTATTCCTATACTAAAGGGTAGCACAAAAAAAGAGCTCTAGGCAATACTACTGAGTCCCTACACTCCATCAGAGAGGAGAAACCAGAGGGAAGTTTGACATGCACACTAAAGGATGCTCCAGGAATGGGGGGGCACTGGGAGAAAGGGAGGTAGGGGGGAAAGTAAGGGGAATAGGAGGGAGGGAGCAAAAGGATCCAGGGATGGGTGGAGGGAGGGAGGGGAATGGAATACCTATCAAATTTGTATAAAAATTATTAATAAAAATAATGTATTATCTTTTTCATCTGCATCAGATTTTATGCAACTCAAATTGCAAAGCATCATGAAATTTTTATAATTTCTTTGTATAATCTAGTGAAAAAATCTTTCAGTCATATGAAAGCAAACAATTATAAATGATAGGGCAATACTGATCTTCACCTATTTATTTGTATTTGGGATGAATTTAGAAGGGAAAAATCTATATATTTCTACAAAATAGCAGAAGTTGTCTAGAGGCAGAAAGAACAAACTCAAGATGGAGCATCCATAAAGCACTCTGTCTCATCTCCTGCTTTGAGGCCCATAGATCCAAGCATGAAGAGAAATGTATATAGGCTCTACTACACATATTGTAACAAAAGTAAAAAGGAGACTGGGTATTGCAATGGTCACCCAGTGTTTGAGTTTACTGAGAAACTGACTCTGGAAGTAAGAACCCTTCAGCCATTGCAGATCTAAGTCTGAAACTAGTCTGTTTATGACAAGTGCCCAAAACTATGTCCTGAGTAGCTGTTATGGTAAAGGAAGGGAGGAATGGGATTGGAAATTAGAGTGTGAACATATCATGAATTCACTGTTTTCATACATGTAGTTCTAAAAGAATAATAAAAACTGTGATTTAGATCAGATTGGTCCTCTCGCTTTGTAAAAGGAGAGGAAAAAATGGCAAGTAACTAAGAGTATTAAAAACTTCATGTCCTTGAGAATAGCTAGAAGGCAAACTATCTCAAGCAAATGTTGCTATTACTTACCCCATAATATAAGAATGCCTGTGATGTCAACAGCTACTGTGAAGCTCATTCATGGGCAGGAAACATTGGTCTGCCCAGATCTCTCAATTGGTAAATTCCAACATGACTGTTCTAGTGGACTTCCCTAGCTTATTTCTGGTGGATGACTGTAAGTGCATAATTTGATGGTGTTATCTTCAAGCTATATTTTCTCATTTAGTTGAAAGCCTCAGCAAAGGGGGCACTCTGCTCTGCCAGGGACTGTCTCAGTTGGAAACTCCTACTGACTGCCTCCTCAGGGTTTTCCCAGTCAATTTCTGCTGGATGCTTGTTAGTCCCTGAGTTGATGAAGTTATTTTCCATTTGCTCTATCAATCACAAAACTTTTGTAATCTGCACTGGTGATTCCACCGCATGGTTTTGCAGTCTAGCAGCTTCTTCTATTTGAAATTTGCTATTTACTTTTACTTTTGTTTACTATATACTTAATACACTCACTCATTCAGAATTGAAAGTATACTATCATGGATCACTCCCTGGGTTATTTGGAGCAGATATTTTGTTAAGGATAGGTGATCCTTTCGCTCTGATTATATGTGCTCGTCTCCTCTTGTCATTGTAATTTTGCTTCCTGATCCTATGATATTTACTTTTCCAGTTTTAAGGGTCTTATTATGCAGTGCCATAGTAATCTCATGAGCAAACTCTCAGCTATGTCTTCTGAACATTGTGCCCTTCTTATGTTACTGAAACCACAGACCAAAAAAAAAAAATGTGGGGGGAAGAAAAAGCAAAGGAAAGGAATGACAGTAGGCCACATTAGGCAGGGATTGGTTCTTTCTAAGTATCAAAGGGAATTGCAATTGTTGATGTGGTAAATGAGTCAAAAAATGTTGTCCCTCATGACTCTTAAGTAGTGCTGTGTCAAAAATCTCATGCATTCATAAGCAAGGATACATTTAATAAAGTTTAATCACTATGCAGTATTGACAGAACCATGCATGTTCATAAGTCTTAAGAATGAAGAAGTCAGCTCACATATAAAGAGAATGAATTATTTCAAGTGACAGAGAAGGTGACTGGAACACCAAATGGAGAGATAATGAACAAAATTATAAAAACCAATTGTCTGCAAGCTCAAGGATAAGAAAAAAATAGTAATTTTATTCACAGTCTGACATATTCTCTTGATGCAGCCTTCTATTTATTTTGTTACTTGTTTTATCTAATGTTTATATTTTTTAAAAAAAATTCTTTCTTCAATCAGTGGATATTATATACTATGTGGTGATCTACTTTACACTTTATTCTTTATTTTTTATTAAAAATGCAATTATACATTTTAAAATTTTTTACCAGTTCCCTCCCTCACCCTTCCTTCCCCCGAACCCCCTCCTCCCCCTCCTCTCCCTCCCCATCCCCCAGTGCCTCCCCCCCAATTCCCAGAGAGTCCTTTATTGTGTACACCTGACTCTCCACTGGGTCCTCCTCTCCGATGACATGTAAGGACCCAGTGGCATTTCCATAAGCCCTTTCTCTTGTTCCCCTTAAGCATAGGAGCACTACTATGGCTGTCAATCCCTTGCCTCCAGGGATCTCGGTGCCCTTAAGAGATGCTAGACTTTATGAGGGCAACAGTGCGCTGGACATTGCGCAGGGCATGCAAAGTCCCATTATGATTGCTTTGGCCCCAACTATTGTTGAGAATCTTACAAATCGTTGTTCCTCCCATCCTTTTGCTCTTACAATCTTACCGCCCCCTCTTCCGCAAATGTCTCTGAGCTCCAGGATGGGGAGAGATTAAGCTGGCCTAGTTCTATGTGATTGATATAGAGTCTCTGAAGTTCTGGATTGTGGTTTGTTGATTTTCTTTTGCAGTTTTGCTGCTCCTGCAATGCCCTTCACTCCATCCTGCTGGGCACTGTATGTCACCCTCTGGCCAGAGACAAAAAGCTGTTAAACCTGAGTCTTGTTATAATAGCACATTCAAGGGTAGATGAAATAAAAGTAGGAAACCTCAGTGAGGGAGGGGTCCATCACCCATTTGCAAAATGATTACTTTTTATCTGCTAGACTATATGCCCTCCCCTTCTGGTGAGATCAGGAAAGAACGTTTGTGAACTTAACCAGGTTTCTCATTACTTACTTGCAGACCTTGATGGAGGCCTATTTTCTCTGCTGTAACATGGTCCCCTCTCTCCTTGTTTCTGGTGTGGCCCTCCTACCCCATCTGTCTTGTTCATAATCCTTGCAATTACTGTGTTACATAGGTTTACTTTTGAGTGTCTCAATGTGGGCTGGGTGAGTTTGGTACTAGGAGCCACCTATTAGGGAGTACATACGGCACTTAATTTTCTGGGTTTGGGATAATTCACTTAATATAATTCTTTCTAATGACATCCATTTCCCAGCAAATTCCAGTAATTCATCATTTTTGATGGCTGAGTAGTACTCCATTGTATAGATGTACCACTGTTTCCTTATCCACTCGTCAACTGTTGGACATTTAGGTTGATTCCATGACTTTGCTATTGTAAACAGTGCTGCTATGAACATGGTCGAGCTTGTGCTATTGAGGTGAACCTCTGCTGCATGGGGGGTTATTCCCAAAAGTGGGATAGCAGGGTCATATGACATTTCAATCTTTAATTTCTTTAAGAATCTCCAGACGGCTTGCCAGAGTGGCTGTATGAGCCTGCATTCTCAACAACAATGTAGGAGAGTTCCCCTCTCTCCACATCCTCTCCAGCATTTGTCGTTGTTTGTATTGTGGCGGGGTGAGATGATATCTCAGGGAAGTTTTGATTTGCATTTCCCTGATGGCGAAGGAAGTGGAGCATTTTTTAAGATAATTGTTAGACGTTTTAATTTCATCCCTGGTAAAGTTTCTTTTAAGTTCCAGGGCCCATTTTTTAATTGGGCCATTGTTTTCCTTGGAGTTTAGTTTTTTAAGTTCTTTGTGCACTCTGGACAGTAGAGCTCTGTCAGATATGTGGTTAGTGAAGATTTTCTCCCATTCTGTGGGTTGCCTGTGAGCTCGTGTTACAATCTCTTTATCTGAACAGAAGCTGTTTAATTTCACAAGATCCCAACTGTTGAGAGTTGGTAGCAGTGACTGTGCCATTGGATGTCTGTTTAGGAAGTGTTGGCCTAGCCCAATCAGCTCGAGGGAGTTCCCTATCCTTTCAACTATGGTTTTTAAAGTCTCTGGCCTTAAATCAAGGTCCTTGATCCATTTGGAATTAAGTCTTGTACATGGTGACAAGTATGGGTCCAGCTTTAATCTTCTGCATGTGGAGATCCTGTTTTGCCAGCACCATTTGTTGAAGATGCTGTTCTTTTTCCATTGGATTCTTTGGGCCCCTTTGTCAAAGACCAAATGGCTGTATTTATGTGGGCTTATATCTGGGTCTTCAACCCTTATCCATTGATCTGTGTGTCTATTTTGGAGCCAGTACCAGGCAGTTTTTATAACTATGGATTTGTAGTAGAGACTAAGGTTTGGTATGGTAATACCTCCAGCAGTGTTTTTGTTACTCAGGATTGTCTTTGCTATCCTGGGTCTTTTGTGCCGCCATATAAATTTTGAGATTATTTGGTCAACTTCTTTAAAGAAATGCTTTGGGATTTTAATTGGTATAGCATTGAATTAGTATATTGCCTTTGGTAGGATGATCATTTTTACGATGTTGATTCTACCAATCCAGGAACATGGGAGGTCTTTCCACCTTCTAGTGTCTTCTACTATTTCTTTCTTTAGGGTTTTAAAGTTTTCATTGTAAAGGTCTTTTACCTCCTTGGTTAGGTTTATACAAATGTATTTCATTTTTTTAGGGGCTATAGTAAATGGGATTGTTTCTCTCAAGGCTTTTTCACTTCTTTCATTCTGGGCATATAGGAAGGCCTCTGATTTTTGCACATTTATTTTGTATCCTGCCACCCTGCTGAACTTCTCAATTAGTTCCAGGAGCTTCCTGGTGGAGTTTTTGGGATCCCTCAGGTATTAGATCATGTCATCTGCAAATAGGGATAGCTTGACTTCTTCCTTGCCAATTTGAATCCCTCTTATGTCCCTTTCTTGTCTAATGGCTTCAGCTAAGACTTCAAGTACAATATTGAATAGAAGTGGTGAGAGTGGACAGCCTTGTCTATTTCCTGATCGAAGTAGGAATGCTTCCAATTGTTCCCCATTGAGCATAATCCTGGCTGTGGGCTTGTTGTATACAGCTTTTATTATATTGATAAAGGTTCCTTTCATTCCTACAGTCTCTAGCGTTTTGATCATAAAAGGCTGTTGGATTTTGTCAAAGGCTTTTTCTGCATCTATCGAGAGTATCATGTGGTCTTGGACTTTGGACTGGTTTACATGATGCATTACATTTATTAATTTGCGTATGTTGAACCAACCTTGTGTGCCGGGGATGAAGCCTACTTGGTCCCCGTGAATGATCTTTTTGATATGTTTTTGAATCCGATTTGCTAAGACTTTGTTGCGAATCTTTGCATCTGTGTTCATCAGAGAGATCGGCCTATAGTTTTCTTTTTTAAGTGAATCTTTATTAGGTTTTTGGATTAAGATGATATTAGCTTCATAGAAGGAATTTGGTAGTGTTCCTTCCTTTGCTATTTGATGGAACAGTTTAAGGAGCATTGGTGTTATTAACTCCTTAAATGTCTGGTAGAATTCTGTGCTGAATACATCTGGCCCAGGACATTTTTTGGTGGGAAGATTCGAGATTACTTCTTCAATTTTCTTGTATGTTATAAGATTATTTAAATAATTCACAACTTCCTGATTCAATTTAGGTAGGTTGTGTTTACTTAGAAATTCATCCATCTCTTTTGTGTTGTCAAACTTCACAGAGTACAAGTTTTTGAAATATGATGTTATAATTCTCTGGATTTCTTGGGTATCCGTAGTTATAACTCCATGTTCATTTCTAATTTTGTTAATTTGGGTTTTCTCTCTCCTGCTTTTGGTTAATTTAGCTAGGGGTGTATCAATCTTATTGATTTTTTCAAAGAACCAGCTTTTTGAGTGATTGATTTTTTCTATCATTTTCTTAATCTCGATTTCAAATATTTCTCCCCTTATTGTGCTAATCTCCTCTCTTCTACTACTTTTGGGATCAAATTGCTCTAGTTTTTCTAAAGCTTTAAGCTGCATTGTTATGTTGTTTATTTCTGATGTTTCCATTTTTTTGATGTAGGCATTAAGACCTATGAACTTACCTCTTAGAACAGATTTCATTGTGTCCCAGCGATTTTGGTTAGTTGTATTTTCGTTATCATTCACTTTCAGGAAATTTTGAATTTCCTTTTTAATTTCTTCCTGAATCCAGTTCTCATTCAGCATGATATTTTTAAGTTTCCAGGAGTTAGTATATTTTCTCTTGTTTGATGTGTTGTGGATGTCCGGCTTTAGGTCTGATAGGGCACAGGTTAGAATTTCAACTTTTTTGTATATGTGTAGATTCGTTTTGTGGCCCAGTATGTGATCTATTTTGGAGAAAGTTCCATATGCTGCTGAGAAAAATGTGTATTCTTTTGTACGTGGGTGAAAAGTTCGATAGAGATTTATAAGGTCCATTTCTTTCAGGGTTTGATTAAGTTCCAAAGTGTCTCTGTTAAGCTTTTGACCTGTTGATCTATCCCATGTTGAGAGGGCGGTGTTGAAGTCCCCAAGAATTATCGTTTGGGGGTTGATTTCTTGCTTTAGACACTATAGGGTTTTCTTAATGAATGTGGAGGGGCCCGTATTGGGTGCATATATGTTCAGTATTGTGAAGTCTTCCTGGTGAATTGTACCTGTGACTAAAATGTAGTATCCATCTGTGTCTCTATGATTTTTTTTGGTTTGAAGTCTACTTTGTCCGACAGCATAATGGCTTCCCCTGTCTGTTTCCTGGTTCCGTTAGCTTGCAGAATTTTGGACCAGCCTTTCATTTTTAGGATGTGCCTATCTTTTGTGATGAGATGAGTTTCCTGCAGGCAGCACGTTGATGGATTGCGATTTCTAATCCAAGTTTGTAATCTGTGTCTCTTGATCGGTGAATTAATTATATTAACATTTAGTGTTATAATGGAGAAACTATTTTTAATTCCAGACATTTATTATGTTTAGTAGTTTTTCTAAGTATATTGCTTCACTTTTAATGGTGTAATATTTGCCTTCTGTTCTCCTGGATATGCCTGTTTTTTTCTTCACGCTCGAGTATTATTTCTAGCACTTTTTGAAGGCCTGGTTTGGTGGACATGTATCCCTTCAAGTTGTGTTTGTGCTGGAAAGTTTTTCTTTCTCCCTCGATCATGACTGATAGTTTTGCAGGGTAAATCAGCCTGGGTTGACATTTTTGCTCATTCAACACTTGAAGTATGTCTCTCCAAGCTCTTCTTGCTTTTACCATTTCGACTGAGAAGTCATTTGTTATTTTAATAGGTTTACCTTTAAAAGTGACTTGTTTTTTCTCCCTTGAAGCTCTCAGCACCAGTTCTTTATCTTGAATGTGGAGTGTTTTAACTATTATTTGCCGTGGCATGCTTCTGTTTTGGTCGTATCTGTTTGGGGTGCGGAATGCCTCTTGTATATGGATGGGCCTCTCTTTTTTTATATGAGGAAAGTTTTCCTTGATGATTGTTTGAAAAATTTCCTCAGGGGTGGTATTTTGAGATTCTTGCTCTGGTATTCCATGAATACACATGTTAGGCTTCTTCAGGGTGTCCCATATCTCTTGGATATTTCTCTCAAGTATCTTTTTGGCTTTAACAACCTCTTCCATTGATTTGGTTAGTACTCCCACTTTATCTTCAAGGTCTGAAATTCTGTTTTCTGCTTCTTTGTTAGTTCTGTTGATAAGACTCTCTGTAGAGTTCTGGGTTGAAGATAACTTGTCTTGTAGCTCAGTTTTAAACTCTGCTTGAGTCTGTTTTAACTGCTGTATGCCAGTTTTTGTTTCTTGCACTGTTTTTCTCAACTACTCCAAATGTCTGTTGTGTTCCTCTTCAAAGCGATTGATTCGATTATGTAATTCCTCCCGGGTTTCCTCTTTCATAGTATTGAACATGGTAATGATCATATTTTGAAAGTCGTTATCCTGGGACAGACTTTCTTGGCCTTTTTCTGCAGGTTTGTTCTGGTTGGAGTCTAGAGTCGCGGGGTGAGGCCCAGCTGGACTGCACGCCCCCATCCCAACTGGCGCAGCGGGGTGGGGTGAAAGGGAGCACACTTTATTCTTTAAACACATAGTTATAAATGAATCATTTTGACTGAACTATAGAGGAATGAATCTCATCCAAAATTATTAAAGTGTCAGTAACTGGGAAGTCACTTTGGAGTAAGTGGTAAATGCTTCCTCTTAATGGTTAACACTTTCTTAGGTTAATCGATTGCAGTTAATTGCCATTGTGATAGTTTGGAATTTGAGCAAGCATAGGACACAGAAACTTTGCTTGTTCTCCAGTATAAAAAAAAAGCATAAATCTTTGTAAGTCTCAATGACATGTGTAAGACTCCTATGTATGAGCTAGACCCCACTTATTAAATTAGGTATTCTTCCTTAATTTTTGAACTCAGTAATAAAGTGAAGTTGGGCTACCTATTGCTATTATTACAGGTAAGTAAAACTTTGGAAAGATGTTATACTGAGAGGCAGTGGAGGCAGATCAAGGGACTTAACCCTCCACATGCTTCAAGACACACAGTGTTGGCATGCCACAGATAATAACAGCTCCTAGTGGTCATTTCATAATTCATGATCACAGCATAGCAGAATGATTTGCAGCTCAATGTTTCCACCAGTTTTCTCAGAGGTAGTGGCTTCTTGACTCATTAGTTCTATAGATTTCTCAACCATTCCTGAGGCCAAGGTTAAGGTCTGTTTCTCTGTCTCTTCCAAATCATCCCAAAAATAATTTTTGTAAGTGGCTCATAACATGTATTTTGTCTGTGTCTGAAAAATTAGTGTTTTCCATGTCTTACATGGACACTAAATGCAAGAGTAGAATTTAATAAGTAATAATACTATGTTCCTCTGTAGAGCTTCCCAATTTACTCAATTTGTAAAATATGATAACACATGGATTCTTGAAAGAGTCTAGTGAAGAAAATAGGGAAAGATTAAATACATAAAAAATGTGAAATTCCTAGGTAATCCTAAAATATGAGTTCATGAAAAGGTATGAAGATAGAGAAACAATTTAGTATGAAATGAATTAGAAAAAGATGCTGTAGTGGAGGGATAGCTGAAGGAATTTACAGATGAGGTGTAATACCTGTTATAATTTTTATTGGCATTAAACTATTGCACACAATGATAGGCTCCATTATGACAATTCATGCATGTGTAGCTTATAATCTATTCCTATTGACTACCACATACATTATCTTTTTTAAATTTATTATTTTTTCCACTCATACAAACTTAATAGGTACCCCGGACCCCCTTGCTCCCTCCCCCCCTTTTCCCCTTCCTTTCACCCACCTCCACCCCTCCCTGGATCCCTTTGCTCCCTCCCCCTTTTTCCCCTTCCTTTCACCCACTTCCCTCCCTTTCTGCCAGTCAACCCTTTTCTCCCTAATACTTGGAGCATCCTTCAGTGTGAATGTCAAACTTCCCTCTGCCTTCTCTCCTCTAATGAAGTGTAAGGACTCAGTAGCGTTGCCTAGAGCCCTTTCTTGTGCTCCCCTTTAATATCTGACGGAACATTACTGTGATTGTTAATCCTTTGCCTCTAAGGATCCTAGTGTCTGGGATCCATGCTAGACTTTGGGGGGTCATTGATATGTCATTGTGCAGGTCATACAAAGTCCTATTATGGTTATTTCAGCACTATTTGTGTGGAGTATCTTGTGCACCGTTGCACCTCCCCATCTTTAGGCTCTTACAATCTTACCACCCCCTCTTCTACTTATTATCTTTTTTAATTTATTATATTTATTTTTTCCCAATTATAAAAGCGTAATGAGTTCCCCGTCCCCTCCCTCCCTCCACCACTCCCCAGTCCCCCTTGCACCCTCCCCCCTCCTTATCTCCTTCTTTTCACCCCCCCTCCCCTTCTACCAGTGCCTCCTTCTTCCCATTCCTTGCAGCATTCTTTAGTGTGAATGTCAAACTTCCTTCTGAGTCCTCTACTCTAGTGAGGTATAAGGACTTAGTGGCATTGACCAGAGCCCTTTGTTGGGCTCCCCTTTAGTATGGGAACACTATTGTGACTGTTAATTCTTTGCCTCTAAGGATCCTAGTCCCTATGATCCATGCTAGATTTTGGGGGAAAATTAACATGTCAGCCATTGTGCAGGTCATGCAAAGTCCAATTATGGCTACTGCAACCCTAACTTGTGTGGAGTATCTTGAATATCATTACTCCTTCCCATCTTTAGACTCTTACAATCTTATCACCCCCTCTTCCCTAAATTTCCCTGAGCTTTAGGATGGGGAGAGATTTGGCTGATCTGGTTCCAGTTGATTAATATAGGGTCTCTGATATTCTGAATCATGGTTTGTTGTTGTTTTCAGTTTTGCTGTTCCTGCACTGCCCTTGGCTCCATCCTGATTGGTGTTGGAGGTCACCTCCTAACCAGAGATAAAAGGCTGTTTAAGTGGAATCTTACAATAAGAGTATATTCAATAATAGATCGAATGGGAGTGAGAGAGGAGGGGTCAGTTTCCCATTTGCAGTGTGGCTACCATCTATCTGCCTGACTCTATACCCGCCCTGACTAGTGAGATCAAACCTCCTCAAAGGCAAGTGACCAGGAAGGAAAGTCTGTGAGCTTAACCAGATTGTCTTGCTACTTACTCACAATGCTTGATGGTGACCTATTTTCTGTGCTGTAACATGATCCCCTCTGTCCTTATTTCTGGAGGGGCCCTCCTTCCCTTTTTCTCCTGTTTATAATCTTTGCAATTACAATAGGTATTACAGAGATTTAACTTTGAATATGTTGCTAAGTGGGTTTGGGAATAGGATCCACCTACTAGGGAGTACATACGGTGCTTAAGTTTTTGTATCTGGGTCACTTCACTCAATATAACTTTTACTAATTCCATCCATTTCCCAGCAAATTTCATTAATTCATGTTTTTTTGATGGCTGAGTAGTATTCCATTGTATAAATGTATCAGATTTTCCTTATCTACTCATCAACTCTTGGGCATTTGGGTTGATTGCATGACTTTATTATTGTAAATAGTGCTGCAATGAACATGGTTGTGCAGGTGTCATTGAGGTGAATTTTTGCTTTATGGGGGACTGTTCCCAGAAGTGGAATAGCAGGGTCATATGGCATTTCAATCTTTAGCTTTTTAAAAAATCGCAAGACTGATCAGCAGAGTGGTTGCATAAGCCTGCATTCCCACCAGCAATGGAAGAGAGTTCCCTTCTCTCCACATCTTCTCTAGCAATTGGTGTTGTTTGTATTGTGGCTTTTTGCCATCCTGACCAGGGTGGGGTGAGATGATATCTCATGGAGGTTTTTGATTTGCATTTTTCTGATGGCTAAGGATGCATTTTTTAAGATATTTGTTAGACATTCCAATTTCGTCCCTGGTAAAGTTTTTTTTTGAGTTCCCAGGCCCATTTTTTTTAATTGGGCCATTTGTTTCCTTGGTCTTTAGTTTTCTAAGTTCTTTGAGAAATCTGGATAATATAGCTCTATCAGATATGTTAGTGAAGATTTTTTCCCATTCTGTGGGTTGCCTTTTCCTTGGTTTACAATCTCTTTATCTGAACAGCAGGTCTTTAATTTCATAAGGTATCATTTGTTGAGTGATGGTTCTGGTGACTGTGCTATTAGATTTCTGTTTAGGAACTGTTGGCTTCGTTCAATCAGCTCAAGGGAGTTCCCTAAGCTTTTGACTATGGTTTTTATAGTCTCTGGCTTAGCTAATATTGAGGTCCTTGATGCATGTGGAATTAATTTTTGTTCATGGTGACAAGTATGGGTCCAGTTTTAAACTTCTGCATGTGGAGACAATACAGTTTGCCAGCACCATTTGTTGAAGATGCTGTTCTTTTTCCATTGGATTTTTTGGGCTCCTTCGTCAAAAATCAAATGACTAGGCTATAGAGGTGGCTCAGGGGTTAAGCCTCTGCCTTGCAGGTGGAAGCTCCTGAGTTCAGATCTTAGACCCCACGTATAGATGCTGGGTGGAAGCAGGGGCGGCCTGCGTTTCTGGTCCTGGTAGGGCGGAGCCTGTGAATCCTGGGGCAGAGTAAACAAGGAGGAGATGGAGGTGGTCCATGGTGGTTCCCGAATTTGTCCGTGGTTCTACACACACACATACATGCACACGTGCACACATCATACATGCACACTTGAATAAATAATAATAAACAATTTTTTAATTTAAAAATATAAATAAATAATCAAATGACTGTAATTGTCTGGGCTTATAACTGGGTCTTCAATCCTTATTTATTGATCTATATGTCTATTTTTGAGCCAGTACCAGGCTACTTTTATTACTATGGATTTGTAGCATAGATTAAGGTTTGGTATGATGATACTTCCAGCAGTGTTTTTGTTACTCAGGATTGTTTTTGTTATCCTGGGTCTTTTGTGCCTCCATATGAATTTTGAGATTGGTCAATTTCTTCAAAGAATTGCTTTGGATGTTGATTGGTATAGCATTGAATTTGTATATTACTTTTGATAGGATGGTCATTTTTATGATATTGATTCTGCCAATCCAGGAGCATGGGACGTCTTTCCACCTTCTGGTATATTCTGTGATTTCTTTCTTTAGCGTTTCAAAGTTTTCATTGTAAAGGTCTCTCACTTCCTTGGTTAGGTTTATACCAAAATATTTCATCTTTTTAGAGGCTATAGTAAATGGAATTGTTTCTCTTAGATTTTTTTCATTTTTTTCATTTTTTTCACATATAGGAAGTCTATTGATTTTTGTATGTTTATTTTGTAACCTGCCACCCTGCTGAATTTCTGTATTAGTCCCATGAGTTTCCTAGTAGAGTTTTTAGGATCACTCAGGTATATGATCATGTCACCTGCAAATAAAGATAACTTGACTTCTTCCTTTCTGATTTGAATTTTATCTCCCTCTCTTGTCTTATGGCTCCAGCTAAGACTTCAAGTACAATATTGAATAGAAGTGATGAGAGTGGGTAGCCTTATCTAGTTCCTGATTGAAGTGGGAATGCTTCAAGCTTTTCCCCATTAAGTATAATCCTTACTGTTGTCTTGTTGTATACAGCTTTTATTATATTGATAAAGGTTCCTTCCATTCCAACTGTCTCTAGGGTTTTGATCATAAAGGGCTGTTGGATCTTGTCAAAAGCTTTTTCTGCATCTATTGAGAGTATCAGGTGGTCTTGGACTTTGGACTGATTTATATGGTGAATTACATTTATTGATTTGTGTATGTTGAATCAAACTTGTGTGCCTGGGATAAATCCTACTTGATCACAATGGATGATTTTCTTGATATGTTTTTGCATCCAATTTGCTAAGATTTTGCATCTGTGTTCATCAAAGAGATTGAACTATACTTTTCTTTTTTAAGTGTATCTTTATTAGGTTTTGGGATTAATTTGATTTTAGCTTCATAGAAAGAATTTGGCAGTGTCCCTTCCTTCGCAATTAAAGGAATTTCTGTATTAGTCCCATACAGTTAAAGGAATGTTGGTGTTAGTTGTTCCTTAAATATCTGGTAGAATTCTGTGCTTAATCCATCTGGTCCAGGACATTTTTTGATGGGAAGATTCAAGATTACTTCATCGATTTTCTCATATGTTATAGGACTATTTAAATAACTCAGAACTCCCTGATTCAACTTAGGTAAGTTATACTTACTTAGGAATTCATCCATTTCTTTCATGTTATTAAATTTCATGGAGTATAAGTTTTTGAAATATGAACTTATAATTCTCTGAATTTCTTGGGTATCAGTAGTGATAACTTCATTTTCATTTATAATTTTGTTAATTTGGGTTTTCTCTCTCTTGTTTTTGGTTAATTTAGCTAAAGGTCTATCAATCCTACAGATTTTTTCAACTTTTTGCCTGGTTGATTTTCTCTATCGTTTTTCCTCATCTTTAATTTCAGATATTTCTCCCCTCATTTTGCTAATCTCCTCTCTTCTATTGCTTTTGGGATTGAACTGCTCTTGTTTCTTGAATTAGTCAAGTTCTCTAGAGATGCAGAATCAACACAATGGAATGTATTGAGTTGGGTTACAGTATGGCCAAAATAGTCCAATGATCGCTGCCAGTAGCCGAGGTAGTCTAAGGATGGCTGCTGGTAGCTGCTCAGTTCGGTAGTCAAGTGGGTGATGGCTGAATGCTGGAGAATTCCTAGAATCTTTAGTCTAGCTGACAATGACTTGGTGGGTTGGAAGGCTAGAGAGTCGAAGAAACTGGGCAGCTGGAAGGAAGAACAATTCCTAGCACAGCTTCAATAAGGCATCTGTTTTCTTTGGTGGCTCCTTTTTATATGGGAGGATCCTATGAGAGCTTTGGAGATTCTGGTAGAATCTAGGGTGGGTACAATCCTATCAAGTGGTCTGAGTTGTTCCTTTCCAGAGGTGGTCTCACCATCTTACTTAATACCAGGTGTGTCAAATTGACACCCAGGCTTAACTATTACATTTCTCTAAGGCTTGAAGCTGCAGCTTTAAGCTGGCTTTGTGTTGCAGATGTCAACTGAGCAGCTACTGGCAGTCATTGTTGGACTATTTCGGTTATCCTGACTCAATACATTCCCTATATTATATATATGTATTGAGTCAGTATAACTGAGTCAGTTATATAATTGTCAGTATATATATATATATAGTGTTGATTCTGCATCTCTAGAGAACCTAATACAAGAAACAAGAGCAGTCCAATCTTAAAAGCAGTAGAAGAGAGGAGATTAGCAAAATCAGTTGTTATTTATTTGTGATGTTTCTATTTTTTTGATGTAGGCATTAAGAGCTATAAACTTACCTCTTAGGATGTCTTTCATTGTGTCCCAGATATTTTGATATGTTGTATTTTCATTATCATTCTCTGCTAGGAAATCTTGAATTTCCTTTATGATTTCCTCCTGAACCCAATTCTCATTCAGCACCATAGTGTTTGTTTCCAGAAGTTAGTGTATATTATGCTTTTGTTGTGTTGCAGATGTCAAGCTTTAGACCATGGTGGTCTGATAGGGTGTAGGCTAGTATTTCAACTTCCCTGTATGAATGGAGATTCATTTTGTGGCCTAATATGTGATCTATTTCGGAGAAATTTCTGTGTGCTGCTGAGAAAAATGTTTATTCTTTGGTGTGTGGGTGAAAAGTTAGATAGAGATCTATAAGGTCCATTTCAGTAAGGGTTTCATTAAAGTGCATTGTGTCTCTGTTACATATTTGACCTGTTGATCTATTCCATGTTGAGTTGAGAGGGCGGTATTGAAATCCCCAAGAATTATCGTTTTGGAGTTAATTTCTTACTTTACATGCTGTAGCATTTGCTTAATGAATGTGTAGGAGCCCATATTAGGTGCATATATGATCAATATTGTGAAGTCTTCCTGATGAACTATACCTGTGACTAAAATGTAGTATTCATCTGTGTCTCATGATTTTCTTTTTGGTTTGAAGTTGACTTTATCCAATGGCATAATAGCTACCCCTGCCTGTTTCATGGTTCCATTAGCTTGCAGAATTTTTTGACCAGTCTTTTTACTTTTAGAATGTGCCTATCTTTTGTGGTGAGATGTGTTTCCTTAAGGCAGCAGATGGATGGCTTGTGATTTCTAATCCAAGTTTATAATCTGTATCTTTTGATTGGTGAGTTAATTTCATTCACATTTAGTCTTATAATGGAGAAATTACTTTTAATTCCTTACACATTTTATGTTTATGGCTTTCATAAGTGTATTATTTGGCTTTTAGGTTTTATTGGTATTATACTTCCCTTATTTCCCCTGGATATGCTTGTTCTTTTCTTCAAGCTTGTGTATCTTTTCAGCATTTTTTGAAGGCCTGGTTTGGTAGACATGTAAGCCTTCAAGTTGCCTTCGTGCTTGAAAATTTTTCTTTCCCCATCCATCATGACTGATAATTTTGCCCGCAAGCTCGTCTTGCTTTTACTATATCTGTTGAAAAATCATTTGTTATTTTAATAGGTTTACCTTTAAAAGTGACTCATTTTTTTTCTCCCCTTGAAGCTCTCAGCACCTTTTCTTTGTCTTGTATGTGGAGTGTTTTGACTATTATTTGCCATGGCAAGTGTCTATTTTGGTTATATCTGCTTGGGGTGTGGAATGTCTCTTGTATTTGTATGGGCCTCTCTTTCTTTAGATGAGGAAAGTTCTCCTTCATGATAATTTGAAAAAATTTCCTCAAATGTGGTATTTTGGGATTACTGTTCTGCTATTCCATGAATGTGCATGTTAGGCTTCTTCAAGGTGTCTCATAACTCTTGGATATTCCTCTCAAGTATTTTTTTGGCTTTAACAATCTCTTCCATTGACCTGGTTAGTTCTTCCACTTTGTCTTCACGATCTGATATTCTATTTTCTGCTTCCTTAGTTCTGTTGGTAAGACTCTCTGTTGAGTTCTGGGTTGAAGATAACTTGTCTTTTAATACAGTTTTAAGCTCTGTTTGAGATTGTTTTAACTGCTGTATGCCTATTTTTGTTTCTTCCACTGCTTTTCTCATCTCCAAGTGTCTGTTGTGTTCCTATTCAAAGTGCTTGATGCAGTTATTTAGCTCCTCCCTGATTTTTTCTTTCATAGTATTGATCATGGTAAAGATCTGGGTTTGAAAATTAATATCTTGGGTATGGCTTTCTTGGCTATTTTCTGTGAGTTTGTTCTGGTGGGATTCTATCATCATGGGGTTAATTCTTTCCATAGGAGATTTATTGTCTTGGTCTTTGTTTCTCATGGATTTGTGCTGAGACCTGGGCATTATTGTTTTATCTCTTAAGACTTTCTTTCAGTTTCTGTGTGTTTTTGACTGAACTGAATTAGTTGGTATTATTATTCTTGAGCAGTTATTACTAGTGTTTGCTTGGAGTTGGGTATGCTTGTCTGGAATTTGTGTTATTTCCTAGATGAGGCTATTAGTCTGTTAGTATTTTGATTAAGTCAGGTTTAATAGACAGTGAGTAAAGATTAGTATGGTAGTGTACATTTTCGTTAAGTACCTTGGTGATATGTTAAGGTGAATGGTATAGTCCCTGAAGTTGTGTATATTTTGGGGTGGTTATATGGAAAAGTTAAACTACATTAACTAATAATTGGAAGGAACAAGATGTTAAAAAGGATTTACTTGTCTTTGAGCTAGATATGGAGAATCTCTCCCATGTGATGGGATGAGATGTATGGTGTTTGTCCCCAAGAGCTTTGCTTGGGTTTTCTTTGGACTCTGTTGAAAAGGTCCTCCCTGGACAGCCAGTGCATCTGAGTGGAAAGGGAAGTATGAGTTTTCTCGCAGATCACCTGAGACCTGGGTCATGGCCTAGAGACCTTCTCCTGCACCAGAGCTGGCTGGCTGTAGCTCTGGCTGGCTAGTGGGACAAACTGGGAGGAGGATTGACCTGGGGCTTGGCACCTGGGTCTAGGGGACCTTACCAGAGGAGTGGAGGGTCCTGTATGGATGGATCCAGGTGGACAGGGCACATATATTATCTTGACTTGTTCCCACCTTAACCCTAATAACATCCCTTGTCTTCTAATACAGTTTCTATTACACTTAAGTGCAATTTGTTCATTAAAATCTATTCAATTTACAAATTATATATGCATTTGAAGTATTTAAATTCTCTAAACTAACAGCCTAAATTTTTACATATTGTCTCATCAAGAATGAAAAAGACAGAGTATTTGGGAATGAGATGATTTAATAATGCATGTAAAAAGCAATAATATTTAGAAGGAATTATGAAAAAATACCCCTTTTTTAGATTTCAATCTTTTTTGACATTTTTTATTATTATTTCCGCTCATACAAACTTAAGGTACACCAGTTCCCTCCCTCCCTTCTCCTCCCCCTGAACCCACTGCTTCCCCTCCCCTCACCCCTCCCTCCCCATCCCCCACTGCCTCCCCTCCCCCGAATCTCCAGAGAGTCCTTTAATGTGCATGCCAGACTCTCCTCTGGGCCCTCCTCTCCGATGACGTACAAGGACCCAGTGGCATTTCCCTGAACCCTTTCCTGTGTTCCCCTTAAGCATAGACTACTGTGGCTGTTAATCCCTTGTCTCCAAGGATCTTGGTGCCTTTAGCAGGTGCTAAACTTTGTGAGGTCAATAGTGTGTTGGACATTGCGCATGGCATGCAAAGTCCAATTATGATTGTTTTGGCCCTAACTTGTGTGGAGTATCTTGCAAATCATTGCTCCTCCCATCCTTTTGCTCTTACAATCTTACCGCCCCCTTTTCCGCAAATTTCCCTGAGCTTCAGGTTGGAAAATATACCCTTTTTAATATTCAAAGCTTTTGAATAAGGTCTGAAATTCTACATCATATGCAAAAGTGAATTTTAAAGTTTTCTTTGCTTGTGGTAATAGCTTGAATGTAAAATAATAGAAGCTTTGTCCATTTTATTTTCTTCCACATTTTAATCATGTCACTAAATTTTGAGTAATTATGTTAATAAAAAAGAATAGTAAGAAGTACCATAATTCCCAGGGTGAGGCTAATCCGTTGCACTCAGGATGTGCTGACCCCTGCGATTTCCCCAAATGTGGGAAACTCGAATCCATAATTTGTGGTAGTGGTGGACTGCGTTCGTGCTCTCCCCTGAGAAAAAATAAAAAAAAGAAGTACCAATATTTTGTGTCTGGGATAAAACCTATTTGATCACTGTGAATGAATTTTTTAATATTTTTTTAATCAATTTGCTAAATTTTGTTGAAAATTTTTCCATCTGTCTTCATCAAAGAGAGTTTTCTTTTTTAAGTGTATATTTATTAGGTTTTTGGATTAGTAAGATATTAGCTTTGTAGAAAGAATTTGGAAATATTTCTTCCTTTGCTATTTAGTGGAATAGTTTAAGGAATAATGGTGATACTTGTACTTTAAATGCTTAGTAGCCTTCTGTGCTAATTCCTTCTGATCCAGGACATTTTTTTGGTAAGGAGATTCAAGATTACTTCATCAGTTTCCTCATTTGTTATACAATTATTCAAATACTTCAAAACCTTCTGATTCAATTAAGATAAGATGTGCTTTGCAAATCAATAAATGTAATCCATCATATAAAAAAATCCAAAGTCAAAAACCACATGATACTCTCGATAGATGCAGAAACAGTTTTTGACAAGATCCAACATCTTTTGTGATCAAAACCTTAAAGACAGTTGAAATAGAAGGAATTTATATCAACATAATAAGAGCTGTGTACAACAACCCAACAGCAAGAATTTTACTCAATGGTGAAAAACTTGAAGTATTCCCTCTTTGATCAGGAACTAGAGAAGTCTGTCCACTCTTACCACTTCTATTCAATATTGTACTTGCAGTCTTATCTAGAGCCATAAAAGAAGAGGGGCACATAAAAGGGATTCAGATCAGCAAGGAACAAGTCAAGATATCACTATTTGGAAATGACATGATCATACACCTGAGTGATCCTAAAAACTCCACCAAGAAATGTCTGGACTAATACATAAATTCAGCGCATTTGCAGGTTAAAAAATAAACATGCAAAAATCAGTGGCCTTCATATACACCAAGAACCAAAAAAATGAAAAAGTCCTAAGAGAAATAATCCAATTTACTATAGTCCTTTAAAAAAATTAAATACCTTGTTATAGACCTAACCAAAAGTGGGAGACCTTTATAATGAAAAATTTAAAACCCCAAAGGAAAAAAATTACAGAAGAAACCAGAAGGTAGAAATATTTCCCATGCTCCTGGATTGGCAGAATCAAAATCATAAAAATGAGCATCCTATCAAAAGCAGTATACAAATTCAATGCTATACTAATCAAAATCCCAAAGCAATTCTTTAAAGAAATTGACTAAATAATCTCAAATTTCATATGGAAGCACGAAAGGCCAAGGATAACAAAAACAATCCTGAGTAACAAAAACACTGCTGGAGTTATCATCATACCAAACTTTAATCTATACTGCAAATTCATAGTAATAAAAACAGCCTGGTATTGTCTTCAAAATAGACATGTACATCAATGGATTAGGGTTGAAGACCCAGATAAGCCTGCACAATTGCAGCCATTTGATCTTTGACAAAGGGACCCAAAAGATTCAATGGAAAAAGAATAGCATCTTCAACAAATGATGCTGGCAAAACTGGATATCTGCATGTAGAAGATTAAAACTGGACCTGTACTTGTCACCATGCACAAAACTTAATTCCTAATGGATGAAGGACCAGAGACTATAAAATCCCTAGTTGAAAGGGTAGGGAACTCCTTTGAGGTGACTGGGCTAGGCAAAATATTCTAAACAAAAATCATATAGCCCAGTCACTATAGCCAACACTCAACAAATAGGATCTTATGAAATTAAAGAGCTTCTGTTTAACTAAAGAGATTTTTAAACCAAGCAAAAAGGCAATGAACAGAATGAGAGAAAAATTCCAATAACCACATATATGATAGAGCTCTATTATCTAGAGTGCACAAAGTATTTAAAAAAACTAAACACCAAGGAGATAAATAGCCCAATTAGAAAATGGGCCTTAGAACTCAAAAGAAATTTTTAAGGAATGAAATCAAAATGCCTAACAAATATCTTCAAAAATGTTTCACATCCTTACCCATCAGGGAAATGCAAATCAAAGCTACCCTGAGATATTATCTCACCCTGGTCAGGATGACAAAAGTCTGCAATACAAACAGCACCAAATGCTGGAGAGGATTTGGAGAGAAGAGAACTCTCATGCATTGCTGGTGAATATGCAAGCTTACACAACCACTCTGGCATCAGTATGGCAATTTCTAAAAAAGTTAAAATTTGAAATTTATATGACCCTGCTATCCCACTACTGGAAATAATCCCCCATAATGGAGAAATTCACTATGGTGACATGAGAACAACCATCTTCATTGCAGCATTATTTACAATAGCAAAGTCATGGAATCAACCCAATAATTGATAAATGGATAATGAAAATGTGGTACACTTATACAATGGAATACTAATCAGCCATCAAAAATGATGAATTAATGAAATTTGCTGGGAAATGGACAGAGTTAGAAAAAATTTTGACTAATGCATCCCAGACACAGAAATTTAGATGTCTTATCTACTCCCTAATAAGTATATCCTAGTTCCAAGACCGTTTAATGACATATTCAAAAGTAAGTCTCTATAATACCAATGTAATCATAAAGGGTTATAGGTAGGAGGAAAGGACAAAGAGGATATCCAAAAAAACAGGGGTGTCTCAATGTGGGCTGGGTGAGTTTGAGACACCCCAAGTAAACCTATGGAACACAGTAATTGCAAGAATTATGAACAAGAGAAATGGGGTAGGAGGGCCACACCAGAAACAAGGAGAGAGGGGACCATATTACAGCGAGAAAATAGGCCACCATCAAGGTCTGCAAATAAGTAATGAGAAACCTGGTTAAGTTCACAGACGTTCTTTCCTGATTTCACCAGAAGGGGAGGGCATATAGTCTAGCAGATAAAAAGTAATCATTTTGCAAATTGGTGATGGACCCCTCCCTCACTGAGATTTCCTACTTTTATTACATCTACCCTTGAATGTGCTATTATAACAAGACTCCAGTTTAACAGCTTTTTGTCTCTGGGCAGGGGGTGACATACAGTGCCCAGCAGGATGGAGTGAAGGGCATTGCAGGAGCAGCAAAACTGCAAAAGAAAATCAACAAACCACAATCCAGAACTTCAGAGACTCTATATCAATCACATAGAACTAGGCCAGCCTAATCTCTCCCCATCCTGGAGCTCAAAGACATTTGCGGAAGAGGGGGCGGTAAGATTGTAAGAGCAAAAAGATGGGAGGAACAACGATTTGCAAGATTCTCAACAATAGTTGGGGCCAAAGCAATCATAATGGGACTTTGCATGCCCTGCGCAATGTCCGGCACACTGTTGCCCTCATAAAGTATAGCATCTGTCAAGGGCACCGAGATCCCTGGAGGCAAGGGATTGACAGCCATAGTAGTGCTCCTATGCTTAAGGGGAACAAGAGAAAGGGCTTATGGAAATGCCACTGGGTCCTTATATGTCATCGGAGAGGAGGACCCAGTGGAGAGTCAGGCGTACACAATAAAAGAGACTCTGGGAATTGGGGGGGGGAGGCACTGGGGGATGGGGAAGGAGAGGAGGAGGAGAGGGGCTTTTGGGGGGAGGAGGGGGGAGGGAGGGAACTGGTAAAAAAATTTTAAATGTATAATTACATTTTTAATAAAAAAAGGGATGGACAGGATCATGCTTCAGTAGAGAAAATAGGCTATGGTCATGTATTGCATATAAGTAGGGAGACATCTAGTGCAGGTCACTCTCCCTTCTCTTCATGGTCACTTGGAACTGAGCAGGTTTGATCTCATCAATCAGGGAGGATTTGAGGATCTGGCAAATGGAACACTGGCACACACCCCCACAGCCATGTCCTGCTCCTATTCCATCTACTTTGAGTCTCCTCTTATATTAAGTTTTTCATTTAAACAGTCTTAAATCTATGGTTAGGAGGTGACTTTTAATACCAATCGTGATGCAGCCAAGGGCAGTACAGGAAAAGCAAAACTGAAAACAACAAGCCATAATTCAGAACAACAAAGACCTTACATTATTTACCTGCAACCAAACCAGACAAATATCTCCTCATCTAAAGCTCAGGGGTCCTTGTGGAAGAGGGGGCGGCAAGTTTTTAAGAGCCTAAAGATAGGGAGGACCAATGGTATGCAAGATACTCCACACAAATTAGAGCTGCAACAGCCAGGATTTTACTTTGCCTTACCTGCACAATGACTGACATGTCAATGACCCCCCTCCCCAAAGTCTAGCAGCAATCACAGGGGAAAAGGTTTCAAGGAGTAGGATACTTAGAGGGAAGGATAAAATAGAATTGCCATGCTAAAGGGATGCCCAAGAAGGGCTCTGGGCTATGCCACTAAGTCCTGAACCCTCATTAGGGTGAGAGTTTGTCATTCACAAAAAGTGAGGCTACAGGGGATGGGAGGGAAGAAGAGAGAAGCACCTTAATAAAGGGAGGGAGGGATGTGGGTGAAAGGAAAGGATAAGGGGGGAGAATGCAATGGGGAACAACTGGGGAGAAGAGGAAGGGAGAAGATGAGGTATCTATCGAGCTTTATGATTAGGAAAAAATAAAATGCTGGAGAAAAAAAAAGAAGTACTAACATATTGTTAGTATGGTGCATGGTCTTAATATTTATATATTAAATGAAAGTGTTAAAATGATTAAGTCAACTCTTGTTTCAAATAATGGATTTGTGTAAAAGTATTTTTGAACTACTCTGCTAATACATGAAATACATGAAGTGTAATAAGACAGAGAGTATCCATGTTCCAATGATTCAAATGCTTAAATAGAAGAGGGGAGGAAATATATCACAAGGACACATTTTGAGTCCTAGTCTTAGGAATAGTTGAGGAGATTTGGTAGAATATCTTGAGGATAATGATAATGAAGTGCATGATTAATGCTAAGTAGCTAGCCACTTACCATAGAGGAGGAGGCCAAATCAAGCAAACAGATGACAATCTGTATAGGTTTGGGAGAGGTTGAAATATATGACCCATCACAAAAACCTATGTAGCAGTTGGAGAGTAGCCAAAGGTAGAGAGTAAAGGATAAGTCTTGAGAATTTGGTAAGAACTAAATAATAACGAAATTTCAATTTTATTCATAAAAAAGAGTAAGGTACTAAAGGGTTTATAGAGAAACAATCCTTTGGAAAGTATGACTTGAATTTTAAGATCAAAGGAGAGAATTTGATTTGTCCTCATTATGCAGATGTGATTATCAAGGAACTAAGCATTGTTAGTGATAGTGAACAGAGGTTTTGATTCCAGAGACTTTTGGAGACTGAACAAGATATAGTAAAGAGTGTGGTAAAATGGAGAGCAATGACTTGAGGAACTCATATTTCTGAATTCAAATTAAGAGTTAATATGATCAAAATTGTAGTAAATGTGAAGTTACTGAAGTATAAAAATGACTAGTTTGCCCTTTCATCCCCCCCCCGACTGTCTGCCCTACCGTGCTTCCAGTCCTCCATCCCAGATGAGTTCGCCCAGCCCCCCAGGTGGCCCTGTGTCCCAGGGACACCCAGGCAGCTTCCAGTTTTGCCTGGGCCATGCCACGGGCCCCAGCCCCTTTCTTCCTCCTGCCTGCCTGTCCGCCTGACCAGACAGGACTTGCTCACATTCCTCCAACCCTGGAGCTTGGGTGGGCCACTAAGACAAGTCCCAGGTCCCAGATGAAGAATTCTGCCATCAGCATCAGCCCCTCTGCCTCTCCGGTCCACTGGGGACCCATGCAAGTGGTCCATGGAAGACACACTGCTACTCAGAATTCAATAGAGACCAAAAGAAACTCAAGCAAAGTTCTAAGGGTCAAAGGCCATACATCTGAAGACCTCTACAATCATCCTATCACATGGGAGAGATTCTTCACATCCAGCTCAAAGATAAGTAAACTTCCTTCTTTTCACTTTACTCTTCCTTTCTAGTATTAATTACTGTAGATTAACGTTTCCATACAACCACCCCAAAAACATATACAACTCCAGAGATTACACCACTCACCTTCACATATCAACAAGATACTAAATCGTAAAAGTGCACTAGCATACTAATATTCACCCCCTGTCTACTTAACCTGAATTAACTGATGTACTAACAGCCTAATAGCCTCATCTAGGAAATAACAATAACAAAAGACAAACGTACCCAACTGCAAGGCAAGCACAAGTAATAACTGCCCAAGTGTAGTAATATCAACTAAATCAGTTTAGTCACAAACACACAGAAACTGAAAAGTCCTAAAAGACAAAACAACAATGCCCAAGTCAAAGTGCAGATCCATGAGAAACAAAACATAAGAAGACCAATCTCCCACCGAAGAATTAACCCCATAATGATGGATTCCAACCAGAACAAATTCAGAGAAAATAGCCAAAAAAGCCAGACCCAAGATAATGACTTTCAAAGTATGATCATTACCATGATTAATACTATGAAAGGAAATCCAAGAGGAGTTAAACAACTGCATCAACCACTTTGAGCAGGAACACAACAGGAACTTGGAGGAGTTGAGAAAAACAGTTCAAGATGCAAATATAGGCATAAAGCAGTTAAAACAGTCTCAGTCAGAGTTTAAAATCGAACTAAAAGACAAATTATCTTCAACCCAAAACTCAACAGACAGTCTTAGCAGCAGAAGTAATGAAGCAGAAAATAGAATTTCAGAACTTGAAGACAAAGTGGGAGAATTAACCAGCTCAATGGAAGAGATTGTTAAAACCAAAAAAATACTTGAGAGGAACATTTAAGAGATATGGGACATCCTGAAGAAGTCTAACATGCGCTTCATGGAATACCAGAACAAGAATCCCAAAATACCACACCTGAGGAAATTTTTCAAATTATCATAAATGAAAACTTCCCTCAACTAAAGAATGAGAGGCCCATCCAAATACAAGAGGCATTTGGTACTCCAAGCAGATATGACCAAAATAGAAATTCGCTACGGCAAATAATAGTCAAAACACTCCACATTCAAGACAAAGAAAAGGTGCTGAGAGCTTCAAGAGAAAAAAAGCAAGTCACTTTTAAAGGTAAACCTATTAAAATAACAAATGACTTCTCAATGGAAACAGTAAGAGCAGGAAGAACTTGGAGAGAAGTACTTCAATTATTAAATGAGCAGAAATACCCGGCAAAACTATCTGTCATGATCGAGGGAGAAAGAAAAATTTTCCAGCACAAAGACAACTTGAAGGGATACATGTCTACCAAACCAGGCTTCAAAAAATGCAAGAAATGATACTCAAACTTGAAGAAAAAACAAGCATATCCAGGAGGAAAGAAGGGAAGTATAATACCCCCAAAATATAAATGTCAAACAATACACTTACAAAATCCACCAAACATAAAAAATGTCCAGAATTGAAAATAATTTCTCAATTATAACATTAAACGTCAATGGTATTATTTCACCAATTAAGAGACACAGATTACAAACGTGGATTCAAAACCACAACCCATCAATCTGCTGCCTTCAGGAAACTCATCTCATCACAAAAGATAGGCACATCCTAAAATGAAAGGCTGGTCCAAAATTCTGCAAGCTAATGGAACCAGGAAACAGGCAGGGGAAGCCATTATGCTGTCGGACAAAGTAGACTTCAAACCAAAAAAAATCATAGAGACACAGATGGATATTACATTTTAGTCACAGGTACAATTCACCAGGAAGACTTCACAATACTGAACATATATGCACCCAATACGGGCCCCTCCACATTCATTAAGAAAACTCTATAGCATCTAACGCGAGAAATCAACCCCCAAAAGATAATTCCTGGGGATTTCAACACTGTCCTCTCAACATGGGATAGATCAATAGGTCAAAAGCTTAACAGAGACACTTTGGAACTTAATCAAACCCTTAAAGAAATGGGCCTTACAGATCTCTATCAAACTTTTCATCAACACACCAAAGAATACACATTTTTCTCAGCAACACATGGATCTCCAAAATAGATCATATATTGGACCACATAATGAATCTCCACATATACAGGAAAGTTGAAATTCTACCCTGTGCCTTATCGGACCACCACGGCCTAAAGCTGGACATCCACAACACATCAAACATGAGAAAATAAACTAACTCCTGGAAACAACACTATGATGCTGAAAGAGAACTGGATTCAGGAAGAAATTAAAAAGGAAATTCAAGATTTCCTGGAAGCGAACGATAATGAAAATACATTGAAAGCTGTCCTAAGAGATAAGTTCATAGCTCTTAATGCCTATGTCAAAAAAAAAAAGAGAAACATCAGAAATAAATAACTTAACAAAGCAGCTTAAAGCTTTAGAGAAACTAGAGCAATCCGATTCAAAAAGCAGTAGAAGAGAGGAGATTAGCAAAATAAGGGGAGAAATATCTGAAATCAAGATTAGGAAAACGATACAGAAAATCAACCAGTCAAAAAGCTGGTGTTTTGAAAAAATCAATGAGATTGATAAACCCCTAACTAAATTAACCAAAAGCAAGGGAGAGAAAACCCAAATTAACAAAATTAGAAATGAAAATGGAGTTATCACTACTGATACCCAAGAAATCCAGAGAATTATAACCTCATATTTCAAAAAATTATACTCTGTGAAATTTGACAACACAAAAGAGATGGATGAATTCCTAAGTAACCACAACTTACCTAAATTGAATAAGGAAGTTGTGAATTATTTAAATAGTCCTATAACATATGAGGAAATTGAAGAAGTAATCTCGAATCTTCCCACCAAAAAATGTCCTGGACCAGATGGATTCAGCACAGAGTTCTACCAGACATTTAAGGAGCTAATAACACCAATACTCCTTAAACTGTTCCATCAAATAGCAAAGGAAGGAACACTACCAAATGCCTTCTATGAAGCTAATATCATCTTAATCACAAAACCTAATAAAGATACACTTAAAAAAGAAAACTATAGGGGCTGGAGAGGTGGCTCAGGGGTTAAGCCTCCGCCTTGCAGGCGGAAGGTTCCGAGTTCGGATCCCAGATCCCACGTATAGACGCCAGGCGGAAGTGGGGGCGGCCTGTGCTTCTGGTCCTGTGCTTCTGGTAGGGCGGAGCCTGTGAATCCCAGGGCAGAAGCAGGTGGAGGCGTCCATGATGGTTCGCGAATTCGTCCGTGGTTCTACACCTACACATACACAGACACACACATACACACACACACACAGACACACACGCGCGCGCGCACATACACACAGTTGAATAAATAATAATAATAATTTAAAAAATTAAAAAAAAAGAAAACTATAGGCCAATCTCTCTGATGAACACAGATGCAAAGATTCTCAACAAAGTCTTAGCAAATCGGATTCAAAAATATATCAAAAAGATCATTCATGGGGATCAAGTAGGCTTTATCCCAGGCACACAAGGTTGGTTCAACATATGCAAATCAATAAATGTAATTCACCTTATAAACCAGTCCAAAGTTCAAGACCACATGATACTCTTGATAGATGCAGAAAAAGCTTTTGACAAGTTCCAACAGCCTTTTTTAATCAAAACGCTAGAGTCAGTTGGAATGGAAGGCTCTTTATCAATATAATAGAAGCTGTATACAACAAGCCAACAGAAAGAATTATACTCAATAGGGAAAAACTTGAAGCATTCCCGCTTCCATCAGGAACTAGACAAGGCTGTCCACTCTCACTGTTTCTGTTCAATATTGTACTTGAAGTCTTAGCTGAAGCCATAAGATAAGAAAGGGACATAATGGGGCTGGAGAGGTGGCTCAGGGGTTAAGCCTCTGCCTTGCAGTTCGGATCCTAGACCTCACGTATAGACGCTGGGCAGAAGCGGGGGCGGCCTGCGTTTCTGGTCCTGGTAGTGTGGAGCCTGTGAATCCAGGAGCAGAGTAAGGTGTAGGCGGTCCATGGTGGTTCCTGAATTCGTCCATGGTTCTACACACAAACACACACACACATACATACACACGCATACACACACAATTGAATAAATAATAAATAAAAAAATTCTAAAAAAAAATACTCTTCAAAAAAAAAAAAAAAAAAAAAGAAGTTAAGCTATCCCTATTTGCAGATGACATGATCTTACACGTCAGTGATCCCGAAAACTCCACCAGGAAGCTCCTGGAACTAATACAGAAGTTCAGCAGGGTGTCAAGATACAAAATAAATGTACAAAAATCAGTGGCCTTCCTATATGCCCAGAATGAAAGAAGTGAAAAAGCCCTGAGAGAAACAATCCCATTTACTATAGCCCCTAAAAAAATGTACAAACCTAAACAAGGAAGTAAGAGATCTTTACAATGAAAACTTTAAAACCCTAAAGAAAGAAATTGTACAAGCAACAGAAGGGGGAAAGACCTCCCATGTTCCTGGATTGGCAGAATCAACATCGTAAAAATGACCATCCTACCAAAGGCAATATACAAATTCAATGCTATACCAATTAAAATCCCAAAGCAATTCTTTAAAGAGGTTGACAAAACAATCTCAAAATTCATATGGAGGCACAAAAGACCCAGGATAGCAAAGACAATCCTGAGTAACAAAAACACTGCTGGAGTTATCACCATACCAAACCTTAGTCTCTACTACAAATCCATAGTTATAAAAACAGCCTGGTACTGGCTCCAAAATAGACACACAGATCAATCAATAAGGGTTGAAGACCCAGACATAAGGCCACACAAGTACAGCCATTTGATCTTTGACAAAGGGCCCAAAAAATCCAATGGAAAAAGAACAGTATCTTCAACAAATGGTGCTGGCAAAACTGGATCTCCACATGCAGAAGATTAAAACCTGACCCGTACTTGTCACCATGTACAAGAATTAATTCCAAATGGATCAAGGCCCTTGATATAAGGGCAGAGACTATAAAAACCATAGTTGAAAGGGTAGGGAACTCCCTCAAGCTGATTGGGCTAGGCCAACATTTCCTAAACGGACATTCAATAGCACAGTCACTACAACCAACTCTCAACAGATGGGATCTTGTGAAATTTAAGAGCTTCTGTTCAGATAAAGTGATTGTAACCCGAGCACAAAGGCAACCCACAGAATGGGAGAAAATCTTCACTAACCACATATCTGACAGAGCTCTACTGTCCAGAGTGCACAAAGAACTTAGAAAACTAAACACCAAGGAAACCAATGGCCCAATTAAAAAATGGGCCCTGGAACTTCAAAGAAATTTTATCAGGGATGAAATTGAAATGGCTAACAAATATCTTAAAAAATGCTCTGCATCCTTAGCCATCAGGGAAATGCAAATAAAAACTTCCCTGAGATATCATCTCACCCTGGTCAAGATGGCAAAAATCCACAATACAAACAACACCAAATGCTGGAGAGTATGTGGAGAGAGGGGAACTCTCCTACATTGCTGGTGGGAATGCAGGCTCATACAGCCACTCTGGCGAGCTGTCTAGAGATTCTTAAAGAAATTAAAGATTGAAATGCCTTATCACTCTTCTGTTCCACTTTTGGGAATAACCCCCCAAACAGCAAAAATTCACCTCGATAGTGTTGGGCCTGCCCAGGGATAACGGTCTGGGAGGGAGTGAGCAAGGCATAGCTTAGCACATGGGACCAAATATGGTGTTGGGAGCTGGTGTCCTAGGCGTAACTCTGATCACATTACAGAGAGTCCTAATTGGCTTATAAGAGCCAACATAGATTTATGTTTAGTCTGACCTATGCAGAGTATGTGCTATACTGACCATCAAGGAAATTGGCTGCCTGTTTCGTGCGCTTTGAGTCTTTGTCTATATAAGCTGATTTGCTACCCCCAATAAACTGAGATCTTGCTTTGACAAACTCCCCGTCCGTGGCCGAGTCTCTGGAGGGTAGAGGCGGAGGTGTGGGAGGTCAGACTTTACTTATCTTCATCTTTACAGCCAGGAGCTGTGTAACTGAGTGAATGAATGAGTGAGTAACCAGAGTGTCGCCTTGACAGACTCCCTGCTGTTTCCAGAGGCCCCTGGTTTTTGGTGGAGGTAAAGGGCCTGCAGCATATTCGCCTTTCTCTGCCCTGACGGCCTGGAGTCGTCACAGTGTGTGCCTGGGGGAATCACCCCAGCAGATAGCACAAGCATAACCATGTTCATAGCACCACTGTTTACAATAGCAAAGTCATGGAATCAACCCAAGTGTCCAACAGTTGACCAGTGGATAAGGAAAATGTGGTACATCTATACAATGGAGTACTACTCAGCCATCAAAAATGATGAATTACTGGAATTTGCTGGGAAATGGATGTCATTAGAAACAGTTATATTAAGTGAAGTATCCAAGACCCAGAAAATTAAGCACCAGTATGTACTCCCTAATAGGTGAATCCTAGTACCAAACCCACTTAGAGACACTTAAGGATAATTCTCTGCAATACCTACAGTAATTGCAAAGATTATGAACAGGAGGGATGGGGAAGGAGGGCCCCACTAGAAACAAGGAGAGAGAGGACCATGTTACAGCAGAGAAAATAGGCCACCATCAAGGACTGCAAGTAAGTAATGAGATATCTGGTTAAGTTCACAGACTTTCCTTCCTGATCATTTACAACTGATGGGGTATGATCTTACCAGAAGGGGAAGGCATATTGTCTGGCAGATAGAAAGTAACCATTTCACAAATGGGTGATTGACCCCTCCCTCACTGCGGTTTCCTACTTTTATTCCATCTACCTTTGAATATACTCTTATAACAAGACTCTAGTTTAACAGGTTTTTATCTCTGGCCAGGGGATGACATCCAATACCCATCAGGATGGAGTTAAGTGCATTGCAGTAGTAGCAAAAATGAAAAAAAAATCACCAATCCATAATCCAGAACATCAGAGACTCTATATCAACCACCTGGAACTAAGCCAGCCTAATCTCTCCCCATCCTGAAGCTCAGGGAAATTTCCGGAAGAGGGGGCCGTAAGATTTTAAGAGCACAAGGATTGGAGGAATAATGATATGCAAGATACTATACACAAGTTAGGGCCAAAGTAATCATAATTGGGCTTTGCATGCCCTGCGCAATGTCCAACACAATATTGACCCCTCAAATTCTAGTGTTTATTAAGGCACTAGGATCCTGGAAGGCAAGAGATTGACAGCCACAGTAGTGTTCCTATGCTTAAGGGGAACACAGGAAAGGGTTTTGGGAAATGCCACTGGGTCCTTGCATCTCATTGGTGCAAGGCATTCACATTAAGCGTGCTCTGGGAAAGGGAGTGGGAGCCACTGGGGGATGGGGAGGGAAGGGGGTGTTGGAGGGAGGGAGGGGACCAGTGTACCTGCTAAGTTTGTATGAGTGGAAAGAAAAAAAAAGATAACCTTTAACATCTATGGGGACAAGGAATGAAGGTTACAGTTTAAAATTGCTATGTTTTTGTGTCAAGTTGACAAGGGGTGGAGTGTCCTAGTTAGGCACAGGTGTAAACATTTGTAGAGAGTTAATGGTTGAATTAAGCTCAGAGCAAACCTGCAAGAGATTGTCTAGCTGCTGGGGAAGGTCCAGCCCGTGTTGCATGGGACTGGGTCCTGGAATAAATCCCAGAGAGCTGGTTGAGAGAGTCAGCATCCTTCTGTTCACTTGGCCAGGTGTGCTGGTCTGGCAAGTAAGGATCATCTATCTCTCAGCTGTTATGTGTGAATGTTGTGGCCGGTTCCCTCGGTCCTGGTGTTGGTGCGTGCTCTCCCATCAAGCTTGACTGAGAACTGTAACCAGGAATTGTAAGAGAGAATAAACCCTTATTCCCTTAAAAAAATTGGCTAGTTTTTGGTTCTAATGATTTTTTAAATTATTTGTTGCACTGGATGAAAACAGTAAAGATAGCTTTTGTGTCCTTGGGCTAGGAAAGCATTACATGGTAAATTAGCATACAAACGATTACAACTGCCTGGTCTTTTTAAATACTTGGTCCCAGAAGGCAAGTAATAATGCCCCTCCCATTAAACATTATCTTTAAGAAACTGAGTCTTATTTTTTTAATGAGAAAGTAATTATGTTCAAATGAATAATTGATGTCCTACTATTAATGAAAACAAGCAAAATAGCAGTAAATGTAGGTAGTATAAAATATATTAAACTATAAATATATAAATGTATTAGTCATTCCCTCATTTCAAAGATCAGAAATGATAGTATGGTTCAAATTGATAGTAAAAATTAGAATTAGATCAGTTTACATGCAAACATCATGGTAAGAAATTAACTAGTATAGGGTAAGTATTAAATGTAAATTAAATCTTAAGTAGACATATTTCATTTCATATTCCTTATTAACTAATAGTATACCCATATAATATTATTGGAAAAGCATAATTTTCAAAGGGAATGAAAATTGTGATATCTCATAAAAATATGCTTTATAGAGAATTATTTTCCAAGTAAAGTAATCAATGTCTAACGAATCCTTCTGGATAAAAGCAAGTGAATGATAAACGTTGATCCTTTTCGCTCAATATTCATAATCTAGAATGTCCCTGGAGGTTATGAAATGAGCAGTTGAATTGATATATCACTTACAGCCAAATACTATATATTATTTAGATAGAATAAATGGGTATTTGGGAAAAAAATAAAAGGGTGCTAACTGTAATCACATAAAGATCAGAAAGAAAAAAGAACTAAAAGTAAAAGGAACGTCTTGGTAGAGTCTTGGAGACTTAAGAGACAGAATGAGAAAGATACATTCATTTTGACAAGCACATAGCCTGTATTAGTCAGGGTTCTACTCACATTAAAAGTAGTGTCCTTCAAAGTAGCTTCCTATAGCTGCTTTGTTTTTGACCAGATTGTCTAACAAAGTAGAAGAATCCCAAGGCTGTCTTGAGCTTCTATATTACTGGAGGGTTGAAGATACTTGGCTTTATGTCTGCAAAGAACAGCTGGTCTCCTGTCAGTGATAAACAGCAAACAACAGCAAGACCAGAAGAAGCCAGGACCAAATGCAATGAGAGCAGTGACAAAGGTTCAAGGACAGAGGTAGCAGTTGCAGCAACAACAAAGAAGGCAAGGACACTGGACAAGACAACTAAGCTCAAGGAGTAAACTCAACAGCAAGTTGACACAAGATAAAGGAAGAGTATGTCTCTCCTCCTTGCACATCCTATTATTAGATCCACCCATGAAAATTATCATCCACTGTGGGCTGGGTATTCCACATCAATTAAGCAAGTACCTGCAAACTTGTTCAGGGGCCTGCTCCAACAATTGATTATGCACAACTATGTCCCAAGCAGTCTGCAGCTGTCAAGTTGACAATCACATCTAACCATACCCTAGTCTTTGTGCTCCCACCACTAAGTGTATTGGGAAAAGCCTCAGTTAGCTGGATATTGTACCTGTGTTTCTACTATGCAATTCATCTTCCTAATAAACTTTTATTTGTTTTGCATCCCATCCAATAAATCAGTGTTTTGAATGATGATATGTCTTGGTTCTCACTGCTTAGTGTCCTTCAAAAATCAGTGGAAGGAGAAAATTTATCATTTGTTTGTTCATAGCTGAAGAATAATAATTATCCACTAATTAAAGAGAAATACATCAGAACATTGGAAAATCAAACCTTCTAAACTTCTGACAAATTATGGGAAACATCATTAGGAAAGGCCTCGCATACTGTATGCTATCACATCTGTCAAGTACCAGAACAGGTACTAAGTGACACACATGTGATGATAAGATGTCTGCCTTCAGGGCTGGAGAGGTGGCTCATGGGTTAAGCCTCTGCCTTGCAGGTGGAAGGTCCTGAGTTCTGATCCTAGGCCCGCATATACACGCCAGGCAGAGGCGGGGGCGGTCTGCGTTTCTGGTCCTGGTAGGGCGGGGCCTGTGAATCCTGGTGCAGAGTAAACAAGGAGGTCGAGGTGTCCATGGTGGTTCCCGAATTTGTCCGTGGTTCTACACACACACACACACACACACACACACACACACACACACACATACACATGCATACACGCACAATTGAATAAATAAAAAAAAGTTAAAAAAAGGATGTCTGCCTTCAAAGATCTAAAAGTATGTCAGAAAAATTAAAATAATTAGTAATCAATTTAATTGCACAATGTATAACAAAATGATAACAACATCGAGTTTCTGCAAAAATAATGGAACATATAACATGTGGTGGCCAGAAGTAAGCAAAGTTGGTTCAAAGTTGGAATTTTTCCTACTCTATCAAATTTAATAGGTACAATATTTCCTTTTTTTGGAATGCTCTTATTTTATAGGGAACTTTTACTTATCACTTTGACCTCCTCTACTAAATTCAAACTCTATGGAGTCCAGACAATAATATTAAGCTTGAGTCTTTATTAATGTTAGAATGCTCCATGGGCATCTCAAATCCATTTTTGCTTCTGAGTGTTCATCTTCTACAAGATACTTGCTCTGACCATATAAACAAATTCTTCTAAAAATGAAATGAAAGAAAGTGACAAAAAGAGTGGACTTAATGCCATTATCAAGGACTTGCAATTTTAGGAACATAATGAAATAATCACAGCATTATTTATTTTTTCTGCAGAAATCACATGAGAAATGTATTTTTTTTGGAATTCTTGGTGTTTGAAAGACTGCAACTCAGAGCAGACTCAACAAAAATAGACATGTGTAGAGTTGTATCATGTGGAGATCAAGAATAAAAGTGAACTCTTGTGAGACTTGAACTGTGGTTCTCCCCACCATTTAGTCCATAGAATTAAACTCTTCTTGGTCAGCTGCCCCTTTTCATTGCTTGCCAGTTTCATACATTATTTAAATGAAATTTAGTCACTTTTACTCCCTAATTGCACTATCTCACTCCTTCATTGCCCTGAATCCCTTCTTCTCAACTTTGAAAAATAAAAGATAATTTTTCCTCATAATATTCCATCATCAATCAAATACATAAACAGAAATTTATTTTTTTCTAAGTTAAAGAAATCTCCCAATGAAAAATTTGGTATTCCCATGAGAAATGTTGAACATATGACCCTAACTAATATAATCATATGATCACAAGTAAGGGCTACATTTTTATTCATGCTACTTCTAAAGTCAGAGCTATGGTAGAAATCATTGTTATTTTAAATATTTCGTGTTTTTCAAGAGGTTGGACTTAGAAGTGGTTAAATATTTATCCAAGGAAGAAATAGAAGTGTTATAACAACTGTATGTTCACAATTATTCTACAAATAAGCCAACAGGAAAAGAATCAAATTTAGGTGATTTAGTTCTTGAACTAGTTAATTTACCTGTTGACTTGATATTTGAGATGAGGGCCCCTTCATACAACTTTGAGAAAGTATTTAGTTAAGGTAACTGTCTTGGCAAGCCTATAGAAGAATGCCCTAGATGCATGATTGAAGTGTGAAGATTCAGCCCACAGTGAGTAGCAGTTTCTTGCAAAGGAAAGAAACAGTAGATTTGTGTAACTTGAGAGATACAAAGTGCTCTATCATTTGAACAGGTAGCAAACAATAGAATAGAACATAGACTACACAAAACAAAAAGAGCCATACATGTTCAAAACAGGAAGAGAACAATAAACACTTCCTTTTGTTTCATTTTTCTTGAAAGCAAATGCACACTTAAACATGCCTGGACATTTTTTAGCAAAATATGAAATTACAATATCGAATATGTTGGGTATTTACATAACTTACTATTTTGTGATAACCAAAAGAGCTTTATTTAAAAAATAATTTTTGAATCCTTTAGCTCCTCTTGAAAGTTCTGTCTACAAGAAAGGATCATGAGAAAGTGCCCTTGAATTTCTGTGAAAGGGAAATAAAACTTTATTATCTCTCTAAAGTCACTCAGATAGGTTCTTTAGGCTGTCACTGGAGCCTGGGAGGAGGGCTGGAGTTAATGAGCTGCGAGCATCCTCATAGGCCTTTTTGAAAGAAGCTGTGCTTCTCCGTGGTGGAGTCATCCGAAATGAAAGAATTGGCATGGCAGCAGGAAGTCTCATAATTAATAAGGGGTCACAACAGAATGCTGTTTAATCTAATGTGAGTATTTCTGAGCTGTAGACAATAACAGCGTGAGTCTTCAATTATAAAAGCAATCTATCACTTTTCCTCCCAAGAAAATGAGAAAGTATCCTTCTCTTCAGATGCTCGAAATTTAAAACCACTGCAGAAAAAAGTTAACTTTACAGAGATTGTATAAAATAGTTTTAAAAGACAGGAAGAAAAATGGGAATGAGAGAAGTTTAACCTCTGGTATCAGGGATGCAGCAGACAGTGGAAATTCCATTTACCATCTGCGACTGAATATTCTAATGCCAAACCTCCTCTCTCAGTAGTACCTTCAAGTGGTCTGTGGTTTATTATCTAAAGCCTTGGGAATTATATATTCTCTCTAATGACTTGGCAACGGTAGTAAAGCATGGCTTTAGATATTTCTTGAGGGAATGTCTGATGAATCAAGAAACATAGTTTGCAGCTTTCACATTGCACACTGGGAAGAAAGGAGAGCTAGTTAGGGGGAAGCTTCATTTTGCAACCTTTATTCAAACATCTTGCCTTATTTCCATGTTACTTTTTAAATTATTCTTCTTCTCCTTTGTTCTATCTTTTACATAGATGTATTCCCAAGGACAGACATCCAAAAAGATGAAATCAATAACGACTAAAATATACTTTGTATATCTCCCTGGCTTAAAACTTAAGTTTATCTTTTGCCACGGAAAAGTTACAAAATAAGGAAAAGCAACTATAGCTCTATTGATTGTAACAAATTCAGCACATTGAAATCATTTGCTCTAGTCAATCTACCAACCAGTGACTCACACTGATGTTTAAAAAATGGAAAAATTTTTCTTAGAAAAAATACGTTGATTATGGACACTCAGAGTTTTATCAAAATTGTTTTAGTGGCACATTTTTTTCAATATGTTAATAGGGGAAATTTGAGGAAAGGTCAGAAGTATAAGAGTAGAGGAGATTTTAAGCGTTGTTAAGTGGGCATTGATTATTGTTAAAAGCATTAAAAGGCAGGCAATCAAAGAAAATGTGGCTGCAAATACCATTCTTTCACCAGAAAAAAATGTATAAATTTTCTTTTATTTTTCTCTTTAGATTTTATACTTCATTCATTAATTGCAGAGTTTTCAGCACATAATCAATGTAAAGAATTGTCACAATCTGTGGGTTTCAGTTTCCGAATGACAAATTTCTAAGCATTTGAAGTGACATTGAAATTAGCTAAAATTTTATGACTATAACATGTATTCATTGACTTGAATGAGTTTGTTGCTATGATAAATGTTTTAATTGTATGATAGAGATTTTCAGAGAAAAATTAAGAGGGACTTCTCTGGTCTGTTGAGGGATACGAAGATGGGTCTGATGAAGTTATGATAGAAGAGTGTTTGGAAGAAAGATACTCAATCGAAACAACAAATACAGGTGAAGTTAATGCTTTTAAAAGTATGTGACATGAATAGATTAATGTCATATATATGACATAGAGCATGTGGGGTAGTGTAGAATGTAAAACTGACAGTAAAGAAGACAGTGTCTAGTTGATGGAATGGAAAAGAGAGAATATGAAAATTTCTGGGAAAAGCTGACAATCATGGTGACAATGATTTTCTTACACAGGAAGTAGGAAGGAGGAACATGATTAATCAGAAGCTTCCCCAAAACAAACTGCAGAAAGAAGGCAGAAAATAAAGATAAAGAAGCTCATAAAAGAAAAGTATTGGAGAAAAGTTGGTGTAAGTTTCCAAGCTGGAAGTAAAATAGCTATAGAGAATGAGAATCCTAAATAAAATCTGAAAGATATTTTCCTTGCAAGGCTTCCTTTGAAAAATAGAGCATCTGATGGTCTCAACATCTGATTGATTTAATTACCAGGTCCTTTATTGTTATTATTTTTTGTCTTCAGATGTCATCCAAAAGCCTAAAGTTTGATTTGAGCAATTTTATAGCTGCAGTCAGAAAAAAGGAAGTCCAAAGGAAGAACCTAAGCACAAAATTACTTAATGATCTTGACATATCCCAAAATATATGTGAGGCTAGTAAATAAAATGCTTGAGCCTATTGACCATAGTGGTATACTTCATGAGTCAAATTACCTCATGGATGCAAAACCTCCATCCCAGTGCTGCTTCATAAGGTACAATGATAGATTTGTTTTCAAAGTAAAAAAAATCACTGAATTCTCAGGCTTCCAAACACTTCTTTTTTTCCCTAGTCTGCAAGTACTAATTAACCATACCTTGCTAAGTAGAGGAAACCACCACAGTCCTCATCATAGCATGGGTATTCAGCAGAGTCAGGATATGCTCTTCCTTATCAAATGCTAAGTCATTGAAGCAACTCGGTTGTACATTTAAAATAGCATGTCTAACAATCATATCAGAAGTAAATGTTGTAATGAAAATGTTAAAAATTTAAGAAAAATTATTGTGATTAAAGATGATTTGTCCATTCAAATATACTTTATGCTTAAATATTTCACTGGTAGGCATTGGGTCAGTTTCCAAGACTGCTGTGAATAGACACACATGAAGTAAGCATTCTATTGGAGAGGAAAGTTAATAAACCAAGCACATTACTAACATGACATGGGAAAAAGTGCTGATTTACAGCATATCAAAAGATAGTAAAGACACAGACTATTAGAATAGAGATACCTGAATTCTAACCTGAATTGTAGACAGAACTTTTCTAACTTGTTCTAGAGTAGATTTAATTTTGTTCAAGATACAAAACCTGTAATTTCAAGGTAATTTGCATGGCTGAAAAAGAGACTTTCATTATCTCTTTGAGCATGAGAGGGAAACAAAAAATGAGCTGAAATTGTCCTCTTAGAGGTTGCTCCAGGCCAAACAGGCAATAATAAGGCAATAAATAAGGCTTTATGTAAGTCCATGGAAGGAATTACTAAAAGATGACTACACTCTGCACTCAAACTTTTCTCTTAGGTAGTTTTGAAAAAGCAGAGTTTCAGAATTTAGATTATTGTTCCAATGCAGAAGTCTAGCTGTACCTGTGATGCAGTTTATTGTAATTAGGTAAAGTGAGATGGCCATTCATCTTCTTAAGAATCACTTTCCTCTCTCAGTTCTCTCTTAATGTGATTGTTCAGTGAGCACGATTCTTCACTTCAGCTTTATGTTACTAAATAATGCACCCATCAGTGTTTCAGTACACTGAAAGTAGGTTTTCTTATTTTCAGAGTTAATAAATGGAAAGTTCATTTTCTCTGGGAAAAATAAATCTAGTTTATTATTTGCATGTGAATTCTATGTGCTTGTTTCCTGATACCATTTATTCTCTTAATGCACCTATTATCCAGGCTTAACAGTTGAATTATAAGTTCTTGACCCCAAGCAACATTCTCTGACTTCACAGAAGATATGCAAAAAATGAATGCTGCTAGGCAAGTAGTTTCAGTCATCAGAGCAATGTTTCTAAGAAAAAAAGAGTACTTTGCCTTTCAGTTCAATTAAAAATACAATTAATAAATAAATAGAAATGATACCAATCATTAACTCCTGCATCCATTGATTAATATTATTCATTTGTGGCTGGAGATTTATTTCAAGTGATAGATTGTATGTCTAGCACTGTCAACTGATTTGAATGATTTTTCAGTACAGCCAATACATGGCAAATTTTGTGCCTGAAGAGGTAGAATAGGAGGCTCATAAGTTTAATAAGGTCAATCGCATTAAAATCAGCCAAGTTATATGGTACTTTGAGATGCATGAAGTATTTTCTCAAAGAAGAAATGAAAAGAGAGAAAGAAAAAGGAGAAAAAGAGAAGGAATGAAGCATGAAAAAAATTGGCTTAATTTAGAGCTAAGCTAAATTCTTAACAGAAACTTTTAAGATGTCAAAAAATATTAAATTTTTCTTTTGAAATTCACAACTAACAGTACTATTTCTGCAATTTACATATCTGATGTAAGAAAAAACATGTCTACAATTGAAAACATGCTACTCAAGTCATCTTTTCATTTGTCCAGGAGCAGAAAAAATTCAGGTTTGCGATTTTTGTTTCAGGTAGAATACTTAAGTAATTATCTATTCTTCTACATGTTTATTATCATTAGGCATAAAATTAAATAAATATGGTACTGTGCTTTGCCACGCAACCTGAAATACACAGATTAAGTGTTTAAGAATAGAGAATGTAAAGAAATATTCCAAGATGACTTCAGTTTTTATAAACAAAACCAATTTAAAATCAGACGTTCAATCTTTCCAAGAAAATTATTAATTCTAATATTATTTTTCAATATCTACCTGAGAATATGAAATTTCCACTAAGGAAATTAAGCCTTTATGCAGAATATGGAGATACAAAGTAAAAGAGTTTAGTCATTTACTCAATTACATAATTGTTAGAGATCTCACCTTTACAAAGTCAACAGCAGGTCTGAGAGCTTGAATATCACTGGGCCTTACTAGGAATGCATACAGTAAACAATTAATTTGCTTATGAACTTAAAAATTTATCCCCAATGTTTTCAAAACTTGAGTTAATGGAAACCTACAGATCGATATGTATACCTTGTGTGACCTCAGGCCAGAAAATAAGATTCACTTGCATAAAAATCTTTCTGTTGGGAATTAAACTCTAAGTTGTACATAAAACATGTTTTTCCTTTTTATTCCTTGACAGAAATATAGAAATGAAAAACTTGACACCTATTATTTGAATAAAAATTAAATTGGATAAAAATATTTTAAACGACTGAATTTAAAGGCAATGAATAAGAGTAAAATTTACTACGATTCCTTGAGGTACAAAAAAGAATAATCACATGTAAGATTTCATTTCTATTTTCTCTTTTATTTAAATGTAGAAAGATAAGATAATTTCTGCAGTAAAACTAATTTTTGTAATGAGGAATACAAATTAGTCATACTGTGTTCCACTTTTAAAATGCCAGACAGAAAAACCTGACGTGTCCTAACCACACGCACATAAACATGCACATATTTTCATGTTGCTTGAATTGTGCTATGGAAAATGTCAGTTTAAATATATACTTTACAAATTACTTGCAAATATTGCAATAATCTTATGCATGAAAATCTTATGCATTTTATTTCCAGAAAATAAAATACTTGTTTCATTACAAAACTTTTGTCTTAAGAAACATGACATTTTGCAAAGATTGCATATTTTTAATGTCAGGAATTAAAAAAACTTTTGTTGAAGTACCCCTTCAGTCAGAAATAAGCCTTAATGTATAAAGATCAAGATTCCAATGTGTATATTAACTAGATTTAGCATTACTTATATGATAATTTCTCTTCTTTTTTACTGAAGAATTTTTATTCTTTGCTCTATTTCCATACATTTAAGGTCATTTATTGCAATATTCACATATTCGTTTTAACTAAACAATTTCTATTTAGATTTTCTGTAAATATTTCACAATTATTTAAACAATTTCTAAGTCTAACAGGTTTGTTTAAATACCTTTAAATAGAATCAATAAGAAGCAGAAGTTTGTACCTATATATAACACATAACACATAAAGTTTGGCATAATTAATAACTTACAGAAACAGCAATTTTCTCTTGGCTAAAGAATTATCAGTGAATTTGGTAAATTTTCTGTGTATATAGATGAGCTTAATCAAATTGCTTTCACAGCATTTTAATTTATTTTTAAAATTTTTTATTATTTATTACTTATTCAATTATGCGTGTATGCGTGTGTGTATGTATATGTGTGTGTGTGTGTGTGTGTGTGTGTGTGTGTGTGTGTGTGTGTGTGTATGTAGAACCACGGACGAAGTCGGGAACCACCACGGACGCCTCCACCTCCTCCTGGTTTACTCTGCCCGAGATTCACAGGCTCCGCCCTACCAAGACTAGAAACGTAGGCCGCCCCCGCTTCTGCCTGGCGTCTATACGTGGGGTCTAGGATCCGAACTCAGGACCTTTCTCCTGCAAGGCAGAGGCTTAACCCTTGAGCCACCTCTCCAGCCACTTTCACAGCATTTTTGATATTCATATTTTATATCTGAAATTGCCCATAAGGTCAAATTTGCTATGTGTTTCATTCATCATGACATTTTCATCCATGGACTGGTAATTTTCAAATGCCGATAGAAAAAATAGGCACAAATCTGTAAGTTCTTGCTCCAGTTCTCCTGTTCTCATCCTTCTCATATGTTAGACCACTGTAAATTTTCCACACTGACATCTGCACAGACTACATGCCTTCTTATCTGCATACTGGGAGAGAGAGAGAAAGAGAAAGAGAGAGAGAGAGAGAGAGTGAGAGAGAGAAAGAGAGAGAGAGAGAGAAAAGCTATTAGGAAAAATGTCCTGGAATTATTAGAGGTAATTCATTTCCTATGAATCCAGTGGCCCTAGAAAGGCTTAGAAGCAGAACTGTCTGGGAAATAGGACTTAATTTTTCAAGATCTTCAATAGTCAATTAGTAATAATGCCAAGTATAAAGTTAGTATGTGAACCTATCATTTTCTAATTTATGGACAATTATTTCTATTATTATTTCCTGTGTGTTCATTGTTTATGTAAATATAATTATGTTTATATGCATGTATGTATACTTATGTATGTATGTGTATTTATGTAAAATATAGAATACATGTCTAAATATTCTTCAAAGTAGGCATGAGAGTTATAATAGTATAATGAGTTTACTTAAAAAAAACTTTACATTTGGAATTAAGTCTTGTATATGGTGACAAGTACGGGTCCAGCTTTAATCTTCTGCATGTGGAGATCCAGTTTTGCCAGCACCATTTGTTGAAGATGCTGTTCTTTTTCCATTGTTTTGTTTGGGCCCCCCCCAAAAAAAAACTTTACAAAAATGGCTAATGACTGAACAAACCAATTATGACATAGTTATAATTGACATTTCTAACTTAATGATATTATATCCTGTTAATTGAAAAACAGAGGGTTGGGAAAAATTGAAGCACCAATGAACTTATCTCAACTCCATGATGGAGAAAATATTGAAGCTACTTTTAAGCAAAAAAGTGCATAATAAAGTACATTGTTTAGTTCAGTGACCTGCAATGTATGCAGTTTAAGGACTGAGATTAATGAGTGAGTATAATTTGTAACTTTTATGTATGGGAAGAGATTATTCTCTTTAAAAAAGGAAAAGCTTAATTAATTCCTTCAGATCTATGACTTATAGAACAAGGACATTCAGAAAGAATATTTACCTTTTTCCCCAAATACAGACAACTGGTTAAAAAAAGATAAATATTTAAACTGACAAAAAATTGCAAAAAAGTTCTATAAATCTTTAAAACCCTAAGATAAGAAATTACAGAAGATATCAGAAGATGGGAAGATTTCCCATGCTCCTGGATTGACCAATTAACATTGTGAAAATGATTATTCTACCAAAAGCAGCATACAGGTTTAATGCAATACCAATCAAAACTCCAACACAATTATTCACATAAATTGGCAAACACTCTCAAAATTCATATGAAAACATAAAAGGTCCAGGATAGCAAAAGCAATCTATGGAGATATCACCATAGCAGACTTTTAACTAGGCTATGAAACTATAGTAAAGGAGACAGCATAGTTTTGGAACATAAAAGAGAAAAGATCAATGGATTACAATTAAAGTCAGAAAAGAAGTACACATACCTACAGTTAATTAATTTTTTTATATAGGTGCCAAAAATCCATTTGAAAAAGTACAGCATCTTTAAGAAATGGTGCTGGCAAAATTGCTAATCTACATGCAGAAGAATGAAAATGGACCTGTGTCTCTGCACAGGCATCAACTCCAAATAGATCAAACGTCTCAGTGTTACACCAGAGACTGTAAAACTCTTGGTAGAAAGAATAGGGAATATATTTGAACTGATTGGTGCTGTCCACAATTTTTTTAGTAGGACCTCAAAATCACAAAGCATAAGTCCAACACTAAATGAATGAGATGATGTGAAATTAAAATGCTTTTACCCATTAAAAGAGACTGTTAAGTAAGGAAAAGGCAACCCATGAAATGGGACAGTATTTTTATTACCCGCATGTGCCATATAGGACTAATATCCACAATATACAAAAACTCAAAAATTTAAATACAAAAGGAAACAAACAGTCCAATTAAAAAAATGGGCTACAGAACAGTCATAGTTAGGCACAGGTATCTAACATGTGAGTTACATGCGAGGGCATGGCAGTTGATGGTTTGCACTCTGGGCACATTTGTAGAGAATTAATGGTTGAGTTAAGCCTAGAGCAAAACTGCAAGAGACTTTCTAGCTAATGAGGAAGGCCCAGCCCATGGTGAGTGAGATTAGGCTCTGGAAGAAAATACAGAGAGCAGGTTTTGAGAAAGTTGGTATCCTTGTGTACACTTGGCCAGACATTCTGGTCTGGCAAGTATGGATAGCCCCCTCTTAGCCATTATATACAGATGTTTAGCCCAGTTCCGTTGGCCCTGGTTCTGGTGTGAGTTCCTCTGCTATGATGGACAAACAACTTTAACCAGTAAGAGAAAATAAACCCCTTGTTCCCTTAAGCTGTTTGATGGTGATTTTATCAGAAACCATGCAGGCAGGCTAAATGCTACAAAGACAGAAAAGAAACCTTTCACAACATGAAATTCAAATAGCTAACAAACATCTTAAAAAGTGTTCTACCTCCCTAGCCATTAGGAAAACACAAATTAAAAACACCCTGACATATGATCTCACTCCAGTCAGAATGTGTAAGATCTAAAACACAATTGGCAGCAAATGCTGGTGTAGATACAGAGAGAAGGGGGCCTTCATAAATTGCTGGTAAGAATATAAACTCATATGACCACTTTGGAGATCAATATGGAGGGAGTTTATAAAAGTATTAAAATCAAAATGCCATCTGATCCAGCTATGTCACTCCAGGAAATATTCCCAAAGAACAATACATCATGCAACAAAGTAATGTATATAACTATATTCACAGCAAACATTTTTCATAATAGCAAAGAAATGGAACCAAACTTGATGTCCAACAGTTGAGGAATGGTTAATGAAAATGTGAATATATAAAATGGAATATTATTCAGCTGCGAGGAAAAATGAGCTAATGAAATGTACCAATAAATGGATGGAGCTAAAAAAATTATACTGAATGAAATATCCCAGATTCAGAAAGACATATGCTACACGTTGTCCACTTAAAGCTGATCCTAAAAATAAAATTCCCTGAGTTTTATTTTAGTATGGGAAAAGGTTTGGTTGGATCTGAATCTGGCTGAGCTTTTTAGAATCACAGATACTCTGCATTCTGGTTGTTCATTGTTGTTTTCCTAGCCTAAGGCTCATGAAATTTTGAGAAAAGTGGGCTGTAAGACTGTATGAGCCTGAAGGTGAATAGGTCTCTGCTAGTAAGAATCATAAGCAAGAGTAATCCACTTGTTCCCTTAAGCTCTTTGGACCTTGTAGTCATATTTGTATTAGATACTGCTAAAGAACGTTTGAATTAATTTTCTAAGCAATTCTAAAAATGAAATAATTGGAATTCTTAACCAAGTTATGGAAATAAAGCTGTTCAAATAGTCTTCATGGTGTAGGGAAAGAGTTAATCACTAATGCTGAACTTCTCATGTTTCTCAGAACATAGCTAATAATTTGAGACACTGATGCTGCCCCTTTTAGGAATTCAAGAAAAACTCCATGATCTCACCTATATTTTGTGTGTAACAGAACATGTCATACTCATTGTTGCAGAAAAAATTCTAAAAATATGCATTGAAATAGATGGAGGACAAAGATACTAAGCTGTTTGAAGTGCAAGACTGATTAAAATAGGGACTGGAGAGATTGCTCAGGGGTTAAGTCTCTGCCTTGCAAGTGGAAGGTCCTGAGTTTGGATCCTACACCCCACGTACAGATGCCAGGCAGAAGCGGGGGAGTCCTTCGTTTCTGGTCCTGGTAGGGCGGAGCCTGTGAATCCCTAGGCAGAGTAAACAGGAGGAGGTGGAGGTGGTTCATGGTGGTTCCTGAATTCGCCTGTGGTTCTACACACACACACACACACGCACACACGCACGCACAAATGACTAAATAATAAAAAAAATTTAAAAAAGAATGATTAAAATAGTCATAATTTCAGGAGCTATTGAAAGAAATCAATGTTTTCTAAGAAGTCAATGCTTTAGTTTTAAAAATCCTGACTGAAACACTTCATATGGATAACCCCACAGAAGAAAATATTTTAAAGAAAAAAGTAGGCAAAAAGAGCATATCAGAATAATTACTATGAGCTCCAAAGCTAGTAGCAATACCTAGTGAATTTCATACCCTCTTCAATTTAACCAAGGAAGTATACTGTCAAGTGATACATGATAACGTTGTATATGATAGTATAGAATGTCTAGGAAACATCTGAATAGAGAAGAGAGAGGTTTCTTTGGCTCATATCAGAAGTAAAACATAGAACTAGGAGTTTCCTCTATTTTTTGAAGTCTAATGAAAAATACTTTGTGCAAGAAATTAACTTAATTGAAACACTGCAATTTGATACATTCTTTTAAAAATTTAAATCATAAAAGTGGCTTCATACATTATTTGCTTGTTTCAAGAGTCTGGAATCTAAGACAACCTTAGAATAATTGTTTTCTTATTTACTTTATTAAAGTAAATATGCCATATTATCACAGAGATAATTTTCTATTCACAAAAATACTTATATTGACATTCAGTTACTTATTTCATAAAAGCACAGAAAGCAAATTCACAAAAATATATCAAAATCACTAACATACTTCTCAAGCATTATTGTCATACCATAAACACATTAACGAAGGATTTCAAATGCAGGTATTCTTCAGTGGTTAGATGGCTTTAGATCCAGAAAACTTCAATAAAGTGTTTATCTCAAGAAAGTGATGACTTTTTATATTTACCAGCACATGAAAATTTATATTCATGGGGTACTGTAGTCCACTAAATAGTTCAGAACATAGTTTAATTTAATACTCTATTAAAGTAACCATTGTTCAAATGGGAGACTGACCCCCCCTCATCCTTGATCTCCTACTTTTATTCCATCTACCTTTGAATATACTCTTATAATAAGACCCTATTTCAACAACTTTTTATCTCTGGCCAGGTGGGAACATCCAATACCCATCAGGATGGAGCAAAAGGCATTGCAGGAGCAGCAAAACTGAAAAAAAAAATCAATAAACCATAATTCAGAACACCAGAGACTCTATATCAACCACCTGGGACCAGGCCAGCCTAATCTCTCCCCATCCTGAAGCTCAGGGAATTTTGTGGAAGAGTGGGCGGTAAGACAAGAGCACAAGGATGGGGAGGAGAAATGATATGTAAGTTACGCCACACAGGGGCTGGAGAGGTGGCTCAGGGCTTAAGCCTCTGCCTTGCAGGGGAAGCTCCTGAGTTCAGATCCTAGACCCCAGGTATAGACGCCAGGCAAAAGCAGGGGCGGCCTATGTTTCTGGTCCTAGAAGGGCAGAGTAAACCAGGAGGAGGTGGAGGCGGTCCATAGTGGTTCCCGAGTTTGTCTGTGGTTCTACACACACACACATACATGCACACACCCGCACACACCATACATGCACAATTGAATAAATAATAATAAAAAAATTTAAAAAAGGTACACCACACAAGTTAGGTCCAAAGCAATCATAATGGGACTTTGCATGACCTGTGCAATGACCAACACATCATTGACTTCTCAAAGTCTAGCATGGACTAAAGGCACTAGGATTCTTAGAAGCTAGAAACACAGTAGTGTTCCTATACTTATGGATAACGCAAGAAAGAGTTCTAGGAAATGCCACTGAGTCCTTACACCTCATCAGAGAGGAGGACCTAGAGGAAAGTTTGACATACACGTTAAAGGATGATCCAGGGATGGGGGAGAGGCACTGGGAATATGAGGGAAGTGGGGAAAGGAAGGGGAAAAAGGAGGAGGGACCTAAGGGGGTCCAGGGAGGAGTGGAGGGAGGGAGGGGACCAGTGTAACTATTAAGTTTGTATGAGCGGAAATAAATAAATTAATTAATTAAAAAGTTTAATACTCTATTGAAATAATATCTGATCATTCACAAATAGTGTCTATGATGGTGGATGATCTTTCTTAGAACTGACGAGTGCTGGCAGATCAAGATTAAGTAGACTGATAAAGGCTTGCTATTTGTAGAAATTCCTTTGGAAAAAAAAACATAAATGAAACTCATTGATAGACTTTTTTGTAAGATTTTGTTACAACTTGCCATGTTTTGTTAATATTTCATTTATGTATTTGAGGTAGTTTTCATAACTTGTCAGTTTTATATCACTGTTTATGTAACATCTAATTCTGTCTTATTATTCTAGCAATATTATATAGCATCTTCACCAGCAGTATAGTCTATGTGAAGAAACCACCTTTGCCATCCATAAGATGAAACTCTTCACTCATTAACTTTTATTATAGATCACAGCAATTCAATTACATCTTCAGATCCCAGCCATTCAGTCACATCTTCAGACATCACATATGATTCCACTTTTCTTACTGTTTGTACCATATCTTTGGTCACCTCCTTCACAGAATCCTACAAAATACTCCATGTGGGAAATGATCACCTTGTTCTAAATTCCTGATAATTTTGAAATTTTTCCCGCTTTCATGTATCACACATTTTCATGCTATTTAGAATGATGAACTTTCTAGAAGACTCTCTGTCAAATTTTTCCAAGCTATCAAATGGATCATTATCTTCACAGCAGAAAACAGTCTCTTAGTAGAGACATTCAGTAAGTAGGTTATGTTTGTGCTATGCTAACTAAGGTGAGAGACTTTTTGTGCAAAATCCAGAAGATTTAGATATAATTGTGAGGCATGTCAAAAAATTTCATTTTTTTAATCTTGAGAAATCACAGGAAGTTTGGATAGAATTCTCCATAAACTGTTTTTTACCCCATTAACTACAATTTTCTTTGCTGTGGAGTCATATGTCTTAAATTACTAAAACATTCATGCAGTTTAAATCAGCAGCCAAGATTAAAAACAAGTAAGCTTTCATGAATGTCAAGTAAATTGGTGGTCTCTTCATTGCCTCCAGTAAGGTTTGTTGTATAATCATGTCTAGACTTTGGTTACTGGCATGAAATAACTGAGTTTCCTGAATTCTGACTCAATAGAAATAGGAGTATTGTCTTGGGGTATCATTGTAACTTTTATATATCAAAATATGAATTTATTATGAAACATTTTTGTGCTTCACAAGTTGAGATAAAAATTCAAGTTAGAATAATGTTTAAACAAATCTCTATCTAAGATTGAGCATCGGATTCATATTCCAGTGGCAACCCCAGTTTAACTGTAAGGCAGAGTCTCCTTGTACCTTTTCAGGATGATTATAGAAATATATTTTTGAGAGTTAAACACTTCAGAAACACAAGGTTTTCTTAGCTTGGTGTTTGTCTGCTGTGTGAAGAAATGTAATGTATCCATCTTTTAAAAACATATTTGAATAAGCATATTTTAGTGATAGAAAATATTAATTACTTAAATTTTCATCCAAACTTATTGGTTCTCATTTTAATGTACTAATTTTAAAACATTTTGTTTTTTGTTTATTTATTTATTTATTTTCTTATTTACTTGCTTGATAGGAGAGGAGGAAAAAAAAGCCCTCATATCACTTATATAAATCATGGCACACAGGTGGAGGTCAGAGAAAAACTTTCATAAATCAGTTTTTCTTTCCTCTATGCAGGCTACTGGGTCTCAAACTCAGGCTACAAAATTTGTAAGCATTAGTCATTGAGTTATATCACCAGCTCCCAAAGGGACTAAAATAATATATCAAAATATAGTCAATGAAGCAAAAAGAAGAAATAGAAAAATGTGTATTTTAAATTATAATAGTTTTCTTTGTAGTACATACAAAAGCTTAAGAAATTGTAGGGAGGCAATAAAATCTTGAGAATACACCTATGTAATATTATTTTGAAGTTTTTACTAATTAAATAACTAATGACAATGCAACGCCACCAAAAAAAGAGAGTTGCAAGAAATTTATGAAGCAAAGCAAATAAGTCTTGGTCACTATCTGTTTTTGTGGATAAAATGGAATTTGTGAAATGGGGTAACTGATGAAAACAGAATTTTTTTTCCACAATACTGGAGTATTAGAATTTTTAGATCAATTGCTGACTTTTTTTATTTTCTTTTCTCTAAAATGGGACTTTTTTTTTTCTTCAGAGGGAAAGAACTCACAGGGATTAGAAGGTGGAAGCGCAGAGGGGATGAAATGAATGATTTCCTTCATGTACTCTGTCTGTAAATTGCAATCTCCTACAATATTGTATGTGGAACACTGATGATTCTGAATAAAGATACAATGTATCATATTATGAATTTATTGCATAAACAGATCCAAATATGTCTATATGAAAAGACAAAGATATATACTATAGTGCAGTTGAGTGTCTCTTTTGAGAATGTTACATGATGGGACCATGGCTGAGTAATAAGGGAGAAAGATTGTGTTTGAACAATGGTATTATAACTATATTACAACAAGAATTCCAGAACACATTTTGCTAATTGGTAGCTAGAATCTTTGGGCTTTCCTAAGCCAGCAATCTATGGCTATGTCAAAATTTTCTAAAGGTGAAATTGGAAGCAAGATACATTCAGAAAGGGCTGACATTTTGACTAGTTTAAAGCCTAGTGCACAGACATGTAGGACACAATAATTATTTGGTTAAATTATGTAGAGGGAAGAACTTGTCAGCAATCACTGGAGAATACTGATGCCTAGGAAGAAGATTTGCAAATATCAAAACCCATCATTCCCTTTTTGGAGCAAAAACAAAGATTTTGGAGCCAACTTTACCTTAAAATCTTAACAACTCTGTGAAATTTGCATTCCTCGATCAAATTAATATGGATTTGAATATACATATATGGATAATGTTATCCAGTGAGAAGGCAGACTGTAGGAATTATTACAAAAATTACTTAGACCCGTGGCCATGGTTCCAGAATTTTCATGTCCAAGCTTACTCTGATTTAAGATCCCTTTCACAGGTAAGGATCTTGCAAATGGGGTTTCTATTTCTCTATAGAACTGCCTCTGTAAATTTCCCTGGAAATTCAGAGAGTTAATCTTAGCTGCTGCTGCTTTGTGGTATGCCTCTCAATTCCTAGATAGGTAATCTAGAATGATTCATTCTCCCCTAGCTCTCACACATTCAATTTGTGATGAATGCTCAAGAAACACATTGATGCTCTCCCCTGATAATAAAGTTTTTAGGCTGGTTTTGCAAATCTTATACTTTAACCAGGGAAACACTGTAATATGTAAGTGGCAGAGAACATCACAGGCAAATTATATCCTGTGGAGCAGGACTGCAATTTTTGCCTGCTAAGATATAGACTGACATAAATGAGGTGAAAGACAAATGAAGATATGAGTGTTTTCTGTTGGAGGTATATATTAACAGTTTTGATATAGTATTTTATTTGCACAGCTTTAAAAATGGATTTTTATGGTTTTAATCTAAGTTAAGGTAAGGAGGGCCTAAGGCAGATAAAAAGAAAACATTTGAGTAATTGAGTAATATTCAGACAAGCTTGAACAATGAATAAAGTAGTGAAATGTATTCAGATATAAGAAGATATAAATCTTCAAGACTTTTCTTATAAATATTCACTACTATATCACATACTATGTGTATTCATGTGTCTGCATATCTATCAAATGCCAAAAAGCCATTCAACCAAACTCCATAGAATCAAAACCAACTAGTTTTCATAAATATAGCTCTTTGGAAATAGCTTTTAACTTTTCAATATTCTTAATATTTGGACAACTTACCTGATGATTGTTTGTGATCTTAGAATAATACTTCATAATAACTTGGTTTCCTATCTTATTTACATTTTTATTTTTCCTTTTCTATTTTTATTATTTTTGTTTGGTTTTTGTTGTGCTAAATATTAAAATTAAGGCCTTGAACATGCTAGTTAAGTGTTCTGACAATGAGATCTATGCTTATTTGTTTTTTGTTTTCTATTATTGTTATAAAGAGTATCTAGCTAAGTTTTTCAAATCTAGCTTTGAATTCACCATGAGCCCAAGCCAGATCTTAAACTATGTAATCATCTAACCTCAGCCATCTGAAGTGTCATTAGAACTAGCTATGGTTATTTTATTAAACATTTATCAATGGCTTCCCTCTAAGAATTGAAAGATGATTAAAATAAACTGTAAAAAGAAAAAAAATTTATGGAGAAAAAAGACATGTGAAACAGCCAGTGAACAAACAAAGTTGAGCATGAATTTACAATGAAAGTATACAAATCTGGGTTTTGTGGCACAGACTTTAAATGCAGAATCTTCTTACATGAACTACAACAAAAGGAGTTCATGGCCTGATGGGGCAACCAGAGAAAGCCCTGCTTCAGAATTAAAAGCAACAACAGTGCAGCAAGCTGGGAGACAGTTCTGTGGTATACATGCTGTCCCTGCATGCATGTCATCCTATGTTCCACACCACTAATGCATTGCAAGAAAGAAAAAAAGAAAGAAAAAAGAAAGACAAAGAAAGTGTAAGAGAAAGAAAAAGAGAAAATAAAGAAAGCACCTAGATCTATCTAATCAGTATGGCTTCATAGGAAAGTGAATTATTTACATTAGGTTTTAAATATTACTTGAGTAGTTTATAGTACACTGTAATTACTGAAAATCACTGAAATGGGATCTCCATAATTCTTTAATTGAATGGGCTACAGATAACTGTTTGTTGATATCCCTCAAGTGGCATATTAAATTTGCATTGTGCTCCAATTTTATTAGAAGAGATAGAGACCTCATGAGAAGAATGAGCAAGTAATTTTCAATTTAGTTTAACCCAATAAGGACAGGTCCCATTTTCATTTCTCTGTATGAGTCAATTTTTTATCACTATTAGCTAAGGATTTAAAAGAAAATACTGAGTCACCTTATTTCAAAATGTGATAAACTTTGTATTGCTGTCAATATATCTTTTGAGATTAAAACAGGTTAATTTGTGAAATTCTTTATTATTATTAATTATTGCTCTTTTATGATCTAAAAGGAATTTCATTTTGGCAAATATGTGAAAACATAATTTTTGCAATGCAATATACAGCTTACTAAAGTAAAACTATGACAAATAAACAAGAAAAAATCCTCTTCTTCTAAAGTTCAAGTATGTACACCTATGACTGATATTAATGATATTAATGAGGGTTTAAAATTACTCTACAGCAGATAATAAAGTGCTTCAAACAGAAATATTTTGTTTCTTTTACTTGATTATTTACACCTGATTAATATTCTGTCATTTCAATTATAGAGAGCATTTCCTGAGCTAAATATGATTCATTCTAGATTCAACAAAATTCATTTTATCATTAAAAAGTTTAGCATACCAAAAATAAAAGTAAATCAGGATATTAGGAGAAAAAGCAATAGATCTTCTAATCTCTTTATTTACATTATCATTTTGAAAATACATTTTCAAAATAATAATGAACTTTCCTGTGGAAGTCTTAAATATGTTTGCACATGGCTGAATGAGGGAACAAAATATGTATATTTGTTATTATTTTCAACATTTAATATATGCTCGTTATATAAATTTGTGGCCCTGCTACATATTTCTGGTTAAAGTACTACACGGTTATAATATCACTGACTCAAATAAGTATGGTTTCCTGGATTTAAAGAAATTTAATGTGTATATGGTTTTATCTATGTGAATGGAGCTTTGTGCATAAAATTATAATTTTAGGCATAATTTGTTCTCTTAAAATGTGTCTGCATACAGAATAAATAACTATTTCTTCTGCAATATTTATCCCATTCGCATACAAAATGATTTCTCAGCAAATTTACATGGAAGTTTACTCTCAAAAGTATGGTAATTCTTTGTTTTAACAGAACAATTGATGTAATTTCCTAAGTCTTATTTGTTATTTATCAAGGTTTGTGATCTAATTTTCCACTGAAGGTACGAGTTGTTTTTGCAATCCCAGAAAATGCAAGTCTCAAGCAGTCTTTGGTATCAGGCTGTGGATAACCACAACCTTGTTTTTCTATCATTCTAGATTGTGTATACTTTTTACAGAAACTCAAATAGAACATGCTACATATGCAATTTTGTATAGACTTCTTTTTGATAATACAATGCTTAAGTATACACCAATGCCAGTGGTTCATTTGCATCTTTGATTCCTTTGTATGGTTGTATAATATGACAAATACACAAATTGATAGATATTTCTATTGCTTTTGAACATTTCTGTTGTTTTTTTAGGTTAGTAATGAATTTGCTATGAGCATTTCTGTTTGAACATTTTTTCATTTTTCCAGATAAATGATAAAATTAAAAATATTCTGATTTAAAGATGTTAACATGAATAAATTTTGTTACACTAACAGATATTGATTGAAACAATAAAATTACTCTAAAAAGTAATTTTTGGTTGTGGTTTCACTTTTTATATGCTTCTTAACTAAATCATGGTGAGAGCACCTTTATGGACTCATTATCAATTTGTATTTTGCTTCTCTTGAAGAGTTTCTTAAATTTCTGGAAAATTTTACTCTGTATTTTGATACTTTAATATGTAATTTACAAGTGTTCTTTATGTTCCTTCATATAAGTGGTGTAATGTTATATAGTTTTATAGTAATTCTTCCTACTATATTACATTTTTAGCTTTTGATGGTATCAAATTAGAATGTTAAATTTTTGTTTAAACGTTAATACTATATTTTACCTTTTGTTTTCTCTTCTGAAGAAATTCTTCTTTTCCTTAAATTTGTGAATGTCTTTCTTCTGTTTCTTTCATGAATTTTGTATCTTCACAGTTCTTTATAAAATATATATCAAACTAAACTATGTTGCATGATATAGAAGTTAAATTCCATTCCTTTATTCTGAGATATCTAGATAAGAATGTAAAAACAAAGCATTCTCTTAAAACTTAAATTATTTTAGAACTTTGTACAAAATCACTTCGCTGAGTATATATCACTAAATGTATACATTGTCTATTTTGTTACCTTATTATTATTATTATTAAAACAATTTCATTTGTATCTTTATAATTGGTCTTAAAATCAAATACTGTGTTTTTCAAATAAGAATATACATACCCTATGTGTACAGGTTATAAATACATTGTCAATTTTTTACTAGACCACAATATCTCTCAGAAGAGTATTTTGATATTCATTCATTCAACTGGTCCTGATGACAGGAAATGGTGCAAAACTTTAGGGAAAATAAATAGCAAATATAAATGAACATACTAAATACCAAGTGGATTTATTTTTTCATGAGTTATTAAAACTGTAACCTCAATGGATGCAAAATCAACTATTTTATTTTTAACAGTAAAGTAACTGAATTATTAATTTAAAATTGCTAGGTATTATTTTGTTCTTTTTAAAATTTATTTTCTGATGAGATTTGTTGTGTTTTAAAGTGATTTCTCCCCCCAAACTCCATACCTCCAAACACAAATACCATTCCTCCAATGTCATATTTTTTAGTTGTCATTCCTGATAAGTTACATAACTTCCCATTCCCATGTATGCTTGGTTTGGATGGAAACAAAAAAATGCACGCACAAAAACAAAAACTCTTTGTAGAATTAATTCTGAGATGTCATCTCACTCCAGTCTGAATGGCAAAAATCCACAATACAAACACCACAAAATGCTGCAGAGGATATGGAGAGAAGAGAACTCTCATATATTGCTGGTGGGAATGCAAGCTTATACCACCACTCTTGCAATCAGTATGGCAATTTCTAAAAAAGTTAAAGATTGAAATGCCACATAACCCTGCTATACCACTACTGGAAATACCCTGTAAATTGGGACACTGACTTCCCCCTACACACACACACACACACACACACACACACACACACACACACACACACACACACTGCTGTGTCCTACTCCTATTCTTCCATTTATCTTTGAATCTCCTCTTATATTAAGATCTTCATTTAAGGAATCTTTTATCTTTGGTTCAGAGGTGACCTTGGCAGTGCAAAAAAAGCAACACTGAAAAAAAAAAAAACAACAAATAATAATTCAGAACACCAAAGACCCTACATTAATTAAACCAGCCAAGTGTTTCCCCATCCTAAAGCTCTGGGAACCTTGTGGAAGAGGGGGCAGCAAGACAGTAAGAGCCTAAAGATGGGGAAGACCAACAATATGCACAATACTCCACACAAGTTAGGGCTTCACCAACCAGGATTGGACTTTGTCTGACCTGCAGAATGGCTGACATGTCAGTGAGCCCCCAAAGTCTAGCATGGATCACAGGGAGAAGGCTCCAGGCAGTTGGATCCTTAGAGGCAAGGCATTAAACAGTCTAAACAGAGTTCCCATATTAGTGGGGAGCCCAAGATAGGGGCTCCAGGCTATGCCACTGAGTGCTAAACCCTCACAAAGGTGGAGGAGCCAGAGGAAAGCTTGGCTTTCATGTAAATGGATGCTCTATCCAGGGGATGGGAGGGAGGAAGGGGAGGCACTGCGAGAGGGGGATGGAGGAAGAAGAGGTAAGGAGGGGGTGAAAATAAGGGGAGGGTGAGGACAATGGGGGATGACTGGGGAGGAGGGAGAGGACAGGGATATCTACTGAGCTTGTGTGATTAGAAAAAAATGAGATATGGGAGAAAAACTAATAAATAAAAAAAGAATTAACTTTGTAGCTATTTCATTGTTTCACTTTTTCATTCTTAATATAAATATTTTATAAATTAACGATTCATGTGTATTCTTTCCTTCTATTCTATTGCATGTCTTTTTCCTTTTGATGATGCCTCTGTGGGTGTGAATCCTGCTTTCTGCTGGTTTGCTTCTTTCTCTTTTTTCTCTATGCATTAAATCATTTGTCATACATCTAAGTACTTTGGAAGTTAAGTATGTGCAATTCCTCATAAGCAGATGGAGAAAAATATGAACTGCATGATTAACTTTAAAACTAATATGTCAAACTGTTCAATGCATCATTTCTTTTTAAAAAGAATAAAACGAACTCAATTTGGGTGAAAATTGCATAATCCTTTAAATAAATATTTTTATTGCTCTGAATAGTTAAAAAAAAACAAATCACATAAGGGCAGAGAGGAAAATTAAAGTGACACAAATAGAAAATGACGAGGTTAAGATTTCACTATTTATAGATGATAAAATTTATGTTTGTGAGATTCCAAATGATCCACCAAGAAACTGAATGAGTTAAACATTTTCAGTAAAGTGGCTGACTACAAAATTAACATAGAAAGATCAATAGTTTTCCTATACACCAGAAACAAACAAGTCAAGAATAAAATAAGGGAATAAATTCCATTCACCATAGACTCAAAAAAAGATTCTTGGTATAAACTTAATGAAGGAAATTAAAGAATTGTACAGTAAAACTACAAAATCTGAAGAAGGAAATTACAGAGTATACTAGAGGGTATATGCTTATGGATTGTTAGGATTGATACTGTAAAGTTGACCATTCTACTGAAGGGAATAAATAGATTTAATGAAATCCCAATCAAATACCAATATAAATATTTTCTTCACCCAAATTTAAATGAATCTCATAATTCATATGGAAACACAAAAGATCCAGATTAGTTAAAACTATTTTGAGCAATAAAAACACTGCTAAAGTTAGAATCTTACCGGTTTCAAGCTATATTACAGAAACACAGTAGTAAAAATATTATGGCTTTGGCAAAAAACAGATATGACAATCCATGAATTAGAACAAAGGAACCAGAGAAAAGACAGTAATTCAGCAAATAGTGCACAGAAACTTGGTTATCTACGTGTAGAAGAATGAAAATTGATCATTGGCTTTTGTCTTGTACAAAATATAATTACTAATGGATGAAATACCTCAATATTACACCTAAAACTTCAAAACTTTTAGAAGAAAGATTATGGAGGATACTTGAATCTAGTCTTAGATTAAAAATTCTGAATGGAACCCACACTTGCACTATAAATAAGCCAAAATTAAATACATGAGTCTAAATGAAATTTAAAAGTTTTCATTATGCAAATAAAGGTATTAATTGAGCAAAAAGATAACCCAGTAGCTATGTATCATACAGAGGATTAACCTCAAGAGCATACAAAAATCACAGAAAAAAATAAACATCAAGAAGGCAAAAACCCAATTAAAGATGAGCTTTAGAACTAAAAAGACACTTTTCACAAGAAAATTCAAATGTCAAAGAAATATTGTAAAAAGGGATTAACTTCTCTGATCACCAGGAAAAGACAAATGAAAACTACTCTGAAATACCTTTGACTAAGATCAAAAACAAAAATAACAATGAATGCTAGAAAATGTGAGAAAAAGGAATACTCATTCATTGTTGGTCAGAATGCAAACTAATATAGCTACTTTGGGAATCAGTATGAAGGTTCCTCAAAAAAAAAAAAAAGAAGTAAAACTAAAGTTAACCTACCAAATAAACAGCTATACTCTTTCTGGGAATATTCCCAGAGAACCCTACATTTTACTACAGACACACTTGTATATCCATGTTCATTGTAACTCTTTCAGAATAGGAAGGAAATGGATTCACCTCTACATGTCCATCAACAAATGAGTAATTAAAATGTGGTAGACAAACACACTGGATGTTAATCATCAAGAAAAGTGAAATTATGGAATTTGGTGGTAAATGGAAAGAGATGAAAATATTATGTTGAGCAAAGTATCCCAGACATAGAAAGAAAATCTCCAAATTTTCTCTTACATGTGGATTACAGCATTGAGTTTATGATTTATGTGTTTTATTTAGATGTCCTATATCAACAAAAAATCTGAAAGGGACCACTTAGCAGGGGTAAAAAAGATGTATATGCAGAACACTTTAAAGAAGGAGATGGAAGAGAGATATATGTTGAACTAAAGGAGGAGATATGCGAGACCACAGGTAGCAAGGTTGAAAGGGGAATACTAGGAGAGAGATGCTCATGAGAAAATTATAGAATAAAGTGTAAGAGGACCTGAAGGAATTAAAAAAAAAACACTACAGTGTAAGATACAACAAATGGAACCTTATGTTATTAATTTTTATTTTAAAAAATTCTTTTGTTGTAATAGTAATATGTTTTGGACAATAAAGATTAAGAGCGGTCATATCCTATACATAAAAAACAGAAAGAGCAAGATAAGGAAAATGGAAACTGTTCTATAATACTCTGTATAAGATGCATAGGCAAATAAATAATATTCCAAGTATCAGGCATGATATTACTAAGTTTTTGGTCATACATGTCAAAAAGGTCTTCAGTATAAGCTCCGTGTTGTCCTCCCTAAACTGACATTAGGACCCCATTGCTGAAGATACAACACGTCAATCTGTCAATCACATCAATCTGTCAAAACCACAACTGCAATAACAACCACTGGTAAAGGACAACCATCAGTGTAGTAGTAACATGAATGTGCAATGAACAGATTTATGATGAGTTGTCAGGAACACTTTTCAGCCGAGTCCTATTCTTGGTACTGTAAACCAGGACAAAACCTGTGAAAAAGAAGGTTTAAATCAAACTGTTAGGTTTAGCTGGTTTACCAGTAAGGATTCTATATCAAACTGCCTTTTAAGCATTTTTATAGCATCATTTTGTAAAGAAAGTTGTTTACTACAGAAATTACAACTGCCCAAATTTAATGAAATAAGTGAATGCACACTTCTTGGTTTTAAAGGGGACATGTAGGCATCTTCCCTGAAAAGGGAAGAGGTATGGACACAACAGGTTTGCATATTTCCACAAGTCTGCACAGGAGTTGTCCTATCAGTGCTTCACCTATCAAGAATTCCCACATCTCTCTGAAAGACAGATTAGAGCTAATGCTGTTGGGGTTAGAAGATGCTTTCCTGAAATGTGTACTAACTGATAAGGGATTCATATTCTAGCAAGTACTCAAGCACATGCTATCAAAGGTAAACCAGATGAAATTCTGTGAACCACACATTCCAAAAGGCAGGAAAATAGGTGGGAAACTGACAGAGAATAAAGTGTGTAATGGGAAAAGGAGTAGTAATAACTACTAGTAGTAGGGATGGGTAATTAAGGAGTGAACATAATTCATTCTATCCGTGTATGAAACTCAGAAGAATAAAAAATAAATAAACCAGAGAAGTTGTTAAACACCAAAGAAAAATTTATATAGAGCTAAATTCCAAGCATGAAAACTTTAAACTGGCACATAATTCTACATTATCATGTTATTAAAATATTCTTTTGAAGCATTTAATATATTTAAAGCAAAATAGCACATATATTTTATCATTCTCAAATTTTTGTTTCTTTTTTTTGGAGAAGGCCTCATGAAAATTATTTATTTATTTTTTATTATTTCCACATATACAAACTTAACAGGTACACTGGTTCCCTCCCTCCCTCCACCCCCCCACCTCCTGTGACCTCTCCCCACCCCCCTTCCTCCCCATCCCCAAGTACCTCCCTCTCCCATCCCCAGAGCATCCTTTAATGTGCATGCCAAACTCTCCTCTGGGTCCTCCTCTCCGATGAGGTGCAAGGACCCAGTGGCATTTCCCAGAACCCTTTCCTATGTTCCCCTTAAGCATAGGAACACTACTGTGGCTCTCAATCCCTTGCCTCCAAGGATCCTAGTGTCTTTAGTAAACACAAGACTTTGTGGGGTCAATAATATGTTGGACATTGCTCAGGGCATGCAAAGTCCAATTATGATTGCTTTGGCCCTAACTTGTGTGGAGTATCTCGCATATCATTACTCCTCCCATCCTTATGCTCTTACAATCTTACTGCCCCCTCTTTCGCACATTTCCCTGAATTTCAGGATGGGAAGAAATTAGGCTGACCTAGTTTCAGGTGGTTGATATAGAGTCTCTGAAGTTCTAGATTACGGTCTGTTGATTTTTATTTTCAGTTTTGCTGCTCCTGCAATGCCCTTCACTACATCCTGATGGGTATTGGATGTCACCCCTGACCAGAGATAAAATCCTGTTAAAGTAGAATCTTGTTATAAGAGTATATTCGAAGGTAGATGGAATAAAAGTAGAAAACCGTGGTGAGGGAGATCACCCATTTGAGAAATGGTTACTTACTATCTGCCAGACTATATGCCCTCCCCTTCTGGTAACATCATATCTCATCAGTTGAAAATGATCAAGAAGCAGAGTCTGTGAACTTAACCAGATGTCTCATTACTTACTTGCAGTCCTTGATGGTGGCCTATTTTCTCTGCTGTAACATGGTCTCCTCTCTCCTTGTTTCTGGTAGGGCCCTCTTTCCCCATCCCCCCTGTTCATAATCTTTGCAATTATTGTAGGTATTACAGAAATTTATCCATGAGTGTCTCTAGGTGGGTTTGGAACTGGGAGCCACCTATTAGGGAGTACATACTGGTGATTAATTTTCTGTGTCTGGAATACTTCACTCAATATAATTGTTTCTAATTCCATTAATTCATCTTTTCTGATGGCTGAGTAGTACTCCATTGTATAGCTGTACCACAGTTTCCTTATCCACTCGTCAACTGTTGGACGTTTGGGTTGATTCCATGACTTTGCTATTGTAAACAGTGCTACTATGAACATGGACTTGCTTGTGCTATTGAGGTGAATTTTTTGTGTATGGTGGGTAATTCCCAAAAGTAGAAGAGCAGGGTCATATGGCATTTCAATCTTTAATTAAGACTCTCCAGATGGCTCACCAGAGTGGTTGTAGGAGCCTGCATTCCCACCAGCAATGTAGGAGAGTTCCCTTCTCGCCACATCCTCTCCAGCATTTGGTGTTGTTTGTATGGTGGATTTTTGCCAACCTGACCGGGGTGAGATGATATCTCAGGGAAGTTTTGATTTGCATTTCCCTGATGGCTAAGGATGTGGAGAATTTTTTAAGATATTTGTTAGACATTTTAATTTCATCCCTGGTAAAGTTTCTTTTAAGTTCCAAGGTCCATTTTTTAATTGGCCCATTTTTTTCCTTAGTGTTCAGTTTTCTAAGTCCTTTGTGCACTCTGGACAGTAGAGCTCTATCAGATATGTGGTTAGTGAAGATTTTCTCCCATTCTGTGGGTTGTCTTTGTGCTCGGATTACAATTTCTTTATCTGAACAGAAGCTCTTTAATTTCACAAGATCCCATCTGTTGAGTGTTGTTTGTAGTGACTGTGTTATTGGATGTCCGTTTAGGAACTGTTGGCCTAGTCCAATCAGCTCATGGGAGTTCCCAAACCTTTCAACTGTGGTTTTTATAGTCTCTGACCTTATATAGAGGTCCTTGATCAATTTGGAATTAATTCTTGTACATGGTGACAAGTATGGATCCAGTTTTAACCTTCTGCATGTGGAGAACCAGTTTTGCCAACACCATTTGTTGAAGATACTGTTCTTTTTCCATTGGATTTTTTGTGCCCCTTTGTCAAAGATCAAATGGCTGTACTTGTGTGGCCTTATATCTGGGTCTTCAACTCTTATCCACTGATCTGTGTGTCTATTTTGGAACCAGTACCAGGCTGTTTCTATAACTATGGATTTGTAGTAGAGACTAAGGTTTGGTATGGTGATAACTCCAGCAGTGCTTTTGTTATTCAGGATTGTCTTTGCTATCCTGGGTCTTTTGTGCCTCCATATGAATTTTGAAATTGTTTTGTCAACCTCTTTAAAGATTCCTTTGAGATTTTAATTGGCATAGCATTGAATTTGTATATTGCCTTTGGTAGGATGGTCATTTTTCCAATGTTGATTCTGCCAATCCAGGAACATGGCAGGTCTTTCCACCTTCTGGTGTCTTCTACTATTTCTTTCTTTAAGGTTTTAAAGTTTTCATTATCAAGTTCTCTTACTTCCTTAGTTAGGTTTATGCCAAGGTATTTCATTTTTTTAGGGGCTATAGTAAATGAGATTGTTTCTCTCAGGGCTTTTTCACTTCTTTCATTCTGGGCATATAAGAAGGCCACTGATTTTTATACATTTATTTTGTATACTGCCACCCTGCTGAACTTCTCAATTAGTTCCAGGAGCTTCCTGGTGGAGTTTTTGGAATCACTCAGGTATAAGATCATATCATCTGCAAATAGGGATAGCTTGACTTCTTCCTTGATGGTTTGAATCCCTTTTATGTTCCTTTCTTGTCTTATGGCTTCAGCTAAGACTTCAAGTACAATATTGAATAGGAGTGGTGAGAGTGGACAGCCTTGTCTAGTTCCTGATTGAAGCAGGAATGCTTCAAGTTTTTCCCCATTGAGTATAATACTTGATGTTGGCTTGTTGTATTTTATTATATTGATAAGGGTTACTTCCTTTACAACCTTCTCTAGGGTTTTGATCATAAAGGGCTGTTGGATCTTTTCAAAAGCTTTTTCTGCATCTATCGAGAGTATCATGTGGTCTTGGACTTTGGACTGGTTTATATGGTGAATTATATTAATTGATTTGCATATGTTAAAACAACCTTGTGTGCTAGGGATAAAGCCTACTTGATCCCCGTGGATGATCTTTTTGATATGTTTTTGAATCCGATTTTTTAAGACTTTATTGAGAATCTTTGCATCTGTGTTCATCAGAGAGATTGGCCTATATTTTTCTTTTTAAGTGTATCTTTATTAGGTTTTGCTATTAAGATGATATTAGCTTCATAGAAGGAATTTGGTAGTGTTCCTTCCTTTGCTATTTGATGGAACAGTTCAAAGAGTATTGGTATTATTAGCTCCTTAAATGTCTGGTAGAACTCTGTGCTGAATACATCTGGTCCAGGACATTTATTGGTGGGAACATTCGAGATTACTTCCTTAATTTCTTCATATGTTATAGGAATACTTAAATAATTCACAACTTCCTAATTCAACTTCAGTAAGTTGTGTTTACTTAGAAATTTATCCATCTCTTTTGTGTTGTCATATTTCACTGAGTATAAGTTTTTGAAATATGATGTTATAATTCTCTGCATTTCTTGGATATCAGTAGTGATAACTCCATTTTCATTTCTAATTTTATTAATTTGGGTTTTCTCTGTCTTGCTTTTGGTTAATGTAGCTAGGGGTGTATCAATCTTATTGATTTTTTCAAAGAACCAGCTTTTTGACTGGTTGATTTTCTCTATCGTTTTCCTAATCTCGTTTTTGGATATTTCTCCCCTTATTTTGCTAATCTTCTCTCTTCTACTGATTTTGGGATCAGAAGTCTTTAGTTTCTCTAAAGCTTTAAGTTGCATTGTTAAGTTATTTATTTCTGATGTTTCCATTTTTTTTGATGTAGGCATTAAGAGCTATGAACTTACCTCTTAAGACAGCTTTCATTGTGTCCCAGAGATGTTGGTAGGCTGTATTTTCATTATCATTCACTTTCAGGAAATCATTTTCCTTTATAATTTCTTCCTGAATCCAATTCTCATTCAGCATCATAGTGTTAAGTTTCCAGGAGTTAGTGTATTTTCTGTTGTTTGTTGTGTTGTGTATCCAGCTTTAGGCCGTGGTGGTCTGATAGGGCAAATGCTAGAATTTCAACTTTCCTGTGTATGTGGAGATTCATTTTGTGGCCCAATATGTGATCTATTTTAGAGAAAGTTCCATGTGCTGCTGAGAAAAATGTGTATTCTTTGGTGCGTGGATGAAAAGTTCGATAGCGATCTGTAAGGTACATTTCTTTCAGGGTTTGATTAAGTTCAAAAGTATCTCTGTTAAGCTTTTGACCTGTTATCTATCCCATGTTGAGAGGGTGGTGTTGAAATCCCCAAGAATTGTACGTTGGGGGTTGATTTCTTGCTTTAGATGCTGTAGGGTTTTCTTAATGAATGTGGAGGGACCTGTATCAGGTACTTATATGTTAGTATTGTGAAGTCTTCCTGGTGAATTGTACTTGTGACTAAAGTGTAGTATCCATCTGTGTCTCTTATTTTTTTGGGGGGGGCTTGAAGTCCACTATGTCTGACAGCATAATGGCAATCCCTGCCTATTTCCTGGTTCCATTACATTGCAGAATCTTGGATCAGCCTTTCATTTTTAGGATGTGCCTAACTTTTGTGGTGAGATGAGTTTCCTGAAGGCAGCAGATTGATGGGTTGGGGTTTTTAATCCAAGTTTGTAATCTGTGTCTCTTGATTGGTGACACTTGACATTTAATGTTATAATGGAGAAAATATTTTTAATTCTGGATATTTTTAATGTTTAGTGGATTTTGTAAGTGTATTGTTTGACATTTATGTTTTGGTGGTATTATACTTCCCTTCTGTCCTCCTGGATATGCTTTTTCTTTTCTTTGAATTTGAGTATTATTTCTAGCATTCTTTGAAGGCCTGGTTTGGTAGACATGTATCCCTTCAAGTTGTCTTTGTGCCGAAAACGTTTCTTTCTCCCTCGATCATGACAGATAGTTTGGCCAGGTATATCAGTCTGGGTTGGCATTTTTGCTCACTTAATAATTGAAGTACATCTATACAAGCTCTTCTTGCTTTTTCTGTTTCCATTGAGAAGTCATTTGCTATTATAATAGGTTTACCTTTAAAAGTGACTTGCTTTTTTTCTCTTGAAGCTCTCAGCACCTTTTCTTAGTCTTGAATGTGGAGTGTTTTGACTATTATTTCCCATGGCGAGTTTCTATTTTGGTCATATCTGCTTGGAGTACCAAATGCCTCTTGTATTTGGATGGGCCTCTCATTCTTTAGTTGAGGGAAGTTTTCATTTATGACAATTTGAAAAATTTCCTCAGGTGTGGTATTTTGGGATTCTTGTTCTAGTATTCCATGAATGCACATGGTAGGCTTCTTCAGGGTGTCCCATGTCTCTTGAATATTCCTCTCAAGAACCTTTTTGGCTTTAACAATCTCTTCCATTGAGTTGGTTAATTCTCCCACTTTGTCTTGAAGATCTGAAATTCTATTTTCTGCTTAGTTAGTTCTGCTGATAAAACCCTTGGTTGACTTTTGTGTTGAAGCTAAGTTGTATTTTGTTAGATTTTAAACTCTGCTTGAGACTGTTTTAACTGCTCTATGCCTATTTTTGTTTCTTGAACTGTTTTTCTCAACTCCTCCAAGTGCCTATTTTGTTCCTGCTCAAAGTGGTTGATGCGGTTGTTTAACTCTTCTTGGATTTTCTGTTTCATAGTATTAATCATGGTAATGATCATACTTTGAAAGTTGTTTTCTTGGGTCTGACTTTCTTGGCTATTTTCTGTGAATTTGTTCTGGTTGGAATCCATTCTTAAGGGGTTCATTCTTTCAGTGGGAGATTGGTTTTCTTGGGTTTTGTTTCTCATGGATCTGTACTTTGACTTGGGCATTATTGTTTTGTCTTTTAGGACCCTTCAGTTTCTGTGTGTTTTTGACTGAACTGATTTAGTTGGTATTAGTACACTTGGGCAGTTATTACTAGTGCTTGCCTTGGAGTTGTGTACCTTTTTCTTTTGTTATTGTTATTTCCTAGATGAGGCTATTAGGTTGTCAATACATCAGTTAATTCAGGGTAAGTAGACGGGGTGAATATTAGTATGCTAGTGCACTTTTACGATTTAGTATCTTGTTGATATTTGAGGATGAGTGGTGTACTCCCTGGAGATGTATATGTTTTTGGGGTGGCTTTATGGAAAAGTTAATCTACAGTGATTAACACTAGAAAGGAACAGTAAGGTGAAAAAAAGGAGGTTTACTTACCTTTGGGCTGGATGTGAAGAATCTCTCCCATGTGTTAGGATGATTGTAGAGGTCTTCAGATGTATGGCCTTTGACCCTAAGAACTTTGCTTGAGTTTCCTTCCGGCTTTATTGAATTCTGAGTAGCAGTACGTCCGTGGACCATGTGAATGGGTCCCCTGTGGGCTGGAGAGGCAGACGGACTGTTGCTGATGGCAGAATTCTTCACTTGGGATCTGGGACTTGGCTTAGTGGCCCATCCAAGCTCCAGGGATGGAGGAATGTGAGCAAGTCCTGTCCGGCTCGGCGGACAGGGAGGTGGAAGAAAGGGGCTGTTGCCTGGGGCGTGGCCCAGGCAAAGCTGGAGGCAGCCTGGGTGTTGTTCTCTCTGGGTGGTGGGAGGTGCTGGGACACAGAGCCACCTGGGGGCTGTGCGAACTCACCTGTGATGGATGACTGGGAGCGTCGTCTGGTGGACAATCAGTTGGGAGGAAGAAATTTTTGTTTCTTCTTTGTTTCTTTGTTTCTTCTTAGCTTGTTTAGCAGAAATATCATTAACATGTAGTTTGGTCCAAAATTTTGGATTTTTTTTATTTTTTATATTTGTTTTCCAAAACATTATTGTTATGTTTTACCTAGTTACAGGAGCTCAATAAGGAACCTCCTTGTGTCTCTACTCACTCCCCCATCTCACTCTCCCACCTTCCCCCTCTCTCATTTCTCTTTCCTCCTCCTCCTCTCTTGATGTTTCCTGCTCCCATCCTCCAGAACATCTGTTTATGTGGGTGTTGAATTTCCCTCTGAATAGTCTATACCAGTGAATGTTTGGACTCGGTGGGTGGCACAGCTTGGGGGTCCTTCTTGGGCAGACATTTCAACTTTTAAGTAATTGTTTCCTAGAATTTGTCCTTTATCTTTATTTTTATTTTTTTCAACTTTTACAAATATATTGACTATTCCTCACAGTTTCCTTTCCTCAGTATTCCCTTTCATTCTCTTCACTCTTCCCTCCCACCCTTCTGCCTATATACTTCTATGGACCCCAGAGTTCACTCGGTTTGCCTATTCCTGTACCTGCTCAAGCTTCTCAGTGAAGAGAGGCATGTCAAGTTACCTCTCTTCAGGCTACCCCACTGATATGTTCATTTCTCTTCACTCAACCAGTTTTAGACTTCAAAGTTTCTACTATAAGTTCCTATTCCATGGGTTTAATAACAAATACTTACAGAGCAGTTTGATGTACTGTTTTCCTACATATATGTTTATTGCCTGTCTTCCTTATTGATCTATTTCTTTCCCTTTTATTTTAGGTTCTTGTTCTAGTAATAGGGATGTGTACCATTCTGACAAACAGGCCTTAAGTCCAATCAGAAAGCTGTTGTCTCCTTGGTACCAGCATTTTTAGTACTTTACTACTTTACAAATGGTAAGAATATGATTTTAAAATTGAAAAATTAAATATTTGATGAAGAGACCATATTGTCAAAAATTAGCTGTGAGATATATTTATCAAGTGGATTAAATACAAGTAATGATAAGTATGTTCAGACAAGTTGAAAACACTTCCAGAATGTCTTACACATTCCATATTCTGATACTCTGATTTTGTTATTTGAAGAGTCATTTCACTATTTTGGCACACTTTTTCACAAATAACTCCAATCTTGCATTGATGTGTTTCTTGCCTAGAATTCCTTTCCATGAGTGAGTATATGGTTACTTCTTAGCAATGCCTGAGAGTGTGTTTATATTGTCACGTGTTTGACCCTTGTATCAAGCATTCTAGCTAAAGTAGTATCGCCAGGCTCAGAATATTTTTTGTGTTCTATCTTAACATTTAGCATAACACTTGTTTCTTTTCTTTTCTTTCTTTGTTTCTCTTTTTTCTTTCTTTCTTTCTTTTTTCTTTCTTTCTTTCTTTCTTTTTCCTTTTTCCTTTTTTTCTTTTCTTTTTCTAAACTTTTTGTCTTTATAAACTAGAATACAACCTTTGTATTGGGTTAATACAAGATTGGGTAAAATAGTTAACTGTTGGAACAATTTTAAGAGGAATGCATGGCATAATAATTAGTGTAATCTTGGAGATTTAATCACCTACAGAAACAAGAAACCTATCTCAATGTCAACATTGTAGGTTCTCTGGAAGGTGGCAAAGAAGAAAAGTGTGGGTAATAAAGTGTTTCCTACTGTGGAGAGAAATATTTTATTAAGTAGTCAACTGTTTGAAAATCCTATTGCAATGAGTGTTATGTATTCTATCTGAGAAAGAAATGGCCTGAAAATACCAAAGATCTTTTAAAATCTTACCTGCTCAAAAAATAGGATTCATTTTTTTCTTGTTCAGTACTGTCTCCAATGTAAACATTACAGTATAAAAGGTTCATTGTATTGAATTGTCAAAACACTTAAATTTTCAGCTTCAAGTAGACCTCTCTTAACTCAGTTGCTTTCATTTTCCAAGAAATGTTTTAAATTTAAATGACTCCTCAGAATTTTCTGTGAAATATGTGCAGTTTGATATCACTTTTAAAGAATCCTAAGACTTTGTTCAGTTTTCTCAGTATATTTAGTTTGTGGAAAATTGTAGACCTCAAGAGAACAGATGCCAAACCATGTTTTGAATAAAAGATACAATGTGGTGATTTATTCTGAGGGGCAGAGAGCCAGATCTTTGCAATTTCACATTAGACTGTAGCTGCAACAATAAACCGCTTTTAAAAAATGAAATAGAGTGGAAAGAAGGGAATTTTTTAGGAAGTAAATCACCTACAGCAAATAGAGACACTACCTGCAAAATCTGTATAATGCACTTTGATGTACAAACCTATATTATAGCTGATTTCTTAATCCCCAGTAGAATATGAATGCATTTGAAAGTCAAGGTATTCTACATGGACGTTTTCATATAAGGCATGTATGAATTGTACTTGTTTCTTATGGTACAATTGAAATATACAGAGAAAATCTGCTTTCTTGAAGCTTTCTGAATATGTAAATGATGCTTTATAAATATAGACTTCGAAGTGGATTTCAGTTCAATAGCACAAAAGGAGAGAGATTTTCATGCAAGACTACAGCTATAAATTGTATACATTTGAATAGTGATATTAAAAAAGAAAAAGTATGTGGGACAAAGTCTTGTCCTTACAAAATAGTTTCAGGAACTCCCTCCAATCAGTAAAAGATACTTGCTTTCATAACTTCTCCAAGTCAGATGAAAAAGTCATTTCAGCAGCCTATTTATGATTCACAAAGAAGTATGGAAGTAATTATAACTACATGCTGTGTTTATATGTTTGAGATGTAATTAATATAGTCATGAGACATATCAGAAATCACTAGAAAGTAGTCGATGAAAATTGAATAGTCAGTAGATAAATCATTGTGATAGAGGTATCATCTTGACATTTGAAAGCTCAAGCTCTACACAGTGTGAAGAATTAATAGTTGACTTAAGCCCTGAGGAAACCTCCAGAAGAATTTTCCAGTGGATGGGGAAAGCCCATGCCATTGTGGGAGGGACTTTCCTCTGAATGGGGATGAGATGGAAGGATCTGTTTAAGAGAGTTGGCAATCCCTGTATATACTTGACAAGGAATGCCATCTGGTAAGTTTTCTTTGTCCCTTTCTCAGCAGTCCTGTGTGTTTGTGTGGCTAGTTCTATTTGCCCCTGGTGTTGATATGAATTTTCCTACCAAATTGGATTATGAATTCATGAATTGTAACCAGACAACTGTAAATAAATGTCTTGTACCTATAAGTCATTTGGTTGTCAATTTATCAACAATATGCAGAGCAATTGTGAAAGTCATATATTATATATTTATTGACTCATTATTAAATGCATATGTTATATTGTATAATGGAGCTATAATAATGGCTAAATGTTATTTCTACTTTTTTTACAAGGAAGCAGTTATAATATGCATATTTGTTTGTGAAAATATTTACTCTTTTGACCATAGTGAAATGCTACCATTACAAAAATATTACAAAGCTTGATTTAACAAGAATTTTAAGATATTATATAGTAAAGCACGGACTGAACTGAAAAACATATCAAATGAGGTTCAGGTTCATTCTAGATCTCTGTCTACTGAGATATTACTAACTATCACAAGGAAATAGAAGCCACTGAATATTCTCAAGATCAAAAATGAGCTCAAATTGCTAAAGCAGGAGAGGTTTGCAGAGTATGGAAGGTGGTTAAACCAACCACAGAGAGATCTCAGAAGTGTATGTGGTGGTTCCTCAAGAGTTGTTAATAGGGGGTGAATTATTAAAGCTCATTATGAGGCTCTTTGTCTCCTAGTCAGGTAGACTTGTTGCAAGACTGAAGGTGAATGAGAATATTACAGATTTAACAGTGCTCTCCAGTTAAGAGTTCTCCAAGCAGTAAAATGTGTTTCTCATCAACTTAAGACAATAGAAAGGTCATGACATAACAACATATCCTAGAATAATGATTGTTCCAAGTTTGCCTTCATTAAGTAGAAAACCATTCTTCAGGTGAAATTATGTGCATTCAATGAAGTGCTCATTTTAAAGAAAAAGTACTCCTAATCAAGAAAATCTTTTTATTATATGTTAGTTGCAAATGTATTCTTAAAAGATTAAAAAGTACAGGGTCAGTAATATGGCTCATTTGGCAAAATGATCTACATTTAAACCTGGCAACCTGATTTAGATTTCCTGATGCTGCATGGTGTAAATAAAACCCATTTCAGAATATTGTCTTCTTACATTTCCACACATGGTATGTCTTGCATGTTTTCTTTTCTTTCCTCTTCTCCTCTGCTTCTTTTTCTCTCTTTCTCCCTTTCATATATATATATATAAAAACACTAAAAAAATTAAAAAGAAAAAAAAAGCAATGCATATGAAAATACCTCAGGACCAGAAAACATTGATGAAATACAATTAATGATATATGAACTTGAATAATACGACAAGCAAAAATGCTAAAAAATAACATATGCTTCATAGTTCTATTTATTTGATATTATAGACACCACACTAATGGAAATAAAAGTGATTATGATTTTAGGGTCTCAGGAGTTTGTGAAGAAGTTTAAGTGACCAAAGAAATATTCTCTACACTTGTTTGTGGGATATAGTAGAAAATTGTCAAGCAAGGATACTAACATTAGATTATTAAAATATGTAAAATTATTATCTTACATGACAGAAAGATTTTGAAGATAGCTATACCTTGCAAAAAGTAGATTACATGTTTTATTCAGTCACATGAGACAGACCATAAAGTCAAAGCCAAAAAAGTACATGTGGCACAGACTTGATAATGAGGAGATGTGGCAAAGTGCAGTGAAGAAGAGAAACCTATAACAAAAATTGTATTGTTCAGTATCTGGGCATAAATGAATTCTACCCTCAAAAATGCTGTGGGATCCAGCTATGCCTAAACAGTTGTTTATATTATACACGAGACTCTTCTTCCCAAGTAAATAAATTTATGATTGTTGAAGTTGTTCAGCATGGCTCTTGATAACTGAAGAACAAAGTGTCTCTTATCTGAGTCCATACATTTACAAATACCTTAAAAATGTATATTATCAATTTATAATAATTTATTTTTATCCAATTGTAAAAGGCAGTTAAATATTTCTATATGGGAAATAAGCTTTCTGTGGACAGGACTAATTCTATGAATCCAACATTGTAACAAGTAACAACATGTGATTAGAGTACATGAAATGAGAAATGAGGCTGCCCAAATGATAAATAATGTGAAGACATTGAGGAATCAAAAACAAGAGAAAAAGATAGATAGAGAGAAAGAGAGAGAGAGAGAGTAGGTAATTTTTATTGGAAATTCATGCATGAATAATTTTCAGGGTAAGAAGTAAATAAAGTAAAAAGATTATTTCAGGAAGCAGAAATTGCAAGGTCAGAAATGAGGTGAAAAATTTAATGCATGTTTAAATAATACCCAATAATGGGGGTTGCTAGAAGACACAGCTAATGAAGAGAAGCAATTGTGCACTAATCGAATAGCATCATTATCTTGTTCAAAGTAGCATGGTTTCCTGGAACATTAAAAAAATCAATATTCAATTGTAAACATAAATACTTCACAATGCCAAATTTAATTGATGTTTCCATTTCTATGAGTAATATTTTATGCTATTTGTGACAGTGTTCCATTAAGACTCATAGATAACAAAGATAATGTCTTCAATTAGCCCAGATAGGGAATCAATTGTCTATAGAATTATTTGTATTCCAGTTTCATCTTCAGGCTATTTATTACGAGTGAAAACAAAGTACCAAGTGCCTTTTTTTTGTAAATCAGAAGGTTCCAATTCATGAAATGTGTTTATTTCTGTTTCTCAAAGTAAAATATTGATATTCTGTTGGCATTCCTTTTTAATAAAAATTGTATATTCTTATGCAATTATAAAACTTGATATTTATCTTACCAGATTGATTGCTACATGCTTGATATGCTACAATACATATCATACAGTCCTTGAACAAGTCCAGTGCACTTAGATCGACCACTGCCATACTTTGCAAGAACAATTTTGAATGGTTGGTACAGACAGCACATGTGACAAAACATTACACTTTTTTTCCTCTGGTCATATACAGAGGAAAAAATCTAATTCAGATCTAAACAATATTAAAATCATCTATATATGATAAACATAACATCTTTATGACTGATTCCGTAATGGTCCATATAATACATACTATTGTGTGGAATACGGTCCATATAATAATATTTTCACTGTATTTGTTGAAGCACTCTCATAGTAATGAACACGAAAAGATATTCAACTTCACCTTCTCTTCCCAAGTGTCATTCCTATTTTACTTGATGTCACTTTTTAGAGGTTTGACTTCTATACTTCCATGTAGACCTATAGTCAATTGGTTTATACATTAACACATAATCTTTTATCTATTATTATAATTATACATATATCAGTGCAATAAACTAATTCCCAATATTTTTCACTAATATCTGTTTTCTACTTTTTCAAGTGCACGCGTTTATGTGTGTGTGTGTATGTGTATGCACATGTATGCATGCATATATGCCTGTGGAAGCTCAAGGGTGACTTTGAAAACCATTATGTATTGTTCCAAATCCTTAATATGATGCTGAGGTTTCCCAGGCTCTGACTTCTAGGACTAGACTTTAGGCCACCTCCATTTCCACTCTTCATTTTTACATTGTGCTTTGTACGTAAACTAAGGTTCTTTTGCTTGTGAGGCAAAGATTTTACCCCTAAGCCATCTTCCAGTCCTATATTTTTAAATTTTAAATTTTTATTTTTAATTATATTAAAAGTGAATTTTTATGTTTTCCTTACTTGCTACCTACTCTTATCCACCATCCCATCCTACCCCACCTGTTTTCTCATCTAGTCTGTTTATCCCTTTTCCCATGCTGCACTACATGTTTGATCCATTGGGCCCCATCCAGGGCACATGTCCTGTTGAGTCTCCTGATATTCGTAAGGATGTGAATGGCTCACTAATGGGTAAACTGTAGAGTCTACACTTCTCCCTGGATCAGCACCAATCCCCTAAAGTTACTGAGAAGGGTAGTATCTCATGTGATCTTCCCTGCTCTATGGCAAAGTGTTGATAAGCCACCTACTATGAAAATCTAGTGGAAATAGAAATCATTTCATTCAGTTCTTCAATATGGGAGCCTTGATATGAACAAAGGCTATTCTCAGACATTTCCTTTCTCCTTCCTCCAGTTTGGACAATCTTACCACCTCTTCTTCCATAAGGTTCCATGAGCCTTGAGATGGGATGATTTTGATGTCATGATTAAAGCCAAACCATTCACTTTTAATTTACATTTTGGCCAGTTGTGTCTCTGTGAAATCACATCTTCCATTGCACAGGAATACTTCTATATTGGATATAGAGCACTTCTTTTATCTATAGTTATAGTGGCAAGTATTTAGATGGTAGTTTGGTATCAATTATTTATATTTAACACCAAGAGCTTTGTTCTCTCCTAGGGCCTATGATGTCCCAATCCATAGACATTTCACTTGGTTTATAGTGCCATGCACATTTGTTGTTAAATGAACACCAATATCAATCAGAATGCATTTGGTTAACCCTATATCTTATTAGTGGATATTGCATTACTGGACTTGAAATGGACCCAAAAGTGGGAGGGGGCAGAAAGAGTTAGGGTGAGGACCTTAAAGGAGGAAATACAAAATATCATGAGCAGCAAGGTAGAAAAGTGGGTGCAAATACTTAGAAAAAGGGAACAAACACTAGGTACAGAAAGGATTGAGGGAATAATAAAAAGCATAGGGATTATAAGATTCAACCTGATTGAAGCCTCCTATATTAATAATATATCAAAACAGTTTTGTATATAAAAAAGAATGAGGACATCAATTTGCTATACACGGAAACACAGAGAGAGGAAACTGGCAAAAATTTGCCCAAAGATACTCCAACTGGAACCCAGACAAAATTAAATGATATAAGTAACAAGTATGTGATACTTCTCTGATAAGATATGGGTCAGAGAGATTTCAGAGAACCCATCTCTGATAGTATAGGATTTTCTAATATTCTTTGTTACTGTCAGAAACTTAAGGTAATATGCTATTACTGAAGAAGCAACACATGTGGATCAATGGGCATGTACAAAAAATAGCAGCAGGATCTCATCTGGAATCTTACTCCTTTCCAGAGAGTTTTCATAGTAATAGAAAGTACAATGGAAGCTACCAGGGGGGAAAAATATTCCAAAGTATCATCAGTCTGGAAAAACTGTAAGCTGCAAGCACAATCAACCTGTCTAGAGGAGATCACCAGTGTAATATTGGCATGAATATTCAGGGGGCAACCGCTAGCTTTCTGATTAGATTTAATGCCTAATTTTCAGCAAGAGTCATATTTCTGGTACTGTAAACTAGAACATGATCCAATGAAGTAGGAGGATACGGATCCTACGGGGAGTTCAAGCTATGAAGATTTAGCTGTAAAGACAACATATCAAGTTACCTTTTACAGAACTGTAATTATACTCATAGATTGGGTGAGCACTCAGCACTTAACCTAGAAGCTTTTTTTGCAATAGAAGGTGGTTATCGGGCTGGAGAGGTGGCGCAGGGGTTAAGCCTCTGCCTTGCAGGCGAAAGGTCCTGAGTTTGGATCCCAGATCCCACGTACAGACGCCAGGCGGAAGCGGGGGCGGCCTGCGCTTCTGGTCCTGGTAGGGCAGAGCCTGTGAATCCCGGGGCAGAAGGAGGTGGAGGCATCCATGGTGGTTCCCGAATTCGTCCGTGGTTCTACACACACACACAGACACACACACACACACACACACACGCACACATGCATACGTACACGCGCACAACTGAATAAATAATAAAAAAGATTTAAAAAAAAGAAGGTGGTTATCACAGAAACCATAACTAGAAAAAATGTAGAAAATAAGTGACTGTGGACTCTTTGACCCTCAAATAGATGAACAAACTATCCAAATCCTCTCCTAGGCTCAGGGAACATAGTAAATGAGGGAACAGTAAATTGTAAGAGCTTGAAGTGGGGCAGTTGTGAAACCAGGCGCTATCCTCTGAACATTTTAGAGCTGATGTAATGATGTATTCACTGTAACTATATAGGACATTGTCCTATCAGCATTTCAAATTGGTGGGACAAGATCTCAAGAGGCTCCACATTACCCTAGAAGACTGATCATAGTTGATGCCGATGGGGGGTGAGAAGGTTAGATGCTTTTCTCAGTGGTGGACACATTGATATATAATTCACACTCCAACAAGCACTCAGGCTCATGATACCAAAGTCAAACCAGATGAAGCTAAACAGACCACACTTTTGAAAAGTGTTGCAAGGGAGTTTGTCAGAGGAAAAGAAGGGTTATAATGGGAAGAGGAGGGGGAATGGCAATAGGGATTAAGGTATCAAAATGACATAAATTCACAAAAATCTAAATTCCAAAGAAATAAAAAGTTGAATACAAAAAAAGGTTGAATGAAGCAAAATGAACAAAGATATTGTACCTAAAAAAAATTGGTGTTCTTTGTACATGTGCTAAGTTTTATTTTTTTAACTAAAATTATCTCACAATGAATGATTTTTGTATATTGAGCCACTTAAATCATTGGGTGAAATCCCATAATTTGTGGATGTATTCTGAATCTACTTATAATGTAAATATTTTATTTTATTCTCCTAAAATATAGGATCATTGCTAATATTTTGTTTATGTTTTTTTCTGTGCTTTCTCAAGACATGCATAATTTTATAGAATGTTATTCCTCTTTTATACTTGTTTTTATGTTTTTTTCTAGTGATTGGCTAGATAATGTACTTGACACACTAGTTTGTAGTAGACTAGCTTATATTTATAACAATTTAGTTTCAACAGTATATAAAGACATTTTCCACATAGATCTTATGTAGCTTATGTCACAAACTGTGATTTTATTGTGTGATTATATATTAAAGTCTTTTTTCTATTTCCTTTATTTCAATTTTATTTTGTGAGAAAAGGAGTAACAAATTAAAAAAACTCATTAACACTAATAAATTAGCCTTTATACTCACGTTTTCAAAACATTAATTTCTTCATTGGGCTCTAATTAGGCTTTACAACATTTTTAAATTATTATTGTCATTATATTAATATACAGAATATAAGATGGCAATACAGGGGATCCTAATGTATACCTTATTTTTTTGATCATTCTCTTCCTGTAGCACTTTCCCCACTTTGCTGGTTTCCACTCTATAACTGCCTTGTTGTGTCAGGTCTCTTTAGTGCCACAAGTATTCTGTCATTACTTCATAGTTTTCTTTCATTTCAATCTGTAGACCCCTACCCTTCACATTCTCAAGCTTCTTTCACATTATGCCCTTTAAATACTATTTTGGTGACTCAATGACACTAATAAGGTATTGATTCCACAATAAATTTTCTTTGTAAGACCATTCACTTTTGGTTATGTATTTTTTTATTTTATTTCATACATGGATATAGTGAATTTATGATGTTTTTCAACCACAAGCCCCCAGTCTCATACTCCTTCTTCTTCTGCCGGTCTCCACCTATTTTCATGTTCTTTTTGCATATATGACCCATTAGGTTTCATCTGGCTTGTTCATGATGGCATGCAATGGAACATAAATCATGTATCAGTATGTATACCATTGGAGAAAGCATCATCCCTACTCCCCTGTAAGCATTAATCTTCATCAATCTCTCAGAAATATGTGGGGGTCTCTGGAAATCTTTCACCTTCCATGGCAAAATATTCAGTAGAATAAATCCCATGAAGATGTTATGGAAATACACATAACTTCAATAAGTTCATGAATGCAACAATCCTGTCATGGTCACAATATAAATTCTAATCAAACCCATGGGCTCCTTTAAAAGTTTCACAATCTTTCAGCTCCTGCTTCTGTAATGTTTCCTCATTTCTTGTGGTGAGGAATACTATTTTATGTGTTCTGTTAAGGCTAAATAGGCCATATTCACTTACTTTTCCCACTTTGGTCAGTTCTGATTTTCTTTGACACAATTTTCCATTGTAACAGGAAGCTTCCAGGATGAGTGCTGAGTGTTCCTTCATTCTATAAGTATAATTACAAATGTTTAAAAGACAGCTTTATATATTTTTTAATGTAAGATACTCCATACAAGTTAGGGCTGAAGTAATCATAATAGGACTTTGCATGACCTATGCAATGACCAACATATCATTGAACCCCCAAGTCTAGCATGGATCACAGGCACTAGGATCCTTAGAGGCAAGGAATTAACAACCATAATAGTGTTCCTATACTAAAGGGGAACACACACACACACAATAAAAAGAGCTCTAGGCAATGCTACTGAGTCCTTATACCTTATCTACCTTATCAGAGAGGAAGACCCAGAGGGAAGTTTGACATGCACACTAAAGGATGCTCCAAGAATGGGGAGGGGATTGGGAGAAAGGGAGGGAGGGGAGAAAGGAAAGGGAAAAGGTGGGGAGGGAGCAAGGGGATCCAGGGAGGGATGGAGGGAGGGAGGGAAATGGGGTACTTATCAACTTTGTATGAGTGGAAGAAATAAAAAAAAAAAAGCTTTATATATTGTCTTATAGCAAAACCTCGAGAGTTTGCACACCCTTAGGGGTTATTCCCTCCTAGTAGTTTCTTGTCCTGGTTTAAATTATCAACAATATAACCCTCATGGAAGATGTGTCTAATATACAACTTTAGAGTTGTTGGCTGCCCCTTTGACATTTCATGCCATGATTACACTGATGCCAATTGAATTAATGAGACTTTTGATTGTATTTCTCCTCTAGCAGTCTGCATAATACTTTTTGGTACCAAGAAAGCTCTTCAACAAGAGACATCTCCAGCAGATGTTGTTGCTTTTTTTCTTCCATCTGTGTCCTGTGATCAACATGTTTTGAATTTCCAATGATAAACGTCAGTTTCTAGAGGACAAACAACCATCATCTATTTCATATTTCATTAGCTCAACATATTTTGTGCTTTGCAAATTAATTAATCCATAGTCGTTTAGACCTCAAATTCTTTACATAAAGTATAATTGATAGACTAATTCATCTTTTCAATATTGGAAAATGAATGTTTTGCACCATATTAAACCTTATAACAGCATCAACTTTACTGTCAGCCTGTCAGCCTTGCCTTGTATCTCTGTCATTCTGATTAGGAAATTCACTCTGGGCATATCTGCTTCTGAAAAATACTGGAAAGTACTAGGTACAATGCTTCAACTCAAGCTGACATGCAATATTTTTCACTACAGTCATGCTGTAATGATGATTTTGCAAGCCATATTGTGTACTTCTAGGGCCAGTCACTGAAAAAAAAAACCTATTATTGTTGTGTTACAGACAGGGAACTCTCTTTAATCCTAATAGAAAGGTTTAATAGTATTGATGAAAAATTAAACGATTCATTTTATACTGACAATATTTTTATAAATATCAAAATTTTGAATATTCACTCTAATGAAATCATACATACAACTACAGAACTATATCATTTCATTCATGAATGAGATAAGTCATTAATGAATTCTACCATTCTTTCTCTTTTATTTATCTGAAAGGTACTCTAATTTATAAACAAATAGAAATAAAAACTGGCATAAAATGAAATATAGCATACAAAATGAAACATACTTGTAAAGTTAGTATTACTATGCAACTCAGAGATCCTATATTTCCTACAATCTCTTTAAAATGTTTTCTGCTTTCAGGTTTGTATCAATGTTTAAAAAATACCAGTAAAGTAGATGAATTAGTAACTGTAAAATAGAAGTTATAAATAAGTACATTCAACAAAAGTGTGAAGATGTTATAATGAATTCTATTATTTGTAAAATTAATTACACTAATTAAAAGGAATTGAACACAGACAATATATTGAAAATGTACAATGCTGGTCCATACACAATATGTGAATGCTAAAAGGAGTAATTTCATTTCAAGTAAATTATGATGATATTCAATTAATTTCTCCATAGTTCATGTCTATTAAAAGCTACCATACTTTATTGGAAAACTATCACTGATAATTACAGTTGCTACCTAGGATGTCATACAGGCAATGTAATAGAATCTGGTTTCAAATCTCTGAAAATCTCTGAATATAGAATGAGAGCTACAATGTGTAATTAGAAATCATTGACAGAGATTGTACTTCTTTCTAGCAGCAGAGGTCACAGTTGAATATAAACCAGCTGCTTTGCAAAGGTTCCTGAATAGATAACCCAGTCCAGAGCTTCTCAAGTATCTCAAAGAGCTCACTAAATAATGGCCTCATACATTATGCTTTGCTTGACTTGGGGAAGGCTGAGAACTAAATCCTGGCTGTCCACTGCTTATTCACCCCATTTGTGACTGTGGTCTTGACTTGGAGCAGCGCATATAAGTCAGTCCCTTGACATAAAAATGGCATTTGTTTAATTTAAACGACACACATCATGCCACCTTTTGTTCTCAATTAACTGTGAGGTTAATTGAGCAGATATGAAAAATTATTCAGGTTAAAACTGTCTCTGCTCTAAATCAGAATTATTAAGCTGGTAGTGTTAGGGCTTCTGTGTTTTTCATAGACTGAATCATATAGGTGGTTTAAGGTAAAAATGCTACTGATAATAATCCAATTTTAACTTATCATATTACTAAGAATTTCAGCATTGTCAAATTGAAGAGATTTCAAATTCTAACTGTGGTTACATGGCTTTTCTATATAACCTATTTATGTCATTACATAGAGGCAGAAATGTGAGAAGAGTTCTTATCAGAGACTTTTAATTTGCAGGTTTGCTTATGACCTTCAAAGATATTTCACATAAAATGTAATCTTTGATTTTATGAATATAGAGTGAGTTCCATTTTACACAGATAACAATGCACTTCAGAATTGGTATCTTATAGCACAGTAATTAAGGCTACCTCTATTGTGTTTCCATATAGTAATTGCAGAAGTGATTGGAAAATTTCTGTAGAGAATTAACTTAATTTATCAAGCAGAGACTGTTTCAGAATAAGTGAGTAAAGTCTCTTTGCAGCTAAATTTACTTCTCTTTTCCACCAATAATGTGTGGATAGACCATTTGAAATCATTTGCTATATTCCAGGGAGCTTCATGCCCTAAAACGAAGTGTAACTATGAAAGCCAGAACCAACAGAAAAGCCCTGGAAGTCTGAATGTTACTACATCCTACTGCTTCCCCAAACTACAACCCAATCCTCATGCTTTTAATATCAAATTGACACACGCAATTAATTCAAGCCTTATATATGGCACTATTCAGTTATCTTTCTGAGTCATAATCTCCTACATATGTAAACCACAAATTCTTGGATATTTAAGAGACAAAAGTTTGTCTTTCTCATTTTTTATTGTATATTGTTCTTCATGGTGATGCATTTTACACATCTGCTTAAATATTTTACATATACATAATTCACCAAATTCCATCATTTCATGGAAAGCAATGACATTTGAAACTGCTGCATGATCACTCCCTACTCTTATCTCATGTGTTTATTCCCTAGTATGACATGGTTCAAGTCTAGCCGCTGGAGTTACGTAATGAGCATGACTAGTGAAACAAGATGCTGCTGCAACTACAGAGCATTTGAAACTATTGGTACTATAAGTAACAAAAAAGTAAATTCTTTGACAACTTCATATGTCCACAAAACATTCTGATCGCTTTTCTCTCTGTTTTCCCTCTCCGTCAGCCTCTCCTCCCTTGAAGTCTTCCTTCTTTCATGGTTTGAAATTTATCCCTCATAGTCACAGGTGTTTGGGAAGGTCATGCCATCTTTAGGCAGTGGAGTTTTACAGAAGAAAAGTAATCACAGGAGGGGTAGGTCTTGAGGTGGTTTAGTCTCACACTACTTCTGAGATAGGCCTGCTTTAGCAGTGGCCATGTAGCAGTTCGCAGCCTCCCAGATGAGGTGATATAACCTGTCTCCAAATTCTGCACTATCTATGCTGTTTCTGCCATGAAAGACTGTATCTCCCTTCTGGAATGGAAAGCTAAATATATTACCCCTTGTCCCTTAAGTTGCTTGACTTGGGTATTCTTTCTTACAGCAACACAAAAGTAATCTATACAGTTTCCATGTTCATGCTCATGCATTTTGGGGGGCTGTATAATCAGAGATTTTTTGTGATCTAAGGTTTGGAATTATCACTTGAAAACTACCAGACTATTTTTGTTTCAGATTATGAAATTTATGAAATTATTCAACAGACAAATTGATAAATAAAAGGTAGAAAGTATATACCATACAATTTTATATAGTTATAAGTAAGAATGACATTTATGTTACTGAAATACCTCATATTAAGATAAAAACACCAAATTCATAAAGACAAATGTGTTTTCCTAAATAAATATATCCTATACTTATATATATATATAGTATATAAATGCAGCAACTTATATACATCCACATATATTGTATATGTATTGATATGCACACACCTTTATGTGGCATCAAAGCAGAAAAATTCATTTGGTCAAAGGAAGGGTTCAAGTGGGAGAGGTAGCACCGAGAAAAGGAAGGGTTTCTAGAGGTGAATATAATAAAAAAGATACATGAATGAATACTTGAATGAAAATTTCTTTATTAAATCTATAAATAATCACATTGAATACACAATATGCAATAGTGAAAAAATGGAATCAGCCAACATGCCCATCAATGAAGGAATGGCTAATGAAAACATGGTACCTCTACACAATGGAATATTACTTAGCCATCAGAAGGGATTGGATTATGGAATTTTCTGGTAAATGGAGGGAACTGGAAAATTGAGTGAAGTATCTCAGGCACAGAAAGTGAGCATCACATGTTCTTTCTTATATGTGATGCTAGCATTGATATCCATGTCAACATATCTAGACTGGAATTACCTTAAGAGAAAACATTTCCAAAAATACCAATGAGTGGGGAGGAGAGAAGAAATGGTTATGCTGAAACCTTTTAAAGGGGAGGTTTATGATATCATGACAAATAGGACAAGGGAGGGAATAATTGCAAAAAATACTTACCTGGGAATGAGAAGATGGGAAATTAGAGGGACAGAGGGAATTATAGAAAAACCTTGAGATCATGGGAAGTAACCCCAAAGGAACTTCCTAAGGTAGTAATGTGTCAAAAAAATGTCTTTAAAAAAAGGAACCAAAATGAGCAGTTCTTATGCAGAAGGCAATACAGTTAAAAAACAAAATAAGAACCAAACAAACAAAAAAGCCCTGAGCTGATCCACTTAGGACTCAGTGAAAAAATTAGACTAGAAGTATCAGGAAGTGACACTTCCTGACAAAATGTTGGTCAGACAGGTCTCAAAGGCTCCCAAACATTACAGGCTTTTGCCATTGCTTTTCATTGCCCTCAAAAAACTCAATAAGACTATTTTACTGAAGATACAACACATATAGATCATAGAACATGGACAAAACACATTAGCTAGAAGTGGTCTTAGAATTTTTTCATTGTTAGATAGTTTACACAGTACCAAGAAATACTGTAGAAGGTACTGTGGGAGAGAAATAATTACAAGGCCCCAATAATGCATTAGATCCTTAAGTTGCAATAAAAATCACCATGACAATAGGTGACCACCAGTGTAATAGTGGCATGAGTATCAAGGAGACAACCAACAGCTTTCTGATTGAACTCAAGGCCCAGTTGCCAGAATGGAACTCATTCTTGTTACTGTTAACTAGAACAAGAACCTAAAAAAGGGGAGGGAATATATCAATAGGGAAAAACAGTCAGTGGACTTATAGGTAGGATGATAGCACACCTAAATCTATAGATAAGAAAACAGTACATCAAACTGCTCTGTAAATAGCTGTTATTATATCCATAGATTGGAAGAATACCAACACTCAGCCTAGAAGTCTTCTTCTGCAACAGAAGTAGAAGATCTTAACACTGTGACAAAATTCAGTGTAGGCCAATAGAAGAGAAGTGAAATGGACAGCAGAGGTTAGCCACAATGCAAAGTACCAGCAATTCAACAAAGCTCACCCAAAATCGTATCAACACAATCTTTCCATCCTAATGTTTTGGGAACCTCACAGATAAGAGGGTGGTGAGATTGTAAGAACCTAAAGATAGGAAGGTTCAACTTCTGACAAGACATTTCACTCAAGATAGGACTGGTGCATTAGGAACTCACTAGAGTGAAACTTGTCCTTAACAAACCTGCATAATGACTGATATACCAACATGCCCCCATAGGCATCAAGGAAATCAAAAGCAATAATAACTGATAACCTTGAGGACTAAAGCTGGATGAGTGAAGGGAAATGCCCCTATCTGTGGGGAGGCTCAAAGAGAGGCAACTTGATATCCCACAAAGGCCTGAACCCCAATAAGAGTAAACTAGCCAGAGGGAACTCTGGGATCCATAAAAGCAGCCAGCCAGGAGAGTGGGATTAATGGGAGAATGGGAAGAAGAGATGATGGAGGGAAGAAAGAATTAGTACTCAATATGCTTGTAAAAGTAGAAAAATTTTAAAAAGAGGGATACAAACCAGAGGGAACCTGGGTTCCATACAAACAGAGAGGTAGGATGGAGGGAGGGAGTAGGATGAATTCAGAAAAGGAAGACAGTTTATTAACATCATAATATTCTTATTATTACTGCAAATACCTTAAAGAAAAATATACTCCAATAATATTAAGACTAGAAGAAGAGATGAAGAGTTGGCTAGGTGTAGCAATTACCCTGCATGGTTCTAATACCATTACCAAATGGGTTAAAGGAACAAGGGGTTTATTTTCTCTTATGAGAATTTGTCTGGCTATAGCTCTCAGTTCAGCTTGATAGGAGAGCTTATACAAACACCATCAACTGTCAAGTTAACACCTGTGTCTAACTATGACACTACATATGGCTGTTCTGAGAAACATAGAAGGAGGCCACACAGCATTAACACACAGTTGCTGCCCATACTCCCAAAGACAAAGCATAGGAATAATGGGCAGAATAGTGGATGCACCATGGTAATACCAATATTTTTTGTTGTTATTTGTGGTAACCCTAACCCTATCCTTAATCCTAAACCCTAATAGTAACCCTGAAAAATGAATATTCTTTATCTGTGTTTCTCAGCTGACTATGGTTAAATCCTGTGGACACCTATTTTATTGTTGAATCTCATTATATAATGATATTAAATGAGTAACATTTTACTATGCATCTACATATATTATACACATACTATATAATCAGACAACAAGCATAACTCAAATTTTTACATATATTATATATATGTGAATTACAAAATCTACAAGTAAAATAATACATAAAATGAATCTGTTTTAAATAAAACTGATTGACATATAAAGCTTTATCTACCAGTATTATTAAGAAATTTGATAACAATAATAGCCTATAAAGCTCTTGTCTGACAAAACTACAAATAAATGTAATTCAATCTTAGGCCCAAAAGAAAGTGAAAGATCAGGCTTGTTTAAATTTTACTGAGCATGATTGTAGAAATACTACCGAATAGATACAACTCTTTGTATCTATGTAACAATAGGACTTTGAGGTGCAATATAAAATGTTTCAGTATAGCTGGACTTCTGCATTACATTTTATATTTTAAAAGTTCAAGATGGAATACATAACTTGCTACAATTTTTTGGAACCAAAATATTTCCCACATCCTCCTGTTTCTTTTTCTCTTTTAAAATTATTTATATATTAGGAGACTGAGAGAGAGAAATAAAAAGAGAAAGAGAGAGACAGAGCAAGAGAGAGAGAGAGAGAGAGAGAGAGAGAGAGAGAGAGAGAGAGAGCACTTGCACGTCATGGACAGAAGCCAGCTCTCTCTGTCAACCATGTGGGCTCCTACATTCTCTGTTTCTAAAATCTCCTATGGACAATACAATTCCAAACCACTGAATATCCTAAGTAGCATTCACTTTTGCATGTATTATATATAGAGAATATGGCAGGAATAATTTTCCTAGTATTTATGCCAAATCTACTAATACCCCATTTAAAGCACTTATTTGCATTTCCTATAATTTTGAAAATGTGTTCTTTTAAATATCAGTTCCTGGAGTGGTTTATGCTTTACTCTTCTCTGTGCTTCCACAGAAATTAACATTAACACTTATGTTACAGATTCTTAGTGCCACAAGAAAGTGAGTCTCAAACTGTAGGCCTAAACATTTCAAAATTGTAAAGGGCCTTTAAGCTATGAGCAGAAGAAATCCTGCAGGTCTCCAGCAATTCTTCTCAGTCACTCTTATTTCAATAGTTGCCTTTCGCTTCCTTCCTCACTTTATTGCTTTGTACTATTTAATTTAGACAAATATTCTCAGGCTACTTCTCAGGAAAGATTTGTACAAACCATTCTAAAACTCTGTATGTGTGTGTGTGGGGGGGGGGCTGTGAGCATTCTATGGCACACATATGGAGTTCAAAGGAAAACTTTTGGGAGTCCATTCTCTCTGCCACCATTATATGGCTTTTGTGGGTTCCAGGGTCCTAAGTCTCACCTGACAAACATTTCATCTACATCTTCTGCTGGGACCCCAGTTTCATCTTAAAATCATGAAATTAACCAAGTATAAAAATTGACTAATTGTCATAGTTAGATACAGATGTCCACTTGACTTTTGAGGTTTTGTACTCTGGCACATTTGTAGAGAATTAGTAGTCGAGGACATCCCAAAGAGAATCTGATTATCTAATTGATGGGGTCTGTTCCAACCCATGATGGGTGGAGCTAGTTCCTGGTTAGGTAACTAATATGGAGGGTGCTGGTTGAGAAAAATCTTCCTGTATACTTGGCCAGACATGCTGGACTGACATGTAGAATTGTCTCTCTCTCAGTGGTCCTATGAATATAATGTGGCCAGTTCCCTCGGCATCTGGTATTAATGGAGACTTTTCTGCCAAACCTGACAAAGACCTATAACCAGTCTATCTTCAAAGACAATAAACCTGTTGTCCCTCAAGCTGCTTTGTCAAGAATCTATCAGCAACCATGAAGAGTAACTGCAACAACACACACACTGACTTTACTATTATAATTTGATAAGTAACATATGCTTGTTTCCCATATGATACTGCTATTTTGTGGATATGTTCCCTTGCTGATAATGATATTGAAAATGTTTCTAAAATAATACTTACCTGGCAGGGGAGATACCATGATCACGAAGGTGGTTTTCCCAGGGCAAGGCTTATCCATTGCACTCCGGATGTGCTGACCCCTGCGATTTCCCCAAATGTGGGAAACTCGACTGCATAATTTGTGGTAGTGGGGGACTGCGTTCGCGCTCTCCCCTTTTAAAAAAAAAAATGTTTCTAAAATAGATGCAAATCATGAACTGGAAAAAATATTCCATTTAATAAAGGATAACTTTATAAATAATTCTATAGGATGCTAAATATTTAGAAAACAATGGTTTTACTTCTATTAAAATGTTTTCATACATTTTATGTAATTTACACAACTATAATCAGAGCAGTAAGTTTCATTCTAAAACAGCAAATAGATAGAATACCATGAAGAATAAAATTAGCTAATTGTATAAAAAGTTTCTTTTACCTTTTTAATAACTATAAGCAAAAGGCAGGTGAAGTGTTTTAAAAATCAAGCAATCAGCAGGTACAGATTTTCATGGAAGTCTGTTTTTGATTTTAGACATGAACTCATATAACTTTTTTTGTATGTGAATTTTACTTACCTATTTACTTAGTGTGTGTGTGTGTATATGTGTATGTGTGTGTGTGTGTGTGTGTGTGTGTGTGTGTGTGTGTATCAGAGGGTACCGTGTGTCCCTATGGAGGGCCAAGGCTGACCTCGAGAATTATCTGCAATTTCTTCTACTTCTTTCATTTTTTCCTCTGGGATTTCCTAGGTTCTGCCTTCCAGAGCTGAAAATGTAGACCTTGCCATTTCCACCTGACTTTTCTTTTCTTTTTTTTTTTTATTAAAAATTTAATTATACATTTTAAATTTTTTTTACCAGTTCCCTCCCTCCCCCTCCTCCCCCCGAACCCCCTCCTCCCCCTCCCCATCTCCCAGTGCCTCCCCCCCATTCCCAGAGAGTCCTTTATTGTGTACGCCTAACTCTCCACTGGGTCCTCCTCTCCGATGACATATAAGGACCCAGTGGCATTTCCATAAGCCCTTTCTCTTGTTCCCCTTAAGCATAAGATCACTACTATGGCTGTCAATCCCTTGCCTCCACGGGGTCTCGGTGCCCTTAACAGATGCTAGACTTATGAGGGCAACAGTGTCGCTGGACATTGCACAGGGCATGCAAAGTCCCATTATGATTGCTTTGGCCCCAACTATTGTTGAGAATCTTGCAAATCGTTGCTCCTCCCATCCTTTTGCTCTTACAATCTTACCGCCCCCTCTTCCGCAAATGTCCCTGAGCTCCAGGATGGGGAGAGATTAGGCTGGCCTAGTTCTATGTGATTGATATACAGTCTCTGAAGTTCTGGATTGTGGTTTGATGATTTTCTTTTGCAGTTTTGCTGCTCCTGCAATGCCCTTCACTCTCCACCTGACTTTTCTATGTGGGACATGGGATCCAAATTTAGGAGCTTGTACTTGTGAGGCAGAGTCTTAACCCCTGAGCCATCTTTCCAGCCAATCTATCTTTTTTTTTTTTTTTAAGCATTGGGAATGTTTAATCCTCTGATTGAATGCATTCTTGGTTTCCTTTATTTGTAAACACTCTATCACAATTGCTTTGGGCCATTATTACTATATTTTTTAACTTAACTCTGATTACATGCTATATTTCTAATTATAATCACATTCTATGTTATAAATTCAACACACAAATGGATAGGACTAAAATCAATCAATCAATCATTATAATTTTTAATTATTTAAATAAAATAAAAATTAACATATAGTTTCAAGAAAATGTGCATAAGCATTGAGTAATATAGTGGTTCATCCTAGCATGTGAATATTACATTAATTTAGGTGATATGAAGCTTCCAACTTAAAAAAATGTAAACTTTGTGTAAAATACAAAAACATATGTTATTCACAAAAAGCAATGTAAGGAACACACAGAAAAGGCATAATTATGGGATACAATATAAATATTCATAAAGATATATTTTATCAAAATAGAATTTGGATAAAAATTAGTAAATAAGGCATCAAAGTGAAATTAATTACATAAACAAATCAATAAAGATGTACGTTTAATGTACATTTTTTCATCAAAACTTGTCAAGTGATATTCAAGAGATTTCATGAAAAAAAATTCATGAGAACACATTTATTGTTGGACCAAGTAGAGACATGTTTAGAAAGATTCACAAACATTGGAAAATATTACCCTCAATTTATATGTGCAGAATTCTGAACATAGTAACAAGAAGATATATATTCTTAAGCATATGGGCTATTTAAGAAATGACCAGATGTTAGCATATTTCATCATTTAAAAAGCATGGATTCATATAGAAAACATTACCTAAATGTATTGTCATTAACCTAGAAACAAAGTTTCCATATGTTTAGAAATAAGGAAATAAAGTTCTAAATAGGAAACAGGTTGAAAAAGGGTCACAGTGGCATTTTTAAAATGTTTTCAGTTGAATGATAATGAAAATGCAACAAATCAAATCTTTGATAAGCAACTTTATTGTCATGGGGTTGAAATCTGCATTTTGTTGAACTTGCAAGCACAGTATCAAAAATGAAATAATGAGTAGTTTTGGGAAAATATAAATACAATTACTGAGAAAATGTAGGGAAATAAGTTTACAAAATCAATAAAGTAAAAATAATTATGAAGCAGAAAGAAAACACTGGTGACAAGATATGTGGAAGAAAAAAGGAAAGTAAGGAAAAAAATGTGAATGAACAGAGGGAGACAGAGAATCAGAGATAGAAAAAAATAGATTAGGAAGGAAAAGCTAAATATATCATATACTTACTAATCTTACATGTAGTGAATTTTTTCATAACAATGACAAAACACACTTGCTTTCAAAAACATAATTTCAAAAAGAACAAAATGCCACCATACCACTTAACATATTAAACCACCAGATGCATGATTTTAATACAAATTTGCAGTTTAATTAAATGCTTGAATTTGCTTTGTTTACAGAATATTTGCATAACGCTAGGAAAACAATTAAGGTAATTTTACATTGATTGATACAGTATATGAAATCCTGGTCTGCTTATAGACAAAACTACATTTAGCAATGTCAAACATATTTACAAATTAAAAACATCAAATATTTAAGATCAAATATGTATAAATGCATTAAAATAAATTAAGACATCTTTTTTTAGAGAATTTTTTAAAAATTTTTATTATTATTTCCGCTCATACAAACTCAATAGGTAGACCAGTTCCCTCCCCCCCTCCTCCTCCCCCTAAACCCCCTGCTCCCCCTCCCTCCCTCCCCATCTCCCAGTGCCTCCCTCCCCAATTCCCAGAGAGTCCTTTATTGTGTATGCCTAACTCTCCTCTTTGGTCCTCCTTTCCGATGACGTACAAGGACCCAGTGGCATTTCCCTGAACCCTTTCTCGTGTTCCCCTTAAGCATAGAAACACTACTGTGGCCGTCAATCCCTTGCCTCCAAGGATCTTGGTGCCTTTAGCCGATGTTAGACTTTGTGAGGTCAATAGTGTGATGGACATGGCACAGTGCATGCAAAGTCCTATTACGATTGCTTCAGCCCTAACTAGTGTGGAGACTCTTCAAATCATTGCTCCCCCCATCCTTTTGCTCTTACAATCTTACCGCCCCCTCTTCCGCAAATGTCCCTGAGCTTCAGGATGGGGGGAGATTAGGCTGGCTTAGTTCTATGTGGTTGATATAGAGTCTCTGAAGTTCTGGATTGTGGTTTGTTGATTTTCTTTTGCAGTTTTGCCGCTCCTGCAATGCCCTTCACTCCATCCTGATGGGCACTAAATTAAGACATCTATGTAAGAAGTAAGCCATTGAGGAATAAATAATCCATGTACACATAGGTGGATATAGTTGCTAAGATTATAATCCTCAATTATCTATTGATAGAGACATATTTAAATAGTCATAGAAATAAATATGTATTTAAGTTGAAATCCTGAGTAGTTTATAAAGAAGCATGTCAAATTAATTCAATCATCGATGGAGGCACAACTGGCTAGTCAGAGTAAAAAAGTAAAGAAACATAGAAGACTACTGATTATATTCAAGCTCCACACTTTCCAGAAAACACAGATATATTAATCACACTAGAATCCACATGATCTGGGTTTTTTTTGTTGTTGTTGTTGTTATTTTGCTTTTTTTGTTGTTGGTTGGTAATTTTTTAAAATTTTTATTTCTCCCACTCATACAATATATGATAACTATCTCATTCCCCTCCCTCCACCCCTCCCTGGACCCCCTTGCTCCCTCCCTCCTTTTCTCCTTCCTTTTCCCCTCTCCCTCCTTTGCTCCCAATACCCCCTCCAACTCTGGAATAAAAGTTGACTTACAGCAAAGTCTCCACTGTAAGATTGTGAGGAAGAGAAGATCCCTTCAATAAATGTGTAAAAAAGACTTGGCCTAGCAAACAGAAGAATCTGAGTTAAGATCCCAGATCCCGAGCAAAAATGCTGGGCAGAAATGTCAAAGGCGTGCACTTTTTGGTCTGGAAAGCAGAGTCTGGGTGAACCAACAGGGAAACAAAAAGCAAGTAGAGCAACTCCGGATGATACCAGAAGTCACCCAGACCTGCACAGTGCCCCCTGATGCAAACAAATTTAAAGAAAGAAAGAAACACAAAAACAACGACTGTGGAGAACTTATCTCATACAGAACTTATATTTTTCTATCTTACTATTATAACAATCTGTACAGGATTATACATAGAAAAGTTCTTGGAAGACATGGAAGAAAAGGATCACGACAGAATAACAAAGACCTTTGTTCTTAAAAAGAGTACAAAAAGTATTTCTTGAAAGAAGAGAGACTCTATCTGTAAAACAATGGATCTATGGACTTGTTTCTTAGATCAATCTCCAAAAGATAGAACACGGAGAGTGAAAATTAGAGTTAACGTAATTTTTTAATATCTTGCAAAGTCTTAAAATGTAAAATGCAAAAAACAAATTGAATATATGTTTTATGAGTAATATATTTTCTTCATAGTAATTCTTTCAAAAGTTATCCAAGTACATTAGCTACATGTAAAGTGCCCAACGCCAGGTGTGATAATATGAATACATGTAAAAATCTATTGATTTTATATATTTGCATAAAAATGTAGAGATTTAACACATCAATTGTATATTAGTAATATATAATATTGCATTGGTAATGCATGACTATATTTCAAATATATAAACATTTGATATAAGCATTCTCAAAGCCAATATGTAGGTATACATTAAAAACAAGTAAAGATTCACAATACTTATAAATAAATATAAAACCATTGATACTTTTGAGTATTTTCAGCAGGACAAGTGTTGTAGTTCAGCTTACACTGCTAATGGGAGTAAAAACACACACAACCTATGTGAAACATGGTTTGGCATCCATCTACTACAGTTAAAGCTTTAAACATACTGTTATGGTTTGGAATGTGTCCCCCATCGTCACATATGTTTGGGAAGGTCATGGCACCTTTGAAAGGGGGAATCTTGCTGGAGGAAGGCAGTCACGTGAGGTGGATTAGCTCCACCTTACCTCCAGGAGGGATCTGCTTTTACAGCAAGGAGTCTTGTAGGTCTCAGTCTCTAAAATGTCTAAAATGACTAAGCCTTCCTCCAGATTCAACCAACCAGCCATGCTACCTCCAATATGAAAAACCGTTTCTCCCCTCTGGGACCTTAAGCTGAATAAATCCCCCTTTCTCCCTTAAGTTGTTTGACTTTGAATGCTTTCTCACAGCAAGAGAAAAGAGTAAGCATTACACAGGCTATGAGAAACTCATTCCACAGGAAGTTAACCAAAACATAGCTGTATCTCTTCCATATATTTGAACATGAATTCTCATGTTTATTTTTTAATTACCTTCAAACTAGAAATTATCTTGTCAAAAACAAACCTAAAAATTCATTGTTACTGTAAATTTCAAAGTTTGACTGAAAATGAAAACAAAAGTAGATGTAAACAATTAGATGAATAGTGTGCACAAATCTGAGCAAAAAGAAACTAATATCAAAGAATTACATTTTTTATATTAAAAAAACATACTAGTTACAATGGCCGATATGTTATTATGTGTGTAGGGAAGAAAACCTCAGAATGTGATGGAGTTTCTTAATTGCATTTTAGGACAGCATTAATTTGCGGACACGGAGAAAGTTATACATTGAAAATGGGAAGAGGTGGTGGTTTTTGCACCCACTGTGAATGACATAGGTGCCTCTTCTAGTCTAAATTTTTATGCCAAACATTTTTCTAGATGTACAGCATATCTCATAAGGTAAAATTAGGAATTAAGAATGAAGATCAGAAAAGTATTTACGTCTTTCCACTCTGGGTCTCGGTGGGCTCACTGCTGTTTGTGATAAGGTTGTGGGAGCAGCTAAGCCACACCCCAGACCCCAAGTCATCAACAGGATCTACTAGCCAGTTGCACCTTCCACTGTGGGTCCCAGCAGACTCCCTACTCTTCCTGGTTACAGCATGCCCAACAGCCTCCATCAAGGCACTCTTTATCCTCCTGTGGCGTTCTTTCTTTTTTTCCACCTGCTTTCTTTCCCTCTCCCCCAACCCATAATCATTAAAGAACTTTAAAGTTTTCAAAAATTTAGCACAGTCCAGAAAAACTTTTTTTTTTAAATTTTCCCACATTTATTTATTTATTTTTTATTTCCACTCATACAAACTTAACAGATACACCAGTCCCCTCCCTCCCTCCAATCTCCCACCGTCCCTGTGCCCCCCTTCCCTCCCCCCTCCCTCCCCATCCTGCAGTGCCTCCCCTTCTCCCAGATCCTTGGAGGCAAGGGATTGACAGCCAAAATAGTACTCTATGCTTGAGGGGAACAAAGGAAAGGGTTCAGGGAAATGCCACTCGGTCCTTGTATGTCATCGGAGAGGAGGACCCAGAGGAGAGTTTGGCATGCACATTAAAGGATTCTCTGGGGATTGGGAGAGGGGAGGCACTGGGGGGCGGAGAGGGAGGGGTAAGGGGAGGGGGAGCAGGGGGGTCGGGGGGAGGAGGAGGGAAAGAGGGAAACGGTGTACCTATTAAGTTTGTATGAGCGAAGAAAATAAAAAATGTTAAAAAAAATTGGCAGGATACTCAAAAAAAAAAAAAAAAGACATCTGAGGACTTCTAAAACCATCCCATCAAATGGGAGAGAATCTTCTCTTCCAGCTCTAAGATAAGTAAACCCTTTTTACCTTCTTATTACTCTCAATTGCTAGTCACTATAGTTTAACATCTTCATATAGCCTACCCAAAAACCAATACAACTTCAGGGACTAGACCATTCACCCTCATACATCACCAAGGAAGTAAACCTAAAAAGTCACTCCATACTAATCTTCAATCCCTGTCTACTAAACACACCTTAATTAATATATTAACATTCCAGTAGCCTCTTCTAGGAAACAAAACCAAGCAACCCCAGGCAGAAACATCCAACTCCAAAGCAAACACCAGTAATAACTCTCAAGTGTAGTAATACTGTCTAATTCAGTTCAGCCAAAAATACACATCAAGAAGGACATAGGAGGTAAAACAAAAAAATGCCCAAGTTACAGGGTAAATCCATGAGAAACAAAAAACAAGATAGCAAATCTCCTGTAAAAAGCATCAATCTCATAATGATGGAATTCAACCAGAACAAAGTCACAGAAAATAGCCAAGAAAGCCATATCCGAGATAATGATTTTCAAAGACTTATCTTTACTATGAATAAATAAAAGAGGAAATCTTAGAGGAGTTAAATAACCACATTGACCAATCTGAACAGAAACACAACAGGCACTTGGATGAGATGAGAATGAAGAAACCAAAATAGGCATAGAGCTGTTTAAAAAATCCCAAGCAGAGCTTAAACTTGAACTAAAAGACAAGCTATGGTTAACCTAAAACACACCATAGAGTATTATCAGCAGAACTAATGAAGCAGAAAATAGAATATCAGATCTTGAAGACAAAATGGAAGAACAAAAAAACCAGTCTAACAAAGAGGATGTTAAAGCCAAAAAGATACTTGAGGGGAACATTCAAGAGTTATGAAGAAGCCTAACATGTGCATTCATGGAATATCAGAACAAGAAATCCAAAATACCATACCTGAAGAAACTTTTCAAATTATCATAAAGGAAAATTTTTCACATCTAAAGAAAGAGAAGCCCATCTAAATACAGGAGGCATATCACACCCTAACATATATGACCAAAATTGAAACTTGCCACAGAAAATAATAGTAAATCACAATACATACAAGAAAAGGAGAATATGCTGAGAGCTTAAAGAGATAAAACCAAGTCACTTTTGAAGGAAAATCTATTAAAATAACAAATAATTTTTCAATGGAAACAGTAAAAGCCAGAAAAGCTTGGAAAAACATACTTCAAGTATGGAACAAGTACTATCTAACTAGTGTGATACACTAATCAAAATTATCACTCATGATTAAGGGTAAAAGAAAAATTCTCCACAATATGGACAATTTGAAGACATATAACCACCAAACCAGGCCTTAAAAAATGCTAGAAAAGCTATTCAAGCTTGAAGAAAAGAAAGAACAACACATCTAGGAGGACACAATGGAAGTATAATACTACCAAAACCTATAAGCTAAATAATACACATATGAAAGCCACTACACACAAAAAAAGTCAGGAATCAAAAGTAATTTCTCCATTATCACCCTAAATATCAATGGGATTAACTTACCAATCAAAAAACACAGGTTACAAACAAGGATGAGAAATCTGATGCCTTCAGGAAGCCACAAAATATAGCCACAGTCAAAAAGTAAAAGATTGGTCAAAAATAGTTCAAGCTAACAGATCAAGGAAACAAACAGGGGTAGCAATTATGTTATTTGACAAAGTGGATTTCAAAGCAAAGAAAATCATGAGAGATATAGAAGGATACTACATTTTACTTCCAAGAACAATTCACAAGGAAGACTTCACAATACCGAATATATATACATCAAATATGGGTTCATCTACATTCATTTAACAAATACTACAATGCCTAAAATAACATATCAATCCCCAAACAATAACAGTTGGCATTTACACTACCCCCACTCTCAACATGGGATAGATCAACCGGTCAAAAACTCAACAGAGGGGCTGGAGAGGTGGCGCAGGGGTTAAGCCTCTGCCTTGCAAGCATGAAGGTCCTGAGTTCGGATCCCAGATCCCACGTATAGACGCCAGGCGGAAGCAGGGGCGGCCTGCGCTTCTGGTCCTGGTAGGGCGGAGCCTGTGAATCCCGGGGCAGAAGGAGGTGGAGGCGTCCGTGGTGGTTCCTGAATTCGTCCGTGGTTCTACACACACACACGCGTGCACGCACACATACATATGCACACACGCACAATTGAATAAATAATAATAATAATAATAAAAATTAAAAAAAAAAAAAACTCAACAGAGACAACCCTGGAATTGAATCAAACCCTTGCCGAAATGGACCTAACAAATCTTTTTTTTTTTAAATTTTTTTTATTATTATTATTTATTCAACTGTGCGCATGTGCATGTGTATGTGCACGCACGTGTGTGTGTGTGTGTCTGTGTCTGTGTGTCTGTGTATGTGTAGAACCACAGACGAACTCGCGAACCACCATGGACGCCTCCACCTCCTTCTGCCCCGGGATTCACAGGCTCCGCCCTACCAGGACCAGAAGTGCAGGTCGCCCCCGCTTCCGCCTGGCGTCTATACGTGGGATCTGGGATCCGAACTCAGGACCCTCCGCTTGCAAGGCGGAGGCTTAACCCTTGAGCCACCTCTCCAGCCCCGGACCTAACAAATCTTTAATCAACCATCCTCCTCAGCACGAAGAGCATATTCTTCTTAGCAGCCATGGAACGTTCTCCAAAATAGATCACATATTGAGCCACAAAATGAATCTCCACATATTCAGTAAGTTGAAATTTTACCCTGTACACTATCAAACCACCATGGTCTAAAGCTTGACACCTACAACTCCACAAATAATAGAAAAGACAATAATTCTTAGAAATTAAGAAATTCTGAGAAATGGGTTCAGAAAGAAATAAACAAGGAAATTCAAGATTTTCTAGAAGGGAATGACTATGAAAATAAAATATATCAAAATATCTGTGACACAATAAAAGCTTTCCTAAGAGGTAAGTTTATAGCTCTCAATGCCAAAATCAAAAATATGCAAACATCATAATTAAATTGTTAAATACTTAACAATGCAGCTTAATGCTTTAGAAACACAACAGCAATCTAAACTCAAAAGCACTAGAAGAAAGGAGATTAGCAAAATCAGAGGAGAAACATCTGAAATTATCATAAGGAAAATAATATAAAGAATCAACCAGATGAGGGGATAGAGAGGTGGGTCAGGGGTTAAGCCTCTTCCTTGCAGGCGGAAGGTCCTGAGTTGGGATCCTAGATCCCACATATAGATGCTAGGCAGAAGCAGTGGCAGCCTGCGCTTCTGGTCCTGGTAGGGCGGAGCCTATGAATCCCAGGGCAGAGTAAACAAGGAGGAGGTGGAGGAAGTCCATGGTGGTTCCCGAATTCACCCATGGTTCTACACACACACACACACACACACACACACACACACGCACACACACACACGTGCACACATGCACACACACACAATTGAATAAAAAAAAAGAATGAATCAGATGAAAAGCTGTTTCTTTGAAAAAATCAGTAAGATTGATACACCCCTAGCTAAATTAACCAAAATCAAGAGAGAGAATACCCAAATGAACAAAGTTAGAGTTGAAAAAGGAGTTACATAACTAATACTCAAGAAATACAGAGAATTATAAAGTCATATTTCAAAAACATACTCCAGAAATTTAATAACACAAAAGAAATGGATTGATTTATGAATGAGCACAACTTACTTAAATTGAATCAGGAAGTTTTGAATTATTTAAATAGTCCTATACCAAATAAGGAAATTAATGAATTAATCTTGCATTTTTCCATCAAAACATGTCCTAGACCAGATGGAATCAGTGCAGAATTTAACCAAACATTTAAAGAACAACTAACACTGCTATTCCTTAAAATATTCCACAAAACAGTGAAGGAAGGAACACTTCCAAATTCTTTCTACTAAGGTAATGTCATACTAATCCCAAAACTTACTAAAATACACTTAAAAAAGAAAACTCTAGGTTCATCTCTTTGATGAACACAGATGCAAAGTTTCTCAACAAAATCTTAGCAAGTCAGATTCAAAAACATATCAAAAAGATCATTCACTGTGATCAAGTAGGTTTTATCCTGGGCACACATGGTTGGTTCATCATACGCAAGTCAATAAATGTAATAAATAAATCATATAAACCAATCCAAAGTCCAAATTCACGTGATACTTTTGACAGATGTAGAAAAAACTTTTGAAAAGACCCAACATCCTTTTATGATCAAAACTCTAGAGACAGTTGGAATAGAAGCAACTTATATCAACATAATAAAAGGTGTATATGCTAAGTGTACAAAAATCAATGGATTTCTTATACACCAAGGATGAAAAGAGTGAAAAAGTCCTAAGAAAAACAATCTCATTTACTATAGCCCCTTAAAAAATACCTAAATATACCCTAAAATGAAATAACTTGATATAAATCTAGCCAAAAAAGTGAATGATCACAACAGAAAATAGTAATCTAAACTTGGAAAAATAAATTTATATAAATTAAAATTACAAAGCAATCACAAATTTGCATAATCACTTAAATGATAACAGCAAATGGAAAACTTGGAGACAGATTACAAACACTTATTCAAAACTCCATAGAACAACGTGGATACAAACTGTAAAAGAAATGGAAAGTCATTTTGAATGTCATGAAAGAACAAGAGAAAAAACTGAAAATAAAGAAAATACTAGCTGAGAAGTTTCCAGATTTAATTGAGACATGACTACTAAAATTTAACAATCCTAGCATAATATACTGTTTATGAATAAATTAGATTCCATGTGAGTATCACATTGCCACTAAAATTCTAACTGCTTCAGCCAAGAAAAATAATCCTGACTTTCCAAAATGTAAGAAAGCTTCCTCCATTTATATATACACACAGAAGTATAGATATGACTCCAGTTATAAAAATAATTTAGCTTGTAAAGATATCTATGAAGAGTTAACATAGACATGAAATATAAAAGAAAAGGTTTTACTTTTTAATGTAAATGAGACAAAGTCATTCACTTGGTTATATTTTTAATCTTTAAGCATATGTAATCATTCATTTTTCTTTATTAAGTAATTCAAAGCTGAGCCTCCTGACTCCAGGACATTATTTTAAACATCATAGCAGGGAAACTCCACTGTGAGAGGTGACTTTTTGACCCTCCCACCTAGAATTCTCAGGTTATCAGAGAGGAAGGTGAGAGGTGTTGATACACTGTGGTGCTTCCTCAAATCTGAAAGGTAAAAAGATCATTTTAGCTTCAAGGTTAAATTATTAAGAGTAAACTTGAAAGAAGGAGTGCAAGTGACCCCAGATGGAATTAACAGCTCTTCTTAGAGCCTGTGCAAGAAATCATTAGATATTTCTAGCATTAGCGTGAATCTGAGTTATTACTATGAAAAGTCCTACCTCTGCAGACAGAGGAAGGAAATGATAAAGTACTGTAACAACATATATCATGAATGAATACTTAACTAATAAATGTTTCGTTAATGCGATGTGCTGTAGGTAGAGAAAAGAGAGCATACTCTCTGACAGAGAGATCTCCACTTCGTAGCCAATCATTTTCTTTGCTGTGATGCCTATTCACACTAGCAGTATTTTTTTTTTCTGTATGGCCTAACAGCATTAATGTTTTAAGAAATATCGATGTCCCTCTCTATTCTGCAGTATTTATGGAGCATGCCAATGTGTTTATGAACAAAGAACTTGCTTCTGCAAAGCTAGAAGCCATGTAGTTGCAAGAGATTTGAAAATACAGTGGGAAAAACAGGATTGAGGAAAAAGTGTTGAAAGTTGTAGAAAAAAAAGAACTATTATTTATTGGGAAATGTACACTGGAGGATTCCATGATTTTTGGAGTATTAATATATCCAAGCTGTATTGAATTTGTTAGAGACTAATCAAAAGAAGAGCTATTCAATGTTAGCACATAAAAATGGCAAGAGAAATTGATGATTCTGCAACATAGGAGATGTTCTGGAAAGTCCTGTAAATTAAAAAATGAGTAACTGTGCCACCACATTTCAGTACACAGATATTTATTTGGGGGGGCATGCTCAGTTACTATGGGAATTCAATCTCCCCTTATGTGTTTAGAAGAAAAGAAAAATAACCTACTTACATTAGATTGCATCATCCATGAAGCCATTCTGGGGTTTATGACTCTTCCTTCCTCCACAATCTGTGGGTGTCATGCTCAGTCCTCTAAGTCTGTTTTATTTTTCTCACAAAGCTGTAAAGTTCTAAATATTATGTAATAATTTTGTGTATTAGTTTGCATATATATAATTTTATTATAAGAAATAAAATGCTTTCTTATTAGTTGTATAGCTTTCAACACATACATGTTTTTCTACATAATATTCTTTAATATATGGTAATCATGGGACTTCTAAGATCACAATTTCTGTAAGGTAGATTATCCTATATGAAAATTAAATTAATATTTATTAAATTTATATTAGTTGAAAGTATGCTTTATACTCTGTGCCTTTCACAGTCACTACAACTGTTTCTAACAAAATTCTATTCTTATAATGAGTAAGAAAAGATAGAAAGCATTATTGTAAATAAATTAGGAGAGCAAAAAATTTATGTAACCTTTAAACTAAATATAAATCAATTCTAACTTTTAGTACTATACTGTGAAAATAATTTGCTTCATATTATGCATTAATTTCTTCCTTCTGTTTCTTCATAAGGGATATTTATTGAAAAGCTCTTTCTGTGGAGACTGTAAAATATCCAATAAGCCTTAATATTATGAAAGGAACATTCTTATCAAATGTTGCCAGCCAGCTATTGCACAGAGTACAAAATTTCATTAAATGTGTTACCATTACACATGAAACTATTGAAAATATCTTTGATGATAAATGTTACTATGAAACTTTCTTGTATAATGAATAACTTTGAATATACTTAGAAAAATAAGATCTCTCAATAAAAAAAGAAAGCAAAATTGGGTTTGTAAAGTAATCTAGATGAATAAAAATAAATCACTTCAGATTGTTAAAATATGTATAAATAGAGTTATATTTATAGTTGTCTACAAAACTATAAGAAAAAAGTCATAGTAGAACAAAACATACTAACAATAACATCGCTAAATCCTTTGTAGTAAACTTGTTGAGCTCCCTGGAATTAATGTACAATATTTACTTTTGTTGCTGACTCTAGCAGTTTGTTCCATCTCATTAATTCAAGGAGTAAGAAGCATCACGAACCATCAGGAACATCATTAATCCAGAGACCATTTCTGCCCATGCCTAAGTGAAGCTATTAAAGGTATTTCAAGATCTGACTAAAATAGTTATTACAAAATCTAACCACTATGTCTCAATTTATTTTCCTAGATAATTGTAGCAACTTCCTCTTGGGTCATGACCTGATACTTTTTTTTTGAGGGGAATTATTTACTACACTGTCTCTATACCGAGGTGTAGATATAAATCTATGTCAGGAAAATGCCTTACATTTTCAAGGAAATTTTAAAAATGTTTCCATGCCCTCAAATACAGTCCTCACAAAAGATATACATTAACTGACACTATTGGATAGCTTAACAGTTTTTTGATGACTTATGTAATTTTCTGTCATGAAGAAATTCAGTTTTTTCCTTATTTTCCTAAGAATTACAAATATACATTGCCATTTGATTAATAAATTTAATACTTGCTAATCTGTGAGTCAATAGCATATGTATTTTAATATTTGGATTGTACTATATATTCAAGTAAATAACATGATTTTTGAAACATGAGTGTATTATGACAAGCAATTCCAATCTAACTCACATATTTTTTAAACTCATATCATTTTTGTAAGAAAACAAAAACTCTTCTTTTAGCAAATCGTAGGTATGTGTTGTTTAGTTACTTATTACAATCACCATGCACAATATACATCTTGAACTTAGTCCTCTTTCCTGAATTGGACCCTATGAGCTTACCCCACCTGATACCCAGCAAATTTATCTATTCCTTATTTATTTATTTATTTATTTATTTATTTATTTATTTATTTATTTATTTATTTATTTATTTAGTGTGTGTGTGTGTGTGTGTGTGTGTGTGTGTGTGTGTGTGTGTGTGTGATTTATCACTGGGCACTATTTGTCTCTGTAGAGGATCAAGACTGACTTCAGGAATCATCCTGGATGGCTTGTACCTCCTTCTTTCACTCTGGGATTTCCCAGGCTTTGCCTACTGGGGCAGGAAGTACAAGTCATAGCCATTTCCACCTGGCATTTTCAAATGGGACTTGAGATCTGAACTCAGAACCTTCTTCTTGAAAGATAGAGTCTTAATCCTTGAGCCATCTCTCCAACCCAGCATATTTAAATTAATAGTATTGCTTAGATAAAGGGTATTTATGACTTCTTCTTGGCTATAATACACAGTCGCAAGAAAATAAGCATTAAAGTGGGTTTTGTTCTTTTTTTTTTCTTTTCCCTATAAGACTAGCATTGATTCTACTGGTGCATTGTTTAGTGTGGATTATTTTCTCTTCATATGTAGTTCCTCTTAAGAAAACAGATTTCAAGTTTTAATTTTTAGACAGAAATTGGGAATAGAATGGCAATTACCGCATAACTGCCTATTTGAGAGAAATTTTGGGAAAGGTTGATCAATTGATATTGTTAGAATTAGATAATATTATATTAGGGCTACCTTAGAGTTGCTAGAGATAACAATAACAGTCTATAGATTTCACAAAGCTCCTTAAGAAAGAATTTTGAAACTTTTATCATTTTTTCTATATATAATATATGTTATATACACAGATATGTAATTTGTCTTCATCTATAACTATCTTTGTATCTATCTAGATATTTTTTCTATATATAATATATGTTATATACACAGATATGTAATTTGTCTTCATCTATAACTATCTTTGTATCTATCTAGATATTTTTTCTATATATAATATATGTTATATACACAGATATGTAATTTGTCTTCATCTATAACTATCTTTGTATCTATCTAGATACATGTATATCTATATAATTATATATTATGTCATATCAAAATATCTATAACTTTTCATCTTTCATGTTTAAATTAATGATTGCTTGAACAACAAATCTTCTATCAGCAAAATATTTTAAGACTCTATTGGGTGGATTTTGAAAATTCAAATTTTTTCATTATTACTCCTACATTTTCTTCTTTTCCTTACATTTTCTTATTATTCACACCATTTACATGACCCCCGTATTTGATCCTTCTCATTGGGGAAGAGAAAGTTGGAGTGTTTGATTGCTGAAAGACCTTGCTGCAGGCATTGTTATGAAGGAGCCAGATAAGTTTAGAAATGCTCAAAAAAAAAAAAAAAAAGAAAAAAATGAGATCTAAACGTGAGAAGAGACTCAAGTATTTGGCAGCAGATCCACTGGTTTCATATTTATAACTCAATCTACAGGAGTTTATGAGGCAGAAGGGAGAGAAGTGTATGACTCTGCTTAAGGCTAAAACAAAGAAACTTGTGCCTCCTCTAACTCATAAGACTTATGAGCCTGTAATGTATGTCAATTTTTAAAGAAGACTATATGTTTATCTACATGCATCACTGGTAAATGATCTTGTTTGAAGAAGTAAATTTGAAATTATCCACCACTTTTGATCACCTACTCTCCTTGCAGTCTATCTGTATGATTTCAGAAGCTATGAAGTGATGATTAAACTAGTCATCAAATCAGGTATCTGTTAGACACAAGCAACATTAACTGGCACTGTGGAGTCATTGAGGAGATGACTCAATTATCACATCCCTCACTTATCACATACGCATAACACATACCACTACATATTACATGATAACTCTGAAACACATGCTTCGCCACACATTAGAAATTGATTTGGGGAAGGTTGGAGAGATGGCTCATGGGTTATGAATTTACCTCGCAAGCAGAAAGTCTTGAGTTCAAATCCCAGGCCCCATGTAAAAACCACAGGTGAAAAAAGTGGCAGCCTGAATTCCCTGCCCTGGTGAGTGGAGCCTAGAAAATTCCAGTGCGAAGCAAGAAGGAGATAGAAGCAATCCAGGATGATTCCTGAAATCACCCTTGGTCCTCTACAGGGACACAAAATACCCTGTGACACACAGACATACATACACACGCACACACACATGCATGCAAAATAAAATATATATGTATCTTAAAGAAACAAAATTGATTTTATTTCTTGTCATAGAATTCTCAATAATGAAAATTATCACCAGCTTCCTTCTTATACAAATAAAGATGTAAGTATGTGATAGGGTTGAGTGATTCTGAGATTTTGGGATGGTTCATTTGTTAACAGATTCTAAGTCAAGCTGAAAATAGACATCCATATATATTTTAATAAATGGAATAAATTGATAGTAGCAAGTGTCTAAAGTTTGCCTGTTACTGACTCCTTTCTATTATTTCTTTCAAAATTATTCATGCTTTTTTAAATTACAGTGAATTATTTCATTGTTTCTTCTCCACCATTAACCTCACCCATTCCATGTCTTACTCTGAGAAGAATCATGTCTGCAGTTTTGGACTTATTAATAATTATTGATCAGGGAAGTAAAGCCACTGTGATGGTATGGTGAGCTACATTTCCTTCAAATCTTTCATCAAATACATTAAAAAACCATTTATTTCCAATCTTCCATCACAATATATTTAGTCAATGACATGGCCATGAACACATGTAATATCAAATACTATATAGCAGTGATCCATTATTATCTTGATTTTTGCTTGAGTTACGATTAATAATACAGATAAAAGTTAAAGGGCTATATGTCTGCTGATGGTGCACTGTGAAAATCACACAAAATTGAATAGATGTGTTTAATTTTCTCAAAATGATCAACTGCTACAACAAAAGTCATTCATGACAAAACCCAATGAGAGGCAGTCTTATATCTGGTAATCATTTTGCTTTTCCCTTAATGTTTAGGAAAGGATTATTAGATAATGTGATCAAACATGAACTTGTCTCTCAACTAAGTTTAGTTGAATAACAAGCAAACCTATAATTTTATCTTGAACTTCAGACTTTAGAATAGAATTATCCTTTGTGGGTTTTTGAAAAGGACAATAAAAAATGAAACTATGAAGTGTATGAAATTTTTCATGAGGGACATTTTATATTTTATCATAATTTTAAATTATCTATATATTTATATTAGAAAGCCTTACATTAACACACACATATATATACACACATAATTTTTAAACATATGTGAGCATGTAATAGTAGGTCTTAATATTAAGGAGAAAGATTTTTTCTAGATTTTGACTATTTGAGTTCAATGAGAGTTGATTTGTATGTTTTATATAGATAAAATGCCAGACTCTGACTAAAATTTGAAAAGAATCCTTTGCTGCAATATGAAAGAACAAACAGGCACTCACCTGGTATAATTTTTTATAAGCACACATGATTTGAATAAAAAATATTGCCTAGGTTTGTCTTTTTGAGAAGTGTGGCTATCTAACTAAATATGGCTTTCAGATGTAAATAATACATATAACATCTTTTGATGGCATTTAAAATGACTATTACAGGGCTGAAGAGATGGTTCAGGAGTTAAGCCTCTGTCTCATAAGCAGAAGGACCTGAGTTCAGATCCCAGAGCCTATCTGAAAATGCCAAGCAGAAATGGTAGTAGACTGCATTTTAGACACTGGAAGGCAGCACTTGGGAAACCCCAGAGCAAAACATAAAGGAGCTTGAGCTATCCAGGGTTATTCCCCAAGTCACTCTTGAGTCTCCACAGCCTATGGTATGATAGACATACCCACTCACATAAATAAAGAAAAATAAAAAGACAATTACAAATTTCTTTTTAGCAGATAAATAAACTGAGACACTGAGTCTAATTAGCCTTCAATTATTATTTAATCATTGAACAATACAAAATTGTGATTTAAGCTTAATAAGTGTTTTAATGTTATAATGTGAGTTATAAAAATAGTTTAAAACAAAAATTTCTCATACATAATTTTAAGTAGTCAATGTAATTTTATTGAAATTCAAACCATATAAAATACATCAATGGCTCTTGCATGACTATATAACTTAATGTTATATAAAGCAACTTGCCCTTCAACATTTGAATATGATAATAAGTGAATGTACTTAATGTTAATGATTGTATTTGTATGCATATTTACATCCATTTACATCCACATACATTTCGGCATGTATACATTGCATAATTATGTATTGGGGACACATAAAAGTTCATGTAATCCTCATATATCTTTCCTGAAACTATTATGCAAAGCCTCAAGCATGTTCTCACCCAAAAGCATAAGAAAATAATTTACTTGCCTTAATTTATGTGAAAAAATAACAATGAATGTTTGCACCTTCTAAGTTCCAGAATGCCTAGTTATTTCACCCCAAACTATAAAATGTGAAACAAATGAGAATTGAACTTTTGCATCATAAATATAGATTTGCAAATTCCAAGTCCTTTCTACATGCCTTATGTTGCCTTAGCATAAACACTGCCATCATTTTGTAAAAGTAAATGAAATAAGTTTTATTCAAGTCCTGTTTATTATTTAATTTGTGGATAAGCTATTACCAAGAGAATAGCATGGAAGAGCATGATGCTAGTATCAAAAGCTAAAGTTCCAAGTATGTGTACCTCTCCCTTGCAGAATTCCTGGAATGAATGGTAGAGTTTGATAGTTCCATTTTAGAGCCAGAAGTGAAGAATAGTAGGTCACATCAAAAAGAGTCATTGAAATGCCTTCTTTTGTAAAACTTCAAATTGAATTGAAGAATTTGAGGGACTAGGGATTCAATATTTTTCTGAAATACTGGAATGTTTTTATAAAATCACAGAGAAAGTAGAGAACATACAAACAAATATAAAGCATGTGAATTCCTATGAATGCTGAAAGATTTTTGCAGGTTAGTGTTGCTAAGTGAGTTTAATAAAGTTGCCTTGTGAGTCAGATTCCACTAAAGTCCTGTACTTTTTCTATTATTGCTTATAAGCAAAAGGGAAGATTGCTTAAAACATCTAGCCTTCATCCCAGTAATTCAATGATCGTGATAAGCCAGAGTTTCCAGTAGATAATTGAAGAATCCCCTTCCTATATCTTGTGGTATACTATAACTTGTAACATTTGATGTAGTAGAATAAGATGTTCCTACTGAGTTCAGTAAGTAAAGGAGATTCTCAAGAGGTAGCAAGGATTAAGATCTTAAAACACCTCATAACAAAAGGCACCTGGGTGGCAAGATGCTGTTCAGGTTCACATATAGAGCTTTCTGGAAACATAAAATCCAATTGCTTCTTGTGATCTCTGCAGTGGTGATTTTGAGAAATAATAATGTGCATTAAATTTTGTTGAATGTAGAGGCTAGAGAGGTGGCTCAGGGGTTAAGCCTCTGCCTTGCAGGCGGAAGGTCCTGAGTTCGGATTCTATACCCCACGTATAGACGCCAGGCAGAAGCAGGGGCAGCTTGCGTTTCTGGTCCTGGTAGGACGGAGCCTGTCCCGAGGCAGTGTAAACAAGGAGGAGGTGGAGGCGGTCCATGGTGGTTCCTGAATTCATCTGTGGTTCTACACACACACATACACACACACACACACACACACACACACACACACACACACATACATACACACGCACACACATACATGCACAATTGAATAAATAATAAAAAAAATTGTTGAATGTAGTATGAACCTCAGAGTGTCCTCCATGTTCTGAACTCAGGATTGACATGCAAGACAAACTTGTAACAGCTATACTTAGATTTTTATGGAATAGCCAAGAATTGAAAGAATTTACTCATGTTCATGAGCTTATGGAGTATAGACTTCAAAAGCTTACTTGTTTATTTATATTATATGTACCATCATAGGGATATGACTTTACTTTTATAAAGTCATCATAAATTGTTTGGTTTGTGCTGCTCTCTTTTTTTCTTAATTAGGTAAGTATGTAATAAAGCATTCATGTACAATTATCTATACATGTACGAGATTTTTTATAAATATGCAAGAAGAACAATATAGATAGCAAACAACATTATAAACTTATTTAAATATAAGCAAAAGGAAATTTCAAATATCAGTTTGTTTGAAATTATCTTATACAAGAAAAATGCAGATATAAGAAATGCAGGGCAATATACAACGATTAAGTTCTCAGGACCTTTACTGCCTTTGGCACAGCACATGGCAATACATTTTAACATCTAAAGCAAAGCAATGAAGTTCTAGGCAGGGAAAAGCTGCTGAAGAAATGCAAAACAAAACAAAAAAAAACAAGGAATGTCATGGATAGGTTTCCCCCTTCATTTTTAAATTGCTTTGCCCAGAATCTCTACAAATAACTTCTTCTTAGGACTCGTTTTTTTAAAAAAAAAATCATTAATTGCCCAGATTATGATATGATGGGACTGTAAATGCTGTAACACTTTCAAACCCCAAGAAAATACAAGAGTCTTTAGAAACAGTAAAATTGAAGAAGGCCATAGTAAATCAACAATTCAAAATTCTGTACGTGTTAGATTATTTACCCTTGGATAAATAAAATACCCTTGGATAAATAAAATGCACAAACTTTTTTGCATCAAGTTTGATAGTATTATTATGAGTCATATAATGAATAATCTAAAACTGAATGTAAGAGTAAAAGTAAAGATGGCAAGAAAACTCAGTGAGTAAGCTGTCTGCTCCCAAATTTGACATTCTGAGTTTGAATTTTGAGAGTTCATATTGTTGATGGAGAGAGCTAAGAACTGACTTTTCAGCTTTATCTTCTGACCTCCACCAATGTACATAGATGCACGTCTCTCTCTATCTTTCTCTCTCTCATAAATAAATGAAAATTAAAATAAGTAATTTCATGTTTTTTCGGTACTTTAATTGTTAAGTATATTTGTAACAAGTAATTGATCCTAACTAATAGAATTGTTGTATGGTCTTCAAAAATTAAAAAGTTTATTTCTACCTGTCAGTATTTTTCCACATATTATAAAATTACTTCTTTTCATTGAAAATTTACAATGATTATCATCTTATTCATTTTAATTGACACCATAACGTTATTCAAGATTTCAGAAAGCATTAAAGGATTGACTTCTTTGTTATGGAGTTTATGAATGATTATGTCTATCTATATATCTCCGCAGTAAAAGTCATCACAAAGCTTTTCTATGAGGCATTCAAAGACTTTCAAAGAATTTCTTTCACTCTGAGATTATCTGACTCACAATTATTAATTGTGGTGGTATTTACTTCTTTTACATGTCATTTTTGTATGAATAAAAGCAATGTGCACTGAGTATTTTATGGTACTTTTGGTTTCTCTTGCCATTACTAAGATTTGGTATCATGGTATAAAGAAAAGTATGCTGCATTTCCAAATGTTTTCTCTAAAGTCACTGAAAATCAAGATGAATTCTATGCGGTAAGACTGTAAGAGCAAAAGGATGGGAGGAGTAATGATATGCAAGATACTTCACACAAGTTAGGGCCGAAGCAATCATAATTGGACTTCACATGCCCTGTGCAATGTCCAACACACTATTGACCTCACAAAGTCTAGCATCTGCTAAAGGCACCAAGATCCTTGGAGGCAAGGGATTGGCAGCCACAGCAGAGTTCCTATGCTTAAGGGGAACACGGGAAAGGGTTCAGGGAAATGCCACTGGGTCCTTGTACGTCATCGGAGAGGAGGGCCCAGAGGAGAGTCTGGCATGCACAAGAAAAGAATCTCTGGGAATCGGGGAGGCACTGGGGGGTGGGGAGGGAGGAGTAAGGGAAGGGGGAACAGGGGATTCGGAGGGAGGAGGAGGGAGGGAGGGAACTGGTGTACCTATTAGGTTTGTATGAGCTGAAATAATAATAAAAATGTATTAATAAAGAAATGTGTATGTGTATCTTCTTGGAGTTCCTGTGGAGATAATACAGAGAAAAAAATAAGAATTTGAGAAACATTGAATGTGGTTGGCTTTTAAGTAGGTAGTGGACTCAGTTATAATTTGAAGTCTGAAGTACTTGGTTTGAGTGGAGCTTTTATGGTTATTGATATCTGGAGTTGAGTTTGCTCATAATAACCAAGTGAAAGGAAAATAAAAATTAACAATACAAAGGGAGCTAGATGTGTATCAGCATGTAAGTAGATAACAGATATAAAAAAGTGACTTTGAATGTATACATTATTTTACTTGAACATTAGCCTGAATATAACACTATGGTGTTTTAAAAATCATTTCCTTCATCAAACAAAGTGCATTAAATGTGCTAAATTGTTGCAAAATGTAGCTCCAGATTTCCATGGGCTATAGCATTAATGTTGAAAACACTCTGAATCATTTATTGGAAATGTATGCTAATAAGTAAAAACACTCATTTTCTAAATTATGTGGAAAAGAAATGCCTTTTCTTACACAATGAGTTAGAATGAATTAGTGTCTCTATAAAATGTTTGTCTTAATCCCTGATACTGGTAACTACGTCATCTTAATGATGCAAAGAAAGGATTAAGAAGTTTGAGATTGGGAGAAAATGGCTAGGTCATTGGGGTAGGTCAAATATAATTACAGGAGTATTTCTAAAGGGGGTAAAGTGTCCTAATCACAAAAGAACATACTGTGAGATTAGTCAGGGATCAAAATGCTTGTGGCACATACAAGGACATGATGATGTATGCCCGAAATCCACATAATGCTGGGAGAATGTGGCACTTGACTGAAACTTCAACAATCTTAAAAGATAATGCCAATAGATGCCCACATCAAGCTAGTTAGACAGACTATCACAGTCAGTGGACTCTGCTTCCAGCATGACACCCTGCCTTTGTGAATAAAACAGAAACCTATGGAGAAAGACACAGCACTTCACCTGAGTCTCCACATACCTAGGGGATTAGAAAATGAAGAAACCAAATTCCTCTTCTAAGCTTCCCAGAGGAGATTAGTGTTGGGGCACCTAGTATTTAAGGCTCCTAATTTTAGAACATAAGGTAATAGACTGAGTTGTTTTGATGACTAAGATTATGTTAGTTTTTCCTTTTTTATCTTTAGCAGCAGCAATAGAAAAGTAATGTGCATGATACTTTTGACTTTACCAAGCAATGAGTTATGTCCCCTGTTGCACTTTGATTTCAAGTTTTAAATAGTTCCTTCTGTGTCTGGGTGGACCTGAAATAGTGGCATCCTTCAGGGATGAAGGAAAATGTAGGATATAATCAGTCTACCCATGTAATAAAACTTATTTTATAGCTTGCATAATTTAAACACTCTTATAGAGAGCACCAAAGCAAAGATGAATGGTAAAATGTCTTCTCCTGCCTAGATGTCAAACTGTATGAGGCATGTCTGTGTTGCCTTGCAGCTCTGTTATACAGCTGTGTGAATAGCAAAGGGTCAGTATGTGGAGTGTGTCTGTGGGTATGCAAGTACAATTGTCATGGCAATGTTAATACTACTTCTTTAAACAAAGTGAGAATATTGCACTCTCCTAATGTTCATTTCCTAAATTGTAGGAACTCTAACTGCATTCCAAAAATTACTTCAGTTTCTGCTATTATCGTTCCACATTAAAACTTTCAACTTCACAGACCTTGTTTTAATTTATGGATTTTAATAGGAGTTCTATTCTTTTTTTTTCTGTAAACTGAATGATAGCTGTATTAGGTGACATCACATAATCCTGATGGTCTTGGGAATTGTCCTTAACAATTTAAGTGAACTTTCCTAACAGAAATTTAATATCACTACTATGATTACAAAATAAGTTATTTTTATGGACTTGAAGCATGTACAGCATTTTCCGTGCTGAGAGACATACTTTGTGAACTATTAAAGAAAGGTGAATCATTTGAAGTAGTCCTGCAATGACTGCTACTATATTTCACTGTAATAGTTCTGTAATAGTGAACAAATTTAAAACATTTTATGGGGCAGACATTGGATCTCTGTGGTATAGCACTTTAGTAGCATGTGCAAGACATCAGAATAACCCACAGCAGCACACACAGACACACACATGTGCACACACACACACACACACAGAAAGATACAGAAAAATAGTATATTTTATGAATTTTATTTTTCTGGAGCAAAATGTTTCTAATAAAATGTAGAAAGTGTTAAATAGGGAGTTAACTCAACAGGCAAGACTAATATTCCCTGGAGTCCACATGATAGAAACTTCTACCCATGTAGACACATGATACATGCAATGAATACATATATCAACACTTTACATGAAAAGTTGGTTGAGTTCTGAATGCATCTTTGACCTCTGGGTAAAAAGTTAAGTGTGTAAATAGTGGCTTATTATTTCTTTCCTACAGCCTATGGTCTCCTTGTCTGAAGTATTTGGCTTGGTGTACTGAACCAGGGATATTACCAATTGCTTGATTACTAAAATTTCTTACTCATTAGTGCTACTAGTTATGTAATTTATGATGTAATTTACTTTATGTATATCTATTTTGCTCTAAATATTACTTTATATACAGTAACATAAAATTCCACCCCACGATCTAGTTTTGAAAATAGTTTAATCTTTTTTCATTTTATTATTTGATTATATTTTATTCATGATCGTTTCTTTTTAAACACTGATTAACTATAATGGTTCAACTTGTAATATCAGATATTGTCCCAGCACCTGCTATCAGATATTGTCCCAGCACCTGCTTCCCATGTTACTTTAAAATGGCCCCATTTCTGCTTATTTCCAGCAAGTCAAAATTTTCAGGATTTAATCAAATGCAAGAAGCCTAAATAAAAGAATGGAAAAGTTTGGCCTATTTCTTTTTTTTTTTATTTCCACTCATACAAACTCCCCTATGCCCCCCTCCCCTCCTTCTTCTCTCCCCATCCCCCAGTGCATCAACGGAGCATCCTTTAATGAGCATGCCAAGCTCTCCTCTAGGTCCTCCTCTCAGATGAGGTGCAAGGACCCAGTGGCATTTCCCTGAACCCTTTCCTGTGTTCCCTTTAGGCATAGGAACACTACTGTGGCTGTCAATCCCTTGCCGCCAAGGATCCTAGTGCCTTTAGCAAACACAAGACTTTGTGGGGTCTATAGTGTGTTGGACATTGCACAGGGCATGCAAAGTCCAAATATGATTGCTTCGGCCCTTAACTTGTGTGGAGTATCTTGCATATCATTACACCTCCCAACCTTGTGCTCTTACAATCTTACTGCCCCCTCTTCCGCAAATTTCCCTGAGCTTCAGGATGGGGAGAGATTAGGCTGGCCTAGTTCCAGGTGGTTGATATAGAGTCTCTGATGTTCTGAATTATGGTTTGTTGATTTTTTTTCAGTTTTGCTACTCCTGCAATACCCTTCACTCCATCCTGATGGGTATTAGATATCACCCCCTGGCTAGAGATAAAAATCTGTTAAATTAGAGTCTTGTTATAAGAGTATATTCAAGGCTAGATGTAATAAAATTAGGAAACCGCAGTGAGAGAGGGGTCAATTGCCTATTTGCGAAATGGTTACTTTCTATCTGCCCAACTATACCCCCTCCCCTTCTGGTAAGATCATACCCCATCCATTGTAAATGATCAGGAAGGAAAGTCTGTGAACTTAACCAGATGTCTCATTACTTACTTGTAGTCCTTGATGGTGGCCTGTTTTCTCTGCTGTAACATGGTCCCCTCTCTCCTTGTTACTGGTGTGTCCCTCCTTCCCCATCCCTCCTGTTCATAATCTTTGTAATTACTGTAGGTATTACAAAGATTTATTTTTGAGTGTCTTTAAATGGCTTTGGTACTAGGAGTCACAGTCATTGCTACCAACTTTCAACAGCTGGGATCTGGTGAAATTAAAGAGCTTCTGTTCAGATAAAGAGATTGTAATACGAGCTCAAAGGCAACCCACAGAATGTGAGAAAATCTTCACTAATCACATATCTGATAGAGCTCTATTATCTAGAGTGCACAAAGAACTTAGAAAACTAAATACCAAGGAAACTAATGGTTCAATTAAAAAATGGGCCCTGGAATTTAAAAGAAACTTTACTAGGGATGAAATTAAAATGTCTAACAAATATCTTAAAAAAATGTTCCACATCCTTAGCCATCAGGGAAATGCAAATCAACACTTCCCTGAGATATCATCTCACCACGGTCAGGATGGCAAAAATCCATAATACAAACAATAACAAATGCTGGAGAGGATATGGAGAGAGGGGAACTCTCCTACATTGCTAGTGGGAATGCAGGCTCATACAGACACTCTGGCAAGCCGTCTGGAGATTCTTAAAGAAATTAAAGACTGAAATGCCATATGACCCTGCTATTCCACATTTGGGAATAACCCCCCATACAGCAGAGATTCACCTCGATAACACAAGCATGACCATGTTCGTAGAAGCACTGTTTACAATAGCAAAGTCATGGAATCAACCCAAATGTCCAACAGTTGACGAGTGGATAAGGAAAGTGTGGTACATCTATACAATGGAGTACTACTCAGCCATAAAAATGATGAATTAATGGAATTTGCTGGGAAGTGGATGAAATTAGAAACAATTATATTGAGTGAATATCCCAGACACAGAAAATTAAGTGCCATATGTACTCCCTAATAGGTGGCTCCTAGTTTTGTCTATTTCTACTACCCTTATAGTTTTAACAAATTCAGAAGTCATTTGATTGAAAGCTGGAGTCAGAGGTCTGAGCTGTCTTAGCTCCGTCATGTAAAGCTTTGATAAATAACTGGAAATTGAGAAAAAAATATTGCTAGAATGTGAATGAGTTAGATTTTGGTATGAATGAAAATCCAAAACATGTACATATGGGTTACAATGGATAGTTTTGAGAGTAAGGACTTTCAAGTGTATTGAGTTAGTCTAGAGCTAGATACATTGAAACAAAACCAACATAAGAACATTTTATCTACAAGAAAAGTGGAAAGTAAGCTACAAAACAGATAAAAGGATTTGAAAAATAAATCTAGCCAAAATACTTGCATGTAGTATTACTCTTTATTATATTTATTTAATATGTGAGCAAGTGACCAAAATGGTAAATAGGATCAATTTCATATTTCACAAAAGATAATGTTTATATATGTATATATGTGTGTGCATGCATTCACATTTAAATATGTATGTGTATATGTTTACTTCTATTAATATGTCAAGATGAGAAAATTCTCATATCATTAAGTCATCAAAGAAATGCACATGGAAAACACAATGGGTATTTTGTGTCCAGAACAGCATAAGATGCAAAAGACATTGCATGTAGAATAGAAAACCTACTTTCTACTCATATAAGTTACTGAGAAAGCATATGTAAAATGAAGACCATAACTGGGTCTGTAACTAACAAAGACTATTGGAACCAGGTTGAGCCCCAGGGTCTTAGTCTTGTGTGACACTAGATACCAGAGATGGTACTGCATCTTCTTTGATAAATAAAGGAAATAAAAAAGAGAAAGAAGGAGGTACAGAAGTTGTCATCCTTTGTTGATGAAGATTTATGGAAGCAAAATTTCATAGCCCGTTGATGACAAAACATCATAATAATTTTGGTAAATCACTGAGCAGAATTTTATAGGTTAAACGTGTAGCTATCTGTGAGTTTTTTGCTCATGAAATAAAATGTAAGTAAAGGAATATAATTGATATAATCATGACATGGCTCAAAACAATATAAACCTGACAGATATTATTGAATGTTGATAGTTAATTTTTTATTCCATTTGAGATTTTTTATAAATTTTTCTATCCTTTTTTATTTTTTTAATGTGGATAAATTTAGTTTATTTATTCACTAGTGCTAATATATTATATGGTTACATTGCAGTTTGTTTAATTATTTTCTTAATGTAGACACAAATAATTTCTAATCTTTTGCAATAACAAGTAATGCTTTTATATGGAGTTCATATTAGAGTAACTTGAATAGAGCCTTTTTTTATTTCTTACTAAATCAATTACTAGTTCAATTATTATATCAACTCAAATGATTCCTAGAAAAATGAGAGGGTGAAAATTGATAATTTACAGAGTACATTATTTCATGTTATACAGAAATTTTAATGAGATATTTAGGAGTATCAGGCAGAGAGATATCAAATCCAAGGACAGTCTGGACTGCCTGCAAAGCAAGCATGAGGCCATCATGAATTTCATAAAGCATTATCCAAAACCATCATGTTGTATTTTTTAAGTAGCACCTATATATATCTTCAGATTTTGTTCATATATTAAGTCTTCAGACCATAGACCTGCCAAAATTGATTACTTGTTTTTGACTCATTCTATACTCTCTGGAATCCCTCATGATTGTCCAATTATGCAAGAAGCTGTATAAACTCAATTTTCCTTTCTGATTTTAGCCATGTCCAAGTTTCAAAGAGCTGAAATGGCTGAAATGAGATAATTTACCTATGACAAAATCGCTTGTTTTTACATGCACAGTGAGATGCTTATTAAATTTTTATCCTAAAAGGACTTGTATTTCAGCATGAGAGCTTCCTACAGCTTTGTGTGTGTATGTGTGGGGGGTGCTTTACTGTGCCTTTGTATATGAGGCTGCATCATTACCATTTCAGAACATGAACTCATGATATGCGATGATGCTTTGAGAGAAAACTGCAAATGAAAGTGGAAAGTTGGAGTACTTTCTTATATCACAGTTTGGGGAATAAACATATTCTTTCTCATTTCCCTTGCATTTGTGACAGCGATAAAAGACTTCTGTGTTTTGAGTGTGGATATTTATTTTTAGTCCAGAAATTGGTAATTGTAACTAGTATATTTTCATTTATATTTTATTGCCAAGGTTTCTTTTTGCTGTTAAAATTCAGGGTTAAGTTTCAGGTTGCAAACAGAATTTTTTTTCTACAGACAACAGAATGAAATAGAATAAGTGTTTTGCATGACAAACACTCAGCAATTTCTTTACAGCATTCATAAGAGGAAGGGGAATTTCCAAAGAGGGAGAAATAGTAGGGGAAATTTCAATACAGATCTTATCAGAAAATACAATTGATATCTACAATAAACCACCCCCATTTAAACCAATGCATAGCAATACTGAAACTCAACTAGGAAGAATATAGCTCTAAATACTGCTCTAAAGAACAGTAATTCAGGTATTTTCACCACATGTAGTGCTAAGATCCTGCTAGTATCCAAAGTTATCTTCTATGTTTTTCCACTTCAGTAACATAATACAGTCTTAATTTTTCAAAAGTAAAGATTTTATTCTCTTTGCATTTACCACAATAAAGCATGTTAAATAATAAAATGATCAGGTCTCTCTGGTATGAAATGATTTTTATATCATATTTCTTCTTATAATTCTATGTACCACATCAGTTGAAACAGCTTCACCATGATTTAAAAGTTAATATGCACTGAATACTTATAGTAAAACAAGCAATAATTAACAGTGCACCCAGAGGTTTTGCAATCAAATAGTCAATAGATTTTTATAAACTAAAGGAATTTAGTCTGAATTGGAGATGAAGATTTTTGCTAGATATCATTGATTATGAAACTAAATTAATTCTGAATGAGTTATTTCATCATTGGTATTGTCAATACCCCTTAGATACAGAACTTAAAGCTTAATTCATTTGGATCAGATTACAGAAATGTTGAAATTCTGGTCTACATATAGGGTTTTTGAATTGGTGATGTTAATTGTCTATCTTAGTCTTCAAGTGCCTCTTGAAATCAATAACCTTCTTCTCATATTAATGTAGCTTCCCAGGAAGTCCAGAGAATTTTGAGGTTCTTGAATTAAATACTTCTCACAGGCTTCTGTGGTAACTCAAGGCCACTAAGAGGCAAGTATCCCACTTTATGGGTAAAAAAGTTAGAGATGATATATATTCCTCTTTTCCATGAATTTAGATCCAAACTTTTCATACAATTACCTAGTTGCACTGCAAAAAGAAACAAAATTGTTGACATTACATACACTTCATAATTGTTAGCATTTGCAAATAAATTTAAAGTGACATTTGCTGAGAGACAATTGAAAATACCAATTTTTGAAAGTGTAAGTTAGGGTATGCTTGTTATATCAACTATAGTTGTCATCAGTCTGAAATTTCAAAGAATATATATATATATATATATATATATATATATATATATATATTAGCTTTACATCCAAAATAAAGTGAGATTAGTCAAGAGAAACCGCTAAATAAATTTATATATGTATTCAATATATCTGCAATTGTTTCTTCTAATTTATTCTACTACTACTTAGAAATCATAAAATTTTATGTATTATTGTGGTACTATGTGATTTTTACTGTGTGATGTTTAAATAATCTCAAGTGTATTTATGTTCTTGAATATGTATACATTTTTTAATTGATTTTTTTCCACTCATGCAAACTTGATAGGTACCCCATTCCTCTCCCTCCCTCCACCCCTGCCTGGATCCCCTTGTTCCCTTCCTCCTCCTGGAGCATCCTTTCATGTGCATGTCAAACTTCCCTCTGTGTCCTCCTGTCTGATGATGTGTAAGGACTCAGTAGCATTGCCTAGAGCTCTTCTTTGTGTTCCCCTTCAGTATAGGAATATTATTGTGGTTATTAATCCCTTGCCTCTAAGGATCTTAGAATCTGTGATCCATGCTAGACTTTGGGGGGGTCAATGACATGTTGTTTATTGCACAGGTCATGCAAAGTACTTTTATGATTACTTTGTCCCTAACTTGTGTGGAGTATCTTGCATATCATTGCCCTTCCCATCTTTAGGCTCTTACAATTTTACCGCCCCTCTTTCACAAATTTCCCTGAGATTTGGGATGGGTAGAGATTAGGCTAACCTAGTTCCTGGTGATTAATGTAAGGTCTCTGATGTTCTGAATTATGGTTTGTTATTCTTTTTCTTCTTCTTCCAGTTTTGCTGTTCCTGCACCACCCTTGGCTCCATCCTGATGGTTATTGGATGTCACCTCCTAGCCAGAGATAAAAGGCTGTTAAAATAGAGTCTTATTATAAGAGTAGATTAAAAGGTAGGTGGAATAAGAGTAGGAGACCTTCTAGTCAGAGATAAAAGGCTGTTAAAATAGAGTGTTATCATAAGAGTAGAATAAAAGGTAAGTGGAATAAGAGTAGGAGACTGTGGTGAGGGGGGAATCAGTCTCCCATTTGCAGGATGGTTACTTTCTATCTGCAAGACTCTATGCCCTACCTTTCTGGTGAGATCAAACCCCATCAGTTTCAAGTGACCAAGAAGGAAAGTCTGTGAGCTTAACCAGATGTCTCATTATTTACTTGCAGTACTTGACGGTTGCCTGTTTTCTCTGCTATGGCATGATCCCCTCTCTCCTTGTTTCTGGCAGGGGCCCTCCTTCCTCTTCCCTCCTGTTTATAATCTTTGCAATTACTGTAGGTATTATGGAGATTTATCTTTAAGTGTTTCACTAAGTGGGTTTGGTACTAGGATCCACCTATTAGGGATTACATATGGCACTTAATTTTCTGTGTCTGGGACACTTCACTCAATATAATTTTTTCTTTCCATCCATTTCCTGGCAAATTTCATTAATTCACCATTTTTGATAGCTGAGTACTATTCCATTTTATAAATGTACCACATTATCCTTATCCACTTGTCAACTGTTGGGCATTTGGGTTTATTCAATGACTTTGCTATTGTAAACAGTGCTGCTATGATCATAGTCGTGCTTGTGCTATCGAGGTGAATTTTTGCTGTATGTGGGATTATTCCCAAAAGTGGAATAGCAGGGTCTATGGCATTTCAGTCTTTAAAATTTTTAAGAATTGTCAGATGGCTAGCCAGAGTGGTTGCATGAGCCTGCATTCCCACCAGCAATGTAGGAGAGTTCCCCTCTCTCCACATCCTCTCCAGCATTTGGTGTTGTTTTTATTGTGGATTTTTGCCATTTTGACCGGGGTGAGATGATATCTCAGGGAGGATTTGATTTGCATTTCCCTGATGGCTAAGCCCGCAAAGCATTTTTAAAGAAAGAGCTTAGAATACTGAACACCAAGGAAACAAATGGCCCAATTAAAAAATGGGCCTTGGAAATTAAATTTTATGAGGGTCGAATATGTATATGGTAATTTTTTAAATTAATTAATTATTACGCGTGTGTGTGTGTGTGTGTGTGTGTGTGTGTGTGTGTGTGTGTTCTGAGAGGTTGTCTCTGTGTGTATCAGAAAGGACTAGGAGACAAGAGTGACTTCACGAATCATCCTGTATTGCACTATCTCCTTTTGTCTTTGCTCTAGGTTTTCCCAGGTTCCACCTTCCATTTCCAGAAGTTCAAGCCTCTGAAATTTCCTCCTGAAATTTTTTATATCATATCTAGCTTCTAAATTCAGGCTCTTTCCTTGTGAGGCCTCAGTCATTTTTCCAGCCCTATGTTGTAAATCTTTAAAAATCTTCCTGTCTTTTAAAAATACAGAGTAGATTATTATATGATGTCACATTATTTTTCAATTCCATGCTCAGTTCTCACTGTATTTCAGTATACAATGATTAACCTTTCTCCATAATTTCTACATATTTCTCCTCCTCTTCTGGTAACGCACAGTATGACTCTCAACTTCTGTGTGTTCAGCTATGTTTGGATTTCATATCTGAATATTTACTTTTCCCTTGCTTATTTACTTAACATGTGGTCACTGTGCGCCATCTATTATTTGATACACACAAGATTGGCTCCTTTTGTGATTGGATAGTTTTTCATTGTATATGGACCTTTTTTATATAATACATTTTTTATTATTATTTCAGCTCATACAAACTTAATAGGTGCACCAGTTCCCTCCCTCCCTCCCCCCCCCCCCCCCCGAACCCCCTGCTCCCCCTCCCCTTACTCCTCCCTCCCCATCCCCCCGTGCCTCCCGCTCCAATTCCCAGAGTCCTTTCTTGTGCATGCCTGACTCTCCTCTGGGCCCTCCTCTCCGATGACGTACAAGGACCCAGTGGCATTTCCCTGAACCCTTTCCTGTGTTGCCCTTAAGCATAGGAACACTACTGTGGCTGTCAATCCCTTGCCTCCAAGGATCTTGGTGCCTTTAGCAGATGCTAGGCTTTGTGAGGTCAATAATGTGTTGGACATTGCACCGGGCATGCAATGTCCAATTATGATTGCTTCGGCCCTAACTTGTGTGGAGTATCTTGCAAATCATTGCTCCTCCCATCCTTTTGCTCTCACACTCTTACCGCCCCCTCTTCCGCAAATGTCCCTGAGCTTCAGGATGGGGAGAGATTAGTCTGGCCTAGTTCTAGGTGGTTGATATAGAGTCTCTGAAGTTCTGGATAGTGGTTTGTTGATTTTCTTTTGCAGTTTTGTTGCTCCTGCAATGCCCTTCACTCCATCGTGATGGGCACTGTATGTCACCCCCTGGCCAGAGACAGAAAGCTGTTAAACTGGAGTCTTATTATAAGAACACATTCAAGGGTAGATGTAATACTTATACCCAAAAGTGGAATCGCAAGGTCATATGGCATTTTGCAATGGGAGGGGTCAATCACCCATTTGCAAAGTGCTTACTTTTTAATCTGCCGGACTATATGCCATCCCCTTCTGGTGAGTTCATACCCCCTTAGTTGTAAATGATCAGGAACAAATGTCTGTGAACTTAACTAGGTGTCACATTACTTTCTTGCAGTCCTTGATGGAGGCCTATTTTCTCTACTGTAACCTGGTCACTTCTCTCCTTGTTTCTGGTGTGGCCCTTCAACCCCATCCCTCCTGTTCATAATCCTTGCAATTACTGTAGGTAATGTATATGGACCTTTTATTCATTATACATTCATCACTTCATGGACCTGGGAATAAGGATATTAACAGAAGTGCTGTGATTAATATGGGAAGTTATAGGTTGCATCAGTATGATAATTCCATAGGTAGCATCAATTTCCTATGTCTATTATGTCCATACCATTGTTTCCCAGGCTGTCATTAAGCGAATCTTTTAGATCTAGCAGACCACAAAATTGTAATCATTATTTGTTAGCTTCTGAAATATCTGGGATCACAATAATGAGCCACCATTCCCAAATGAGTCATTATTTTAATTTTAATTACAAATTAACCAAGACTTACATATATGAAAATCTTTAAATAATAATATATTAATTTTTATTACACTAATAACTTACTATTACACTAATAATTGTATTATAATACAATGAAGTCCCCATTATACAAATATAATTTTCAAACACTAGGCATTCAAGGACTGAGATTATTCATTTGAGTTTTTCTTTCCCCAGGCTTCTTCACTTCAGTTACTTAGATAAGAACCTTTTCAGCCCATTTATCTGCTTTCATATTTCTTCAATCAGAGCTTACTTGAATGCAAATAAATTAGCAAAATACCATGCAATACTGGTTTACAGAAGAAAGGTTAGTTGAGGAACATAAACTCTAGGGTAAATGTGACCTCTGGATTTTATTCACAACTGATACTCTGATTAGTACTTCCACATCTTACTTTTTTGAGTAATGTAATAGATCACTGTAGTTTAATATAACTCTGATTTTGCATCCTGGGAAGACACATACAAACTTTGAAAGTACTCTCTGGAGCCAGTAAATTCCTATTGTTATTCTTTTGCCTTGCGTATACCATTACTTGTTTTCCTCACGTTTCTCTCACTTTCTTCTAAATGCAGCTATTTCTTATCAATGTAAATTCAACATTAATGAAATTATAATCTTCAAACATGAATCTATTGTATTATTTAGAGTATTCAATTGTCAAACTTGCATATTCTTTTTGATACTGTGTGGGGCTGTGTGTGTGTGAGATGTGTGATGTATAGTGTGTATGTATATGCATGTTTGAATTGCTATTTTGTAAAATTAAGTTTAATTGACCTATAATAATGTCTATCATTTTTGAAGTCCTTGCAATTACAAGGCTAAAAGTTGGAAGCTCCTCATTATTTTCTATTACTATATCAAAAACTTTGACAGGTTGGAGCAATTATTATTCCAACTTGGAGAATAGGAAATTAAAGGTTGGAAATGTTAGTTAACTTTTTCAGATCTCATATCCCTCATGTCTAATCAAACCTAAGATTTAGATTCAAATCGAGATACTCTGAGTCTTCATTTTTAATTATAATTTTTAAAAAATATTTATCTGTGACCATTTTATATCATGCTTTACAAGATTTTTGGATTTATAGTATATATGTGTTTGGTTTATTTTTCAAATTTTTACTTCAGTTTGAGAATTAAATATTGTCACTGTGTATCTCACAAGAAAATATGATTCTTAAAGAATACTTAGTATGACATAGAACTGTTTTGCTTGTAAGAGAAGTAGTAAGGATGAAGTTTCTAGGGAGAAACTGATTGAATAAGTATATTCAAATTCTGCTCAAATTGTTTGCATATAATTGCCATTCTGACTGCAAAAGTAACCATAACTAACTGGATCAATTTCCAATATGTTTAATCTATTTTGCTACTTGTAATTACATATTACAAATAAAAACAAAAGTGGATACATTAGTTATTTCTTGAAAGTTTAAAATAATCATAGAAAAAAAACAAAAAGTTACTTAAAGAGGTGACATGATCTATTCTTATGTTTCTTGTCATTTAAAAAGTCAGATAATGTTCTGACATTACAAATTTATTTATTCATTATATAAGAATTTAGAACTAGCACAGAAAATAGGCCTCCATCAAGGACTGCAAGTAAGTAATGAGACATCTGGTTAAGTTCACAGACTTTCGTTCCTGATCATTTACAACTGAGGGGGTATGATCTCACCAGAAGGGGAGGGCATATAGTCTGGCAGATAAAAAGTAACCATTTTGCAAATGAGTGATTGACCCCCCCTCACTGTGGTTTCCTACTTTTATTACATCTACTTTTGAATGTGTTCTTATAACAAGACTCCAGTTTAACAGCTTTTTGTCTCTGGCCAGGGGGTGACATACAATGCCCATCAGGATGGAATGAAGGGCATTGCAGGAGTAGCAAAACTGCAAAAGAAAATCAACAAACCACAATCCAGAACTTCAGAGACCACCTAGAACTAGGCCAGACTAATTTCTTCCCATCCTGAACCTCAGGGAAATTTATGGAAAAGGGGGCGGTAAGATTGTAAGAGCACAAGGATGGGAGGAGCAATGATTTGCAAGATACTCCACACAAGTTAGGGCCGAAGCAATCATAATTGGACTTTGCATGCCCTGCACAATGTCCAACACACTATTGACCTCACAAAGTCTAGCATTTGCTAAAGACACCAAGATCCTTGGTAGCAAGGGATTGACAGCCACAGTAGTTTTCCTATGCTTAAGGGAACGCAGGAAAGGGTTCAGGGAAATGCCACTGGGTCCTAGTAGGTCATCAGAGAGGAGGGCCCAGAAGAGAGTCTGGCATGCACATTAAAGGAATCTCTGGGGATTGGGGGGGAGGCACTGGGGGATGGGGAGGGAGGTGTGAGGGGAGGGGGAGCAAGGGGGTTGGGGGGAGGAGAAGGGAGAGAGGGAACCGGTGTACCTACTAAGTTTGTATGAGCGGAAATAATAAAAAATGTTATATAAAAAGAATTTAGAACTAAAATTAGCATTTATAAGGCAATTTTAATGAACATTGAAAAAGGATTTTTTCTGAATGTTATATTCTTTTCAAGAAAGTAATTGTTTTATCTTATTTAAATGAATTGTATTTTTTAAATCACTACCAATCCAAAGCAAAGTTAGCACTATGGATATTACTGGTCACCTAGAGACACTTACTTTTGCATGTGAAAGCTAATGATGAGATAATTCATTCAAAGTTCTGTATCTGGAAAATTGCCTAAGAGAGATGCCCACAAATTAAACATTTGGCAAAATTCCTTAGATGAACATGAAAGGTCATTTTGAAAATTTGTTTTGGTGAATTTTAACAGCTGCACTATAAACTGTAATTGCAATTTAAACAACTTCCATTGGCAGCCTGAAAAGATCTTAACCTTCTGAACCTGACATCTCCGTGCCTGCAAGTAAGACACACATATAATTTTATGAGGTACTAGAAAAATTTTCCAATAATTGCTTGACTCTGACTGACTTGATTGGCCAATATGAACCAAATTTTGTGAGGGAAAATACTGTCCTCAATTCCAAGAGTGAAACTAGCTTCCTCAAGCATTACACTTAGTTTGAAAATAACAATTTAGTCCTTTTTTCAGAAAATAACAGAAACAAATGTTTTCCAATCAATTCATCTGCGGGAGCTAACTAGTTTAATATTGGAATTTTTCAAATATGAATTGCAATATTTATTCATTTTTATTTAAATATTTTTTAATTGTTGGTATTGCAACCTAGGATCATACACATATCCACAAATTTTTACCTCTGAAGACTTCCTTAGACTCCACTTATTTTTGTGTTGCAAAATAACATTCAGTCTTTTGAAAATATGTGATACTCTAAAAAAGGCAAATCATGTCCAAATAATGTGAAAGCCACAATAGATGCTAAAAAAGTGTATTGATTCTTAAATTTAGCATTAATAGCATCTCTGTTTAATATATCAAAAGAAATCAAAGTATGTACAAATTGGAAAATCATTTATGCTTTCATTTGGAGAAAATATTGAGAGTGACACTTGTTTTTATTTTACAATTTATCTGATTTTAACTTGTTTTTATATAACTGTAGGTAAATCATGACACTATAGCCATTCTATTGAACTGAGTTATCTTTATCTCCTTTCTATGATTATAAGTCCGTCTTTTCTTCAAAGAAACTTTTATGTATGAAACTGATTAGATTATGCATGACAGGCCATTTGTCTTGCTAATAACATAATAAGGCATTCAGGCAAGCTATATATAAAATTTTTGTTTTGAATTATCTATTATTAAATGTTGAACAAGAGCTGTATGTTTAGATAACCTTCTGGCTGGCGTAAAGTGATATAATGCAGAACCCGCATGGAGAGTCAAGAAACAAGTATGTGCTATTAGGAATATTTAACTTCCTCAATAGACAGTTCACATAACCTATTGATCTTGGATAGACCTCTCATGGAGGCAGAGTCTTATTCACGTTTCAGAAGTATTACTTGGAGGGAGTAGGTACACGGGGGGAGGGTCAGGGACAACCACCCATTATGTTTGAAATTAAAAGGACTAAATATTAATTTAAAAAGAAAGAAAAAAATTTGTTCTTAACAGTGAAATAGAAAACAACTAACCAGAATGCAAGTACGAGCAACTCTACATTACTTACCCCATCTGTTATCAGTCCAACCAGATCCTTTTCCATCATAAGGTTCAGGGAATCTTTGGGAAGAGGGGGGAGTAAGAGCCTAAAGATGGGAAGGTCCACAGCTGGGCAAGACATTGCTCACAAGGCAAGGACGCTGCATCCAGGAAGTCATCACAATGGGACTTGTCCTTACCAGACTTGCATAATGACTGACATACCAACATGTTCCCATAGACTAGCCTGGATCTCACAAGAAATAATTACATGCAGTGGAAACCTTAGGGGCTAGGACTAGACAGATAAAGGGGAGTGCCCCTATCAGTGGGTCTGTCCAAGGATATGCCTCTTGGTATCTCACAGAGGTCTGAACCTCCACTAGAGCAGATGATCCAGAGGGAACCCAGGGATTCCTAGAAGCAGACAGAAAGTAAGGCTGGAGGGAGGAGGAAGGACTGAGCAAGGGAGGAAGGAGAGAGAGTGAAACAGGGAAAGGAAGAAGGATAGAAGGATGAATGCAGGGATAATTACTCAACATGCTTGTAAAACTAGGAAAAAATAAAAAAGTCTTGGTTTGACATAATTGTGTTATAATGCTAGTAAAATATAAATATGGGGTTTGGTGAAGAAAAACCATATTCTAACTAAAGTGATATAACTGTTCAAAAGATTTTGTTTCAAAACAAAATCAGTTATTGTTTTGCCACAATGAATTTTCCTGCAATTTAAGAGTAGCTACAGCGAAGCCTCAGTAGCCAATTAGTGTTGAATTTTGTTATGTTTAGTCCGAGATAAGTTTACTATGATGAAAGTTGATCCACTAGAGCAGATGATCCAGAGGGAACCCAGGGATTCCTAGAAGTTGATAAAATTTAATCAAAGGTCTTTCTCTTATAAAACTCAGAGCAAATACACTAGCTGTACTGATCCACACAGTAATATACTATATGGACTTTCATTCATCAGTCCTAAAAGTACATTTGGAAGTGGATATCTAGCATAAAGAATCTAACACAAAAAAATAAACTGTCTTCAAATTTGACATTGCTAATACAATGAAAAGATCCAGATATATCTTTTTTCCCACATTTTATTTTTTCCTAATCATGCAATTTCAATATGTACCTCTGTCTTCTCCCTCCCTCCTCCCATCCCCAGTCGAATCCCGTTGTACTTTCCCCCATTTCCCCTTTCCTTTCCTTATCCTCCCTCCCTCTTTTTTAATGCCTCCCCTTTCCTCCCTTCCATTCCCTGGAGCATCCTCTGGTGTGAATATCAAACCTCCCTAAGTCCTCCACCCTAGTGAGGGTTCAGGACTCAGTGGCATAGCCTGGAGCCCCTTCTTAGGCTCTCTGTTAGTATGGGAACTCTATTATGACTGTTTAATCCCTCGCCTCTAAGGATCCTACTGGCAGGAGCCTTCTATCCTGTGATCCATGTTTGACTTTGGGGAGTTGATGAAAAGTCAGCCATTGTGCAGGTTAGACAAAGTCCAATTTTGGCTGCTGCAGACAGAATTGTATATCATTGGTCCTCCCCATCTTTAGGCTCTTACAGTATTGCTGTCCCCTCTTCCACAAGGTTCCCTGAGCATTTAGATGGGGAGAGATTTTGGCTGTTCTGGTTCCAGATGATTAATGTAAGGTTTCTGGTGTTCTAAGACCTACTTACTACAGTAGGTATTGCAGAGCATTAAGTGTTTTTGGAACTAGGATCCACTTATTAGGGAGTATATATGGTGTCTAATTTTCTGTGTCTGGATATTTCGCTCAATATAATTTTTTCTAATTATATCCATTTCCCAGCAAATTTTATTAATTCGTCTTTTCTAATGGCTGAGTAGTATTCCATTGTATAAATGTACCACATTTTCATTATCCGTTTGTCAACTGTTGGGCATTTGGGTTGATTCCATGACTTTGCTATTGTAATAATGCTGCAATGAACCTTGTTGTGTTTGTGTCACAGTAGTGAATTGCCGCATTATGGGGGATTATTCTCAGTAGAGGTATAGCAGGATCATAGAGCATTTCAATCTTTAACGTTTTTAGAAATCACCATACTGGCCTTTTGTTCCTCCCGCCTGCCTGCCTGCCCACCAGAATAGGATTCACTTGCGGTCCTCCATCCCAGGTGAGTTCCCCTTCCAAGTGGCCCCTTGTCCCAGCAACTCCCACCAGCCAGTCCAGGCAACACCCAGGTTTGTCTGCACTAAGCCCCGGGACTCAGCCCCTTTGTTCCTCCTGCCAGCCTGCCCGTGGGACCAGGACAGGATTTGCTCACATTCCTCCATCCCTGGAGCTTGGGTGGACCACTAAGCCAAGTCCCAGGTCCTAGGTGAAGAGTTCTGCCATCACCATCAGCCCCACTGTCCCTGCAACCCACTGGGGACCCTTGCTCGTGGTCCACAGAGGACACATTGTTACTCAGAATTCAATAGAGTCCAAAGGTCCTCAAGCAAAGCTCTAAGGGACAAAGGTCATACATCTGAAGTCCTCTAAAATCATGCTATCACATGGGAAAGATTCGTCACATCCAACCCAAAGATAAGTAAACCTCTTTTTTTACCATACTGTTCCTTTCTAGTATTAATCACTGTAGATTAACTTTTCCATACAGCCACCCCCAAAATATATACAACTCCAGGGTTTATACCACTTATCCTTACATATCACCAAGATACTAATCGTAAAAGTGCACTACTATGCTATTATTCATCCCCTGTCTATTTAACCTGACTTAACTGATGTACTAACAGCCTAATAGCCTCATCAAAGAAATAATACTAACAACAGACAAACGTACCCAACTCCAAGGCAAGCACTAATAATAACTGCCTGAGAATAGTAATACCAACTAAATCAGTTCACTCAAAAACACACAGAAACTGAAAAGTCTTAAGAGACAAAACAATGCCCAAGTCAAAGTGCAGATCCTTGAGAAACAAAACCCAAGAAGACCAATCTCCCACTGAAAGAATTAACCCATAATGATGCATTCCAACCAGAACAAATTCACAGATTATAGCCAAGAAAGCCAGACCCAAGATAATGACTTTCAAAGTATGACCATTACCATGATTAATACAATGAAAGAGGAAATCCAGAAGGAGTTAAAAAATCACATCAACCACTTTGAACAGGAACACAACAGACACTTGGAAGAGTTGAAAAAAACAGTTCAAAAAACAAAACAGACAGAGCAGTTAAAACAGTCTCAGGCAGAGTTTAAAATTGAACTAAAAGACAAGTTATCTTCAACCCAAAACTCAACAGAGAGTCTTATCAGCAGAACTAACAAAGCAGAAAATATAATTTCAGATCTTGAAGACAAAGTGGGAGAATTAACCAGCTCAATGGAAGAGGTTCTTAAAGCCAAAAAGATACTTGAGAGGAATATTCAAGAGATATGAGACAACCTGAAGAAGCCTAACATGTGCATTCATGGAATACCAGAGCAAGAATCCCAAAAATACCACACCTGAGGAAATTTTTCAAATTGTCATAAATGAAAACTTCCCTCAATTAAAGAATGAGGCATACAGACGCATTCTGCACCCCAAACAGATACTACCAAAATAGAAAATTGCCACGGCAATAATAGTCAAAACATTCCACATTTAAGACAAAGAAAAGGTGCTGAGAGCTTCAAGAGAAAAAAAAAAGGCACTTTTAAATGTAAACCTAGTAAAATAACAATGACTTCCCAATGGAAACAGTAAAAGCAAGAAGAGCTTGGAGAGACATACTTCTAGTATTAAATGAGCAAAAATGTCAACCCAGACTGATATACCCGGCAAAATTATCTGTCATGATCGAGGGAGAACAAAAAGTTTTCCAGCACAAAGACAACTTGAAGGGATACATGTCTACCAAACCAGGCCTTCAAAAAATGCTAGAAATGATACTCAAGCTTGAAGAAAAAAACAAGCATATCCAGGAGGACAGAAGGGAAGTATAATACCACCAAAACCTAAATGTCAAACAATACACTTACAAAAGCCACTAAACATAAAAAAGTCCAGAATTAAAAATAATTTCTCCATTATAACATTAAATGTCAATGGTATTAATTCACCAATCAAGAGACACAGATTGCAAACTTGGATTAAAAACTACAACACATTAATCTGCGGCCTTCAGGAAACTCATCTCAACACAAAAGATAGGCACATTCTAAAAGTAAAAGGCTGGTCAAAAATTCTGCAGGCTAATGGAATCAAGAAACAGGTAGTGGTAGCCATTATGCTGTCGGACAAATTAGACTTCAAACCAAAAAAAATCATAGAGACACAGATGGATACTACATTTTAATCACAGGTACAATTCACCAAGAACACTTCACAATACTAAACATATATGCAACTAATACAGGCCCCTCCACATTCATTAAGCAAACCCTACAGCATCTAAAGCAAGATATCAACCCCCAAACGATAATTCTTGAGGATTTCAACACTCTCTCTCAACATGGGATAAATTAACAGGTCCAAAGCTTAACAGAGACACTTTGGAACTTAACCAAACCCTTACTGAAATGGACCTTACAGATCTCTACTGAACTTTTCATCCATGCACCAAAGAATACACATTTTTCTCAGCAGCACATGGAACTTTCTCCAAAATAAATCACACACTGGGCAACAAAACAAATCTCCACATATACAGGAGAGCTGAAATTCTACCCTGTACCCTATCAGATCACCATGGTCTAAAGCTTGACATCCACAATAAAAGAAACGGCAGAAAATACACTAACTCCAGGAAACTTAACACTACGATGCTGAAGGAGAATTGGATTCAGGAAGAAATTAAAAAAGGAATACAAGATTTCCTGAAAGCAAACAATAATGAAAATACAACTTACCAAAATCTCTGGGACCCAATGAAAGCTGTCCTAAGAGGTAAGTACATAGCTCTTAGTCCCTACATCAAAAAACTTGAAACATCATAAATAAATAACAATGCAGCTTAAAGCTTTAGAGACACTAGAGCAATCTGATACCAAAAGCAGTAGAATAGAGGAGATTAGCAAAATAAGGGGAGAAATATCTGAAATTGAGATTAGGAAAATGATACAAAGAATTAACCAGTCAAAAAGCTGGTTCTTTGACAAAATCAATAAGATTGATACACCCCTAGCTAAATTAACCAAAAGCAAGATAGAGAAAACCCAAATTAACAAAATTAGAAATGAAAAAGGAGTTATCACTATGGATACCCAAGAAATTCAGAGTATTATAACTTCATATTTCAAAAACTTACACTACGAAACCCGACAACACAAAAGAAATGGATGAATTCCAATGTAAACACAACTTATCAAAATTGAATCAGGAAGTTGTGAATTATTTAAATAGTCCTATAACATATGAGGAAATCGATGAAGTAATCTCAAATCTTTCCACCAAAAAATGTCTGGACCAGATGGATTCAGCACATACCAAAATCTCTGGGACCCAATGAAAGCTGTCCAAAGAGGTAAGTACATAGCTCTTAGTCCCTACATCAAAAATCTTGAAACATCACAAATAAATAACATCCTGGACCAGATGGATTCAGCACAGAGTTCTACCAGACACTTAAGAAGCTAATAACACCAATATTCCTTAAACTGTCCATCAAATAACAAAGGAAGGAACACTACCAGATTCTTTCTACAAAGCTAATATCGTCTTAATCCCAAAACCTAATAAAGATACACTTAAAAAAATCTATAGGCCAATCTCTTTGATGAACAAAGATTCTCAACAAAGTCTTAACAATTCTGATTCAAAAACATATCAAAAATATCATTCATGGAGATCAAGTAGGCTTTATCCCCAGGCACACAAGTTTGGTTCAACATACACAAATTAATAAACATAATCCATCATATAAACCACTCCAAAATCCAAGGCCAGATGATACTCTCCATAGATGCAGAAAAAGCTTTTGACAAGATCCAACAGCCTTTTATGATCAAAACCCTGGAGACAGTTGGAATGGAGGGAACCTTTATCAATATAATAAAAGCTGTATACAACAAACCAACAGCAAGGATTATACTTAATGGGGAAAAACTTGAAGCATTCCTGCTTCTACCAGGAACTAGACAAGGCTGTCCACTCTCACCACTTCTATTCAATATTGTACTTGAAGTCTTAGCTTAGGCCATAAGACAAGAAAGGAAGATTAAAGAGATTCAAATCAGCAAGGAAGAAGTCAAGTTATCTATATTTGCTGATGACATGATCTGATGACGTTAGTGATCTCAAAAACTGATCCCAAAAACTCCACTAATAAACTCCTGAAACTAATACAGAAGTTCAGCAGAGTGGCAGGATACAAAATAAAAATACAAAAATCAGGGGCCTTCCTATATGCACAGAAAGAAAGAAGTGAAAAAGCCCTGAGAGAAACAATCCCATTTAATATAGCCCCTAAAAAATGAAATACATTGGTATAAACCTAACCAAGGAAATAAGTGACCTTTACAATGAAAACTTTAAAACCCTAAAGAAAGAAATTACAAAAGACCTAGAATGTGGAAAGACCTGTCATGTTCCTGGATTGGCAGAATCAATATCATAAAAATGACCATCCTACCAAAGGCAATATACAGATTCAATTCTATACCAATTAAAATCCCAAAGCAATTCTTTAAAGAAGTTGACCAAATAATCTCATAATGCATATGGAGGCACAAAAGACCCAGGATAGCAAAAACAATTCTGAGTAACAAAAACACTGCTGGAGATATCAACATATCAAACCTTAGTCTATACTACATATCCATAGTTATAAAAACACTGGTTCCAAAATAGAAACACAGATCATTGGATAAGGATTGAAGACCCAGATATAACCCCACACAACTGGAGCCATTTGATCTTTGACAAAGGAGCTCAAAAAAATGCAGTGTAATAAAGAACAGCATCTTCAACATGGTGCTGGCAAAATTGGATCTCCACATGCAGAAGATTAAAACTGGACCCTGTACTTGTCACCGTGTATAAGACTTAATTCCAAATGGATTAAGTACCTCAATATAAGGCGAGAGACTACAAAAACCTTAGTTGAAAGGGTAGGGAACTCCATGGAGCTGATTGGACTAGGACAACAGTTCCTAAGCAGAAATCCAATAGTGCAGTCAATGCAACCAACACTCAACAGATCTGATAGAGCTCTATTATCCAGAGTGCACAAAGAACTTAGAAAACTAAACAACAAGGAAATAAATGGCCCAATTAAAAAAATGGGCCTTGGATCTTAAAAGAAACTTTACCAAGGAAAAAATTAAAAGGTCTAACAAATATCTTTAAAAATGCTCCACATCCTTAGGCACATGGGAAAGGCAAATCAAAACCTCCCTGAGATACCATCTCACCCCGGTCAGGATGGCAAAAATCCACAATACAAATAACACCAAATGATGGAGAGGATGTGGAGAGAAGGGAACTCTCCTACATTGCTGATGGGAATGTAAGCACATACAACCACTCTGCCAAGCCATCTGGTTTTCTTAAAGAAGTTAAAGATTGAAATGCCATATGACCCTGCTATTCCACTTTTGTGAATAATCCCCCATACAGCAAAAATTCACCTCAATAGCAAAAGCACGACCATGTTCCTAACAGTACTTTTTACAGTAGCAAAGTCATGGAATCAACCCAAATGCCCAACAGTTAACTAGTGGATAAGGAAAATGTAGTACATTTATACAATGGAATTCTACTCATCCATCCAAAATGATGAATTAATGAAATTTGCCAGGAAATGGATGGAATTAGAAACAATTATATTGAGTGAAGTATCCCAGACACAGAAAATTAATTGCCATGTGTACTCCCTAATAGGTAGATCCTAGTACCAAACCCACCTAGAGACACACTCAAAGATAAATCTCTGTAATACCTACAGTAATTGCAAAGATTATAAACAAGAGAAGGGGAAGGAGGGCCCCACCAGAAACAAGGAGAGAGGGGATCATGCTACAGCAGACATAATAGGTCACAATCAAGGATTGCAAGTAAGTAATGAGACATCTGGTTAAACTCACAGACTTTCCTTCCTGGTCACTTGCAATTGATGGGGTATGATCTCAACAGAAAGGGAGGGCATACAGTCTGACAGATAGAAGGTAACCATTTTGCAAATGGGAGACTGACCTCCCACCACCACGGTCTCCTACTCTTATTCCATCTACCTTTGAATATACTCTTATAATAAGACACTATTTTGATATAGAGTCTCTGAAGTTCTCGATTGTGGTTTGTTGATTTTCTTTTGCAGTTTTGCTGCTCCTTCAATGCCCTTCACTCCATCCTGCTGGGCACTGTATATCATCCCCTGGCCAGAGACAAAAAGCTGTTAAAGTGGAGTCTTATTATAAGAGCACATTCAAGGGTAGATGTAATAAAATTAGGAAACCTCAGTGAGAGAGGGGTCAATCACCCATTTACAAAATGGTTGCTTTTTATCTACCAGACTATATGCCCTCCCCTTCTGGTGAGATTATACCCCCTCAGATGAAAATGATCAGGAACGAACGTCTGTGAACTTGACCAGGTGTCACATTACCTACTTGCAGTCCTTGATGGAGGCCTATTTTCTCTACTGTAACATAGTCACTTCTCTCTTTGTTTCTGGTGTGGCCCTCCAATCCCCTCCCTCCTGTTCATAATCCTTGCAATTACTGTAGGTATTATAGATTTACCTTTGAGTGTCTCAAGGTGGGCTTGGTGGGTTTGGTACTAGGAGGCACCTATTAGGGAGTACATATGGCGCTTAATTTTCTGGGTTTGGGATACTTCACTTAATATAATTGTTTCTAATGACATCCATTTCCTGCAAATTCCAGTAATTCATCATTTTTGATGGCTGAGTAGTACTCCATTGTATAGATATACCAAAGTTTCCTTATCCACTCGTCAAGTGTTGGACATTTGGGTTGTTCCATGACTTTGCTATTGTAAACAGTGCTGCTATGAACATGGTCGCACTTGTGGTATCGAGGTGAACCTCTGCTGTATGGGGGGTTATTCCTAAAAGTGGAATCGCAGGGTCATATGGCATTTCAATCTTTAATTTCTTTAAGAATCTCCAGACGGCTTGCCAGAGTGGCTGGGAACTAGGCCAGACTAATCTCTCCCCATCCTGAAGCTCAGGGACATTTGCGGAAGGGGGGGGCAGTAAGATTGTAAGAGCAAAAGGATGAGAGGAGCAATGATTTGCAAGATACTCCACACAAGTTAGGGCCGAAGCAATCATAATTGGACTTTGCATGCCTTTAGCAATGTCCAACACACTATTGACCTCACAAAGTCTAGCATCTGCTAAAGGCACTAAGATCCTTGGAGGCAAGGGATTGACAGCCACAGTAGTGTTCCTATGCTTAAGGGGGACACGGGGAAGGGTTCAGGGAAATGTCACTGGATCCTTGTACATCATCGGAGAGGAGGGCCCAGAGGAGAGTCAAGCATGCACAATAAAGGACTCACTGGGAATTGGGGCGGGAGACACTGGGGGATGGGGAAGGAGGGGTGAGAGGAGGGGAAGCAAGGGATTCGGGGGGGAGCAGGAATGAGGGAGGGAACTGGTGTACCTATTAAGTTTGTATGAGCGGAAATAATAAGAAATGTATAAAAAAATAAGACGCTATTTTATCAGGTTTTTATCTCTGGCCAGAGGGTGATATTCAATACCCAACAGGATGGAGCCAAGAGCATTATAGGAGCAGCAAAACTGAAAAAAAAAAAAAAAACAACAACCATAATTCAGAATATCAGAGACTCTATATCAACCACCTGGAATCAGGCCTGCCTAATCTCTCCCGATCCTGAAGCTCAGGGAAATTTGCGGAAGAGGGGGCGGTAAGATTGTAAGAGCACAAGAATGGGAGGAGACATGATATGCAAGATACTCCACACAAGTTAGGGCCAAAGCAATTATAATAGGACTTTGCATGATCTGTGCAATGACCAACATAATATTTACCCCTCAAAGTCTAGCATGGAGTAAAGGCACTAGGATCCTTAGAAGCAATGGTTTAACAGCCACAATAATATTCCTATACTTAAGGGGAACACAAGAAAGAGTTCTAGGAAATGCCACTGAGTCCTTACACCTCATCAGAAAGAAGGACCCAGAGGAAAGTTTGTCATACACATTAAAGGATGCTCCAGGGATGGGGGAGGGAGCACTGGGAGAAAAGGAGGGAGGGAGGAAAGGAAGGGGAAAAAAGGGGAGGGAGCAGGGAGGTCCAGGAAGGGGTGGAAGGAGGGAGGGGTCTGGGGTACCTATTACATTTGTATCCGCGAAAAAAAATTAAAAATACATTATTTATTAATAAAAAATAAATCGCCATACTGATCACCAGAGTAGCTGTATAAGCCTGCATTCCCACCAGCAATGCAGGAGAGTTCCCTTCTCTCTACAACCTCTCGAGCATTTGGTGTTGTTTGTATTGTGGGTTTTTGCCATCTCTACAGGGGTGAGATGATATCTCAGGATAGTTTTGATTTGCATTTCCCTGTTGGCTAGGGATGTGGGGTATTTTTAAGATATTTGTTAAACATTTTGATTTTATCCCTGGAAAAGTCACTTTTGAGTTCCAAGGCCCATTTTTTAATTGGGCTATTTATCTCCTTGGTGTTTAGTTTTTTAAGTTCTTTGTGCACTCTGAATAACAGAGCTCTATCAGATATGAGGTTAGGGAAGATTTTTCTTCCATTCTGTAGGTTGTCTTTTTCCTTGAGTTACAATCTCTTTATGTGAACAGAAGCTTTTTAATTCCATATGATCTCATTTGTGGAGTATTGGTTCTAGCTTCTGTGCTATTGGATTTCTTTATAGGAACTGTTGACCTAGCTCAATCAATTCAACCTTTCAAATAGGATTTTGTATTTTCTGGCCTAATATTAAGGTCCTTGATCCATTTGGAATTGATTTTTTTGCATGGTGACAAGTACGGGTCCAGGTGTAACCTTTTGCATGTGGATATTCAGTTTTGTCAGCACCATTTGTTGAAAATGCTGTTCTTTGTTACACTGCATTTTTTAGGGCCCTTTGTCAAAGATCAAATGGCTGTAATTGTGTGGGTGGATCTTCAATCCTTATCCATTGATTTGCATGTGTATGTTGGACCCAGTACCAAGTCGTTTTTATTACTATAGATTTATAGTATAGATTAAGGTTTGGTATGGTGATACCTCCAGCAGTGTTTTTGTTTCTCAAGATCTTTTGTGCATCTGGATGAATTTCGAGATTATTAGTCAATTTCTTTAAATAATTGCTTAGGGATTTTGATTGGTACAATGTTGAATCTTTATACTGCCTTTGGTAGGATGGTCATTTTTATGATGTTGATTCTGCCAAATCAGGAGCATGGGAGGTCTTTCACCTTCTGGTATCATCTTTCTTTCTTTAGGATTTTAAAGTTTTCATTGTAAAGGTCTCTCTCATTTCTTTGATTAGATTTATACCAAGGTATTTCATTTTGGTAGGGGCTATAGTAAATGGGATTATTTCCCTTAGGACTTTTTCCCTTTTATGTCCTTGGTGTATAGGAAGGACATTGATTTTTGCACACTCATTTTGTAACCTGCCACTCTGCTGAACTTTTGTATTAGTTTCAAGAGTTTCCTGATGGAGTTATTAGGATTACTCAGGTGTATGATCATGTCATCTGCAAATAGAGATGTCTTGACTTCTTCCTTTCTGAATTGAATCCCTTTTATCTCCCTCTTTTGTTGTATGGCTCTAGTAAGACTTCAAGTACAATAGTGAATAGACGTTGTGAGAGTGGACAGCCTTGTCTAGTTCCTGATCAAAGCACTAATAGTTCAAGTGTTTCCCCATTGAGCACAATTCTTCCTGTTGGCTTGTTGTATAAAGCTCTTAGTATGCTGATATAAGTTGCTTCCATTCGAACTGTCTCTAGGGTTTTGATCATAAAAGGCTGTTGGATCTTGACAAAAGCTTTTTCTGCATCTGTTGAGAGTATCATGTGGTCTTGGACTTTGGATTACAATTATTGATTTGTTTATGTTGAACCAAACTTGTGTGTCTGGGATAAAACCTACTTAATACAGGTTCTCATTTACCTCTGAAATGTTTTCCTTGCACTAGTATAGTATGTGCATAATATTGCAGACACAATTTGCATAGCTCCATGCAATTAATATTTATTGATAATAGTTTAAACGTCAATGTGCTTTATAACAAAAAGTGAAATATATACATATAATTAATACTAATAAAGAGCTTTATCAAAATTGTCTTTATATCCCTTGCTAATTATGTGTATTGCCTTACTAACAATGCCATTTTTAAGTCCTTGACTTTGTGTTTTAGAGCTTTATCATATACTATATCTTTCCATTTACATCATGGTCTTATCACTTTAGATTTTTATCTTAGTGTAACAAATGGAAAGAGAATACAATTATGTTAATATATTTTGGAAAATACCTGAACCTCAAACCTGAACATCCCCTTTCTCTTGTCTTTTAACCATTTCACACAAGATGTTCTTTTAGCATTTGGTTAACTGCTTAGTCTTGAAAATTAGATCCATAAATAATCAAAGAATAAATTGATTAAATTGATTCATTTTATATGTTGAAAAAATACTCTGTAAATTAAAATTCTCAAATTCTTACAGGAAAATTAACTCAAGCCCTACATACTCTCAGAGCCAGTCAGCATTCTGCGGAGAGCCATGTGAACACATTGTTATATAAATGATAAAAGGCAGCATCAAGCATCAATTTTCAGTAACCCCAAATCTCATGAATGCAATTTTTCCATAAAACAACAAGTTTCAGATTCAGAAAGAAAGACAAGAAATGATAACCGAAAGATGAAGAAAACAACTCAAATATTCTTTGTAACCTAGAGTTCTGAGCTTGTTCAGGGATTTGTGATAAAGGTTGGTACTATCTGGTGAACTACAGGGATGAGTCAACCTTGAGAAGTGCCGCAGTTTTGACATTTAATTAACCTATAGATCTTGCCTTCTTTCAGTAAAGCCCTCTGGAAATGATGGACCCTCGACCCTCTTCTAAACACAGAAGTGGAGACCCAGGTACTCTAACCTATCTCTTCTCCCAATAACACACTTTCATATTAGATGTGCCTTCCAGACTCTTACATAATGTAGCAAAGAACATCCATGACATTTTTTTTTCCTCCTGAACTGGCTAAAGAGAGTTGTGAAGATAATTTCAATATATGAAAATGAGATAACTTCTGCTTGTTTCCTCTGCCTACCTGCATAGGAAGCTTGTCTGGTAAAGCCATGGGATGCTCTTTATAGTTTTAGATATTCTGAGGTACACTGATAATCTCATTTTGATCTTAATAGACTCACAAACCAGTTTTTATATTCATAAGTAGGTATGCAAAACAGAGCTTCTCTCAGATTAAGTGCCCCTCTGTACCATTTCTAATCATGAATGTTCCAAGAGATTAAAATGAACATAAAGAAATAAAAAAGGAGTCACCAGCCAGTTAATACTTTACATTTAATGAATCCATTCATAAAACAAACACCAAGTAATTATTCCAAATGTAAGCACATCACAATTGACTCTTTTCCTGAATGTGGAGCAGGACAAAAAAATCCCTCGGGAACTACTGTAATTAAGCTGAAAACAGGAGTTCTAGCAGGGAACTAGTCAGTGACATGGAAAAATACAAACTACACTTTAAAATAATAACTGCTCTGGTGACACAGTTCAGTGGTAGGATACTTACCTAGCCCAGAATGTTTGGAACTCTTGGAAGGATCCACGGATCTGAGGAGGGGTGGAGGATGAGACTAAAATAGGGCTGGAGGGTGGCTCAGGGGTTAAGCCTCCGCCTTGCAGGCGGAAGGTCCTGAGTTCGGATCCCAGATCCCACATATAGACGCCAGGCGGAAGCGGGGGCGGCCTGCGCTTCTGGTCCTGGTAGGGCAGAGCCTGTGAATCCCGGGGCAGAAGGAGGTGGAGGCGTCCATGGTGGTTCCTGAATTCGTCCGTGGTTCTACGCATACACAGACACACACACACACACGCACACGCATCCACATACACACGCACATGCCCACAGTTGAATAAATAATAATAATATTTTTTTTTAAAAATAATATATACATTCCAGAGAAAATAGGCCTCCATCAAGGACTGCAAGTAAGTAATGAGACATCTGGTTAAGTTCACAGACTTTCGTTCCTGATCATTTACAACTGAGAGGGTATGATCTCACCAGAAGAGGAGGGCATATAGTCTGGCAGATAAAAAGTAACGTTTTGCAAATGGGTGATTGACCCCTCCCTCACTGTGGCTTCCTACTTTTATTTCATCTACCTTTGAATATACTCTTATAACAAGACTCTAGTTTAACAGCGTTTTATCTCTGGGCAGGAGATGACATCCAAAACCCATCAGGATGAGTGAAGGGCATTGCAGGAGCAGCAAAACTGCAAAAGAAAATCAACAAACCATAATCCAGAACTTCAGAGATTCTATATCAATCACCTAGAACAAGGCCAGCCTAATCTCTCCCATCATGATGCTCAGGGAAATTTGTGGAAGAGGGGGCAGTAAGAGTGTAAGAGCACAAGGATGGGAGGAGCAATGATATCCACACAAGTTATGGCTGAAGCAATCATAATTGGACTTTGCATGCCCTGCGCAATGTCCAACACACTATTGACCCCACAAAGTCTAGCATTTGCTAAAGGCACCAAGATCCTTGGAGGCAAGGGATTGACAGTCACAGTAGTGTTCCTATGCTTAAGAGGAACACAGGAAAGGGTTTAAGGAAATGCCACTGGGTCCTTGTATGTCATCAGAGAGGAGGGCCCAGAGGAGAGTTTGGCATGCACATTAAAGGATTCTCCGGGGATTGGAGGGGGGAGGCACTGGGGGATGGAGAGGGAGGGGTGAGGGGGGAGCAGGGGGGAGCGGAAATAATAATAAAAAATGTTAAAAATAATAATATTTACATTCCAATAGTGTAGCAAAGCTCTAAATTTGCAAACTTTGTAGCCAGACTGCTTGGAATGAATTTCTGTTCTTCTTCATACTAACTTGATGAACGTGTGCTTCTACTTTTGGAATGATTAATGGATTGACATTCATAAAAATGTTTATAATACCTCATTAGCATATATCTCTAAAATTTTTTGATCAAATAAATACTCCAACATTAGCAATGTATATATCGTGTTAGTTTCATGGTAGAAATCAACTCACAGGATGCTATTTTTACTGACTTATTTGAGTTCAGAGTCCCTACTGAAATATCCTAACCAGAATAACTAAATGTGTGAAACTTCTTCAGGCTTACAATTTTGTCATTGTCTTAGCTTCCCAACCATACCCTACTCTACTAGTAATAAAACATGTTATTTCATATTGCCATACTAAGTGCTTGACCAAAACAGAAGAAAAATTGGATTCATGCTCATGTTTTAAGGTTATAATCCACTACTGAAGGAGATTTTTACCAGCATTAGAAATCCAGGTACTCAGTCACACCATATTCATGTTCTTTTTAGCTTGCCAGTCTGTTAAATTCTAGCCATATATCTTCTAAGCTTCCAAAGAAGCTTATGGAAATAAAATTTTGGTGTTAACGAGTATATTAATTATTCTTCAATTGCTATGATAAATGTATGAGCCAAGCAACTTAAGAGAAGAAATTGGGTTCAGTGGCCCTTATTTTCTGATTATGGTTTATCAGCACAATAGGAGACTTATTAGCAGTGGTCAAGAGAATTTGCTACACTGATGGCATCAGAACTGAGGATCATGTATCCTTTCTAACTTTATGATTATAGCCAGGTTATGATAACCAAGCAGAATATTCCCAAATGCACATTTATAAAACAATGGACAAAAATTGCTATATATACATGATGAAGTATTATTTGGAAAGAAATGTAGTCTTCTTAAAAGAAAATCAATGGTTATGTAATTTTTCACATTAAGTGAAATTAGTTAGACTCTGAAAGAAAAATATTGCATGTGCTCTTCCAAAGGCATATAACAATGAAAGTAGAAAAAGAAAGAATAGGAGAATTAAACAGAAAGATAAAGAATAGTAATATGGAAATGTAGAGAAATACATATAAATTATAGTTAAATGCAAGGAAATGTTCTCTTTGTTCCATTTTGTATATTTAAAATATTAGTAGATACAGTATTAAACTGTTTTGATGCCTAAATTGCAAATTTTTAAAAATGAACATTTATTCACACAATGCACTATAACTCTTTTATTTTGAATGCACAGATGTATCTTTCAGCCTTACTTATTTTTCCTATTGCTGGGATAAAGTACTTTAACCAATGCAACATAAGAGAAAAATTCATTGTGGCTCTTGTTTTGAAATTTGAAGGAGAAAGAAGTCTACACTGCTCCATGGAAGCAGAGAGAGATGAGTGCATCCTGCTGCTCAGATCTCTTTTTCCATTTATATATTCTAGGATCCCACCAGGGAATGGTGTCACTCAAAGTGTGGGGTCTTTCCACCTCAATTAATGTAATCAAGACAATCTTTCACATGAAAACCAACAGACATGTTTACCAAATTCTTCTAGATTTCTTTCAAGTTTCTTTGACACTAAACATTACACTCACCACAACTGAAGAAATATATAATCTGAAAGACCTCACATTATCTTCCAGAAAGTCAATTCCTGTGTAACAAGGGATCACCCATAGTCCCTTTCTTGACAAAGCACATATGTTGGACAAAAATCATATTTTGTTTACTTAATTCCTAATTTATGCAAACAGAAGTTTCAACTTATTAATTATAAAATACACTTCTATGAAAAATGTTACCAGGTGAAATTTTATTTGATTAAATCACCTTTATCTCATCCATGTTAAATCTAAACAAATGAACAGATGTTGAGTTTGAATACAGAAATACTGTACCCAGATTGGTTTCCTGAGTAGCCAAGTAGCTAAGTGACTAAAATGTATGAAAGACTTGTGAACTTCTTGTGCTTTTGAGTTTCCTCCTTGAGTCATTCTGCTTTCTTTTCCACCATGTACATTTATAATTATAAAAAATTCCTGTCCTTAATTATTTGATTTTCCACATTGAAAATCTGTGGATACTTGGTTTGTATATCATATACTTTCTCTGTACTTTTGAAATTTGTCTTTTCTTTTTGACCCACAAGATTATGCTATCTTCTTTCTCTGCGCATTCTGTACCTCTGCAATCTTACACTTTCAACTATTCTTTTATTTTGAAAACTCTTTTTTGTTTTACTTAATTATGACCATGCTTCCTATCCTCCTTTCCCTCACCCCTCCTCTCACATCTGCCTTTCTTTCCCCTATCCTGCCATGTCCTTCATGCCCTCATTTCCCTCTGTATGTGTGGATCACCAGGTTTCCTTCAGGTCACATGTGTAAGTAAGTGACCAGACTTTTGTGGTAGCTTAAGTTGTCCGTCAAGTGGGAATACCCACAGGGGGCAAAATCCTTTTCTTTTGTCCAGAATCTGCTTAGATATTCTATGTGAGTGTAATTTCTTCCATGGTCCATGGAGCATTATTGAGATGTCAGCCATTGTGTAGATTTAGTGGAAGTAGATCTCATTGTGCTGAGCTCCTGAATCAAGCTCTCAATTTTGTATATACAAAAAATATATAGGATAACAACAAAACACAAGAATTAAGAAATATATCAGAAGTTAAAATATTTGTTGTTTCAGACAGGGAATTGAGAAGGTTTGTGTGACAGAACATCTGAAAGTTCCAACCTTAGAAGGTGGAGACTTGGAATAACTAGAACAAGCTGGCTATTCAAATTAACTTTATCACTGAACTACAGGTTTGATTAGAGAGCTTCCCCAAAAGAATAAGGCTAAAGACCTATCAGGAGTGATTCATAATATCTACCTTGGGCCTCCATATGCATATCCACACTCATTAACATCCATGCATATGTACACCACATACACACACATCACATCATGTATCTTGGAAACTTTGGGAACAATTCAGCATGTTTCTTCTGGATTTCTGGTGGGAAACAACATTGCTCGGTTTCTACTGTCATATTTCCTTCTATAAAATTTTTTTCAAGTGCTCTTTTACTTGGACAAATGGTCACATTTAAATCTCAGTGATTAAACCTGTGCAATTTCCTCAACTCAAAATATTTGTTCACACCGGCCATGTTTTCATTATAAGATAACACTTTCAAGTTTCTGTGATAGGATGCAGATTTCTTTGTGGAACATTCGTCAGCCATTTTATTTCTTAATATCAATCTCATGAGTCTCAAATTTGCCAGAGCCTTATGAATAATGGAGCTTAAAAAGGAATAGTTAATTATAAATAAAATTTGCTGGTAAATGGATGAAATTAGAAGAAATTACAATGAAATATCCTATGCACAGAAAGTTAGACAATGTATGTTCTTCCTTATAAGTGGATCCTAGTTCCAAACCCACTTAATGACATTCGCAAAGGTAAGTCTCTGTAACCCATTATAACTGTAACTGCAAAGGATTATATCTAGGAAGGAAGGGGAAAGAAGATATCAAGAGAAAGGAGACGAAACACTTCCATACATAAATTAGGCCATGGTCATGAACTGCCTGTAAGTAGCAAGACATCTGATGCAGCTTATTCTCATTTCCTTTCCTATTCACTTGGGAGTGGACAGGTTTGCTCTTTGTAGTCATGAAGGGCATAGGGGCTAGCAGTTAGATGCAACCAATCAGAAGACTGACCCACCTACTATTGTGTCCTATTCCTATTCTTCCATCTATCTTTAAGCCTTTTCTTTTATTAGATTTTCATTTAAACCACTTTTTACCTTTGGTTAGGAAATGACCTCAACACCCAATTAGGATACATCTAAGGGCAGTGCAGGAACAGCAAAACTGAAAACAATCGATCATAATTCAGAACACAAAAGACCTTACAAGGTTCACCTGGAACCACACCAGCCAAATTTGTCCCCCCTCCAAAGCTTAGGGAACCTTGCAGAAGAGGGGGCAGCAAGAGTGTAAGGCCCTAAAGATGGGGAGGACCAGAAATAAAGATACTCCACTCAAACCTGGACCTGGGCATCCAGGATATTGTGACAGTGTGATGTGACTTTGCCTTACCTGTACAATGGCTGACATGTTAACCAGCTCTCAAAAGCCATGAGGGATCTCAAGGGAGAGACAAGAGGTTAGACAGATATAAAGGAGTTTCCATATTAGTGGGCGGCCCAAGAAGGGGCCCCAAAGTATGACACTCAGTCCTGAACCCTCACTAGTATTGACTACTCAGAGGCAAATTCAGCACACATATAAACAGATGTTCTGGAGGGTGGGAGGGAGTGGAATGGAAATACCAAGAGGGATAGCAGGACAACAAGGGGAAGAAAGGGGAAAGAGTGAAGGAGGGGGGCCAAGGTATCTACTCATTTAATTTGTATAGTTAGCTTAAAAATAAAAGAAATCAGAAAATAAAGAGGACTAGTTAGTAGTACTGCTTCTTTGTAAACTTTATGTCATGTTGTAACTTGTTTAAATCCACTGCTAAGCTGGACAATAGAATTAGAGATTTTAAATACATTTTCAATAAAGTGTTTTTCATTATAGACAACAAAAATCAGACAGCATAGATTTGTGTTTCCTGTTTACATTGCTAATTGGGATCTACTCTTTTTGACTGGTGATTTCAGCTCCAAGATGCTTTCAAGTTTTCCCATTTTCTCCCAATTGAATCACAAGTTGTCAACCCATGTTGTCATTAACCCTTGTGTGAAATATAGAAATAACTTTTCATAGGTCTCAATGAACAGTCCACAACTTTCAAATACATCCTCAATCCTGCAGTCAGATTTGCTTTCTTAAAGGACAAATATAATATTTTCACCAAAGATAAATCCCTTCTCTGGCTTTAGCATTAAAATTAAACTTCTTTTTTTTTTTATTTCAGCTCATACAAACTTATTAGGTACACCAGTTCCCTCCCTCCCTCCTCCTCCCCCCATACTCCCTGCTCCCCCTCTCCACCCCTCTCCCTCCCCATCCCCCAGTGCCTCCCACCCCAATTCCCAGAGAGTCCTTTCTTGTGCATGTCTGATTTTCCTCTGGGTCCTCCTCTCCGATGACATACAAGGACCCAGTGGCCTTTCCCGAACCCTTTCCCGTGTTCCCCTTAGGTATAGGAACACTGCTGTGGCTGCCAATCCTTTGCCTCCAAGGATCTTGGTGCCTTTAGCAGATGCTAGACTTTGTGAGGTCAACAGTGTGTTGGACAATGCGCAGGGCATGCAAAGTCCAATTATGATTGCTTCAGCCCTAACTAGTATAGAGTATCTTACATATCATTGCTCCTCCCATCCTTATGCTCTTACACTCTTACCGCCCCCTCTTCCGCAAATTTCCCTGAGCTTCAAGATGGGGAGAGACTAAGCTGGCCTAGTTCTAGGTGGTTGATATAGAGTCTCTGAAGTTCTGGATTGTGGTTTGTTGATTTTCTTTTGCAGTTTTGCTGCTCCTGCAATGCCCTTCACTCCATCCTGGTGGGCATTGTATGTTACCCCCTGGCCAGAGACAAAAAGCTGTTAGAGTCTTATGATAAAAGCACATTCAAAGGTAGATGTAATAAAAGTGGGAAATCAACAGTGAGGGAGGGGTCTATCACCCATATGCAAAATTGTTACTTTTTATCTGCCAGACTATATGCCCTCCTCTTCTGGTGAGATCACTCCCCCTCAGTAGTAAATGATCAGGAACAAAAGTCCGTGAACTTAATCAGATGTCTCATTACTTATTTGGGTCCTTGGTGGAGGTCTATTTTCCCTGCTGTAACATGGTCCCTTCTCTCCTTCTTTCTGGTGTGGCCCTCCTACCCCATCCCTCCTGTTCATAATCCTTGGAATTAGTCTCTAGGTGGGCTGGGTGTGTTTGGTACTAGGAGCCACCTATTAGGGAGTACATACGGCGCTTAATTTTGTGGGTCTGGGATACTTCACTTAATATAATTGTTTCTAATGACATCCATTTCCCGGCAAATTCCAGTAATTCATCATTTTTGATGGCTGAGTAGTACTCCATTGTATAGAGGTACCACAGTCTCCTTATCCACTCGTCAACTGTTGGACATTTGGGCTGATTCCATGACTTTGCTATTGAAAACAGTGCTGCTATGAACATGGTCGTGCTTGTGCTATCAAGGTGAACCTCTGCTGTATGGGGGGTTATTCCCAAAAGTGGAATCGCAGGGTCATATGGCATTTCAATCTTTAATTTCTTTAAGAATCTCCAGACGGCTCGCCAGAGTGGCTGTATGAGCCTGCATTCCCACCAGCAATGTAGGAGAGTTCCCCTCTCTCCACATCCTCTCCAGCATTTGTCGTTGTTAGTATTGTGGATTTTTGCCATCCTGACGGGGGTGAGATGATATCTCAGGGAAGTTTTGATTTGCATTTCCCTGATGGCTAAAGAAGTGGAGCATTTTTTAAGATATTTGTTAGACATTTTAATTTCATCCCTGGTAAAGTTTCTTTTAAGATCCAGGGCCCATTTTTTAATTGGGCCATTGGTTTCCTTGGTGTTTAGTTTTCTAAGTTCTTTGTGCACTCTGGACAATAGAGCTCTATCAGATATGTGGTTAGTGAAGATTTTCTCCCATTCTGTGGGTTGCCTTTGAGCTCGCATTACAATCTCTTTATCTGAACAGAAGCTCTTTAATTTCACAAGATCCCAACTGTTGAGAGTTGGTAGCAGTGACTGTGCCATTGGATGTCTGTTTAGGAAGTGTTGGCCTAGCCCAATCAGCTCGAGGGAGTTCCCTATCCTTTCAACTATGGTTTTTATAGTCTCTGGCCTGATATCAAGGTCCTTGATCCATTTGGAATTAAGTCTTGTACATGGTGACAAGTACGGGTCCAGCTTTAATCTTCTGCATGTGGAGATCCAGTTTTGCCAGCACCATTTGTTGAAGATGCTGTTCTTTTTCCACTGGATTCTTTGGGCCCCTTTCTCAAAGACCAAATGGCTGTAACTTTGTGGGCTTATATCTGGGTCTTCGATCCTTATCCATTGATCTGTATGTCTATTTTGGAGCCAGTACCAGGCTGTCTTTACAACTATGGATTTGTAGTATAGACTAAGGTTTGGTATGGTTATACCTCCAGCTGTGTTTTTGTTACTCAGGATTGTTTTTGCTACCTGGGTCTTTTGTGCCTCCATATGAACTTTGAGATTGTTTGGTCAACTTCTTTGAAGAATTGCTTTGGGATTTTGATTGGTATAGCATTGAATCTGTATATTGCCTTTGGTAGTATGGTCATTTTCACGATGTTGATTCTGCCAATCCAGGAACAAGGGAGGTCTTTCCACCTTCTGGTGTCTTCTGCTATTTCTTTCTTTAGGGTTTTAAAGTTTTCATTGTAAAGGTCTTTTACCTCCTTAGTTAGGTTTATACCAAGGTATTTCATTTTTTTAGGGGCTATAATAAATGGTATTGTTTCTCTCAAGGCCTTTTCACTTCTTTCATTCTAGGTATATAGGAAGGCCTCTGATTTTTGCACATTTATTTTGTATCCTGCCACCCTGCTGAACTTCTTGATTAGTTCCAGGAGCTTCCTGGTGGAGTTTTTGGGATCACTCAGGTATAAGATCATGTCATCTGCAAATAGGGATAGCTTGACTTCTTCCTTGCCGATTTGAATCCCTCGTATGTCCCTTTCTTGTCTTATGGCTTCAGCTAACACTTCAAGTACAATATTGAATAGAAGTGGTGAGAGTGGACAGCCTTGTCTAGTTCCTGATCGAAGTGGGAATGCTTCCAATTGTTCCCCATTGAGCATAATCCTTGCTGTGGGCTTATTGTATATAGCTTTTATTATATTGATAAAAGTTCCTTCCATTCCTACTGTCTCTAGCGTTTTGATCATAAAAGGCTGTTGGATCTTGTCAAAAGCTTTTTCTGCATCTATCGAGAGTATCATGTGGTCTTGGACTTTGGACCGGTTTATATAATGAATTACATTTATTGATTTGCGTATGTTGAACCAACCTTGTGTGCCGGGGATGAAGCCTACTTGGTCCTCATGAATGATCTTTTTAATATGTTTTTGAATCCGATTTGCTAAGACTTTGTTGAGAATCTTTGCGTCTGTGTTCATCAGGGAGATCAGCCTATAGTTTTCTTTTTTAAGCGAATCTTTATTAGGTTTTGGGATTAAAACGATATTAGCTTCATAGAAGGAATTTGGTAGTGTTCCTTCCTTTGCTATTTGATGGAACAGTTTAAGGAGTGTTGGTGTTATTAACTCCTTAAATGTCTGGTAGAACTCTGTGCTGAATCCATCTGGTCCAGGACATTTTTTCGTGGGAAGATTCGAGATTACTTCCTCAATTTCCTTATATGTTACAGGACTATTTAAATAATTCACAACTTCCTGATTCAATTTAGGTAAGTTGTGTTTACTTAGAAATTCATCCATCTCTTTTGTGTTGTCAAACTTCACTGACTATAAGTTTTTGAAATATGATGTTATAATTCTCTGGATTTCTTGGGTATCAGTAGTGATAGCTCCATGTTCATTTCTAATTTTGTTAATTTGGGTTTTCTCTCTCTTGCTTTTGGTTAGTTTCGCTAGGGGTGTATCAATCTTACTGATTTTTTCAAAGAATCAGCTTTTTGACTGGTTGATTTTTTCTATCGTTTTCTTAATCTCGATTTCAGATATTTCTCCCCTTATTTTGCTAATCTCCTCTCTTCTACTACTTTTGGGATCAGATTGCTCTAGCTTCTCTAAAGCTTTAAGCTGCATTGTTAAGTTGTTTATCTCTGATGTTTCCATTTTTTGACGTAGGCATTAAGAGCTATGAACTTACCTCTTAGAACAGCTTTCATTGTGTCCCACAGATTTTGGTAAGTTGTATTTTCGTTATCATTCACTTTCAGGAAATCTTGAATTTCCTTTTTAATTTCTTCCTGAATCCAGTTCTCATTCAGCATCATAGTGTTAAGTTTCCAGGAGTTAGTGTATTTTCTCTTGTTTGATGTGTTGTGGACGTCCAGCTTTAGGCCGTGATGGTCTGATAGGGCACAGGTTAGAATTTCAACTTTCTTGTATATGTGTAGATTCATTTTGTGGCCCAATATGTGATGTATTTTGGAGAAAGTTCCGTGTGCTGCTGAGAAAAATGTGTATTCTTTGGTGCATGGGTGAAAAGTTCGATAGAGATCTGTAAGGTCCATTTCTTTCAGGGTTTGATTAAGTTCCAAAGTGTCTCTGTTAAGCTTTTGACCTGTTGATCTATCCCATGTTGAGAGGGCGGTGTTGAAGTCCCCAAGAATTATCGTTTGGGGATTGATTTCTTGCTTTAGACGCTGTAGGGTTTTCTTAATGAATGTGGAGGGGCCTGTATTGGGTGCATATATATTCAGTATTGTGAGGTCTTCCTGGTGAATTGTTTTTTTTTTTTTTTTTTTTTTATTAAAAATTTAATTATACATTTTAAAATTTTTTACCAGTTCCCTCCCTCCCCCCTCCCCTTCCCCCAGTGTCTCCCCCCCAATTCCCAGAGAGTCCTTTATTGTGTGCGCCTAACTCTCCACTGGGTCCTCCTCTCCGATGACATATAAGGACCCAGTGGCATTTCCATAAGCCCTTTCTCTTGTTCCCCTTAATCATAAGATTACTACTATGGCTGTCAATCCCTTGCCTCCAGGGGTCTCGGTGCCCTTAACAGATGCTAGACTTTATGAGGGCAACAGTGCGCTGGACATTGCGCAGGGCATGCAAAGTTCCATTATGATTGCTTTGGCCCCAACTATTGTTGAGAATCTTGCAAATCGTTGCTCCTCCCATCCTTTTGCTCTTACAATCTTACCGCCCCCTCTTCCGCAAATGTCCCTGAGCTCCAGGATGGGGAGAGATTAGGCTGTCCTAGTTCTATGTGATTGATATAGAGTCTCTGAAGTTCTGGATTGTGGTTTGTTGATTTTCTTTTGCAGTTTTTCTGCTCCTGCAATTCCCTTCACTCCATTCTGCTGGGCACTGTATGTCACCCCCTGGCCAGAGACAAAAAGCTGTTAAACTGGAGTCTTGTTGTAATAGCACATTCAAGGGTAGATGTAATAAGAGTAGGAAACCTCACTGAGGGCGGGGTCCATTACCCATTTGCACAATGATTACTTTTTATCTGCTAGACTATATGCCCTCCCCTTCTGGTGAGATCAGGAAAGAACGTCTGTGAACTTAACCAGGTTTCTCATTACTTACTTGCAGACCTTGATGGAGGCCTATTTTCTCTGCTGTAACATGGTCTCCTCTCACCTTGTTTCTGGTGTGGCCCTCCTAACCCATCTCTCTTGTTCATAATCCTTGCAATTACTGTGTTACATAGGTTTACTTTTGAGTGTCCCAATGTGGGCTGGGCGAGTTTGGTACTAGGAGCCACCTATTAGGGAGTACATACGGCGCTTAATTTTCTGGGTTTGGGATACTTCACTTAATATAATTCTTTCTAATGACATCCATTTCCCAGCAAATTCCAGTAATTCATCATTTTTGATGGCTGAGTAGTACTCCATTGTATAGATGTACCACAGTTTCCTTATCCACTCGTCAACTGTTGGACATTTAGGTTGATTCCATGACTTTGCTATTGTAAACAGTGCTGCTATGAACATGGTCGAGCTTGTGCTATCGAGGCGAACCTCTGCTGCTTGGGGGGTTATTCCCAAAAGTGGGATAGCAGGGTCATATGGCATTTCAATCTTTAATTTCTTTAAGAATCTCCAGACGGCTCGCCAGAGTGGCTGTATGAGCCTGCATTCCCATCAACAATGTAGGAGAGTTCCCCTCTCCCCACATCCTCTCCAGCATTTGTCGTTGTTTGTACTGTGGATTTTTGCCATCCTGACCGGGGTGAGATGATATCTCAGGGAAGTTTTGATTTGCATTTCCCTGATGGCGAAGGAAGTGGAGCATTTTTTAAGATAATTGTTAGACATTTTAATTTCATCCCTGGTAAAGTTTCTTTGAAGTTCCAGGGCCCATTTTTTAATTGGGCCAGTGTTTTCCTTGGAGTTTAATTTTCTAAGTTCTTTGTGCACTCTGGACAGTAGAGCTCTGTCAGATATGTGGTTAGTGAAGATTTTCTCCCATTCTGTGGGTTGCCTTTGAGCTCGTGCGACAATCTCTTTATCTGAACAGAAGCTCTTTAATTTCACAAGATCCCAACTGTTGAGAGTTGGTAGCAGTGACTGTGCCATTGGATGTCTGTTTAGGAAGTGTTGGCCTAGCCCAATCAGCTCGAGGGAGTTCCCTATCCTTTCAACTATGGCTTTTAAAGTCTCTGGCCTGATATCAAGGTCCTTGATCCATTTGGAATTAATTCTTGTACATGGTGACAAGTACGGATCCAGTTTTAACCTTCTGCATGTGGAGAACCAGTTTTGCCAACACCATTTGTTGAAGATGCTGTTCTTTTTCCATTGGATTCTTTGGGCCCCTTTGTCAAAGACCAAGTGGCTGTAACTTTGTGGGCTTATATCTGGGTCTTCAATCCTTATCCATTGATCTGTGTGTCTATTTTGGAGCCAGTACCAGGCTGTCTTTATAACTATGGATTTGTAGTATAGACTTAGGTTTGGTATGGTAATACCTCCAGCTGTGTTTTTGTTACTCAGGATTGTTTTTGCTATCCTGGGTCTTTTGTGCCTCCATATGAACTTTGAGATTGTTTGGTCAACTTCTTTGAAGAATTGCTTTGGGATTTTGATTGGTATAGCATTGAATCTGTATATTGCCTTTGGTAGGATGGTCATTTTTACAATGTTGATTCTGCCAATCCAGGAACAAGGGAGGTCTTTCCACCTTCTGGTGTCTTCTGCAATTTCTTTCTTTAGGGTTTTAAAGTTTTCATTGTAAAGGTCTTTTACCTCCTTAGTTAGGTTTATACCAAGGTATTTCATTTTTTTAGGGGTTATAGTAAATGGCATGGTTTCTCTCAAGGCTTTTTCACTTCTTTCATTCTGGGCATATAGGAAGGCCTCTGATTTTTGCACATTTATTTTGTATCCTGCCACCCTGCTGAACTTCTCAATTAGTTCCAGGAGCTTCCTGGTGGAGTTTTTGGGATCACTCAGGTATAAGATCATGTCATCTGCAAATAGAGATAGCTTGACTTCTTCCTTGCCAATTTGAATCCCTCTTATGTCCCTTTCTTGTCTTATGGCTTCGGCTAAGACTTCAAGTACAATATTGAATAGAAGTGGTGAGAGTGGACAGCCTTGTCTTGTTCCTGATCGAAGTGGGAATGCTTCCAATTGTTCCCCATTGAGCATAATCCTTGCTGTGGGCTTGTTGTATACAGCTTTTATTATATTGATAAAAGTTCCTTCCATTCCTACTGTCTCTAGCGTTTTGATCATAAAAGGCTGTTGGATCTTGTCAAAAGCTTTTTCTGCATCTATCGAGAGTATCATGTGGTCTTGGACTTTGGACTGGTTTACATGATGAATTACATTTATTGATTTGCGTATGTTGAACCAACCTTGTGTGCCGGGGATGAAGCCTACTTGGTCCCCATGAATGATCTTTTTAATATGTTTTTGAATCCGATTTGCTAAGACTTTGTTGAGAATCTTTGCATCTGTGTTCATCAGGGAGATCGGCCTATAGTTTTCTTTTTTAAGTGAATCTTTATTAGGTTTTGGGATTAAAACGATATTAGCTTCATAGAAGGAATTTGGTAGTGTTCCTTCCTTTGCTATTTGGTGGAACAGTTTAAGGAGTATTGGTGTTATTAACTCCTTAAATGTCTTGTAGAACTCTGTGCTGAATCCATCTGGTCCAGGACATTTTTTGGTGGGAAGATTTGAGATTACTTCCTCAATTTCCTTATATGTTATAGGACTATTTAAGTAACTCACAACTTCCTGATTCAATTTAGGTAAGTTGTGTTTACTTAGAAATTCATCCATCTCTTTTGTGTTGTCAAACTTCACAGAGTATAAGTTTTTGAAATATGATGTTATAATTCTCTGGATTTCTTGGGTATCCATAGTGATAACTCCATGTTCATTTCTAATTTTGTTAATTTGGGTTTTCTCTCTCTTGCTTTTGGTTAGTTTAGCTAGGGGTGTATCAATCTTGTTGATTTTTTCAAAGAACCAGCTTTTCGATTTGTTGATTTTTTCTATCGTTTTCTTAGTCTCGATTTCAGATATTTCTCCCCTTATTTTGCTAATCTCTTCTCTTCTACTGCTTTTGGGATCAGATTGCTCTAGTTTCTCTAAAGCTTTAAGCTGCATTGTTAAGTTGTTTATTTCTGATGTTTCCATTTTTTTGATGTGGGCATTAAGAGCTATGAACTTACCTCTTAGAACAGCTTTCATTGTGTCCCAGAGATTTTGGTAAGTTGTATTTTCGTTATCATTCACTTTCAGGAAATCTTGAATTTCCTTTTTAATTTCTTCCTGAATCCAGTTCTCATTCAGCATCATAGTGTTAAGTTTCCAGGAGTTAGTGTATTTTCTCTTGTTTGATGTGTTGTGGATGTCCAGCTTTAGGCCGTGGTGGTCTGATAGGGCACAGGTTAGAATTTCAACTTTCTTGTACATGTGTAGATTCATTTTGTGGCCCAATATGTGATCTATTTTGGAGAAAGTTCCGTGTGCTGCTGAGAAAAATGTGTATTCTTTGGTGCGTGGGTGAAAAGTTCGATAGAGATCTGTGAGGTCCATTTCTTTCAGGGTTTGATTAAGTTCCAAAGTGTCTCTGTTAAGCTTTTGACCTGTTGATCTATCCCATGTAGAGAGGGCGGTGTTGAAGTCCCCAAGAATTATCGTTTGGGGGTTGATTTCTTGCTTTAGACGCTGTAGGGTTTTCTTAATGAATGTGGAGGGGCCCGTATTGGGTGCATATATGTTCAGTATTGTGAAGTCTTCCTGGTGAATTGTACCTCTGACTAAAATGTAGTATCCATCCGTGTCTCTTATAATTTTTTTTGGTTTGAAATCCACTTTGTCTGATAGCATAATGGCTACCCCTGCCTGTTTTCTGCTTCCATTTGCTTGTAGAATTGTTGACCAGCCTTTTATTTTTAGAGCGTGCCTATCTTTTGTGGTGAGATGGGTTTCCTGCAGGCAGCAGATTGATGGATTGTGATTTTTAATCCAAGTTTGTAATCTGTGTCTCTTGATCGGTGAATTAAGTCCATTAACATTTAGTGTTATAATGGAGAAACTATTGTTAATTCCAGACATTTATTATGTTTAGTAGCTTTTATAAGTATATTGCTTCGCTTTTAATGGTGTTATATTTGCCTTCTGTTCTCCTGGATATGCCTGTTTTTTTCTTCACGCTTGAGTATCATTTCTAGCAGTTTTTGAAGGCCTGGTTTGGTGGCCATGTATCCCTTAAAGTTGTCTTTGTGCTGGAAAATTTTTCTTTCTCCCTCGATCATGACTGATAGTTTTGCAGGGTAAATCAGCCTGGGTTGACATTTTTGCTCATTCAATACTTGAAGTATGTCTCTCCAAGCTCTTCTTGCTTTTACTGTTTCGACTGAGAAGTCATTTGTTATTTTAATAGGTTTGCCTTTAAAAGTGACTTGTTTTTTCTCCCTTGAAGCTCTCAGCACCAGTTCTTTATCTTGAATGTGGAGTGTTTTAACTATTATTTGCCGCGGTGTGCTTCTAGTTTGGTCGTATCTGTTTGGGGTGCGGAATGCCTCTTGTATATGAATGGGCCTCTCTTTCTTTAGATGAGGAAAGTTTTCCTTGATGATCGTTTGAAAAATTTCCTCAGGGGTGGTATTTTGAGATTCTTGCTCCGGTATTCCATGAATACGCATGTTAGGCTTCTTCAGGGTGTCCCATATCTCTTGGATATTTCTCTCAAGTATCTTTTTGGCTTTAACAACCTCTTCCATTGAGCTGGCTAGTACTCCCACTTTATCTTCAAGGTCTGAAATTCTGTTTTCTGCTTCATTAGTTCTGTTGATAAGACTCTCTGTGGCGTTCTGGGTTGAAGATAACTTGTCTTTTAGCTCAGTTTTAAACTCTGCTTGAGTTTGTTTTAACTGTTCTATGCCGCTTTTTGTTTCTTGCACTGTTTTTCTCAACTCCTCCAGATGTCTGTTGTGTTCCTCTTCAAAGCGATTGATTCGATTATGTAATTCCTCCCGGATTTCCTCTTTCATAGTATTGAACATGGTAATGATCATATTTTGAAAGTCGTTATCCTGGGTCAGGCTTTCTTGGCCTTTTTCCGCGGGTTTGTTCTTTTTGGAGTCTAACATTATGGGATTAATTTCTTCAGTGGGAGATTTGTTTACTTGAGTGTTGCTTCTCATGGATTTGCACTTTGACTTTGGCATTGTCATTTTAACTCTTAAGATCTCTCAATTTCACTAAACTGAATTATTTGGCCTGGGGTACTGGTGGGCGGGGCCTGAATGGGGACTTACCTAGGGAGCGGGGTGAGGCCCGGGTGGACCGCGTGCGTGTCCCGACTGGCGGAGCGGGGTGGGGCGAAAAGGGAGGATGGGCGCAGGGGGAGGTGCTCCTCGTTCCCTGGGGCCCCGCGCGGCTCCGGCTGGATGGCGGGAGTCGGAGCCGGGTCCCCGTGGGCTGACCTGGGGTCCTAGAGCGCGCGTTGAGGCCCGGCTGGATCTCGCCTACGCGTCCCGACCTCCTGGTGAATTGTGCCTGTGACTAAAATGTAGTATCCATCCGTGTCCCTTATAATTTTCTTTGGTTTGAAATCCACTTTGTCTGATAGCATAATGGCTACCCCTGCCTGTTTTCTGCTTCCATTTGCTTGTATAATTGTTGACCAGCCTTTTATTTTTAGAGCGTGCCTATCTTTTGTGGTGAGATGGGTTTCCTGCAGGCAGCAGATTGATGGATTGTGATTTTTAATCCAAGTTTGTAATCTGTGTCTCTTGATCGGTGAATTAATTCCGTTAACATTTAGTGTTATAATGGAGAAACTATTGTTAATTCCAGACATTTATTATGTTTAGTAGCTTTTATAAGTATATTGCTTCGTTTTTAATGATGTTATACTTGCCTTCTGTTCTCCTGGATATGCCTGTTTTTTCTTCACGCTTGAGTATCATTTCTAGCATTTTTTGAAGGCCTGGTTTGGTGGCCATGTATCCCTTAAAGTTGTCTTTGTGCTGGAAAATTTTTCTTTCTCCCTCGATCATGACTGATCGAGGGTAAATCAGCCTGGGTTGACATTTTTGCTCATTCAGTACTTGAAGTATGTCTCTCCAAGCTCTTCTTGCTTTTACTGTTTCGACTGAGAAGTCATTTGTTATTTTAATAGGTTTACCTTTAAAAGTGACTTGTTTTTTCTCCCTTGAAGCTCTCAGCACCAGTTCTTTATCTTGAATGTGGAGTGTTTTAACTATTATTTGCCGCGGCGTGCTTCTATTTTGGTCGTATCTGTTTGGGGTGCGGAATGCCTCTTGTATATGGATGGGCCTCTCTTTTTTTAGATGAGGAAAGTTTTCCTTGATGATCGTTTGAAAAATTTCCTCAGGGGTGGTATTTTGAGATTCTTGCTCTGGTATTCCATGAATACGCATGTTAGGCTTTTACAGGGTGTCCCATATCTCTTGGATATTTCTTTCAAGTATCTTTTGGCTTTAACAACCTCTTCCATTGAGCTGGTTAGTACTCCCACTTTATCTTCAAGGTCTGAAATTCTGTTTTCTGCTTCCTTAGTTCTGTTGATAAGACTCTCTGTGGCGTTCTGGGTTGAAGATAACTTGTCTTTTAGCTCAGTTTTAAACTCTGCTTGAGTTTGTTTTAACTGCTCTATGCCCCTTTTTGTTTCTTGCACTGTTTTTCTCAACTCCTCCAGATGTCTGTTGTGTTCCTCTTCAAAGCGATTGATTCGATTATGTAATTCCTCCCTAATTTCCTCTTTCATAGTATTGAACATGGTAATGATCATATTTTGAAAGTCTTTATCCTGGGTGGGGCTTTCTTGGCCTTTTCCCGTGGGTTTGTTCTTGTTGGAGTCTAACATTATGGGATTAATTTCTTCAATGGGAAATTTGTTTACTTGATTGTTGCTTCTCATGGATTTGCACTTTGACTTTGGCATTGTCATTTTAACTCTTAAGATCTCTCAATTTCACTAAACTGAATTATTTGGCCTGGGGTCCTGGTGGGCGGGGCAGACGGAGACTTACCTAGGTCTTGGGGTGAGGCCTGGCTGGACCGCGCGCGCTTCCCTACCGGCGGAGCGGGGTGAGGTGCAAAAGGGGGGATGGGGGCGATGGCGTGGAGCTATTTAACCCGAGGGCAGCTGGGGCGGGGCCCGGGCACGGGGGGAAGGTCCTCCTCGTCCCTCGGCCCCGTGCGCGGCTCCGGCTGGATGTTGGGAGTCAGAGCCGGGTCCCTGTGGGCCGAACTGGGGTCCTGGTGGGCGGTGCGCGCGAGGGCGGTGGTACTCACCAGCTAGGGCGCGGGGTTGAGGCCCGGCTGGACCGCGCGCACGCGTCCCGACTGGCGGAGCGGGGTGAGGTGCAAAAGGGCAAAATTAAACTTCTTAATATGATCAAAAGTTTGCAGTAGATTTCTCTAATATTCAGTACACCTCTTTCTGTGTTCTTCTATTCAGTCCACAGCTCTGTGTTGAGGGAAGTCCAATGTTCCCTAACATGACGATTGCATAATCACTCTAGTCATAGAAACTATTTTAGAACAGACAATGCTGCAAGACATCATGGGACCAGATAAAATGTTTTAATATGACCTTACATTATGATTAAGTCTGTTGAATGAATATATATTAAATAACCCAGACTCAGACAGACAAGTATCACATTCCTTTGATATATGGAAGCTATATGTAGGGAAAGATGGGTTTTGTGGAAAGGGAAAAGGCAGAAGGAGAAAAATAAAAACCGGTATCAGAGAAATTGAATACAATCAGTGTAATACATATGCATGAAGAATCTCACTGTGGATCTTTTTATTTCACACAATTAATATATGCTGAAAACAATGGCTTTCTGCCAGATCATGAGATGCATGGAGGAAAAGATGCTGCAACATAGAAGGAGCAGAAATAAAGTGAAAGAAGAGCAGATGTACATCCCAGACAAAGAGTCCTGCCAATTCTCCTGGTTACTCTCCAGGAGCACCATGGTCTCCTCTCATTTTGGCTCCTTTAACCTGTGCACCTTCAAATAAACTTTCTCTCTAGTATCACCACATTTTTATTCCAATGACTAAGAAAACTGATATTTAACTGAGTCTTTGTTTAGTAAATACCCTAAGAAAGAAAAAAGGGTAAGAAAAAGGTGGGAAAGCAAATTATTACAAATAATTTGCTTTAAAAAGGCCAAATTCGCATTCCAAAATTCAAATCATGCTGAAAGAATTCAAAAAAGAAAAAGAACTCCTTGTGGCACATTTAAAGGCACAGTGATTTCAGGGGTTAAAGTGTTCAAAGTCACCATTTTCATAGATGTGTGTGTACTATTTCAGGGAACATTGGAAACATTCAATAAATATTAACTGTATTCAAAAACATGCTGATGACACTGATAATTACATTTTTCTTGAATTTAGCTCATTTAATTGAACAAGGTAAGTAATAATGAGGCTTTAGTTATAGATCTTACATTTAGCACTGTTTCACTTAACTGAAGATGATTGACTTCTCACCACAGTCAACAGAGCTGCGTATCATTAAATGCCATAGAGGCCTAAATTAAAATGTGAAATTGCATCTCTGAAATGATGGAGTGCTTTGGAGTAATGCTTCCATCCTGTGTGTTCCTTGTTACAGGTTGCTGGTTTCATTTTTGTGCTTGAAAATGTATATGCTTTATATATTTAATGAGGAGACAAAGAAAACCAATCTTCTTTTTATTTGTGTTCCCAGAGTATAGTCATCTAAACTTTTTTTGGAGAGATGTCTTAGAATATAAACTAAGTCTTCCTTAATATTCTGAACACTAATTTCCATCTTTCAACCATTGTAAGAATCACTTTAATTGTTTTGATTATCAGTATCACTTTTCCATGTAATTGCACCAAAAGAAACATCAAGTAACAAAGTTGCTCATGCGATCAGAATAATTGCCTTGATGTTATCTACTGGAAATTATTAATGACATCAGTCAAATATCATGAAAGTTAAATTAGATGTTTAGTTGCACTGTATAAATCAGTACTAAATCTAAGTTTTAAAAGGGAAGTAACAGCAAAAAAAGAGAAAGAGTTGCTTTTTACAGTAAGGAAATAGAAGACATTCTCGCATCTTTCAAAAAATGTATAAAAAATGAGAAGAAAATCTCAGGAAAATTTATAAATTGTTCCTAAAATAGCTATAGTTGATGATATGCAAATTTATCTAAATCTGATCTCAGAGAATTTAGAATCTTAATTTTGAAAGTGGTGCATGAAATTCTGTAATATTTCCTTTCAGTTAGTGAAAGGGATTAGTTCCCCTTTCATAATCTGTGAATTCAAAGAGAAATTCAGTTTTGTGTGCCATGATAGTTTTCTTTTTAAATGTGAAGAGTCATAAGAGTATATTCAAAGGTAGATGTAATAAAAGTAGGAAACAGCAGTGAAAGAGGGATCAATCACCCATTTGCAAAACAGTTACTTTTTATCTGCCAGACTATACGCCCTCCCCTTCTGGTGAGATCATACCCCATCAGTTGTAAGTGATCAGGAAAGAAAGTCTGTGAACTTAACCAGATGTCTCATTACTTACTTGCAGTGCTTGATGGTGCCCTATTTTCTCTGCTCTAACATGGTCCCCTCTCTCCTGGTTTCTGGTGTGGCCCTCCTACCCCATCCCTCCTGTTCATAATCCTTGCAATTACTGTAGATATTACAGAGATTTATCCTCGAGTGTCTGTAAGTGAGTTTGGTATTGGAGGCACCTATTAGGGAGTACATACGGTACTTAATTTTCTGTGTCTGGGATACTTCACTCAATATAATTGTTTCTAATTCCATCCATTTCCCGTCAAATTCCAATACCCATCAGGAAGGAGTGAAGGGCATTGCAGGAGCAGCAAAACTGGAAAAAAAAAATCAACAAATCATAATCCAGAACTCAGAGACTCTATATCAACCACCTGGAACTAGGCCAGCCTAATCGCTCCCCATCCAGAAGCTCAGGGAAATTTGCCGAAGAGGGGGCAGTAAGATTGTAAGAGCACAAGAATGAGAGGAGCAATGATATGCAAGATACTCCACACAAGTTAGGGCTGAAGCAATCATAATTGGACTTTGCATGCCTTGCGCCATGTCCAACACACTATTGACCCCACAAAGTCTAGCATTTGCTGAAGGCACTAGGATCCTTGGAGGCAAGGGATTGACAGCCACAATAGTGTTCCTATGCTTAAGGGGAACACAGGGTCCTCATCGGAGAGGAGGACCCAGAGGAGAGTCTGGCATACACATTAAAGGATGCTCGGGGGATGGGAGGGGGAGGCACTGGGAGATGGAGAGGGAGTGGGGAGGGGAGGGGGCACAGGGCGGTGGGAGGTTGGAGGGAGGCCAGGGGACCACTGTACCTGTTAAGTTTGTATGAGTGGAAATTAAAAAAAAAAAGAAAAAAAATAAATAAATGTGACGAGTCAGCCTAGAACAATGTGAACAGTGTTTGAAAAATTAAATGCCCATAAACTGTGTGTTATAATGTAATTCTACATTGTAGATCCTTTAATCATTAAATATAAAAAAACAGCTTTTCCCAACTCTACACTTTGTAAATCAGTGTAGCCTGGAATTTGATGTTTGCTTTTATAAATAAATTTTATACTTTACATAATCTTGATTTTTTTAAAAAAAAGTCTTTTGCTATGTTTTCATGTTGGTGCTATAATAAAAAACTATTATATTTATGGTTTTCTCTCTGATATATTATGGGAACGTTTGCATACTAATAATAAAACTTTTAACTTTAAAAAATTGCTTATGTAAATTTATAAAATATATCCATGTAGATAACTCATTTCTGTGCATTGAATTATTTCCTTCATTTTCTATGATACTTTCCCTAGTCAATGTAGAATTCTTAGACTTATAAGAAACCATTTTTTAAAAATCAAGATGTACATTTAGATATGAAATTCAATGAAACAAAAATATATCTTTAGTATTTGTGTGAATTTAATATTTCTGGCATAACCTTATACTAAATCACTACCAGTTTATTGACATTAAACTTAAATGTATTTTGAATGTCTAATATTGCTACTAGATGGGTAGTGTTTTGTGTCTGACTTTCTTTTTTCACTTTTTGCCTACGCATGGTTTCTCATGCTCCATTTTTTATTCAGTATTTCACTGTCCCAAATCTGTAAGATTAAATCATAGAAAATCAACATTAAAAAAGAATATTATCTTAATAGACTCTTTTCTTCAATCATCTAATATGCATAAAAATTACAAAAAAGCATAAAATAATTTTTAAAACGTGAAGAGTTCATGATATTAAAAAAAATGGCCAGAATGGCCAACAAAGGATAAAAATGTTTGTCCCATTTAGAAGTTTTGAAAAATGACGCTAAAGAAATTAAAAATAACAAATAAAGTGATAAAGCTAATGAGTTACGTGTTATAACTGTTATTCTGACTTCTTTATTCAGATTTTAACAACTTTTTACTTTTATATAGTGAATATATATTTGTATTTTACAAATATAAAACATAGATAATCTGGGGAATGCTATGACATTAAACATTTTAACTACTTTTAGCCAAAATCTTCATGAATAATTCAACCATGACTCAAACAACCTTATTATAACAAAAAAATAACATTTTAAAACATAATGAATTAGACTTACAAGAAAATTATTCTAAAATTTTTTAACGTAAGTTGTGAATTCAACAATGAAAAATAAATGCAAAAACATTTGGCTTTTTCAAACTTAGCTATTTCCATATAACCATATATTCTTTCTCTTTAATTTATCTCTCCCTTCTTTGCATGTGTGTGTGCATGTGTTTATTATGCATGTTTGTATATAGGTGCTCATACCACGTGCATATAGGTGGAGGACTAAGAATGAAATTAGAATTACTACTATTAGATGATTGAAGAAAAGAGTCTATTAAGATAATATTCTTTTTTAATGTTGATTTTCTATGATTTATCTTACAGATTTGAGACAGTGAAATAATGAACACATTATTTTCAGACGCAGGGTCTCTACTCTAAACCTGAAGCTTTCCCTTTTGTTAAATTAGCTGACCACTGGAATCCAAATATGTCTGTCTTCAAACCTCAGTTCTGAAGTTAGAGTCATGCCTGGTTTTTTATGTAGGGGCTAGAAATTGAAGTTATGCCATCATGTTTGCACAACAATCAGTCTAATCTGTGGAGTTATCTCCCCAGTATTTCCTCCTTTCATAAAGTATATGAAAGACATGTGCATATGTATACCCATGTATGTTATAAGCATATAAAGCATCCAATATATGCCTGAATGATTTTGCTGTAGAATAAAGATATATTTACAATGTCAATGTAAGCTTCCTTTACACAAAAACAAAACAAAACAAAACAAAAAAACTTATCACCATAGTAAAGTTGAATGAATTTTTGCATGACACACCCTGGTCTTCACAGCTGTCACACTTCAAACTCAGAAAGCCATCCTAGAAAGTGAAGAATTTCTTACAGTTCTTCTTTCATATCAGAACTACTAAAACAGTGCTGTTTTTCAAAATACTTAGTAAACTGAATAATAAATTTAGCCATATTCAACAACATTTATATGAACTATTTCCATTCAATGATTCTTATGGATTAAGACCATTTTATGGACATAAATATATGACAATTTTTAGACACTTGGAGATGTGGCTGCATTTCAGATCCAAAATCTTGTTTGTGAAAGGTTTGAGACATGATGTTTAAGCTATATAGCCTTGATAATTAGAAAAAAAATAGCATGAACTTTTTTAAAATTTTTAAAATTTTCTTTAACAAGCATATTGTATTTTCATTCCAGCTTCCCTCCATCCCTCTCTCTCCCATTACCTCTCTTTCCTTCACCATTTTGTCCCACTCTTCTCTGTTTTCTTATGGACTTTACGGTTCACTATGGGTTGTCTACTCTCTGCTGGTTCAGATCTCCATAGTTTAACAAGTTACCTCTCTTCAGTTCACCCCACTAGTATGTGCATTTCCTATCACTCATCCAGCTTTAGACCCAAAGATTTCTGTGAAGTTATGATGTGTTTAGTTTATAATTGACTTATTGAGAGAAAAATTAAAAGTCCTTTTATTCATTTCCTGATTCTGATAACACGACTTTATCTCTTAGTGTCATTTTTTTTTCAAATTTCTCTCTGACTTGCCTTGTGATTCTCATTACACCTGAGAAACAATGTAAGAAATCATCCATAGTATTGGCTCGTGGTCAACATCAAGGTTCAGTATGATTGGCAAGTCCATGAAGCAAGAATCACATACCAGAAGCAGAAGAACAATGTCATCCCATTCAAACTGCCTGCCTCCCTTGACAATTTGTTCTACCTTGCACCTACTGTTTCTCATATGGGAGGGAGATGAGGAAGGCATCTGGCCTTATTTTCTTTTTTAAGAAACCAATATAGTCTTTTCTAGATTATTTATGTAACTGCAATATTTTTTCTTATTCAGCATATATATATATCCATTTGAAAAAAAGAATCATCAAGGATGTGACTGCAAATACTCTTATAAATACTGCATTTTTCTATAATTAGTATTTCTCTTCAATCAAAATACTATGTGTATATATGCCTTCAACTGTCTCATTTTGAATATACATATACACATAATATTATCATCCTGATGCTCATTAATACTTAACCATTGCTTTTCATTTAATTTGTAAGCCTTTTTCGAATTTGAGGGACTCATATGCTTCCTGTGACAATTAATATCAAGTAGGACCAAAATTTAATTTAAACTTACATGATACTATGATAGTATTAACTCTACATTTCAAAAGTTGCTTACATATAGTCATCATAAGAATATCTGAATCTTCTTAAATAATCACATGATCAATATTTCAGTGCAGACAGCTTCTTCTTCATTAGTTTTAAGATAAATTTACAGGCATTATGTGCTTGTCAATTTTTCTACTCTTTATTTAAAAGAGTTTGCTTCCTTAAGCTTTTTGTCAATCTAATAATTGTCTGTTTCTTTGTGTAAGAAGTTTCAAGTTTTAAAAGAAAAGAATCGTGTCAAGTTAAAGCTTCAGAGATTTATAAAGGATATTTCAACCATCACCCTATCCATTTGTCTAGTTAAGTGCTGATTTATGAGACAGATGTTCCTTAGATGAATAAAGAGAAGAGAAGAACTCAGCTAATACAATCCATAAAACTCAGTGTGGCGTCTATTAGGACTCAAAGCTGCGTTAGCAGTCTGGGAAATGAGGCAGATGTTTCACTAAACAGGAGACAATAAAAAGAGCACGGCAGTATGCAGCCTCACAGCTGCATCTGTGTGCTTCTCCTGACCTATGACTCTGAGAAAATCAAGTCAATGTTTCCATCCCATTTTTTTCATTACATTCTCTGCAATTGTATTACTGAACTCCAATTTCTAAGTCATGACCTGGGATGTAGTTGCCAGTATGAAATAAATGTGACACTTTAGATTTTGTGATTTAATTCATTAACCAAACATACAAATCAGACAAAAACAAATATAAAGACAATTTTCTTGCTATAAGACAATTTAGTCAGTAGTTATTTGTACCTGAAAAGGAATAAAATCATCCTAAAAGAGGGTCTCTAACTTGAGTTATATAAATTATTCTGTCTTTAGATAGAATCCATGATGTAAAATTATCCTTTGAAATGTGGTAATCTTTTTAATTTTTTTTTATTTATTCGGTTGTGCATGTGTGTGCGTGTATATGTATATATTCAGTTGTGCGTGTGTGTGCATGTATGTGTGTATGTCCACCATGGACCGCCTCCACCTTCTCCTTGTTTACTCTGCCCCGGGATTCACAGGCTCCGCCCTGGACCAGAAACCAGGCCGCCCCCGTTTCCACCCGGCGTCTATACACGGGGTCTAGGATCCGAACTCAGGACTTTCCACCTGCAAGGCAGAGGCTTAACCCCTGAGCTACCTCTCTAGCCCCTGAAATGTGGAAATCTTAACAGTCATTTGGTGTGCATAACTAATTGATGACACAAAATTTCTTATAACATTCTTCTATGCAGACGGAATTACAGATTAATTATTTGTATGTGAACAGATCACTAGCTGTGAATTGTCTCCACATTTACATCAGACACTAGAGAATCTGGAATTGCATTTTGAATGACAGAAATGCTACTTTTACCAAAGCAGATGAATATTGTCTTTTATAAAGCATAATAGCATAATTCAAGATTTTAAACAAGAATCCTACTGGTAGAATTCTTAGAGGCAAGGTATTAAGCAGTCATAATAGAGTTCTCAGGATAATGGGGAACCCAAGAAGGGGCTCTGGGCTATGCCACTGAGTCCTGAACCATCATTAGGGTACATGACTCAGAGCAAGGTTCAGAGCCCACATAAATGAATGCTCCAAGGGATGAGAGGGAGGAAGGGGGAGGCACCTGGGAGGAGAAAGGAGAAAGGGGGTGAAATGAAGGGGGGAGAGTGCAATGGGGAATGACGGAGGAGTGGGAGGGAGAGGACAGGGTACCTAATGAGTTTGTATGATTAGGAAAAAATAAAATATGGAAAAAAGAATGCTTTTAAATAAGAAAAGAATAATAGTTTGGCTGTTTGATAAATATGAGAGGATATTAGTATAAACCAAATAATCTTTTAACATATGTTTAGTTCTTTATTGAAATTGATTCTTATAGTAAGACTCTATTTTAACAGCATTTTATCTCTGGCTAGCAGGTGACATTCAATACCCATCAGGATGGAGCCAAAGGTGGTGCAGGAACAGCAAAACTGAAAAAAAAAAAAAAACACCCATAATTCAGAAAATCAGAAACCCTACATTAATCACCTGGAACCAGGCCAGCCTATCTCGCCTCGTCTGAACGTTCAGGGAAATTTTGTGAAAGAGCAGGCAGGTAAGATTGTAAGAGCCTAAAGATGGGGAAGAGCAATGATATGCAAGATATTACACACAAGTTAGGGCCAAAGTAACCATAATAGGACTTTGCATGACCAGCACAATGACCGACATATCATTAATTCCCCAAAGTCTAGCATGGATCACAGGCAATAAGATCCTTAGAGGCAAGGGATTAACAGCCACAATAGTGTTCCTATACTAAAGGGGAACACAAGAAAGGGCTCAAGGCAATGTTACTGAATCCTTATACCTCATCAGAGAGGAGGACCAGAGGGAAGTTTGACATTCACACACAAAAATATATGTTCCAGGAATGAGGGGGGGGTAGGAAGGGGAAAAGGGAGGAGGGAGCAAGAGGGTCAGGGGAGGTATGGAGGGAGGGAGAGGACAGGGTACCTATTAAGTTTGTATGAGTGAAAAAAATAAACAAAAACAAAGAAAAGAAATCAATCAATCTTTGCCTGTCTTATCTGTACCATTGTAGATTCTTTGTTCTGGGTTCTCTTGTACTTATGTAACTGAAGAGTGAATAAAATGTCTTAAATGTTTTTATATCATTACAGATTTGAGAAAACTTCATTAAAATTTATTTTTCATCCAGCTTTTTTTTCAAAGAAATGAAATATACTTAAGTGAATAAAGTGTAACAGAAAGAGAAAATGTGTTTTATAGCTAAGTTTTGAATAGGAAAGTATACAACAAAAACATCTAATAGTAACTTACTACAGGAAAAAAGTATGCCTATTTAGATTAGAGGATTGAATTGGTAAGTGATAGGAATCTAGCCCCTCTGTCCCCCAACTTTCAGGGCAAAGCTTCTTCCTGATGGCTCCTACCCCCTTAATAATAGGTACTTCTAAGAGCAGGTCAAGGTCAAAGACTGTTGAAGCCACACTTCCTGTGCTGGGCAAAGGTCTTAGAAATCACCTCCAGACTCAGCTCCCTCAGCCCACTCACCAACCCTGAGTCATTCTCCTCTCTAGTCTCTCTTTTCTTTTTCTCTTTCTTCTCTCCCTCTTCCTACAGTTGTCCCAACAGCTCTGGAACTCCATTAAAAACTTCTATCTGGTCCAAGCTGCGGTGCATTTTTGACATAAATACCTTACATTTATACCTTATAGTAATTGAAAAAGAACTCCAAGACACTCAGTTATTGGGGAACCTTAGCAGGTGATCAGGTCACTACCAGGGAACAAGTCACATGGAGACAGGATGTGACCCCAACCCCTCAAAGACATGTTTGTTTGTTTAGAATGCATTTAGGCCCTTATAGTTGCATTCAGATCAGAGTACCTTCCAAGCACATCTGTGCAAACCTACCTGTTTTTATGTATCTGGGGTCATGTCTATGCCTGGTGCCTCCATAGTTCGGGCATTTTTACAAAGCACTGAAAAAAATACTGCTATCTTTCTTATCTCAATAGAATTTATGAGAGCTATCATTTATATGTGAGTCAGAGAAGTTCTCTCATGACATTATCTCTTATCTCTGTTATTTTCTACTACTTCATGACATTTAAATGTGTTAAAATAGTAATCATTCTAATAATTTCAAGAATTATGGTTAAAGTCTAATATCTTAAATATTAATGTATGTTGCTAGTTTGATAAGAAATAAATTAGCAAATAAATGAAAAAAAGCAATGAAATTAAATAGCTTGATCCAAACAAGTAAAACTGTTCACAGTTCCTGTGTTTGGGTCTGGAAGTTGACAGGTAACTGTACTTTCTCACCTTCCATGTTATTCATAAAGTGTTTCTACAACATGGTCTTAAAGAAATATGTTTCAAACTGATAGATTTTAGAATGGTGTTATGGACTAGTATGAAATGAATGAACTGTCAGTTCTGATATCTTTATTGCACATGGAGGAGATGTGTTGACTTTGCACTGCATAACTGAATGAGTTGCAACATAATCATCTACATGAAAAAGGGACTTGTATGTACCTCAACAATAGAGAAAACCCTGCTTCAAAATTTTTTAATTTTTTTTTATTTACTCAATTGTGCTTGAGTATGTGCATAGAACCACGGACTGAATTCGGGAACCACCATGGATCGCCTCCTCCTTGTTTACTCTGCCCCGGGATTCACAGGCTCCGCCCTACCAGGACCAGAAACGCAGGCTGCCGCCTGGTGTCTATACATGGGGTCATAGGATCCAAACTCAGGACCTTCCGCTTGCAAGGCAGAGGCTTAACCCCTGAGCCACCTCTCCAGCCCCAACCCTGCTTCAAATTTAAGTTAGCTAAAATTTTTATTGTTTTTAATACTAGAATACATCCTGGTTACAAAGAGTAGATATAATAATATTGCTTTTGAACAACTTCCAATGACTCCTTTGTAAGAGAAAACATTACAATAAGTATCTACAATTTTTTTTGTCTTGTTTACTTTTCACTTGAAATGATGGATGAAAATAGATATTGTTTAAAATACAATAGCTTTTTGCTGTTGTAATTTGCAGATTCTACAAGAATGGCTAACATTTTATATACATTTTTTGTCTCACATGAGTTTTAAAGTATTTTGGGATGGACAATTTTATCATTGAGAACCCAATCTGACATGAATTACAGATTAGCCTTTAAGTCCTCCTGCCATATACATGGAATCTGGGAATCCAAAATTTGTTTCTTTTGCTTTCACAGCCAAATGTTTTAACCACTGAATCATCTTACTCTTGGCCCACCAGGCTTGCGTGTAGGGATAAATGAATCTATTATCTTTATAAAGTGATGAACTTCTGATATTTTGTCACATCATGGGAAAATTGACTGGGGTCTCTTTTCTTTAGAAATATTTTATTTTTTTTATTTTTTTTTAAATTTTTTTTATTATCATTATTTATTCAACTGTGTGCATATGCATGTGTATGTGCGCGCTTGTGGGTCTGTGTGTGTGTGTGTGTGTGTGTGTGTGTCTATGTGTGTGTCTGTGTATGTGTAGAACCACGGACGAATTCGCGAACCACCACGGATGCCTCCACCTCCTTCTGCCCAGGGATTCACAGGCTCCGCCCTACCAGGACCAGAAGCGCAGGCCGCCCCCGCTTCCGCCTGGCGTCTATATGTGGGATCTGGGATCCGAACTCAGGACCTTCCGCCTGCAAGGCGGAGGCTTAACCCCTGAGCCACCTCTCCAGCCCCTAGAAATATTTTAAACTATGGAGAGGAAGAGTATAGTATCAACATTATCTCTGTTTCCAGGAAAACACTGTAGCTATGTCTTTTTGCTTTGAAAAGAAAAAAGAATTGGACATTTCTGGAAAAAGAGACTTTCTAGACAGAGAAAATGGTGGTGAGGGGTCCTAGACTCAATTTGCAATAATCCAGTGTTATTGTAACCAAATTAGTCCCAAGACACAACTGACTGCTGAGAAATTGTCTTTCAAAAGGTCCTAGCTGAAGAGATAGCTTAGGGGTTAAGAGTGCCTCCTAAGCAGGAGGTCCTGAATTTGGATCCTAAGTCCAAGTAAAAAAAATGCAAGGTGGAAACTACAGTGGCCTGCTCTTCTTGTCCTGGTTGGTGGAGACTGAGAAATCCCAGAGAGAAGCAAGAAGGAGGTAGAAACAATCCAGGATGATTCCCCCAAGTCACCCTTGGTCCTCCACAGGGACATAAATACAGTGCATGCCTTCTGATGCACACACACACACACACACACACACACACACACACACACACACAAACACACACACACAAAATCAATAAATAAAATATTTCAAAAATAAAAGGCCCTGATACTTCTCACCACTGCTTCATTAGCAACAAACCTTCACCATGAATTATGGAAGGAAAAATATCCAATCCTTGAATCTAATATTCAAGCAACATCAATTTGAGACTATATATTCCAAGTTCTTGTGTATCAGAATTTTTATTTAACTTGTGCATAAGCATTTACATTTTCTAATTGTATATAACTAGTGTTTTATTTCTAACTTTCTTTTAACCTTGTAATGATTATGGTTTTTTTATCCTGGTTAGCAAATCTTTAGTAAACTTATTAATAAATTTCAAATTGACTTTTCTGTTAGTAAACACTTATGGGTTCCATAAAAGGTTTAAATTATGTTGTTACCCAAACATAATATACTAATAACCAAAAATGTTTATCAGGTATATGAAACTTACAATGTCCTCAATTCCATTAGCAGTTGTTAGTATGCCTGTATATGTAAATGTGAACAGAAAATCTACCTTTCCTGTATAACATGCAGACAATAACAGCCAGTAAAACTTAAGTATTTTAAGCCCAGAGATGCAGTGCATTTCATTCTTTGCTACTCTGCTATACTTGCTCTTTTTTATACAGTGTGCCTCTAATTCTACAGAGGCTTTTTCACATAAACTACCTGATTTCATGTCTCCTAAATTTGAAGAAAACTGTGATTTAAATGGAAGATGACTACTTTATCCATCTGAGCATTCATTTGTGCATCTGGACACACTCTTTATCACTTCTTATGTATCATTCTGTTTTCTGTTGAGAAAAAATGCTCAACCTTGAAATTCTCACTAGCTGGGAGCTCACTATGTAGATCAGACTAGGCTTACGTGTGTGGTAATCTTCTTGCTTCAGTCTGTGAAGTACTGCTGTTACAAGCACTGATCATGATGCTCAGTATTGTATCTTTGTCAATAACAGTGCTACATGTTTTCAGTCTTCTTGTGGGTGGTGAATTAAGTTCATTCACATACATGCACAGAACATCACCTCCTTTTACTAGAAAAACCTTAGCTCCACACATTAAATTTCAAGCTCTGAGCATTATGTAATGATGTTGTGGTAACCATGTTAAGGGAAATTTTTATACATTTGATCAATGAAACAACATAAGGTGATTACGAGTGATAAGTAGCTGCTCTGGCAGAATATTCTTAGAAAAAAATCAACTTGAACCCTGAAGCCATATGCGCATTATGCTTGTCTTCTACACACAACTGTGAACAAATGAGATTATCACAGTGCCATCTTTAGGCCCACAGGCAAAGGCTTATGCTTTTCTTTGAAGTTGATAAGCTAGTCTTTTCCACTCTCTTCTTGGGTGCCTCCAGTTAAACTTTTATTTCTCTTTGAACAGAACCCAAGTGCCAGACTACTGAATTATATTGGGGCTCCTATTCCCATTACATTATGCCATTGTATATAACAGTGAAAGAAAGGAGTCAAGTACCAATTTAACAATGATTCGTGATTTCATGTTCATCCCCTCATTTATTTTATTGTAAAATACTTCTTTGTACAGATAGTGCTCTTGCAAAATGAATAATACAAAGCTACAAAGGCAAACAAATGATAGGATTATTCTATATTGAAATCTTCAGAGTCTACACTATTGATGTGGAGCCATCAGTTTCTTTGTTCTTTTCACATATAATCACCCTCTGTGCTGACATGAGCTCTGGTGATTCAGTATTTCTTAGAATAATTCTGCATTATTTTCCCAGGATTATTGTCCAAACACCCTGGATGTATTATATGATATCTGACACACAAGGGCAAGCCATGACAGTAATATCACAATTTTCTCTGGATGACAATTGCTAAGTTGTCCAAACTTAGGTATGTTAAAATTTAGGGAAAAATATATTTATGACTTGTGTCTAGTAGAATCCACTTACTGCAAAGTTTGTTTCCTAAAGTTTCAGTTACCAAGTCAACTACAGTCTGTAAAGATTAATGGAAAATTCCATAAATAAACAGCTCATGAGTTTTAATGATTCCCTGCTCTAACAATCATCAAGAAAAGCTGACTCTTACACTCTGTTCCCCCACAAATATGAATCTTTCTTTGTTTGTCACAGAGATTCTGTCTGCATTATCTGATCTTTATCCACTTAAGTAGCTGTACTAGTTATTTGATCAATGTTCATGTTATGCTTGTGTGCAAATAAACTTTATTTTTCTAAACAATGGCTTAAAGCATAAAAATAACAATGTATAAAGCATGACAATGTTTGATGTGCTTCTTTAGCTGAGAATATGACAGTTCTTTAAGATTTTTAAACTCTAACATAATATTGTTGTGGAGTGACTGCCTGCCAGAAACAAAACTCCAGATGCAAGGGTCAAACCAAAAGCTGGTTTATTACTCTGGCCAGATGGCCCCAGCTCACTGGTTAAAACCAATAATGATCCAAAAGCTCTGAAAGTTTCAATTACACGCATTATTTACACGTGTTGTATATAGGAAGAAGGGAAACTCTTTCTGACAATGATCTTCCTAGAGAGCTATCTAACTCTATGTGCTCAGGAAGGGAAGCAGGAATGGGTACTGATGTAACCAGATGACTTAAGAAGTGATATTAGTCAAGGGTAGAAGACTTGGACTATTGTGAGCTTTCTCACAACAACCTCATCTCAGTGAAGGGATGTGTGCTAAACCTTTTACTAATATTTTATCATATTTCAATTTGTCTGAAAAATCATACAAGAAAGATATATTCAGGAATAATTCTAAATAAATATCCATGCTATTGGATACCCAACTGTAGGAAAAATCAAAGCCATGCTATATTCATGATGCATAACTAAAAAAAAAACAAATCTTTACATTGTGAGTGGCATATGTGAACTGAAAAATGTTCTGGATGGTGCCAATGTTATCTTGAAGACAATCTAATGTGCAGACGTCCTCAAGGGATACCATTAAATAAATGTTTGCTATAATTAAAGAACTGCTGATTCAACAACAGCTTTCAAGTACAAAAAGGCAATTGTTGAAAAATTTAGGTCTGCTGGTGAAGGAGAAGAAGTTGGCTGAGGAAAAATAATGTTCAAAACAATTTTTCCTTTGTGTTGAAACTGGAATTTACCTGAAAAAGTTGCTCAATGGAATCTTCTTTCATAAAAATGATATATAAATTATATATATATTATATATTTTATATATGTAATATATATATATTATATATATATAAGGGAAAGTACTATAGCCTAATGTGGAAGGGCTGGTGATCTCTAGTATTAGATGGAAATGCAAAGGGCAGGTGATTATACAGGTTCAGTGCACCTGACAAAAGCCCTACAATCTCAGATATAAAACAGAAATGATCTGACAACATAATAACAGAGCATGGGTGATGACTACCTTGTTTATGGAGTGAGTCTGTCACTGTCATCACAGGAAAAACAAAACGAAACCAACGTTAGCTCCGGAGCTACTTGGATGAGGAAGAATTTAAGTTTCATTTCTGAACAATGTACCTAGCTATCTTGAGTCTGCAAATGAAACTATAAGCGCAGTTTTTCTTCTTTTATCTGCATGAGGAACTTGGAATGGAAACCAGGACTTGGTACATGCTGGGCAAGCATGTCATCACTGAACTATATCCCTAGACCTAGAGTTATATTTTTAGCAATAAAAGTTTAACAATACAACCTCACCATTTAAGATCCCTACCACAGATGTTTTTCAGTTGACTAAATTCTCACACACATGTCTGGTATTAATCACATTTAATCAGTACTCGATGCAGATAACGATTTGGAGTAAATGCAGAGACGGAGACCATTGACCATTTACTCCCAGGGACACTGTTATATTTACCAAACAGGCAATGGATGAATTAGTCCTATAGCCAGCACATCCCCACTTAATCAATTGGTAAGTTAGAGAAATCACTCGGTCAGCAAGACAAGTTGGCGGAAATGATTTGCTGACACGTATGATGAAGTAGTCGAAGAACATATTGAAGGTCACTAGGAAATGATAAGGAAAGAGGAACTGAAAGAACCAGCAGCGATATTCTCTGGGGTAGAGAAAGACAAAGGGAAAGGAAGCTAGTACAGCTTTATAAACATCACAGATATGTTACAGTGTTTCCAGTTTCATAGGTAGCAAAAAAAAAAAAACTTAAAAACTATACAATACATATGAAATAATAGAAGACACTGAAAATCTAAAGTAATGCTGAAGAGGCGAAATAGTAAAAATAGAATTTTGCTACCATAACTCCTAAATCAAAAATGTCTTCCAAAGCATAGGACTGAAGTTATTAAGTCAGTATTATACTACTTTGAGAAAAGACAATGGCTAATGGAACAGAGTATAGATTCCAAAATTTAGCCCAAGATCGTAAGGCTAACTGGATTTTGACTATGGTGACAAAGACATAATGAGGAGACAAGATAGTCTTTGTCCTTAAATGTTGCCAGCAAAGGTATATGCACACTTACCAAGATTTAAGTGCATTCACTCCACAAGTATCACCTCAAAATGAATCAAATAAACTGCACTTCAAAACTGAAGGTGCGAAATTTGTAGGATACATATGGTAAACATATTAAGATATTAGAGTCTGGACTATAATTTTATGTAGATGATCCTGAAGTACAAACAAAAATACATACCTGATAGATTCCCTTTCCTCCAAACCCCCACATTCAGAGCAAATGCTCTGCTTGGTGGTCACTGCCCCCTAATAGTCAGCTGCAGTTTATAAAAGCCTATGGGTCCCTGATCCTCAGTAGCAGGGGGAGTTGGCTGGGGGTTGGGGGCATCAGGGTTCCACAGAGGTCAGGCTCCCATACTTGACAAAACACCAGAATATCACCTCACAAATGAGGAACTTCTTCCGGATCCTGCCCCTTCAGCTTATTAACCCTAAGGTTATAAAACCAACTGACCCCTCATCAAGACAATTCCTACAATTGGCCTGGAGCTTCCGGAACACCATTGAACTTTCATCCAGTCCATGGTGTGAAGTATTTTGGTGGCAAAACCTTACATTTTCAAGTTGAAAAAATTCTGCATAACCCAAAAGTGGAATCGCAGGGTCATATGGCATTTGGCAATGGGAGGGGTCAATCCCCATTTGCAAAATGGTTACTTTTTAATCTGCCGGACTATATGCCCTCCCCTTCTGGTGAGTTCATACCCCCTTAGTTGTAAATGATCAGGAACGAATGTCTGTGAACTTAACTAGGTGTCACATTACTTTCTTGGAGTCCTTGATGGAGGCCTATTTTCTCTACTGTAACATGGTCACTTCTCTCTCTCTTTCGGGTGTGGCCCTCCAATCTCATCCCTCCTGTTCATAATCGTTGCAATTACTGTAGTTAATACATAGATTTACCTATGAGTGTCTCAAGATGGTCAGGGCGGGTTTGGTATTAGGACCCACCTATTAGGGAGTACATACGGCACTTAATTTTCTGGGTCTGGGATACTTCACTTAATATAATTGTTTCTAATGACATCCATTTCCCGGCAAATTCCAGTAATTCATCATTTTTGATGGCTGAGTAGTACTCCATTGTATAGATGTACCACATTTTCCTTATTCACTCGTCAACTGTTGGACATTTGGGTTGATTCCATGTCTTTGCTATTGTAAACAGTGTTGCTATGAACATGGTCGTGCTTGTGCTATCGAGGTGAATCTCTGCTGTATGGGGGGTTATACCCAAAAGTGGAATCGCAGGGTTATATGGCATTTCAATCTTTAATTTCTTTAAGAATCTCCAGATGGCTCGCCAGAGTGGCTGTATGAGCCTGCACTCCCACCAGCAATGTAGGAGAGTTCCCCTCTCTCCACATCCTCTCCAGCATTTGGTGTTGTTTATATTGTGGATTTTTGCCATCCTGACCGGGGTGAGATGATATCTCAGGGAAGTTTTTATTTGCATTTCCCTGATGGCTAAAGAAATGGAGCATTTTTTAAGATATTTGTTAGACATTTACCCTTGAATGTGCTCTTATAATAAGACTCCAGTTAACAGCTTTCTGTCTCTGGCCAGGGGGTGACATACAGTGCCCATCACGATGGAGTGAAGGGCATTGCAGGAGCAACAAAACTGCAAAAGAAAATCAACAAACCACTATCCAGAACTTCAGAGACTCAATATCAACCACCTAGAACTAGGCCAGACTAATCTCTCCCCATCCTGAAGCTCAGGGACATTTGTGGAAGAGGGGGCGGTAAGATTGTAAGAACAAAAGGATGGGAGGAGCAATGATTTGCAAGATACTCCACACAAGTTAGGGCCGAAGCAATCATAATTGGACATTGCATGCCCGGCACAATGTCCAACACACTATTGACCTCACAAAGTCTAGCATCTGCCAAAGGCATCAAGATTCTTGGAATCAAGGGATTGACAGCCACAGTAGTGTTCCTATGCTTATGGGGAACACAGGAAAGGGTTCAGGGAAATGCCACTGGGTCCTTGTACGTCATCGGAGAGGAGGGCCCAGAGGAGAGTCAGGTATGCACAAGAAAGGACTCTGGGAATTGGGGTGGGAGGCACAGGGAGATGGGGAGGGAGGGGTAAGGGGAGGGGGAGCAGGGGGTTCAGGGGGAGGAGGAGGGAGGGAGGGAACTGGTGTACCTATTAAGTTTGTATGGGCTGAAATAATAATAAAAATGTATTAAAATAAAAAAATTCTGCATAACAAATAATTCATAATTAATGAAATAATTTATAGTCTTAAGAGGAAGCTTCAGGGTAGGCAAGATTCCTCAGTGGGGAAAATTGCTTCATACACAGGCAAGAAGTCCCAAGTCTGAAGACTCATAATCTATGTAAATGAAAGTTGAGTAGTAGGTGTGTCTAAATACTAACATACCTGTGGGAAGATAGGAGGCAGACACAGGTATTGTTCTAAGCTTGATGGCTAGCTAGCATGATATATTCTGGAGAAAAATGACAATGGAAGCCATCTTAAAAAGGTGGTGAGTGTGGTGAGGACAGATACTCAAATTGGTATGTGTGACACATTCCCCCACACAAATATATAAAAACATATGCACCATACAAACACATCTGTACACATACATATGTGTATACATATAACCGTACACACACACATACACAAATATTTGCAAAAATATGAACACAATTGATATCATGGTTTAAATGTGGGTTAGCCCCCACAGGCCAGTCCTTTGTTAATGTTAATGTTTGGGAAAGTTGCAGCACCTCTGTGAGGTATATCTTAGCCATAGCCATAATTTTGTAAATCTTCTACTCTGGATGGAATACAGCAGTTCCCAGAACTGACTACACACCCTAAACCCCAGACCTCTACATGCTAATATACTTGAGAGAGGACTAACTTTCAAATGATCCTCTTTTACTCTCTCCCTCATTGTTCTGCTGCTTTACTATCCTAGCACCTTCCTAGAGGTGTCTGTAGGCTATAAAAAAAAAAAAAATCAATGTCCCTTATTTGTCTCTAGACTCTGAAGGTTTCTTCCCTGCCCAAGGCTCTTCAGACTACTTGTTGCCATGCTGTCCATGGCAGCCACCTAACTCTTCACTCAGGCTTTATGGTATCACTTCTATTCTAATGCTCTCCTACCTTAAGATAAATCATGGTTCCCTTGGCAACCAGGCCCTCAGCTCCAACTAATTCATGTTTCAAGCATATCCCTCCTGCTAGCTTCTCTTTGAAGTGGTCTATGCATACTGACCTTACATGTTATTGAAGAGTCACTCTGGATCCTTTCTTCCTGGTAAACTAACAGGATAGTCTTGCTGGGAGAAAAAAAAAAAAAAGCAAAGCACAGAGGTGGGCCTTTTGATATGGTAGGTCAGTCCTGCTATCTCTCAGTTTGCTTTTGCTCTTTCTGGCTTCAGATGACTAGAGTGATCTGAACTGGCATCCTATTTCTGTCTTTATCCATGCCTTCTGCTTTGGAATTCTTACCAAAATGGACAATATCCCTTAAGAAACCTTACGCCAAAAACTCCACAACATTTTTCCTCTTAAGCTGTGTATGAGAATTGTCTCACAGAAAAAGAAAAAGTAACTATAGCAGAAATTGGTACTGTGAAGTGGAAGATTGCTGTGAGACTATAAAAATATGGAGCTAAATAGTGAATTGTTCTGAAACTCAGAGAATCTTCCTCTCTAGTTGTATATGACTATTGTTACACAGCAATAAAATGAACAGTAATGACAATATCAATGTAAGATTGCAACCCCTTTATCAGCATATTTCATGATGTAAAGTAGACTGAAGCAGATTTCCTTTGGACTTTTAAAGAGAATACAAGAAATATCCTCATCCAACACTGCATCCCCTTTGCATTATTTTCTCAAAACATCAAACTAGTCTTGTTGTAATATAGTCATAACTATTTTATTTTGTTGCTACTTTTGTTAGCATGCATATTTTATAAATTTAGTTTTGCATTAGGTATTTACAGAAAAAAGTAACAGCATAAATGGAATTTGTAGTTTGAAACCTATAGTTTCAAGGATATTCTAGGGGTCTTCAAGTAAAGCATTCCTCATATAGAGAGGCACTACTGTAATTGGGTTTTATTGAAACATGCCAGAAGCCCCCCACTGCATACAAAAGACTGGAATTTATGCTTCTTAATTAAAGCCAAGCATCACCTTCATTATCACCTCTGATATAGCATGGCGCATTTCCCATATTCAGTAGGAAGGTCCGCATTATTAATTCCTTAGTAATACAGAAATGAATTATCAAAGAAAAATTGTTTCCCTTTAACTTGTTAAAAATATCATTCTGCCTATTTAAGTTGGTGATTTTGTTCCAACAAACACTGCTCATCCTTGGTTAGACAAATTTTAAAAAATTGCTATGATGTATTATATATGTACTGTTTTGGACCATAGGCCAATATGGTACTCTGCTTTTCTTGTAACCACTTACAGTTGTTCAACCAATATGTGTACCATTAAAACTTAAAACTTCTTTTAAGTTGTGTTCAGTTGTGTTCTGTTAATGTATCAACTAACTGCCTATGCTAGTTCCAATCAAATGTTTAGATTAAATATTTAAGAGACTTGGTAATTAGCAAGAATCTTTCTGCAGAAGTATTGTTTTAATCAAAATTATCATTTTCCTAAATTTGCAAAACACAGAATTTTTTTCTTTGATTGACATTATGTAAATGGAGTCTTTATGTGGGTAAATATTGCTAAATTGGCAAAATTTTAAGGATGAAGAAATTTAAGAACAGTAATGCAGAAAAAATTACACTGAATATGAATATTCATTTTAATCCAAATTTGATTTCTGTGGCATGCATCCTTGCATACTTCCAAGTTGTATGTCTTCCATTCTCCTTTGTACATGCCTTTCTTTCTCCTTTCCTTCCATCATCCAAACTCTAATCCCTTCTTGTCTTAAAATAGTTTCATGACTTCCCTTCTATTTTTTCTAACCATACACCTATATTTTTTGATGTTATGATTCTTTTATTCTCTTTTTTATAATTATAATTTTATATTTCTATCCACACAATAAAGATTAAATAATTTAATATGTATTCTTGCCTATATTCCTAAAATTAAAAAAATTATAACAGTAAAGTAGTGTCATATTACACATTTATTCTTAAACTAGTGTGGCTTCTGCTATTTGGGCCTGATGACTTTCCTGATCCATCACCCATATTGAGAGCTAAGCTTTTAACTTTAAAAGATTTCTGTCTAAAGAGAGAAAATATGTTCAGACAGATTTCAGTGTACCAATAGGTGCTCTGGGAGTCACATGACCCAGCAGTCTATGGGGATTCATGGAATGTGAAGACATAAGTTAGAATTTTAGGTTTAAGAATACCAAAAATATGTTAGGAGAAAATTCTAAGAAGATAAAAAAAAAGCATTAGCAGGGTGTGAACAGATGTATGCCAGAATTATATGGATGAACTTAGTTCCACAAATGTCTCTCTTCACTCAGAAACATGAATTCTCCTGCATCACTGACACTGTTGCTCCTGCCATCCATTCTTGATGTTTAAGCAGGCGCTCAGCAGAGTCAGTTCATGGAGCAAAATGCTTTAGAAAGTTGCATTTTTAAGTCATACATCTTAAGCCTCATTACTTTATGCATTCCTAGCTTCTGAATATTTAATTTAATTCACATAAAAATCTTGATTTCCTTAATAGCTATGTAAAATAGGAAATTATTATATTAAAATGATTTAATTTGGTAAAATGATTATATGATTTGTTTTGTGAAACAAAGCATATATTTTATAGCAAAGGATAACCAGTAACAGAGAAAATCCTGGAGGTCAAAGAAGGGAGTCTCATGGGTAAACTAAGCAAAGTTGAGTGGAATGAGTCCAAAAGACACTTTGCAGATACAGGAACATATTATCTTGGATAGAGCAGTTCAGTTGGAAATTATTTTTTGTTTGTTCATTCATTTCTTTTATATTAGATACATCTCAATCTTTAGTCAAGTACAATCTTGCACTAATGGGAATCCTTCAGCCTAAACTCTTTGCAAGCTGGAATTACAAGAGTATGTTAGCAAGTCCACCTGTGAGTTAATCTTGTCAATTTGGATGGATTCATAGATGTCAGGGAGAGTAGTATGTGAATGAGGGTGCTTCCTCATAATGATTATGAAACTTAAGTTAACTATTTAATCCATTCATAGGTTTGGAATTTAAATTGGTTGTTAGATGTGTTGGGAATATAGCAAATTAGAATGGCAGGAAGAAGTAAACAGCATAGACATACTCTGAAGATTATATCTTGGCTCTGACTATGTCCATATTCTCCTCTCTGCCTCCTGACTCCATTGAACAGGTAATGTTCCCTATCATGCTCTTGCTCAATGATGGATCTACTTGTTATGGGCATTAAAACAGAACCTGTCAACCACATACTGAAGGCCCTGACATCATGAATAGAAATAAATCCATTGTCTGTTAAATTGTTTTATCAGGAAAGTCATCCTCACAGTGAAATAAATCTAAGAATATTGTTCCAAAAGAAAATATTTGGAAGGGCAGCAAAATACAATTTCTCATATTTGTTATTTTATTAGGACCCTGCTAAGTAATACAGACATTTGTGTGCATTTAAATATGATCATACAACCAATATTATCAAGTACAAAGGAATAAACAGCAGAAGGGTGAAGAGAATTTTTATCTTACTAAGAGATGACCCACTAATGGTGTCTGTCACACATGGGGCATGATGATAAACTTTGGGCAATATTTCACAGCTAATATTCCTTCTTTAAATAGTCTACATTAAATATAAGTGATGGTATACATTATGGGTGTTTTCACAACAAAAGGTAAAAGATGCTTATAGCTTATGTATATACTTAGGTATATTCTTATAAAAACAGTAGAAATATGCTTATAGCTTACCTGAGTTTAAGGGAATAAATAGTTTATAGCATTTCACTTACTTCCATGGAGTTGACATTTTTTTCTTATTTCATGCTCAATCATCAATGTTCAGATTTCTGAACAAGCTTCATTGTTTACCTATAACAACCAAACTGATAGAGTAGGAAGAAAAAAATAAGATTTAAAGAATTTAGTAGACTACTTTATGAATGAAAATATAAGTTGATTGGGGCAGAGAGCACTGGAATATTTAAGTTTCTTTGGACAAGCATAAAATGTTATGTATTTCAAAGATTATAGATAGTTGATATATAAATTTTAAGAATATAGATGTGTGGTACAAATGACTCCTAGCACAAGACTACTATCCATCATGGAAAGTATTTTGGAATTATTTTACAGAAAATTATGTCTAACCAAAAACCCATCAGTTAGTTTGCCATTTAAGGAAAAAGATAAATGAAGATATTTCTGATGAATGAATATGAAAAAGTGCCAATTATTTTCTTTCTCTAGCAAATTAAGTGGTACACTTCAACCAAAGAAGGGAATAAGGTTAGACAGAACAAAGTCCATATAAACATACTCCACTACATGATAGAAAGAAATCAGGAGTGCAGAAAAAAAATGAATGATTTCTGACATATGCTTCTTAGACTTCAAAGGTATGTGGTACTTTTCACCAAAAACCTCTGCAAGTTCTTCAGAAATTTTCAAGCTCTTCAAGAAATTAAATTGTACAGCAATAGAATGAGAGGGGATTTAGACAGCTAGCAGAAACATTGGAGTCAAACTAGTGGCTTGGTCATGTACATGTGAGTAAAATATTATAAATGAGCATGAATCCTAAGAAAAGAAGCAGGAAATGAAAAGTATTCACAGAATCAAAATAATGCTAGTCAATACTGTCACGAAAACCAACTTAGAGAAGATTCTGAAGTAAAAGGCCAACAGAAGGAGGAATGAGGTAGATGGAATGCATCTTTGTAGAAATTTTCAATCTCCATGGACCTTCTATATCTTCATAGAACTTTTAATCCTCAAACTTAGGCTCACATTTTTCTTGTTCACACAGGGCTATGCACATTTAAATATCTTTTCAGTAGATCATTAAAAGCATGCTATCCATTCTCAAAGAATGGATACTTTGAATGATAAATTATAGTGACAATCTGGTTGAAAGCAAAGTTTTTTTTTTTTTTTCCTGCTCACATCAAAGGCAAGGACCAATAGTAGTTCTAGTTCCCCTTGCTCCTTCAAGGGGAACTTTAATTCCTGTGAGAGAGCAGAGGGAGAAGTAATGATTTTGAAGTTGCTGCTGCTGCAGGAAAAATGTTACTTTGTTACACTTGTTCATGCTCATTGACCTACCCAAAATTTATTCATAATCTGTTGTCAGTAAATAATGACCATGAGAAAGGCACTGCTGGTCTCATGACAATGGCGGAAGTACAGACATACAAGGAAGGAAAGACTAAGGAGGACAGATGTAACCATATCTTATTGTTTAAGAGAGAAATTTTAATAATTTAAGATGTGTAATTAGTATCTTAGTAACAGCAGCAACATATGATATTTGCATTGTGGTTTTTATTTTATTTTATTTTATTTTATTACTATCTACACAATCACATTTGATTCTTATATCGATTGTTAGAGGCATTCTCAATTGGCCAAGGTGATGTGACATGATAGATGTCATTCATTAGGTAGTATAAAATCTAATCTGTGCTTCCAAATTCCACCACAATTTCATAGAAAAGTTGCTTCTTCATAAGTTGCAACTGGTTTTACTTAATAGTTTCTTTTAATATTTCTTACCTATTTGTTTTGATGTTATCTCTTCCTATTATGCTCATTGTGTCTATATGAAACAAAAGAATCAAAGAAGAATGAGTTCCTTTTGGAAATGACTTTGGGTTTTTTAAAAATTTTTTAAATTTTTTATTATTTATTCAATTAGCGCAAGTGTGTGCGTGTGTGTATGTATGTATGTGTGTGTGTGTGTAGAACCACAGACGAATTCAGGAACCACCATGGACTGCCTCCACCTCCTCCTTGTTTACTCTGCCCCAGGATTCACAGGCTCCGCCCTACCAGGACCAGAAATGAAGGACACCCCCGCTTCTGCCTGGCGTCTATACGTGGGGTGTAGGATCAGAACTCAGGACCTTCCGCTTGCAAGGCAGAGGCTTAACCCCTGAGCCACCTCCCCAGTCCCGACTTTGGTTTTTTATAAAGGTTTTGTCAACTTCTCTTTGCTACAACTCTGTGCTTTAAAAATACAATAAAGTTTATACCAAGATATTTCAGTTTTTTAGGGGCTATAGTAAATGGGATTGTTTCTCTCAAGGCTTTTTCACTTCTTTCATTCTGGGCATATAGGAAGGCCTCTGATTCTTGCACATTTATTTTGTATCCTGCCACCCTGCTGAACTTCTCAATTAGTTCCAGGAGCTTCCTGGTGGAGTTTTTGGGATCCCTCAGGTATAAGATCATGTCATCTGCAAATAGGGATAGCTTGACTTCTTCCTTGCCGATTTGAATCCCTCTTATGTCCCTTTCTTGTCTTATGGCTTCAGCTAACACTTCAAGTACAATATTGAATAGAAGTGGTAAGAGTGTACAAACCTAACTAAGGAGGTAAAAGACCTTTACAATGAAAACTTTAAAACCCTAAAGAAAGAAATAGAAGAAGAAACCAGAAGGTGGAAAGACCTTCCTTGTTCCTGGATTGGCAGAATCAACATCGTAAAAATGACCATCCTACCAAAGGCAATATACAGATTCAATGCTATACCAATCAAAATCCCAAAGCAATTCTTCAAAGAAGTTGACCAAACAATCTCAAAGTTCATATGGAGGCACAAAAGACCCAGGATAGCAAATACAATCCTGAGTAACAAAAACACAGCTGGAGATATTGCCATACCAAACCTTAGTCTATACTACAAATCCATAGTTATAAAGACAGCCTGGTACTGGCTCCAAAATAGACACACAGATCACTGGATAAGGATTGAAGACCCAGATATAAGCCCACAAAGTTACAGCCATTTGGTCTTTGACAAAGGGGCCCAAAGAATCCAATGGAAAAAGAACAGCATCTTCAACAAATGGTGCTGGCAAAACTGGATCTCCACATGCAGAAGATTAAAGCTGGACCCGTACTTGTCACCATGTACAAGACTTAATCCCAAATGGATCAAGGACCTTGATATCAGGCCAGAGACTATAAAAACCATAGTTGAAAGGATAGGGAACTCCCTCGAGCTGATTGGGCTAGGCCAACAGTTCCTAAACAGACATCCAATGGCACAGTCACTGCTACCAACTCTCAACAGTTGGGATCTTGTGAAATTAAAGAGCTTTTGTTCAGCGAGGTAACCTAACGCGAGCTCAAAGGCAACCCACAGAATGGGAGAAAATCTTCACTAACCAAACATCTGATAGAACTCTGCTGTCCAGAGTGCACAAAGAACTTAGAAAACTAAACACCAAGGAAACCAATGGCCCAATTAAAAAATGGGCCCTGGAACTTCAAAGAAACTTTTCCAGGGATGAAATTAAAATGTCTAACAAATATCTGAAAAAATGCTCCACTTCCTTAGCCATCAGGGAAATGCAAATCAAAACTTCCCTGAGATATCATCTCACCCCGGTCAGGATGGCAAAAATCCACAATACAAACAACACCAAATGCTGGAGAGGATGTGGAGAGAGGGGAACTCTCCTACATTGCTGGTGGGAATGCAGGCTCATACAGCCACTCTGGCGAGTCGTCTGGAGATTCTTAAAGAAATTAAAGATTGAAATGCCATATGACCCTGCTATTCCACTTTTGGGAATAACCCCCCATACAGCAGAGGTTCATCTCGATAGCATAAGCATGACCATGTTCATAGCAGCACTGTTTACAATAGCAAAGTCATGGAATCAGCCCAAATGTCCAACAGTTGACGAGTGGATAAGGAAACTGTGGTACATCTATACAATGGAGTACTACTCAGCCATCAAAAATGATGAATTACTGGAATTTGCCAGGAAATGGATGTCATTAGAAACAATTATATTAAGTGAAGTATCCCAAACCCAGAAAATTAAGCACCATATGTACTCCCTAATAGGTGGCTCCTAGTACCAAACCCACCCAGCCCACCTAGAGACAGTAATTCCAAGGATTATGAACAGGAGGAATGGGGTAGGAGGGCCACACCAGAAACAAGGAGAGAAGGGACCATGTTACAGCAGGGAAAATAGGCCTCCACCAAGGACCCAAATAAGTAATGAGACATCTGATTAAGTTCACAGACTTTTGTTCCTGATCATTTACTACTGAGGGGGTGTGATCTCACCAGAAGAGGAGGGAATATAGTCTGGCAGATAAAAGGTAACCATTTTGAAAATGGGTGATAGACCCCTCCCTCACTGTGGTTTCCCACTTTTATTACATCTACCTTTGATTGTGCTTTTATCACAAGACTCTAACAGCTTTTTATCTCTGGCCAGGGGTAACATACAATGCCCACCAGGATGGAGTAAAGGGCATTGCAGGAGCAGCAAAACTGCAAAAGAAAATCATCAAACCACAATCCAGAACTTCAGAGACTCTATATCAACCACCTAGAACTAGGCCAGCTTAGTCTCTCCCCATCCTGAAGCTCAGGGAAATTTGCGGAAGAGGGGGCAGTAAGAGTGTAAGAGCAAAAGGATGGGAGGAGCAATGATATGTAAGATACTCTATACTAGTTAGGGCTGAAGCAATCATAATTGGACTTTGCATGCCCTGCGCATTGTCCAACACACTGTTGACCTCACAAAGTCTAGCATCTGCTAAAGGCACCAAGATCCTTGGAGGCAAAGGATTGGCAGCCACAGCAGTGTTCCTATACCTAAGGGGAACACGGGAAAGGGTTCAGGGAAAGGCCACTGGGTCCTTGTACGTTATTGGAGAGGAGAGCCCAGAGGAAAATCAGACATGCACAAGAAAGGACTCTCTGGGAACTGGGGCGGGAGGCACTGGAGGATGGGGAGTGAGAAGAGTGGGGAGGGAGAGCAGGGGGTACGGGGAGAGGAGGAGGGAGGGAGGGAACTGGTGTACCTAATAAGTTTGTATGAGCTGAAATAAAAAAATAAAAATAAAAAGTACAATAAAGGATTAAAATTCCTTGTCATGTTTGTTTTGAGAAATTACTTATCAGAGAAAGGACAGAGAGAGATTGACAGAGAGACAGAGAAAGACAGAGAAAGAAAGAGACAGAAACAGAGAGAGAAAGAGAGAGAGAAGAAAGAAGAAAGAAAAAAGAAAAAGACAGAGAGGAGAAAAAGAAAGGGACATACATGAGCCATGTGGACTTCAGGGCATCAAATACAGTTGGCCGGGTTTCAAAGTACACTCTTACCCACTGAGCTACTTCACTGGCTCAGCATGTTATTTGACAAAATGAAATCTGGTCCTACATTAAATGTGGGTTTAATTATTACAAAACTAAAAATATGACATAATTTTCTGGTTTTTTTCTGTAAGAAATAGACATGAAATATTAAGTCTCAATGATAAAAAAACTATGTGTACATATCATCATAAACTACGCTGCTTCTGTAGTGAGTAAATCGCAGCACACAATCAGCAATGACATGATCACCGTTCCAGCATCTCCTTCTCAAGCTGAATATTCAACTTCATTTTTCATGGGAGCATTTACTTACTCACAGTGTTTTAATTACTTGTGCTAGTGAGAAATCTGTCCTCTTTTAAGAGCTCAAAATGTAGTAAATGCAGACATACACACAAATAGTTACAAAGGGATGAGGTAAGTGTTTACAGAAGTGTATGCCAAAGAGTGTAATAACACTTGGGATGTGCCCGGCAGGTTTCCACTAGTTTTGATCAAGCAGAAAGAGCAGGAATCTGACACAGGACTCTTGAAAAAGGTAAAAGAATGAGTAGAGGGAACAAGAGTATCTGCTCCCTTAGGAGTTTGTGACCAATGGAGGAAATTTTCACACACCCTTCAGATACATGCAGTGCAAGTCGATTTCTTCCTTTAAGAAGAGAATATCTTTGTGAAAATTACTTTTAAAAAAGTCATTTCGTTTAGCTCATGAAACTATTCTCATTCTTTCCTGCCCATTTTTTTTTTAACCCAAAAGCTTGTTGACAAAGACATCCCTAGATTTGAATACAGCTCTGCCTCGCTAAGCTCTAGGGAGAAAATTTTAAGGAGGATGTGGGTGACACATCTTTCTTGAGAAGGATTCAGGCCATGTTGGGCTTTGAGAACACAGATACTAAGTGTTGGTGCATAATGGAAGAGCAAGCCTATCAAGTTTCTCTATCCTGTGCAATGTTCTTTAATCCATTTGAATCATCACTTGTGAAAGCTATAGTTCAGAGTTGGAACTAATTTTTTCTTTTTTTTCAAATTCTACTTATAAAAATAAAAGCTTATGTATAGGGAAATTCCACCTAAAATTGCCTGGAGACAATATTCTATAGCTTCAGTACACAGTGAGAAGAACACTGAAAATTCTCAATGTCTGAAGGGAGAAACTAAAAAAAAAAAAAAAAGCAGGCTAGAAAGAGAAGCTGTCAAAATAACGGGACAGAAAGTCTGGTGCCAGTAAAGCATTGCAAAGCAACAAAGCCAATCACAATAAAGCTTTCAATATAGAAAGTAAAGTTTTCATTCATGTCAGGGAGCTTTTGAGAGTGGAGAAGTTCACAATAACCAAGGGCCACATCTGCTCTGAAAGATCAATGCTATTTTGAAAGCCACAGGATAAATTGTCTGAGTTGAGTCTCCTGCAGTGACTCTAACATTCCCACTGCTCAGCTCTTCCCCAGTGAGGGGAAGCTTGAGCAGTTTTATGGATGCTTTCATTTCTATGGTGTTCTCTGGAGAGGGGTCTCTATGTGGAGCCACCAAGATAAACAGTCAAAATACTTGATTGCTACCTTCTCACAGATTGATGCTCATTGACTTCCTGGTAATAGCTTTACTTCTAAAAACAGAAAACTATGGAATTCCTAACTTGAGTAAAGAATTTGTTAATGACATAAGCAATGTCCTTCAAAATTAAATGGATATTTCAGAGGAAATGGTGGTCACACTGAATATTTCACACAGATATATAAAATACATATTATGTTAAAACATAAATAATGATCCATGAACAGCTATACAAATATTAAATATTGATGCACGGATAAACTATTTTCTTACAAGATTTAAAATGTAAATAACCATATATTTTCATATTCCTTGACTGGTAATTAGAAAATTACCTAGTTTTATGTTCTTTAAATAATTCTGCTTTTTTAATGACTTGAGTTTTGAATTAAAATGTAATTTTTAGAAGTCAAGAAGTCAAATTAGTATTACTTATAGAAGGATTTGTTCATGAAACAAGTTGAGGAGGATTTGAATAAGAAATTTGTTTTAAAATCACCCTGGTGGTAATCAGATAGTAAATGACTGAAGGGTGCCATTAAATATCTGTTTTGATGGACAAAATTTGTAAGATCAGTCAGACTCTCTCGTTATGGTTCATAATTTTGGTTCTATACGCAAATTCAGATGAAGGTGGCATCGATCAAATGATTTCTTGAGAAAAATTATAGAAATGTTTTCTAAAGTACAAATTTACTTAGTTATATGCTCTCTATAATTACTAAAGTCCATGTAAAGACATATCAATATAGTCACTTAGAGAGAAGTATTATGAAAATTATTATCATGATTGTTATTTTTGAGACAGAGTTCTGCTAGTAACTGACATAGAATGGCTGATTGTCCTCCAGGTTCTGCCTCCCAGTACTGATATTATAGATGAGTGTCACCATGCCTCTATTAGAAAGGTGCTCTTTCATAAAAGATTATGGGGTTGAAATTATGATATGGAGCCCTTCAGCTTATACTGAGATGCAGATACATAATGGTAATCATTATTGATAAGTCTGAGTGAGAACTGAGTCCTTCATGATGAACTGTGACACAGATATCCAGTGATAATTGCCAATGATAAGGCTAAGTTTTAGAATCAGTTTTTAAAATTTTACTTATTTTTCTTTGCATAATAAATTCAAAGCACAGATGTTTATGTAACAGTATGTGTATCACATACTGGTGAATTTTATTTTTTATTTATTTTTGAACGTATGTACCCCATTTTATTTTATTTTATTTTATTTATTTTTCCCACTCATACTAACTTGATAGATACCCCATTCTCCTCCCTCCCTCCACCTCTCCCTGGATCCCCTTGCTCCCTCCGCCCTTTTCCCCTTCCTTTCCCCCCACCCTCCCTTTCTCCAAGTGCCCCCCCATTCCTGGAACATCCTTTAGTGTGCATGTCAAACTTCCCTCTGGGTCCACCTCTTCTGAGGGGTAAAGACTCAGCAGCATTGCCTAGAGCTCTTTTTTGTGTTCCCCTTTAGTATAGGAGCACCATTGTGGCTGTTAATCCCTTGCCTTAAGGATCTTAGAGCCTGTGATCCATGCTAGGGGTTTGATCTCAACAGAAAGGGAGGGCATAGAGTCTGGTAGATAGAAGGTAATCATCCTGCAAATGTGAGACTGACCACCCTTCACCATGGTCTCCTACTCTTATTCCATCTACCTTTGAATTTACTCTTATAATAAGATTCTATTTTAACAGTCTCTTATCTCTGGCTAGGAGGTGACATCCAATACCTATCAGGATGGAGCCAAGGGTGGTGCAGGAGCAGCAAAACTGGAAGAAAAAAAAGAATAACCATAATTCAGAACATCAGAGAATCTGCATTAATCACCAGGAAGCAGGCCAGCCTAATCTCAACCCATCCTAAAGCTCAGAAAAATTTGTGGAAGAGGGCGCGGTACAATTGTAAGAGCCTAAAGATGGGGAGGAGCAATGATATGCAAGATACTCCACACATTTTAGGGCCGAAGTATCATAATAGGACTTTGCATGACCTGACCAATGACATACTGGTGAATTTTAAAATTAAACAACCTCATCTGTCTCATCAATTCACCATTTTTTGCTACGTAAAACATTCAAAATATATTCTTCTCAGTTTCTTGATACATGACATGTATTACTACTATATCACATGTATTTGATCAACATGTGGTAAAATTATGCATTTTGATACTCATCTGTGGTTATGTGCAGTTAATGTGAATAAATTACTGGAAAAGAATAAACATGCTGTCCCTTGTTAACTTCTATCCCTTTCTGCTTTCCCTTTTCTTTCTTTCTTATTGTGTCTTTCTTTTTTGATATTTTTAACTTTTTATGCATGACGTGTATGTGAGAGAGGGGTTGTGGGTGTGTAAAAGAGGATATGCTTGTACAGCCCCTAGAATAAGAAAACACTCTGGATTGCTCTATGTACTTATCGCCTTGCTCTGAAGTTTCCCAGGCTCTACCTTCCAATGCCAGAAATACAAGACACCTCCATTTCTAGAAAGTGTTTTTCTTGTGATGTGGGATCTGAACTCAGTTCATTCTGCTTATGTCATTCCTGTCTTCTTCCTTTGTTTTCTGCCTGGTATCTGCATTAGAATTTAATTTCTATGAATCACTAATATGTGACCCTTATAATTAATATCTCTTAAAAAATTCATGAACTTAAAATTATATATGCATGTTTAAATTTTAGATAACTAGTAATTTTGAATTTAATAACCAGTTCTTTACATTTTCCTTGCTCTGTAGATTGGAAACACCATTCATTCTTGGAACTATCTTTGTCACCAAATATTAATTTTACTATTGCTTAGAACTTTGGAATATACAGGTGAAAAACTTTTACATATATATTGAGAGATACGAAAAGTATAGAACCTTGATTGCATGAATATCAAAATTTGCCACATGGAGATTCAGAATATTTTATGAATAATGAATCCATTTTGCACTTTTCCAACAATACACAAGTTTCCACCAGGATTGCAATTTTAGTGCTTTTCTCCAAATAAACAAACTGTGAATTGGAAACTTAACATTTGTCATTCATCATAGAAGAACTGACATCATTTATCTATGTTTAAAAACCATTACATTCTATATTTGTTTGTTTGGATATTTTGAGTTTAAAGAAAATTTTGATATTCATGGATCACATTAGATTAATTGATGTCATTTTCTCAAACAAATAGAGTCAATTATGGTGAGGTTAAAAAGCAAAACAGAAAAGCAGAGAGCCTTTGGATAAGTAAAAATCTAAAAAAGCCCACAAATAGGAACATAATTGAACAAATATGTTTACAAACTAAGAATTAAATGTAAATTTTTACACCTACTGCTTTATATTGAAAGAAGGACCTGTTTTTTACTTTGATGACATGTACACTAAAATGTTTATTTGATGAATTAATATGCCATGTTTTAGTTATTGTTACTTACTCTAAACACATGTTCCATAAATTCCACATATTGATTTCATTAGAAAAATAATTAACATAGTTTCATGATGTTTATGCCCTGATAAATAATTAATCAACTAACTAATTAGTATAAGCTTGGTTTATGGCTTATAGTTTACATTTGTTTCATTAATTATTATTAGAACAAAATAATTCCTGGCATGTTTGGAAAGTAAACAAATTTTTACTTTCTTCATCTTTTTGTAACATAACAAGTAGTTTCATGCTTATTCAATTATTAATTGGCAGCTAAAATGTTTTCATCAATTTTTAATGTGAATTTTGGTTTTATGAGCTAAGTAATTATGGGGATGACATTAAGATTGTATAAAAGGCAGATATTTTAACAGTTCAACAGTCAAGTCTAACATACAGAAGAATATGCAATCACCAAATTTACTCTATTACTATCCTACCGTCCAAAACTCAATCCCATTTAATACTTTGAGCCTAATATTCTATTTTTTTCTAAGTTTGAGACTGAACAAATACAACCATTCTTCCTCCTCCTCTACCATTATTCTTTAGTATTTTTCCTATTATTATAATTGCTAGTTGAAGAAAGCTATGATATTAGCATGCTGAGTCAACATTCTGAGGAAAATTATATTTTGGAGACTCTCAAGGTTTGTACACATTGGATTCATTATTTTGGATTGAAATATCATAGTGCTTAGACATATGCTGATATTTTAGGTATATCCTGTATGATAAATATAGTAATTTACTTACAGGAAATACAATTCAGTAAGTACCAATGTTATTCAGGAATGTTATCTAGCTATTTCAATCTTTGCCTAGCAGTTGCAGAACATGAGTTTAATCTCATGTACCAGAAGAAAATAATCTTTTTCTTGAGGGACCATTTTCACAACTCATATAAAACAAATGTATTACCTACACAATAATACTTTGCTTCCAGGAAGCATTGTCTATTAAACAATCAATTTTCTCTAATTTACTTAGTTTTATGTCAGAAAAAAATCCAGTGATTTTTATTTTGCTATTATGCTCACATTCTACTGATCACTTGGTTAGTGAATGTATTTAATTTTAGATACAATGAAATCCCTCCTTTTCCTAACCAAATATTGACAAGAAACAACTTCAGAGAGCAAAATTTTATGGTAGATACAGTTTCTGATTGCAGTTTATCATGGCATAGAAGGCATAGTGTCAGGAAGTCAGGGAGCAGAGAAAGAAAGAGATGAATGCTGATGTCTTTCTGGCGCCCACATTTTACATGTTTTATTCAAACAGAAACTATGGTGTATAGAATGAAGAACCCACATTTATAGTTGGTCTTTTTGCTCAACTGCACTCTGAAAAATCTTCATAGACAGGTTCAGAGATTAATATCCTAGATGATTTTAAATCCATCAGGTTGACAATGAAAATTAATCATTATAGTATAAAAATTGAAAATAGAGTGTAGTGGAGCCATGAAAACTTATAATTTCTATTCAATCCAAAAGCAACAGCCGACTGAAAAACAAAAATAGATTATTCTAATATGAAAACATTGCTAAACTATGAATTGTGTTTTTTACATGACCATTAATAAACCTGGAACTTCCAATTTAATTTGGAAAGATAACTACATTAAAAGGATAGCCTTCTAGATAGAATTATATAGAAATGTGTAGATGCATATGTATGTTGGAAGAAAATCCTACCCACAATGTGATTGTTAGGCAGTCTAACTGCTATTGAATATCAAGAACAAATTTTCAAACATCTACCTGTTAGTGACAGAATTATAGAAGCTTCAGTAATTAACATATGCTTCATGTCCCAAAGTCTTAGGAATGTGTGTATCATATACAGAAATTTAATCACTTTCATGATTTCATTTTACTTCCTGCTAAAAAAATTCTTTAAAAATTGAGTATGTTTCTTAAATTATTAATACCTAAATGTACTTAGGGAATCAACCACAGTAACAGATCCAGACAGCATGTCTCTGGAAAGTAACTTTGTGATTTCCTTTCAGGTAAAGAAAATGAAAAAAATATTGATTCTTTGTAGCTATGTTAGTGTAGAAAAGGTCAGGTATTGACCATTTGTGTTTTGAAACTTCTTACTTTTTGGACTGTAGATGTTCCACTCCTGTAAACATCTATTTATAGGAAATAATCTATTTGTGAGTTTTCCACTTCAGTTATGGAGTCTTGCTTAAAACAAACCTGAGTTTCAGGAAGCTTTACATACTGTTCTTTAAAAAAAAATCTGCTTGACCTTAACCATGTCTTTATCAGTAAATAGATTTAAGATATCACAAAAAAGGCACAGTCAGTTTAGGAGTGAGTAATATGTCAAAATTTATCTTTAAATGCTTGCCAAAGAATTTCTACACATTCTATAGTAATATAATTATACTTAACTGACAGTGACATTCATTTTTTTTTCATTTTGTTTCTTGCTATGCTATTGTTTCAGAGGGATCATTTTGGTTTGTTTTGTTTTATTGTTTGATCAAATGGCTATCTTCATGTATAAGCAAGGGCCTTTTTATGTGACTTTAGTTAATTAATAAGGTCTGTGTCCATTTGGTAGCTCTAGCTTCTTATGCTGTGGTTGTCAGCATGGGTAAATGGTCACATAATTTTGTTTCTCCTTTCCAAATAACTTGATATCTCTTCTCTCTGAGGTTAACATGTGACTCATAGAAAAATGCATCTCTATGTTCTGTTCTTACAATTCTCTGATCCAGCCATTCCCTGAACTGTAAGTTTTTCATGTACTCACAAGATGCACTGAATCATAGTGTGAAGTCACAAGGCTCATTTATGATTCCAGCATGATTTTAAATTTTGTTTGGTGTAATGTTTAGACTAATAAAGGGATGTTATTATTTCTAACACAGGTATTCTATTAGTGTTTAATACATGTGTATTGTGAATTTATATTTTCATACCTCAATCATCAATCCTATCTCCTTCCTTTTCTCCTCACAACTGCTCCCTTTCTCCTGCCATACTATCCTATTTTTTAGTCCTTCACTTGTGTAGCCTACTGTGTTTTAACTGATTTGCTTTTGATAATATATTCTTGACACGAATCATGCTCCTTGAAAGGGATTATAATATAGCATTCCATTAACATTCTGTAATTTAATCATGTATATTTCTGTACAAATCACCATACCAGTAACTATTCAGTCTTGATGAAGGAGTTGATTTAAGTTTTGCCATACTCTTAGATGCAACATGGTTTTAGATAATTTGATCTGTACTTTCCCATAGATAATACCTTCATGCTCATACCACACTTTTATTTTAATATCTGATCTCCAAATATTTATTTCTAAAACTTATTGCCTGTTTATGATATAGCTTCAATGTGTGGTTGCCTAAATAAGATGGGAAAGACTTTACCTTTAGTTTTTAATTCCTACCCAATCAGTTAGCATTCATTTACCAGGATATCCTTTTCTGACCATAGATTTAATGTCACAAGGCACATGCTTACCTTGGAGATCAAGGCCTTTCTCCCAAAGTACATATAATAAACAGTTATTCACATGGTTCTTGTTCTGAGAAGCTCAGAGAAGGTGCACTATTATTAGTAGCTTGCAATATGTTTTTATTTTCTTCGGGGAAACAAAGTTTCATGAAGCCAATCATCTGCTGCTCATTACAGCATTGTCTCTAAGTTGTTAATTAAAAAATATCAAACAAAAGCCCAATGGACAAAACAAATCAACTAAGCAAACAAACAACAAATATGCATTTAAATATTCTTTGTAAGACATTGCCAGAGTATTCAGATTTCCCCCACATGCAACCTTTTAGTTGGAATTCACAAACAATCTCTTTCCACTATTCATTTCCTAATGGGATCAAATGTTGCTGAGAAAACAAAGGTTGGATGACATGTCCTATAAATAAAATAAAACTAAAGCATGTTTAAGATTTTTTCTGAAGATTTTTATTATTATTATTATTATTTTTTATTTTGCTCATTTGTGTGTGTGTGTGTGTGTGTGTGTGTGTGTGTGTGTGTGTATGTGTGTGTGTATCAGAAGGTACTGTGTGTAGAGGACCAAGGGTGACTTAGAGAAACATCCTGGATTGCTTGTACTTCCTTCTTACTTCTCTCTGGAATTCCTGGGCTCTGCCCACAAGAGCTAGAAATTCAGGTCACCATTTCCATCAGTGTTTTGTTTGTTCGTTTGTTTTTTGCTTTTTTTTTTTTCTGTAGGACATGGGATCTGAACACAGGATCTTCTGCTTGGTAGTGAGGCAGAATCTTAACCTTTGAGCTATCTCTTCAGCACAGGTTTAAGATTATTTGATATAAAATATAAAAAGTAGATAATGCAGTTGTGATTCTATGCACACAAATATAAAATCTTATATAAGCAAGTTAACTTTTTTAAAATTTATTTATTATTTTTCTACTCATACAAACATAATAGGTACCCCTGTCCCCTCTCTCTCTCCCTCCACCCCTCCCTGTTCCTCCCTGCTCCCTCCCCCCTTTTCCCTTTCCTTTCCCACCTCCCTCTCTTTCTCCCAGTGACCCCCCATCTCTGAAGCATCCTTTATTGTGTATATTAAACTTTTCTCTGGGTCCTCCTCTCTGATGAGGTGTAAGGACTCAGTGGCATTTCCTAGAACTCTTTCTTGTGTTCCCCTTAAGTACAGGAACACTATTGTGACTGTTAATCCCTTGCTTCTAAGGATCCTAATGCCTTTAGTCCATTTTAGATTTTGAGGGGTCAATGATATGTTTATTGCACAGATCATGCAGAGTCCTATTATAATTACTTTGGCCCTAACTTGTGTGGAGTATCTTGTAAGATTATAAGAGCACAAGGATGGGAGGAGCAACTTAAGTTTTTAAATGCTGTCTAAATTTATATATTAAACAGTTGGTGTTCACCTATTTCAGCTCATACATTTTTATGTATTACTGAATTACAAAGTACCTGAACACAAAGCTTTTAAAAACAATAAAATCTTACTATTATCCATTCCCTGTGTCTTGTGGATAAGGAGTTTAGATGTGGTTGAACAAGGGTGTCTGTTGAGGGATTTTCATGAGGCTGCATCTGAAGAGTGGGAAAGGTTCACAGTCATGTCAGTCATTCATCTCATCGTGTCTCTTCACAATCATCAGGTTCTCACTAGTTGGTGTTCAAAATATCACTTCATTGATACTTGAATTTCAATATAGGATACTTGATAATATGTTAGATTTTCATTTTATATATTAATGATCAATACTTGGAGTGTTACACACTTAGACTACTCTTGATGCACTATTCTACAACATTTGTATTAAGAGTTGTCAGGTTTGGAAAGATTTCTTCTCTCAAAAGTGGAGTATATGAAATGACTTACAGTAAAACATGAAGTTAAATATATCATCATTTATAATGATATTTCTTCAAGACATCATGTATTCAAAAGGTTATCTAAATGTAAATATCTAAACATGAGGAGGTATGTCTAGGGCTGTGTGGGATGGGAGTTGTTGACTTCATGCACAGAAACTGGAAACCAAATTCATCTCTGACTCTATTCTTGTTCTCTAGCACACTTCTTAAAAATGATATAGGCTTTAGCCCCACCCTTATTTCAAAGTCCTACTCAGGTTTTCTTAGCTCATACTTATTTTTTCTCTACTTTTTCTGTCTCCAAACTTCTTTTTTTTATTCTTCTTCCTCATCTTATTTGAGACAGAATCTTACTATACAGTTCCACCTGGCCTACAACAATGTAGAACAGGTTTCTTTCAAAATTGTCTCAACTTCGCTGATTTTACCTGCCTAATATTGGAATAACATAAATTTATGACCAAAATTGCATAATATTTATTATAAATTGTCAAAATTGAATGTAAATTTTCAAAACCTATTTATTAGTATAGTCTTCTTAAATGTCATCAATGACACTCTGTTCACAAGAAAAGAAATAATATATTGCTGAGCCTAATACTAAAAACTTTAACAAACTGCTTTGAGGTAGTGTTAAGAGACATATTTTCAGTCAATTCTCACTAGCATGTAGCCTAACTAGGTGATTAGTAGCTTATACAACTTGCACACATACTGTATTTCTGCCTTCAAGGAGGGATTAGGTATGTTTTTCCCTTTCTGTACCCAGTAGGTTTCTGTAATTTCAAAGCAAAGCTCTGGATATTTCTTGATTTACCTCACCTTCCCTCATTCCAAATGAAAATGATTCAAACCATGAACAATCAGTTCTCCCCCGTATTGTTAAATGTCTCCTGCAATAGTGATTTTTTGAAGTCTTCTTTTCCTTTTTTTCCAGTGTTGCCACAGAGTTTAGTTTAGCACTTTAATCTATAATTTTGATTTCTGGGTTTTTCTTTGTATATTCAATAATGTATATATATGTAATATTGGAAAGATGTGTTTTGAATCGGATTGGGTGTAAAAAGGTAGGGAAAGATAATGTGTTTGCAAATCTCTTCATATCTTCAACACCCTATCTACTTTAGACTTTAAAGGACTATTTTAATGATGCACAATGTTCTTAGAGAAAGGAGATCTTATTTTTTGAACTTTTTTATTATTATTTCGCTCATACAAACTTAATAGGTACACCGGTTCCCTCCCTCCCTCCTCCTCTCCCCCCCCCGACCCCACTGCTCCCCCTCCCCTCACCCCTCCCTCCCCATCCTCCAGTGCCTCCCCACCAATCCCTGGAGAATCCTTTAATGTGCATGCCAGAATCTCCTCTGGGCCCTTCTCTCCGATGATGTACAAGGACCCAGTGGCATTTCCCTGAATCCTGGGAAAGGAGATCTTGAGAGTGAGCCAGTCACACAATTTAGGTTTGAAAAATGTCCACATAAATAAAATTTTATAAATATTCAAACATCACTTTGCAAATTTTTATTCTTTTCTTTAGAATAGCTACTGAACTATTACTTTTTTTTATTTCCACTCATACAAACTTAACAGGTACACCAGTCCTCCTCTCCCTCCCTCTAACCTCCCACCACCCTGTGCCCCCCCCTCCCCCTGCCCTCCCTGTCCCCAGTGCTTCCCCCTCCCATCCCTGGAACATCCTTTAATGTGCATGCCAAACTCTCCTCTGGGTCCTCCTCTTCCATGAGGTGCAAGGACCCAGCGGCATTTCCTAGAACCTTTTCCTGTGTTCCCCTTAAGCATTGAAACACTACTGTGGCTTTCAATCCCTTGCCTCCAAGGATCCTAGTGCCTTCAGCAAATGCTAGACTTTGTGGGGACAATAGTGTGTTGGATATTGCGCAGGGCATGCAAAGTCCAAATGTAATTGCTTCGGCCCTAACTTGTGTGGTGTATCTTGCATATCATTGCTCCTCTCATCCTTGTGCTCTTACAATCTTACCACCCCTTCTTCTGCAAATTTCCCTGAGCTTCTGGATGGGGAGAGATTAGCCTGGCCTAGTTCTAGGTAGTTGATATAGAATCTCTGAAGTTTTGTTGATTTTTTTTCCAGTTTTGCTGCTCCTGCAATGCCCTTCACTCCATTCTGATGGGTATTGGATGTCACCACCTGGCCAGAGATAAAAGGCTTTTAATTTATTTTTCTGCTTCTAAAAACTTAACAGGTACCCCTGTCCCCTCCCTTCCTCTACCCCTTCCTGAACCTCCCTGTTCCCTCCCCCCTTTTCCCCTTCCTTTCCCCCATTCCTCCCTTTCTCCCAGTGTCCCCTCCCCCCATCTCTGAAGCATCCTTAATTATAATAGGACTCTGAATGAACTATTACTTACTGTAAGCCTTAGATTTCAAAATTTTATATTTGCTTCTCTTTTAATGATTCAACTATTCTATGTAAATTTAGTATACTTTCAATTCATTTCTTCGTTTAACAAAGACTACAAGCACTAAAACACATTTCTTTTGTAAGATAATGCCAAAATGCATTTCAAAATGATCGTGCCCTTCTATATACCCACCTTCACCACCATTTCAGTGGCTCCAAAATCTTGCTGCTGTATTATGGTATGAATATCAGAAAAAGCCTTTTTGAAATATGTATTTTGGATCTCTTTGCTGAATTAATGCAGAATTCTAACATGATATGTAATATCAAACATTTTTATACTTGGTCTACATGTATACATCTTTGTTTAATTATGTTTAAGTATTTTGTTCAATTAAAGGCGTCTACTTAATATATACTTATGTTAGTGAAGTAATAATATGTCCCAGTAAATTTATGAATTACATAATTTCCAAATCATGTTAAAATATTTATTTCAAGTTTAAACAATGTTTCTTTTCACTGAGTTTTTAAAAATCGTTGCTATTTTAACTGTTTCAGAAAGAGAAAGCACATATCAATTAGTATTACATGAGTGTGAAATTTATTTACTATTTCTAAAGGCCATGCAAAGAACAACATATGTGATGAACTAATATGACTAAAAATATGCATCTCTATTTCTTTGTGTTCAGGCACCTATCAGTTTATCTATCTATCTATCTATCTATCTATCTATCTATCTATCTATCTATCTATCTATAATCTATCATCATCATCATCATCATCAATCTAAAAGTTTTCTATCTGTCATATTTCTATCTTTCCTCAATCATTTGCCATTTTTCTATTTTTATGTTTCAAAGTCTACTGGTTATTGTCCTGTTGCCATTTCTTCCCAATGGAAGCATTTCTTCCTTCAGTGAGGCTAACGAAGGCTCAAGATGCAAACTTACATGGCTCATGAAGCAAAAAAAAAACAAGCAAAAACTTATGAAACTCAATATGCTTCTGAAGCACATATAATTTACAAGGTGCCTCTCTATGGTTAAATATTCAGAAACAATTTTTAAAAAGATGACACTGTTTGGCCTGCTGATCTGCTTGAAAGTTTTAAAAGTGAATCCAAATGTTGTGAGTACTTTTGGTCTAGGGGGTGGGGATGTTGTTATGTGAGGCAGCTGCTTTGAGGCCATCCTTGTTTCTGTAAATAGCTCTTCACTCCTATACCTGTCAGTAACCCAGACAAACTATGAAGTTCACTGCACTAATTGGGTGTGATCAGTTCCTAGATCTATTATCAAAGCCCCACATAGGTGAATAGTTATCTGTTCCAAAATAATTCATTCTATAGTTGACATAATTAGGACAGTTTGAATGTTAACCATAGAATTTTAACTCCTGTCATTTTAAGTTATTATTCACGTTTTTAAGGAAAGAAAGTCTATGAACTAGAAGAATAATTGTTTTTTATCTAGAAATAGTTATTGATTTGGACTGGCTTAATTAAGTTCTTTCTGCCCAGATACTATCAATATAAAATAACATTTAAAATTCTGCTAACATCTACTTAAAAATAGCATTGACATATTTAAATGAATTTTAAAACTAATGGAATCACATAGGCCTATATATTTCTTATAATTTGTATTATTATGTCTGTAGTTCCTAATGTATAATTACCAAACTTTGTCCTATGACTATTAAATAAAAATCAAATATGCAAACTAAACAAAGTTGAAGGTTTTCAGTAATGTCAGGGAGGTAAGCTTGAAGAAAACTCCTCCAGTTTTCTTAATATAAAATTTATTCCACACCATAATAGCTTTACAATGAGTTAAGGCTCCAAAGAATAATCTAAAAAAAAAAAAGCCATTGCTTTTGCTTTAACACTTCCCATTGCTTTATGTACCTCATTCTGAATCATGCTTTTACCACATCTCATGGTGATGTTCTTGTTAAGTAAATGAAATAACACATAGGTAAGAGTTACATTTAACTGTTATTTCTTACTTTGATGCATTTGAAGTGATAATGAGTTCAAAATCTGACTCCTTTCACTTATTTTCCTAAGCCAAATAAATTTTCCTAAACTTAATTGTTCAATTTTTCTTACTCCCTGATATTTTCTTCACTTGCATAAAACTCTAATTTGATCTGTTAGGGCTTTGAAGAATATCTTATGGTCTTAGCATTCTAATCATGACCCCATATCATGTTTACAGTTGTTTATGCTTTGACATGTTAATCATAGATAGATAATCTTATATTGATGATTCATTCTTAAGCAGTTCCAGTAATAAGACACTAAAAATTCAGCCAGAAGTGTATCATAGCATACTCACCATAGAGAGACCTACAGGAAATGTCCAATATTTAGTTAATGTTCATTTGTCTCTCAAATAATAAATAATCATAAAATTGGTACATTTTTATATAGAACAAAATTGTTTGTTTGAAAAATATTATATACTAGTTTAGAGAGACAGGTCAGGGCTTAAGACTCACAAACAGGACCTGATTTCCAATATTGAATCCTATGTATAACCAGGTGGATGTGGTGGTGGCCTATATTTCTGGCTCTGAAAGACAGAGTCTTGGAAATCCCAGAATAGAGCAAAAAGGAAGTTGAAGCAATTCAGGATGATTTCTGAAGTTAATCTTGGGTCTCCACAGGGATACACAGTGACCTCTGATACAAACGCACACACACACACACACACACACACAAACACAAACGTTATACGTTACATTTTAATAAAATATATTAGAATACCAAATTAATTTAACAAAAACAGAGTAGATACCAATCAGAACTGTAATTTCCTACATTTTTCAAATTCTGTTTCATATTATATTTGAGCACTAAAGATACAGGATCATCTAGGCTCCCATATTGCTGAAATATTTTCTCCTCATTGGAGATAACCTCAGCCTTCAAGCTGTTTGACTCATTCTCAATTATATATTTTTTATTTGTGCTATTGTTAAATCATGGAAATGTACTATGTTCTGCATATCTGATCCAGTCACTATAAGTTTGTGGTCTACAAATCTTTTCTTTTTCTGTTCAATTTTATTCATAGTGTGTTTTGTATTTTTTTACTTTATTTTTCAGGCACATGTAACTCCTGTTATTCTTGTAAGAAGCGATGATAATAGGTAGTACATATGGTTGTCTCTCAAATACAACCATAGAATGTCCCCTTAATATGCTTTTTTCTTGCATGCTACTAGGCCATGTCTAGTATTTGGGAAACCTTTTCTTTTAAGATAAAATATTTTGTCCAGAATATGAACCTTCTGTTGGTCTGATTTAGGAGAATTGGTGCTTACTTGGCAGTATAAGATTAAGGCTGAATATAAAGCATTATACTTTATTCCACCTTTCTTTTTAACTTGTAGCATATACTTACTACAACTTAATTTTTTTAACTAAATATAACTGAAATAGTTATATTGTAGATGCCAGAGATCAAGTCAGTTTTCCCACATTTTTATGTTCAAATGTTAGTTCCATAATTATTTTTATTATATTTTTATGTAATTATACAAGTTCAATAGGTACCACCTTCATTCCCTCCTGTCTTCCCCCATATTGTTTCTCCTTCCCACTCCCCTCCTTCCTCTCACCCCTTTTCCTTCCCTCCTCCTCTCTTGGTACTTCCTGCTTTCTCCCTCCTATCCTCCAGAGCATCTGTTTAGGTGGGCACTGAATTTCCCTCTGAGTCTTCTACAATAGTTAAGGTTCAGAACTCAGTGGCATAGCTTGGGACCCCTTCTTGGGCTGTCCACTAGCATAGGACTCTATTATGACTGACTGTTTAATCCCTTGCTTCTAATGATCTGATCTACTACCTGAAGCCTTTTCCCTTGTGATCCATGCTAGACTTTGGGAGGTTGTTGACATGTCAGCCATTGTGAAATTCAGGCAAAGTCCAATCACAATGTGCCTATATCCTGGCTACTTCAGTAATGACTTGTGTGGAATACCTTGCATATCTTTGGTCCTCCCCATCTTTTTTAGGCTCTTACAATCTTGCTGTCCTCTCTTTCCCAAGGTTCCCTGAGCTTTAGGATGGGGAGAGATTTGCCTGGTCTGGTTCCGGATGAATATTGTAGGATCTTTGGTGTTCTGAAGTATGGTTTGTTGTTGTTTTCAGTTTTGCTGTCCTGCATTGCTCTTGGCTGCCTCCTGATTGGTTGTTAAAGTCATCTTCTGTTCACTTAGGAGTGAACAGTTTCATCTTCCCAGTCAGGGAAGGTGTAGAAACTAGCAGTTAGATAGTAACCAATTGACAAACAGGAGACTGAACCCTCTCACTGCTGTGTCTTACTCCTATTCTTCCATCTACTTTTGAATCTCTTCTATTAAAATCCTCATTTAAATAGCCTTCTATCTTTGGTTGAGAGATGACCTCAACAACCAATCAGTTCCGTGATTCTTTTTAACCATCTCTTACCTACTATGTTTTTTCTCTCTGATTCTGATTAGTGTTACTCTTTATTAAAATTATTTTCCTATTATTATAAATATTCATTACTTGTTAGGTAAATGATTGGGAAATGAAATAAATACAGACATGCACTACTTATTTGGAAGTGTACCCAGGAAAACAGAATACAGTGATTAGTAGTTTTCCTATGTGAGCAATGTAGGGAACACTCTCAGAAATCCAAGTACTGCGATCCAATCAAACAATACAATAGAAGTAATAGAGGATGATGTAGCTCAGGTGATATAGCTTCAAAAAGTGTATTAAAAGTTTATTATGTTTGACTACAATTATTACAACCTAAATAAATGTAGAGAACACATGGAGACATACTCATATCTAAATACACTCACCAATAACTTCATTTATGTATTAAATGCTGTGACAAACCACTTGTAAGCAATAATAAATCATATATTGGGGTGGAAATTGAAATTTACCATATTTCAACAAACTCATTATAAAAGTTATTGATTGAAATTATGTAATTCTTGTTTATTTCATGTCTGATATCAGGCAAATCTACAGATTGTTTTTCACTAAATAAAACTTACATGTTGAGCTATAAATTGATCACCTAAGCAATGATCAGCTATTTTTACTAGCTTTCATTGACATATGGAGTGAAAAACTACCTTCTACTTCTACCACAGAAGTTCTCTTTGTGGATGCTGTGTTACTAAATGTTTGTGTGTATAAGTCCAAAATAGTCAAGCTTATGGGAAAGTTAGCTAGGAATATTTGATGACAATTATCTTTTTTTCCCATCCTATCCCAATATCACACATTACTGAAGACTTCCATAAAGAAGTTGCTGAATGTAACTGCATATAATATAATCATCATTTGCTATAATTTGCAAACTTTTAAATGGAAAATAAGTAGAACTGCAAAGTAATTGATTCTGATTGTACTTAAGTAGGGCCAAAAGTACTCCTTCTCTGGTTACTAATGCAATCTTAAGGACATATTCAAGAACCCTGAGAGGTAAAACTATCCCAACAATTAGAATCAAATTTATTCCTTATAATAGACATATGTGTACTTGCCCATGTACAATTAGTGTAGTTTAAGTAATAATTATATAATTACTGGAATATGGTGTAACATCACATTTTTATGCACGAATCCTCAAGCAAATCCTCCATAAAAATCCTATTTTTAAACTTTTCAATTCGATGCTTGATGAAATGCTAGCAGAATTCCAGAGTACATACATCACGTACACGATAAATATTTTAAAAGTGGTAAATGTATATTTCATATGTTTTAATGACTGTATGAATACAGCTCAGCTTCTGCATTTGACATTCCTATCATGCATCTATGCTCCATATATTATTTAAACATTTTAAAATTACACCTAGTTAAGTTCCCTTCTAAGGTATTCAGTTACACATAAATGCTGAAGGTCTTTTAAAAAGCTACGAAATCATAGTGAAAAATTCATTTTCAGAAAAAAGAAGAATGAATTAAGTCATTGTTGTTACAAATGTATTGCTACAGTACAAATACATACAGAAAGAAAAAGAGAGAGATCTAACCTATTATAAAGATTCAGGTCAGTTGATTTTCAGGCAATCATTTGCACTTATGCTTGTGCTGTGTTTTGAAATGTAAGAAGTTTAAAGTGTAAAATAAATATTTCAGATAAACTGAAATATACTTTCTATGCAGTGTTTGTTAAAGTTGCATTTTTGGAAGACAAATAACCAGAGTCTTATTGTGTGATTCAGTTACCTCGATCTATTCATGATGCAGAAGCTAAAATAAATGTAGAGGTTCTTAATCAAACTGACATGAATACATTAATCAAGAAAGTACTTTATTAAACCAGTGGGGATGATAGTGGAATGAAAATTAACTTTCCAGCAGGATGAATTCAATGCAACTCTTAGAAGCATTGCTGTTGTCACATGAATCTACATAGTTATGACATTAAAATAGTTTTTTTCTTTGGAAAAATTTCCTTTCCTTCAATGTTTTTTAAAATGCAAAATTTTCAAAAGCACAAGGCAGTGCTAGCTTCACTTTTCTTTGTAACTTTGTTGTTACTCCAGTGTTGATATAACATTAAACATTCATTGGTATTTGGATATTGGTTCTTGAAGGTATCTATTGTAACTTCATATGATTTCTTTTTGAATGATAATACCATTATTAATAATAAAACTATGCAGAATGCTTTGCTCCCATGCTATGAATTTTATGTAATATTTTATTTTATTCTCTTAACCACCTTTTTGATGCACTTGTATCTATATGATACAAGTTGAAACTAAGTTATGATGTGCCAAATGCCTTTTCAATGTTTGACACCAACATATGAAGTAATTGAACTTGGACTTAAATACACTATGCTGTGCCAACTATCTTCTAAAAATTATTAATCTCCTTTTATGGAGGCATATGTAAAGTTAAGTAATCACTGAATTCCTGAAAGATTCAGAACTAAATTGGAAATTAATATTTTAGCTAATGATGCAGTAGATATTCCTAATGAATATAAATAAAAGCTGCAACAAAAAATCAAAATGATAAGAATATTAACTGATGAAACTTGAGTTATATCAGGCCAATGGTTTGATTTTTGACATCAAATCATAACTATCATGATGTTATGGCCTCTTTGGGGTTTTACATGTCCCCAGGTTCTTGTGTTCAGTCAAAGATTGAAACAAGAACAAGTATAGAGAATTAAGGCAGAGTTTATTAGAGGAGAGAAAGTATAGAACTTGTGGACATGAATCCAAAGGGTACAAGTGAACCCCCATGGTGCAAGGAAATGAAAAGAACTTATGGATAAGTGGCAAGTAAGCCAGAAAGGAAGTCACAGACATGCAGTCCATGAGGGTAAGGGAATAAAAGATGGCTTCCAGAGATAGTTATTTATAGTTTTAGGCTGGGTTGGTGGTGGTGGGGAATAACACACTTTTTCTCTTTGGTTAGCTCCAGCATCTACAAACTTGACTGGAGTTTTTGGTTCTCTGCATCTTAGAAGTCTATTCATATTGGGACCCAACCCAGTTGATCTTGAGGCCAAACTCCTGATAAGGCTTATCTGCAATAGAGAATTAATGAACTAACTCTATATCCTTTCATAAACAGTACTTTGGAGGAAATTGGAGACATTATCTCTGGAAAATTAAAATAGGGAGTGTTCCTTCCTGGTTTTCCCAGCCCAGGGGTTGAACCTTCAGGACCTTCAAAGACCTTCAAAGACCTCCCAGCATGGCTGCTCTAAAACTGCCTGACTGGGAATTGTCATTATGTTATAAGCAGCTATCTACTCTCTACCCTTACTTAATTTTTACAATGGCATATAAACATACTTAATGCCTTCAGTTTCCTGTAAATAAATGTACTGACATCCAAAATTGTGTAAAGATATACCTGGGCTTTCTTCCTTATAAATGTGGCTGAGAACATTTAGGTACAATGAGATGGTGCTCTGTGTTTGTGTATGTGTGTGTGTGTGTGTATCCGCATGTATATATAGAGCACACATATGCATGTGTTTGTGCAGGTCAATGGAGAACTTCAAGTTTTCTAAGTGCTTCTTATATAAGGCAGGATTAGAGCAGCTATACTGGGATGGATTGCTAAGGTCTTTGAAATTCCTGAAGGCCCCCACTGTTGGAATCACCTTGAAGGAACACCCCTGCTGAGGAACTTGACTCCAATCCTCCCAGAGATAATGATGGCCAACTTCCTTATGAAAGGATTATGGAGATGAGCCCTCCATAGCCAACCAACAACTTGATCTCTAGCCCCCTAGGCCCAGGAGCAATTGGATTGGGTCCTATTAGGGAGCTAACCAATGAGAAAAAGCCAGTTTCCAGGGTTTGGCTAAGTTATAAATATGCCTGACCCTGGCAGCCATCTTTGGTGCCCTAGCCCCTCATGGCATACCATTTCTTTCTAGCTCCATGCTTCTCATGGATTCCATGAGTTCTCCAGGGTGTCCTTGTGCCTAAAGGCACTCCATACTGGAGTCCATGAGTTCCAGCCTTTCTCTCCTCTAATAAACTCTACTTAATCCTCTATACATGTTCTGGTTTCAACCTTGGCCTCCAGAACACAAGAACCCTGAAACATTGGGACAGTGGATCCAGCAACATTCAGCCCAAACACAGACCCTGTAACATTTGGTAACCTAGAGGGATGTTTGACAAACAGAGGAAAGAGTTCCCACATCACTTAGGCACTATTCATCTTTTTCTGAGACAGACCTCTCTTTTCCCAGATCTTAATAATCTATGATGTCTATCAATAAACTCACCCCCCCCCCGTTTCATCTGCGTTTGTAGCCGTATACAACATTGGAATTAAAAAGTCACTCAAACACGTGGAAAAGAAGAACTGTCTCCTTATCCTTGAAGTGCTTTGAATGGGAAGACCAGCAACCATCAGATAAACACAGGACCTGGAAGAAATGAGGATAGCTGTGTATAGTAGGCAATGGGTTGTTGCTAATGCTTCTGAGGAGCCTGCTTCTAGAAGGGATCTGAAGGTATGAAGGAGCACAGAAGATAGCAGTGGTATGAAATCTGTTTCTAAAATTGACACACTCAAGGTCCCCAGGTTAAGAAAGAACCATGTATTTCTTAGGACCAAGAATTGTGAGAATTGCTATTGTAGAGGGAGGAACATAAAGCATTCTGTGGTATATGCATCAGGAGAAAGGCAAGCATCCATCACATTAAGAGCCACAGGTCAAATTTTGAGAAAAAGTGGGGCGAATTTATAAGACAGAGACCGTCAGTTTATAGCTCATTTTGTAATTCATCTCATAAATTGATATTTCATGGGTAAGGATTGGACTAAGGGAGTTATACAGAAGTGGAAGCCTTTATACTTTTTGTGGTTTTTCAGTGCAATAAACAACAAAACAAAAATGAAAACTGAGTTCTGTTAATGTTCATTTGAAACCCTGCTTGCCTGAACTTGATGATATTTGCCCTCAGTGTGATTTGTTGCTAAACTGTTTAGATTAAATGAGTACTTGTCTCTGGAAGCAGCAGTTGCATTGGGTATAAAGGCTCAAATATCAGGCAACAGGTGTATGACCTTGTCCTCTGCAGCAGAAGGCCTTGTTTTGGCAGAAGCCCTGCTGTCTGCCTCTAAGGCATAGGTCCTCCTACCGAGCCTCTGGAGTCCTCTAATGAGCATATACACACCCCTACTAGACAGAGAAGAAACATCTGTGCTGAGATGCAAAGCATGGAGAATGGGCATTTTATATGGAGAGGAAATGATTGCTGTGGCTTTGATGAGGGAGGAAAAGAGAACAAAATCAGAGGTCATTTATGCAGCTTCATTGCATTCCACCAGGGCTGATTCCTTTTCCCACACTAAAAACTCCTCTCTTTTTTTTCATTTTAAAGGCTTTTCCATTCCCAGCCTTCTTCTGGAAATTAGGATTCCAGTTACACAATACTTAGCAATATGTATTCCAAATCCACCTTCATGGTTTCAATTTTTTATTTGTTGTGATTGTTGCTTATCTCCTTCCAAGTCAATAATGTCCTTAAATTTACCCACACAACTTTCCAAGTGAGTTGAAAGTGAGTGCTCAGAACTAGGGGCAGGGATAGGAGAAGAGGTGGCATGAAAAGAGGGTTAGCTAATCAGAGTTATAAAACAAGTCAAATAGAAATCAAATACTTTTAAGACAATTAATATACACAAATAAACAAATATATTAATATAAATAATGTGTGTGTGTGTGTGTGTGTGTGTGTGTGTGTGTGTGTGTGTTATACAGGCGTGGAGCAGCCTGCAGGTCTGAACAATGCTGCTCCCAAAAGTCAGTGATTATTACACAAGAATTCCAAGAATCCCAGTGCCAGATTGAGACTCCTCCTTAGGAACTGTTAGTCAGGGAAGCTCCAGAATTCGCCATATAAAGATAGACTCGTCATTCTTCTTGAATGCAGATATCAGTCCCTGTGGTTGTCAGACATGGAGAAAACTAGCTGAAGCAGTTTTCAGACAGTTTGTCAGGCTGCCTCCCTGACAAATAGAAGTGCAGGAAGGTTCTATGTGGACATCTATGGGATAATAGGTATCAGTGGTCTTAACCTTTTGTGAACACTATAAAGTTGCTAAGTCAGATGTGCTTCATGGTACACAGTTGTTATGAAGATAGCTTTCCATTTTATGCTTATGTCTGAAGTCCATTCCACAGGATGGATCTCATCATTAGTACGATAATCTCAGTTTAAAAAAAAAATCTGGGACTAATGAGGCCTTAGAATTTAAGGGTGAATTTAGTTAAATTTGGCAGATTTGAAGCTGCTTTCTAAATGTTCAAATATATACCCATGTCCAAACACCATCCCAGCCTTATCAGAGAAGGTTCCCATTGCAATGACTGGTGGTGAATGCAGAAATGCATAGCTGCTTCAGTTGCAGAGATTAAATGTCAATTTAGTGCATAGTTCTAAATAGAACATTTTACGTGAGTGCTTTAGGCTCAGAGAATATCATGGAAAAATGAATGGGAATGTAATGAATCAGAAGACAGAGGAAACTGGAGTGAAATGTTATTTCCTCAGAATGGTACAGCCAATAAAATCGTGATCTCAGGGCATCTATATTGGGCTTTCATAAGACTGGGCTTATCAATAGTCAATGCTGGATCAGGGAGGATCACAAGACCCTAATAAGACCCTTCTCCATCAGAAGTATTGACTACATTGTAAAGGAAGGACTGGTCATTGTTTTCAGCTGGCTACCTATTTGACTATATTATCAGCTCCAAACCCATGGACATGCAGACAATCCTGACAAAACTCAATGGGTCCCAAATTAAGACAGAAACTCTTGGATAATGGAAAGGAACTGTAATAGGTCATCATGAGAGATAAAAGATGGAGGGAGGCAGTTATCAGTCATGCTCTGTATATGCATATAAAATTTGAAAATATTAATTACAAAGTCAATGAAGGAATAATTTAAAATAAATTTAATGTGAAAAATATTTCATGTTCTTCACCTTACAGAAACAATTTCTTCTTTCATTAGTTATGTCATGTTCCATTGAAGTTAATATATAACACAGACACATTGAGATATATTTGAGGATGCTCTTTCCTACTAGTCAGTCACATGGCACATATCCATGTGCTAGTTCTTCACTATTCTTATTGTGGCCATTACAATGTGACATGCAGCTTCTTCTCTTTACCTTTTTAGACACTCTCTCTCCTCAAAACACTGTAGTGATCTGCTCAGACTGGTGCAGTTAAATATTTCTGCACTTTTCTGAATTGGCCATCTTATGCTTAGATTATTTTTCCTTAGAACTTAGTGTTTCAGCTGTCTAAAGGATGCAGTCTAGGGAAATGTGAAAGTAAATTATCAAAAGTAGCTCATGTGAAATTGTTAAAATCTAAATTATGCTATTTTAATAGTGAATTCCAAAGCACTATTCTGTGATTCTCCAGTGCCCTTTCTTATGTCCGGTCATGGAATTTGTAATGACATCTGGTCTGATAAAATTTGAAACAGTAAACCATGCTGCACAATGGTATGAATTTTGTTTATTTTGCTAACAACTGTATGTATGAGTCCCAAATCAGCTGCTGAACATCTGGGCTCCTAAGATAACTGCAATAAAAGTTTTGTTTGTAGCAGAGAAACAATTTTATTTTAACTAGTTTCTGTAGAAACAAAAAGCAGATTAAAAATGTTACACTAGGCTGGCATGGTTTGTTACACTAGGAAGATGGCAAGCTTGAGTTTACTCAAAGCTTTATATTGAGACTATGTCACCAAATGCTATATTAAACATATAGCTATAGACTGCAACAACATCACTCAGAATGTATGTCATTAGCAGTGCTTCTGAGCTTTTAGTCAGAATAGGGTTTAAAAATACTTTTTTCACATAGTAAGGATGAAGAACATTATTAACCATTTTGGTGTCTCATTTGACACCAAAAAATATAACTGTTGGAGTTTATTCATGTGAATACTAGTGCTATATTATTTCTATGTATATATTACTAAGCTTTTGAATAGCAGTGTGCTAGTTTGGGATAATGAAGGTATTATAAAATTATTTAAATTTCAATGCCAAGTAGGAAAATTGTAGAAGAAGAAACAAACAAGTTGGATATCTAACAAACATTTTACATTTAAAAAACAATTTTATTTTAAAATATAATTCTTAGAAGCTGGAGCAATGGCTGTGGGATTATGCCTCTGCCTCAAAAGGAAGATGGTCATGAGTTAAGATCCAAGATCCCACAAAAATGACCAGGTAGATATGGTGACAGCCTACACTTATGGCCCTGGAAGGGAGCTCATGGGAAACTTCAGAGCAAAGCAAAGAAGCTCCTGAAATTACCCTTGGGTCATCACAGGCAAACACATGCCTTCTGATTCACACAGACACAGACAAACACAGACACAGACAAACACAGACACACATCCCCCACACATAAACAGTTGAAATACAATTCTTAAGACTATAAGTATATTAGAAATTTCATAATTTAAGCAAGTAAATATAAATATTTATAATAGGACTTCCAGATTAAAAGATGACTTTGATGTTAGTATTTTAAAAGCAAATTCTCATCTGAATAATGTTGCTCAGGTGCAAAGTTTTATGTTTAAGCACACTGAACTCTACTGATGAGAAAATTTAATATTTAGAAAATATTGTTATTTTCAGTATGTCATTCAACTGTACATAGCAACACAGATTCTCTGTAACAATGCAAAAATATGGTTTGAAGAAGAAGCGATGTAGCCACAGTTGCAGAATCACAACTACCAACTTCCTATTAGCTTTATCCTTCATAGAATTTCTGACCAGGTTACTTATTCTGAAAAAAAAAAAATCCTCCCAAATTCTTTCCTTTGCCTGAAGGAAAATATTTGCAGAGAATATTGTAATAAGATATGCTGCTATGTAATAAATTGCTATGAGTTAAGTGATTATCATCTTTTCATCTGAGTTCCCCTGCAATTTAAATTCTGTTGCTTGGTCAACAAAGTAATTTTCCAGATGCTTTCTGTTTCCATGAAAGAATTAATATGAAAAAGTTTTGAAAAATAAGACAGGTTGAACTCAAAGCATTGAAATAAGTCTTGCCTTTTTTTAATTGACACTTATAAGGGTGAATAAAAATGACAAAATTAGATCCTTAGCCCTGATTAAAATTAAGGTAAAGAAAACAGAATGCACTTCAGCTTTGTAACTAAGTACCTTCTCACTAAGTATCCTAATACCAAATAGTTAAAAATAAATCTCATAAGATTTTGCAATCTGAGATATGTATATTTATCTTTCAGAAGATAAATCTGAGATTTATTAGGGCATGCTGGGAAAGAAATTTAAAGTCCATGAATTCCAGTCAAATTCTCTGCCAACAAGCTATATCCCCATTTTTAAATATACAACTGTAAGTAATGGAACAGATAAATAAACATTAACACTTCTGACGAACAGCATTGCAAGCTAATGAAGTCACCACATCAAAAATAGTCACATAATCTTGACACAATGTCAAGAAAACTTAGTGAATATTTCAACATTTTTCATCATTGACAAGTGTTAAAGCAAAGAGAAACCTACACGGTCTTCAAATTACTTTCAAGATTAATTATTATTGAATTTTCTTATTATTTTATTCTAATTTTTCGTGTTTAATAATTATTTTTTTCAGAGAGAGGGAAAGAGATAAGACAGAAGATGCATGCATGCCATGGGTGAAGATCAGTGGACACCTTTATAAAAGTCAGTTCCACCATTTGAGCTTCCAGGGATTGCCAGTTTGCCAGGTTTACAAGCAGTCACCTTATCCAATGAGCTATTTCACTAACCCTTGACTTTATGATTCTAAATAATGAAACTACCAGTAGTTTTGAAATGATTGGAATAGGAATTCAGAACCAAATGGAGTAAGCTGCTGCTACTGTATTAAAAAAGAGTATGCAGTAATACAAATGCAAGCTAAGCAAATATGGAAAGCCTAAGATGAACATCAAAACACTGATGCAGAAATGAGGTGGGGTTCATTAGCAGCGTAGAAATGCCTGAGGAAATGCCCTTTGCCTTTGTTGATATTTCATTGCAATTATGAAATGAAGAGATAATGAGAAAATAAAAGACAAATGGAAAGTGACAACCAAAAACCAGAATGTTCCAGTATTGTGGGAAAACTAGGAAAGTTGTACAATGGGTCTAGGAGAACCTAAAGACAGAAAGGAACAGAAAATATTTAAAGCAATGATTGAAAGCTTACCCAAATTAATATTAGACAGAAAGCTATTGAAACATTAGTGACTTTAATGCTAAAAATACAATGTGGAGATAAAAGAAAGATAGTTCAATATATAGATTTTCTGTTTCTTGATCCAAAGACTTAATACAAAGGTAAAATACTGAGGACTGGGGAAATAGCTCAAAGGTTAAAGCTTTTGCACCACAAGCAATAGAATGGAATTCAGGTTTCCAAATCACACAATAAAATGCCTAGCAGATATAGTGGAGGAGTATAATTCCAGCCCTAGATGATAGACCTTGGTAAATCAAAGCAATACAATAAGGTGAAGAGTAATCCAGAATGATTCTCTGTTTTACCCTTGGATCTCCACAGGCAAAAGAATTAAGGTTCTCTCTTATAATATGCCCACCCACTCATGTGCAAGCGTACACACACACACACACACACACACACACACACACACACACACATACACATTCACTATTAACTCAAATTAATAAACTTATTTATAATCTTTCCAGTAAAACTCTGAAAAGATATTTTCTGATATAAAGAAATTTAAGTATTACTCTTTCTAGGGATGGGATGTTTCAAAAGGAGAGATGAAATAAATGGACAAAATGAAAGAAAGAGGGATAGTGATGACTGATACTTTGAATATGATAAAGCCATAAGGAAATAACTGTGAACTGATATACCACACACAGGGAGGTGTAGAGATAGAGGAGAAAATAAACAGCAGAAACTACCTAAAGATGCCTCCTGGAAGTCTTACATAAGTAAACAAAGCTCTCCATACCAAGTACAAGATAACACATATGAGCTATTTGTCAGGGAGTTCCCAGAGTCAGTGAAAACAATAAAGATTGCTACTATTGCTCTTGGTTACCTACCAACACATAAGGATAAGACTCCATAATAGAGACACCATACATTTCAGTTCTAGGACATGGAAAAATCAAGCGGAAATGACCTAAAAGTTTCCTCCATGCTAGCTAGCTTTCATAATACCAGAAGGTACTGTGGAGCTACAGAGAGAAAAAAGATCATCAATAGTCTCAGCTAGAGGTGATTCTTTGAACTACAGTAAGAAACAACCTGGCAAGACATGCCCACTGGTGCACTAGTATAATGAATGTTAAGGGGTGAATCATACAGGATGACTGAACCCTTTCTTATTGGATTTAAATATCTTTCCACAGAAGAGAACTCATGCCAAGTCCTGTAAAACTGACTAAGAACGTATAGATGAAGTGGTCCTGGGCCCCAGGGATATAGACTTACTGCTATTCTTTTCTCAGATGGTCATAGTACCAAGTTGCTTTTTAAGTACATTTTTTTTTTTAGATTCATAGCTTAGCTAAGCTCTCAGCCTTCATCCAAGGAGCTCCTTTGTTAAGAAGATGGTACCTAATAGAATATCTACTAGACAAAATGTGGTGAATAGGTCAATGCAGCATGTTTGACTCTACACGGCACTTTTGTATCATTTTTCTCTTCAAGCTTATGGAACACTTTGAAAAAGGGGTCAGAAAGAACATGAGAGCCAAAAAGTGAGAAGTAGGTTGTCAAACATTGTATTCTGGATATGGCTAGGCAATTTAAAGCCATGTTGGAAAACTCTATGCAATTGTTCAAATTAGAAAAATTTAATCATACCATTACACTATTAGCATTTATAGGTACTTATCCCAGAAAAAAAAATAAAAGTTTCATATCTAGCCCTTTCTATTTGTATTCCAAATGAAATAACCAGAAGGTCTCTCAGTAGTTGATTGGCTAAGTGAACTATGGAATATCCATTTTGCTGAATACAGTTCAGTATTCAGAACAAATGAATTTAAGCCATTCATTGGATCTTAAGGGCATTATAAGTCAAACACGAACCTTAATATTCTGGAGTTAATGTTAATGACTGCTAGATCAGGAAGAATGTACATAGCAAGCATAAGGCAAATAGGGCAATGAGGAAGAAAAAGATCATCTTTTAAGTTAATAAGATAACTCCATGTTTTGACTATAGTCATCTCTATGTGAATTTTAAACAAGATAATGTGACATAAACATATGGATACACTTATACCATTATCAATACCTTAATTTGATATTTTAGTGGTATTACACACATTGCAGCTAATGGAAGAAACTGGTTAAAAAGCAGTCAAGTTTGAACTATCTCTAGAACTGTCTATGAATCAAAATTTTCAGTCAGACCTTCATTTCCCTGATATTCTATAAAATTATCAACAAGAATTTAATATGTTAATACTGAAGAGCGATTTTCATGGGAAATAGACGCCTACTCTCCCAAAAGCAGCTGGTATCAGTATTTATACAACTGATCAATGAACGCTGTCTTTTTTGTGTGTTTCTGTTGAAAGAAGCTTATTTAGTGTGTATTTCTAACAAATAGCTAGTACCATGGAAGGTTTAACAACTTGTTGACCCTAGATAATAATATCATAAATTTCTTTAGTTTTCATTTCTGGACAATGCTATACACTGTGTATTTAAAATCACATACCATAGCATAGATCTACAAATTCAGCCACTTTTCCTCTTTATTCATGGCTTTATTTCATACTTATAGCTTCTGAACATCATCTCAGCTGAAAATTGGGAAACATTTTTCTGGTTTTTCTGAATGCATCATAGAACTGATTAATTAACATTGAACTTATCGCTAACAGCACTGTGTCTGATGCCTGCAAGCAGCTTATCTATTATCTCATCTATCATTTATGTGGCTCTTATTTTCTCTGTAGAACTGTTACAGCCTCTTTGTGTATGGGAACTCTAGACCATATTTTAGACCACTATAGCTAGTGATCATTTCAAATACCAAAATCACATACATAAAGAAAAAAAACTTCAACTCCTCCTAAACTGCTCTAAACTTTTTTAAGCATATGTTTTTTAATCCTATGAAATTAGAAAATTGAGTGTCACTTGTTCCTCATCAGCTGATAACCGGTATATTTGTTAGGAAAGTTAAAACTTTCTCTCTCTCTCTCTCTCTGTCTCTCTCTCTCTGTCTTAACAAATATTTAGAGATCTTTAAGCACTTGATACTGTAAATGTTAATGAGTATGGAAAGACAGGTGATGAGAAAACTGATTGCATCTTGTATTGCAAAACTAATAATTTGTGCATTAAAAAAGGAATGAGTGAAGATTGATGTATGCATCAGAGCTGTGAAGTCCATAACTCAGCACCAGGTTTTTGGGTTGACATGTTCTATCTAATCAACACAATATACATTGTGTACTACTACAGCTCAGTGCACCACACCTCACTCCAGATTTCAAAGCATAAAGAATAGAGAGGCTTTTATGAAAACAATTGCACTATAAGAATGACAAACTGCAAAGTCAAGTAAAATCAATTTAAAGAATCAAAATGTTGTCAAGAAGCAAAAAATTCAAATTCAAGTAACATGTTAGAAAAATGCAAAGATAATTCAAGTTCATTGCTAATGAGACAATTGCTTTTAAAAAATGAGCCATTATATGATCATTCAACTTTTTCAGTGCTTTAGTTTTGAATGTTATTAAAAGGTGATTAGTATCGGCAGAGTAGATACTAATGAAGTATGCCAGCTGTAGCTTAGCCTTAGAAACTATAAGGTAAGCAATACATGTGGAAATTATACTGATTAAATTAAACAATTAAATATGTTTTCTAAGATTCTTGTCTCTTTCAAACAGTTATTCACTACAAGATATATAATAACAAATAAGAAAAATAACATTAATTAGTTGGCCAATTTGTGCTGAAAATAAGTAACAAAGAGAATGCTAATGTAATATTTACATTTGGCTCAGAGAACAAATTAATATCAGAAATGTCTCTGAAAAAAACAACTGAACTTCTATAATCAGCTACTTATATTAACTCAGCTACAGTGAGATGTAATACAACCTCAGGTGGTTTTTGCTAAGATAAATATCTTTTGTCTTTTAACCTCTTTACCTATGAATTTGTCACATACATGGATAAACAAGGAATGTTACATTTAGTCTTTTGAAGGTTTTAAGTGCTTGGTAACATTTTGGTGAAACACTCGTCATATCAGCTTTAATTAATCAAAAGTCCTGCATTTACTATGATAATTATTCTACCATTGCTGGCAAAACATACCTGTAGCTAATTCTATTATAGTTATAAAGCAACAGTATACTTAAGATCAATAGTCCACTTCTGTGCTTGATTTTATTCTGCTGAGTAGGTTGACTAATTAAGTTCAGTGTCACATAAAGCATCCATTAAGAGCATTTTTTTGGGGCTGGAGAGATGGCTCAGGGGTTAAGCCTCTGCCTTGCAGGCAGAAGGTCCTGAGTTTGGATCCTAGACCCCGCGTATAGACGCCGGGCGGAAGCTGGGACGGCCTGTGGTTTTGGCCTTGATAGGGCAGAGCCTGTGAATCCTGGGGCAGAATAAACAAGGAGGAGGTAGAGGCGGTCCATGGTGGTTCCCGAATTTGTCCATGGTTCTACACACACACACACACGCACACGCACAATTGAACAATTATTTCATGCTTAATCTATACCAGACATTTCTATTAATAAAAAAAACTTTATAAGTATCTACAAATTTGCACTCAGTGCAACAGTATGAAGCAGATTATAAGCTACAATCATTTTCAACTTAAAGAGATGTGGCTACGAAAGTTTACATAGCACATAGAGGTGAGTTTGTTTACAATCCATCCTGCCATTTGAGTATATGTCTCTCCTGCTCATTAACTGACACATTATTTGGCAAGAAATATAATCATATATATTCACAATTATATAAAGACAAGCTTGCTTGTCTAAACAAATGCATAAAGATTGGCATATCTTTTTTTGAGGTATGCTCGTATGCACTTATGTATGTGCATGTGGGTGTGGGGAGTACATGTTTACATATGTGTGTGTGTGCGTGCAAAAAAGGAAAAGTAAATGTGTGTGCCTGTGGAAGCCCAAGGGTGACATAGGGTATCATTCTGGATTGTTCTACCTAATTATTGCTTTGTTCTGAGGTTTCCTTGGCTCCACATTTCAGCGACAAAATTGCAAGGTATTTTTATGGAGATCTGGAACCCAAACTCAGGTCCTTTTCCTTGCCTATCAAAGGTTTTAACCCTTTGCCATCTCTCCAGCCCAAAGATGAATAATTATTAACATTTTCAGGAAGAGAAACTTTCCTGTATTTGTGAGGGCATCTGCAAACCATTGTGAAAGTACAAAGTATGAGTTTATGTAAATGTACCAATTGACATCACATTGTTAGGTTATGCAATTTCACATGGATACCAGGTAGCCTGAGCCTCACTTTAAAGTCCTAAATTTAGGAAAATTCTGTTTTTCATAACTTATGAAAATTTTCCTTCTAAGTTTCATTGTTTAATATGTTGGTATTTTTATAACAATTTTGGTGTATTTAATAAAACCTAACCATCACAATAGGGTTAAATTTTTTTATATTTTGCTACATGGTAAGTCAAGTTACACATTACTGTGCATCTATGATCAACATTTGTGACTAATGCTTAACTGATCATTCAATTTATTCATTCAACTACAAATTATTCCTTAACAATTCACTGACATTTTTATGAATCTACAAACTTTCACATATAATAGTAAATTCTTAGTGTAAACACCCTGCTTTAAGTTCTATACTCCACAACTCACATGAAATACCTTATGATGAATTGCTTAACTATCAGTTTTTATCCATATGCAAGTAGTGTGCTATTTAATTAAAATATTATGATGTAACATAAATTTCAAAGATGATAAGATGAAAATGTATATGGTAGAGATGGGGCAATGTTTCCACTGAGAAGTGCTCGCTGAAGTTGGTGAAGTATGGCAGGCAGAAAACATGGAGAGATGAGGTAAACGTCCAAGATTATCAGGACCAATAAAAAATTGGGATAAACAAGGAGAGAATTATTGTTGTCGTGTCTGAGTAGTGATGAATGACAGCTGTCAGTTACTGCAGAACACTTTTCTTCCTGCAAGATTGCTGTTGAATTCCATGGGCAGTTAATGACTGAGAAGATCTTAGCCATGACTGAAAATACGCAGCAGGATGCTAAAGCTATAAGCTAAAGCTTATAAAGTAAACATTTTATTCAACTTAATAATGACAGAAAGTGTTAAATGACTGTCACAAATACATATCAGAAATGGATTATGATCTCAAAAGTCTTTATCTTATTATAACGTTCATCTAAATTATACTTTTTTTATTTTTCTACTTTTCAAGCATATTGGGTATTTATCCCAGCTTTGCTTCCCTCCCTCTCTCCCCTCAACCTCGTGTCTTCCCAATATGATTGTAAAAGTAGAAAAAATTTTAAAAATTATTAAAATTTAGGCTACTGATTTTTTGCACATGTAATAGTATTCTTATGTTCAGCTTAAAAAAATTCATTTACCCTAAAACACATAGGTAATGAAAAGACTAGAATGAAAATAGAATACTAGAAGTAAAGAGCAACTCCTTGTTTAAAAAAAAAGATTTTTAAAGAAGTGAAATTGGATTTTTTTACTTATGACTTTTCTTCCACCAGAATTTATGGAGCAATGACAGATAATTCTAGTCTAAACCTCCTTGGTTTGAAGTCATATTAATACTAATCTGTTGAAATTGTTAACAAGGATTTATTTATGTTAAATATTCCTGTGTCTCAGAAAAAATTCCATGTAAAACAGCATTGCCTTATTAGCTGGTTTTATTTTATCTTGCTTCAATAAACAGCTTCTGAAAGAATAAGTATCATTCTGAATGGAATCTTCTAGAAAGAATATGTGTCTTACAAGAAAAATGGTACACTCTAGTATTCTATCTGCCCCATGGTTGGTATATATCATATAAGGGTTACTCCTTCACACTAGATTTCAAAGTAACTATGGCCAGGGTCAGAACCCTTTGGGAACCATGAGGACAAAATTATTTTACAAATTTGGTTGCTTGTTTCTTCAGTAGGATAAATTTGCCAAAGCTCATATATTTATTCCTTAGTGACTTAAATTTTGATTTTTTTTACTTATAGTATGTAGAGGAAAAGAGATTACATGACTAATTAATATTCTTAGCATATTCCCTCAAGAACATTTGTTATATTAACTCTAAAATCATTTCTCAGAGACCATAGACTGAGTCCCTCAGACATGTATTCTTTCTAAAGTTTAACCAAAATTCAGAGACACATCAACAGGTAAGTCAGTCATTACATCTTCTTAAGGCATTCTTTTCATCTTGACATGTAAATTTGAACAGGCAGAAGGAAAATGACTTGGAAAGTTCACTAAAGAGGGAAAACAAAGTTCAAGTATTGAATAAAAATGAATAGACGAGAAAACTAATCACACAGTACTCAAATCTTAAAATGATTCAGAATGTTGAAAATGCAAAGAAATATTTTATGCATCTTTTTCCCTTGAATTCTTATATAAATTTTGCTTATGTTCATTTTTATGACAAATATTCAGTTACTTTTGTGGAATCCAGCAAATATACATGTAAATGAGAAAGAAATTTAATTTATCATACTTGTCATTTAACAGTAGCACCATATGTTTGAACATTTATTATGTAGAAAAGACAATATATAATATTTTGTCTTACTAAAAGAAAACAGACACACCAACTGAAAAACTAACATTATAGTGAATTTGAATTATTTCAAAATGCTGTAAGAATAAAACTTTTGGAGAGATGGGAATTAAAACTAGAATCCATAGTAATTTATGAGTAGTGTATAAAAACTATAACAGCTATAAATTTTGTAGCAATCTATTATTTTGGTAAATCATACTCTACCTAAACAGTGTTCCTCAGAATGTTTAGAGTAGTAAGATATACATAATATAAAATGACTATCTTAAACATTTTCACGTGCATAATTCAGTGTTACTAAGTATATTCAGGATATCCTGACACTGTCATGACAGAATCTCTGCAAAATTTTCTTCTTTTATATCCATTAAACAAAAATATTCATTTTCCCCAATGCTATCACTCACCAGTATACTTTATGAATATACAATGAATTTAATTGTTTTCAGTCTTCTGTGGAATCGCATAGCATATGACTTTTTACAACTGACTTATTTTACTTACCTTAATACACTCAGGGCTTATTTTTATTGCTGAGTACTGCATTGTCTCTAATGGCTAGTAGTCAATTGTATGTATGTGTATGTATAGATTTTATTTTCCCTTTTTATTCAGCTCTTGATGGAGTTTTGGGTTGTTTCCACATTACAAGCGATAATGCTGCTACTTACATTATCTGTATGCTGATTCTTTTAGAGTCTGCTTTCAATTCTTTGGCAAATTCTGTTTTCTTTTTAATGAACAGCCATTTTGTTTACATTTTTCCTCTAGCAGTTGCCTGAATGCTTTTATGTTTCCTCAACAGAACAGAATGGGTACAATTTTCTTTTTATTCTCCTCCATACTAGATATTCATGCTTATTTTATAGTAGTTGTCAAAATAAGTGAGAATATATGTGTAGTTATAATTTAAGATTATTTATTTAATATTTGAATATGAATAAGTGTGTATGGTGTGTATGTGTGTATGTGGGTGTGGTTCTGCCATAGTGCAATTGTAAAGTTCAGAAAAAAAAAAAAAACTTGCAGGAGTTGTTTTTGAATTTTCACCATTTGTGTATCTAGTATCCAACTCAGCTCCTCAGTCGTGTCTTCAAGCAGTTTTATCTGCAGAAACATCTTCTATCCCTGATTACAAATTAAGTCTTCATTTCCCTAGTTACTGGGAACATTTAATAGCTTTACATTTACTTGCTTGCTATTTGTCCATCTTATGAGAGATCCATTTTGGGACTTTTTTTTATTTTCTCATCAAAGTTATAATTTTCTTTTCAGAGTCAACTTTTAGATGTTCTGTATATAGTTCATAAAGTAATCCATCATCAGATGTGTGATATTTAAGACTTACTCCCATTATGTGGTGCATAGTGTTTCTATTCTAGCAGCATCCTTCCCTGTGTAAGATTTTTATATTTTGGTGAAGGCAATTTGTCTGCCTCTTCATTGCTTTTACTTTGGAATAAAAATTTAAAAAATAAGCAGGGAATAGAAAAAGAGAAAATACAAATTGATAAAAAGTAAATAAAATATATCCAATTCACTAAACTCTTAAGGAAATTAATTACATTATTAAAGAAAAATGTTGCTCAGTGTACAGAGAAAAGATAACTGAATTCACACTCTATACACTGATGTTGGGATTTTAAAATAGCTGGTCACTATGGAAATAAATATGTAGTTTCCTCATACAACACACAACATGCTTATCATATGATATAGTTGTATTATTCTGGGGTATTTACATGAAAAACCTAAGTCAACATGTAAGAAAAATATTTCTGCATTTATGGTTATTGCAACACTCTTCATGAGAGCTAGGTGATAGAATCAACCCGGGTGTCTGTCAACAAAAGAATTCGGTACATATGCATAATGGAGGTTTACTCATTCATATGGAAGAATGAGATTCTATTATTGGTAGAATAGTTAATACATCTTGATATTTTCATTTAAAACAAATTTGTTGCATTTATACTTTCATATTAAGTCAATTCTACAAAAAGAGACAAATATTACATGTTTTCTTTCAGCTGAGAACACTGAAATTTATATATGCACATAAAATCATATATTGTTATACAACATAAAAATAGAAATGAAGCTAGTTAGGGGAGCAAAGGGATCTGACCCAGGGAGAGGCCAGTGAACATAAGGGAATATTGGAGGAATATAATCATACTACCTCATTCCCTAAATGCAGATGTCCTTATGAAACCTGGAATCATATGTAATGAATATATGCTGACAAAGTCACTGTCAGACTATTGTCAAGAAACCTTTGCTTCTAAGAATTACAGTTGTAGGGCTGGACAGATGGCTCAGAGGTTATAACTCTACCTTAAAAACAGAAACTCCTGAGTTCAACTCCTGGATTTCAGGTAAAAATGCCTGTATCAGACTGCACTTCCTGTCCTGATAGGCAGAACCTGAGAATTCCTACAGCAAAGCAAAAAGGAGTTAAAAACAATCCAGTATGATTCCTGAAGTCATCCTTGTTCATCCACAGGGACACACAGTGGCCTCTGATACACACACATACAAAATAAACAAAAAAAACTGTTTTATTTTAAAGAATTACAGTTGTAAATCTTTGATGAATCCTTCCATTTTGAATGGGTACCTTAATGCTGTGAGCTGATAGTTATGAACGAAATTTCAGACACAAATGCTGAATAAAAACCCAATTTTTAATACTCTGATCAGAGGGTCCTGGTTCACCTGTCACAATCAGCAATAATCAGAAGCCCTAAAATATGGGATACACATGTAATTACACACATCTTATTTAAACAAACAGAAGGGGGGCCCTTTCTCACAGGAGCTTCCTAAGGAATATGACTGTCTTCTGTGTAACTCTGTACTTTGTTTTCTAAGGAAGGATGACAGGAACTGAATATTGAGATAATCAGATGTCATAAGAATTGATGTTTGCAGAGGACAGAAACTACTGCTTTAGGACTTGGACTTTACCCTTTGTGAGCTTCCTCACAGAAAACTCAGTCCCAGTGGAATGGAGGGTGGCTAAATAGGCTTCCTAAAGTATAGATTTTTATTAATATTTCATTATATTTAATCCCCACTAGCTTTTGATTATTTAGTCAAATCACTGACTCATCTTGGTCTATTATCAAAGGACAGCCCTAATGGAGGAAAACTTTTGTATAGCTCCCTCAATAATTGTCTAACTGGTTGGGGTTTTTCCTCTAAACATAGGAGATATTCCTCTGATAGTGTGTGAGTGAGCAAAATCTTTGAGGGAGAGGAGTCTGGGACCTCCATTTCCCCAAAGCTGATTGTTGCTCCCAATTTTTGGAGGAGATTCCTCCCCAGTAAGAATGTGGAAAGTCAGGTATTACAAGAAAAGAAAAGAGAGGCCCAATTTCATAATCTGAGAAGTAGTCTATGAGTAAGAGGCTATTTTTCCCATGGCTCCTTGTATTGATGTCTGCTGACACATCAGGGGTCCCAAGGGCTGTTTCAAAACTGAAAGGGCAACTCCAATATGCACTAGGAACCAGACACATTTGTCCCTCACTTTCATTGCTACCATTGGCCCCTAGTGGTGGATGAAATGGAACTCTGGTCCCACAAGTCCTCCTCCAGCAAGAGAATGTGAAGGTTCTTTTTCTTTTCCCAGTTTGGACATTCATTCTTTCACCATCCCTTCTATTTGCAATATACATATTGATTTTTGTCTACCTTCTTTTGCTCTATCCTCTTACTTTTTCCTCCCTGTCTTTCTAGATAGATTCTTTAAAAGTTGCAACCATTACCTTTGCTAGCTTCTTATTCTGTGTTTTCTCTATGGAGTCATGGTTATTATAAACCTTCTGGACAAATTTCTAATATCTGAAATCTATTCTTTCCCTCAAATCCCTCTAACTTTTGTAATTTTTCCTTATATCTGAGAATGACTTGGTGAGAAAGGCAATATATATAGTTCACTGATTTTCAGCATATTTGGGTCTATAGGAGGTAAAGACGCAGTATAACATTCCAGGAAACCAGCAAGTGATTTTTGAGGTCCTTGAATTATCTCACTTACTTTGGAGAGGTTAAGGATTTTTCTGTCAAGTTCTCTGATCCCTCCTAAAAGAATTTGGCAAAAATTGTCAGGTTCTCTGTTCCTTAGTTGTTGTTAGGATCCAAGTCTGTTTTCTCAAATGGAAATGCTCACTCTCTCTATGTGAGCATTTCCATTTGAAAGAAAATTTGTCTCTTGGCCAAGGGCCAGTATTTGACATTACAGCATAATCTTGTCACATTCTTTGGCTATGAATAGGGTGGCCAGGAGCTGCTGATAATCATCCCAAGTGGGTTGGTGAATTTAAGATAGTCTCAAGAAGCCAAATGATTGCATGGATTTTCTCTGAGAATGGGGTGTTCTGGGTCTTCCAGTTATTCAAATTATTGGTGGATAAGGGAACATAAACCATAAAGCATGCTGATTTTGCTGGTAACCTCTTGCCCCCACAATAGACCCTGAACCACCAGAATTGGACAGTAAGGCTTCTTGTAATGGGAGAATAGGTGATGCAGTCACCTCTTCCAAAGCCTGCCTGGCTTCATTATAGGCTATTCCACCCTGAGTGGGTCTGAAGTAGAGGTGATTGAATTCTCCTGATTTTTTGATTGTCTCTTCTTATAAGGACATATAAGGTAAGAGGACTCAAACACATCCTGAAGGATCTGTGGGAGTTTTGCTTTTTCTCTAGTGGAGGATCTGATTATGAAGATGTAAGAGCCTAGAGAAAGAGCACAGGCCTTCAGCCATGGTAAGGATTGTCAGAGGAGGGTTAGCCACCTGTCAGTGTAGGGGATTGATCAGGGTAACCAGGGTCACTTGTGGTCACATTGCAGATAACTCCAGCCATTTGGATATCTAAGGACCCCTAATTCGCCCAGCCTATATTGGACAAACAGTCATGCTCACAGAAGGTCTGGAGTTTTCTGGATAAGAGGGTGACTTTATAATCCCTGCCTTTAGAAAAACACTCTCTGAAATTCTTAAAGATGCATTTCAGAAGAGTTTTTGGACAACTCCATCCTCCTCCCATATATACAGGCAACAGAACACTAACACTATACAGTAAACAAAGGATCAAAAGCAATAAAACACAATGAACAGGCAGACAGAAAAAAACAACACTGGGTGGCCACCTCACTCCCCACACTATTCACCACATTACAGAAACCAGAAGGCCAGGGGCATCATGCTCAAAACCCTTTGGGCACTATGTCCAACAGTTGTGTCCATCCTCCTCAGATAACTCTACAAAGTGTCTTTCCAGACCTAACTCCAAAGTTGACAGAAACCTGAACCAGATTTTCCAATTTTCCAATTTAGGATGGCAAAGACGTCAAGATCCAGGGCACCACAGATACTTGGGAGAGGTTTCATTCCCAAATTCCTGGAGCTTCCAGGCAGTGATTCTCCTAATGGTGAATCATTCTGTCCTGACTGATGGTGGAGCTTCTTATTGGCATCTGGGGTTGCATCTTGGTGATCTCAGATGAGCCCCCAAATGTTGTGCGGTGATGGCCAGAAATGAAACTACAAACACAGATGCTGAATAAAAAGCCTATTTTTAATATTCCAATCAGAGGGCCCTCAGTCACCTGTCACAATCAGCAATGGATCAGAATCCCTGAAAGATGGGTTACACATGCAATTATTATATCTTGTTTAAAACAAAAGACTAAGGGAAATCCTTTCTAACAAACATGTACCTAAGGAATGTGATATTCTTTTGGGTAACTATTTTATTTATCAAAGAAGGACAGCAGAAACTGACTACTGAGATAATCAGATACCATGAGAACTGATGTTTTCCAAGAGCAGAAACCATTGTGTCAGGTCTTGTACTTTCGTCCTTTGTGAGCTGCCAGACTCTCTGCAGCTAGTGCAGAAGGTCTAGCCAGGCACAACCCGGGGCTGAGCAGGAAGATGAGTGTCACCAGCCCTGACCCCTCTCACTACCGGGGAAAAACACACCAGGCTGGGAGCTCTGTCAAAGCAGGAAAAGCCTCTTTATTCCAACAGTCAGGCCCACACGACATCCCATAAGTCCTAACATGAGTCTTTGCTGATTGGCCCTCTCAGCTAGGCAGTTCAACAGAACCAACTGTAGAAGGCATAGTCTTGCGAGATTTGTAGTCTCATTAGATTATTATGGGCTAGTGGAGCGTTACTATGGGCCAGTTGCTGTTACTACCTCAGGCTATATTGCATCAGCCACAAGGCTGTGCTGAATTATGCTGGTGAGTCAGCTTAAACAGATCATGAAACTCTAGCCAGGCTCAGGAAGTTCCAACAGGCTTGTCCAGGGTCTTGATGAGGCTTCTTCACAGTAACCTCTTACCTCTTTCCAGTGGAAGTGAAAGGAGGGTAAAACAGGCTTCCTACAAAATAGGCTTTTATTTATATTTCAATAACTTGTTATCACTTTTCATGGCTTTAACTACAAATGATATTCTGTATGCATTGAATGCCTTGGAAGTCCTTCTCAAAAATTATTTCTCTATATATGCATATGTTTATGTCTGGCCTTTAAATGCCATATTTCTCTCAGTATATCAACATCACATAGTTTTAATTGCTATGAAAGTATGAAATTAGGAAACACAAGTTCTCTAACTTTGTTCACAAGTTTGCTTCACCTATTTTACACTCCTTGATTATCTATATGAACCTCATATTGAATATACTGTATTGGTTTATTGTATCCTGATACCTTTTCAGGGATTTATTTGTCTTTATCTTATTCATAATTAGCTGTTACTTCATGGAGATAAGTTTTTTCTCCCCTTAGTTCTTCATATGTGACATCTTCTTTCCAGGCATTAATTTATATGATCATATATTTGTCTTGCAATCTGTTAATATTGTCTGTTACACTGCTTTTCTTCGATTAATCAATTCTTACACATTGGGAACCAACCATACCAGAGATAATGAGTGGTATTTTGCCTACTGTGTTGAGTTTATTTCATATAGGAAATTTTGCATCAGAATTCACACTGGTTTATAGTGTAATGTAGTTTTATAATGTACAAATTATTTTTGTATTTTGTTTTATAGTGTACAAATTATTTTATAGTGTACAAATTGTTTGAGTATTAGGGTCATGAAGGTATCTTAGAAATCCCTCTACATCTTCAGTTATTTTGATAAGTTGGAGGTGTGGTTTATTTCTGTATATCTCCCCCAAAACCTATGTTGGGCAGTGTATGTGTATGTGTATAAATATACATATACTTATACAAATATATACATTCCCCAAATATCTGTGGCAGGGGCAGTGCATGTGCATGTGCAATTAGACTTCAGGTGTTTCCTTCAACCTCTATTTTTTTTCTCTTCAACACATTCTTTCACTGAGCACATCAGTTTGACAAGGCTGGCAGTCAGTGAGATACAAGGAATGTTTATACCTCTGTGTTCTCCAGTCTGTGCCACCAAGTCTGAAACTTTTTGTGGAAGCTGGAAATCAACACCTTGGTTTGATATCAAGCCCTTTGGAGACTGAAACATTCCCCAAAGCCTTGGAATGTGGAACTATTACTCTTAATTATTGCTGTAAGAGAGCATCCAAAGTCAAACAACTAAGAGGGAAAGGTAAAATTATTTAACTTACAGTTCCAAAGGGGAAATAAAGTCTTTCACAGCAGACACAGCATGGCTGGCTGGCTGAAGCTGGAGATAGGATACATCACACCCATCCAAAAGTCTAGTAAGCTTCCTAGACACCCTCTTTTCTTCCTTTCTGTGGTCTTTTCATCTGGTCCACTACTGGGAGGTTCCAATGAAATCTGGGGAGGTTCTGATTGCATCTATGTCTCATCTTTATACTATCCAGATAATCTCTGCAGGTGGTCTTAGCTGATCTTAGGTAATACCAAGTGTGTCAAATTGACACCCCAGGATTAACTATCACAGAATGTTTAGTAAAATTAACCTTTGGTGTAGTGAAAGCTAGACATTTTCTATTTTGGAGAAGAGTAAAGATTTATTTATCTGTGTGATTTCATAATAATAGCCTTTGTATTTGTGTTTGGCCATGTATTCTAGCTGATATAAGCTGCACCACTAAGCATAGTATCATCCTTACAATACTTTTTACTTGCCTAAAATTTATAGTAATGTACTAAGTTCCAATTTGTGCTTTCACATACAACTATTTCTAGTATCCTAACCATTTGGCTAAAACTTGTCAATGACATTGATAATTTCACAGGTAATCTTCTATTTTATTTCCTTCAGTGTTTTCTGTTTTGTATGTGATTTACAGACTTTTTCATCTTAGTCTATTCTTTATAATGGCTTTTACTAAATTTGCTATTTGTTTCCTTTCCTAAATCTGTAGCATTGCATTGTAGAATTCTCCATACTTCAGGGAAATTAAGTCTCTGAGTCCTGTTTCATGAGATAAAACAGCACAAAACTCCTGCTTCAGCGGTCTGCTCAGTACTTAGGACCAGGGACCTTGTAGAGCAGTGAGATTTATCATTTGCTTGCTTTTGGTCTTTTGAATATTTTTTAAAGTTTTCTCCATGATATTTTCTTTCTTTTATATATTCTATTTATTTATTAAAAAAGGAAGCAAATCTAATATATATCCTTGTCTTGTTGCATGGGTAAAGGTCAAAGGACCACTACTTTTGATGTCAGCTTTCTCTCCTATCCATGTGAATTTCAAGGGATCAAACTCTGGTCACTCAGTATGGTTGGACAAAAGGATAATGTGATTTTTACCTTTTTGAATATTTTATGATTAATTTCATGATCTCTGGAGTATCCTGGGATTGATCTCATATGTTTTGAAGAATATGACCACACCAAGAGGGGTAGATAAAATTCTCTTTAAGTCTGATATATCCAGTTGGTTTACTTGGTTGTCTATGTCCTCTGTTTCTTTATATATAAAAAGCATATTTACTGTATCAATTATTAAAAGTACAATATTGAAAAGAGTATACTAATTAAATTTGTTAGTTATACTTTCTGGTCTGACAGGATTGTTCTGCTTTGTTATGTTTTTTTGTTTGTGCAGGTGTGCGTGTGTGTGTGTACGTGTGCGTGTATGTCTGTCTGTCTATGTGTTTGTCTTATTCAGAAATGAACCTAGGACCTTGCACATGTTTTGTAACGTTCTAACAGTTAGTTACACTCTCAGCCTTATTGTGTCAATATTTGTTTAAATATCTAACAATTGTAATTGTGTATTATTTACATTTTCTTGTTGAATTTATCCATTCATTACTATACAGAATATTTGAAACTGATATATAAATTGAAAATCTATATTTTCTAATATTTCTATAGCCACTTATCACTTTTCTGATTCCTATTTGCCTAACATATCTATGTCTCTCACTTTCTGGCATTTATATCATTGGATATAAAGTAAATGTCTTATAGAAACTGCTTAGATCAATTTTAAGAATTTTACTAATATGTTTCTTATTATTAAAGTATAGTTCTTTTACACTTAATTACTGATAAGTAGTAACTTATGTCTATCACTTGGTTGTTTGTTTTTTATAAGTTTTGTAGTTCATTGTTTTTCATCTTTTGTTTTCCTAGTGAATATCAATTCCTTCAGTATTTCTTTTTGTATACATTATCTAATTAATTTCTGTACTTATCATAGAGTTTGTTTTTCACATCTTAGACTTTTAATAAACTAATTTGAACTTTTCTCACTTACCTTGAAGATGGATAAGTGCATAAGTAAAAAGAAAGCTCAATTAAACATAGACAGTGTTTACTACCAAGATATAAAATGACACTCAGGGTCTATAAGCTATCCCTTAACACTTATTCTGTGATGCAGTAAGAAACACAATGGGGATTACCTGGGAAAATTAGTTTAATTGCTCACACAAATAGACTCACAGTTCTGCCCTGAGGGCTGGACAGTCAGAATTTAGCAGATCTTACACTTAACTAAAATGGTTTGTTTTGTGTTTTCATGCCATTTAAAACACAGATAGAAGTTTTTATCATGATGATAGAAATGAACCTCTTTCTCCTTCTGAGAGATTTGAAACTTTGACAGAAGAAAGCACCTCTGCTCTCCAGAAGTTCCTTTGTGATCATGTACACATTCATGCACATGAACACTTACAGAAACTTAAAATATAAAGTATTAGCCCTAGGATCCATAGAAATATGTGGCAGGGGTGGGAGAGAATGGGAGGGATTGATAAAGAGTAGGGAGGAAATAGGAAGAAGGGGGAGGAAGGAAAGCTGGGTTGAATACTCAATATACTTATAAATTTAGAAAAATAATAAAGTATGCCTGAAAATTATGTAGGAAGCAAGAACTATAAAGACATTGTGGCTTAAATTTGCTTATGTCTAAACAGACATTGACCACAAAAACCACTTCAGTAACTGTATTTGTCCAGGTTCTCTGAAGAAACAAAATCTATAGAATATAATATATATAAACAAGCTTATTAAAATAACTCATGATAAAAATAGTGTCCTTCAAAGTAGCCACCTGCAGCCACCTTATTCTTGACCGGAATGTTCCACAAAGCCAAAAGATCCCGAGAAGGTATCAAGCCTTTACTTTTCTGGAGGGTAGAAGATGCTGGGTTCTGAAGTCCATGAACAGCTGGGCTCTGACATCTACAACGAACAGCAAACAGCAGCAAGGCCTAGAGACCAGGCTCCAAAGGCACTGGGAACAGCAACAACATGGTGGAAAAGGTGAAGCTCTGAGTCAGCCAAGGACTGACTGAGGCAGCAGGAGCGACAACAAAGAAGGTCACGATGCTCTAAAAGCGAAGAACGCACACGCAGAATAGACTCCAAAGCAAGTAAAGACACAAGAGAAGGGAAGAGGAAGTCCTTCCTCCTTGTACCTTCTATTATCTGGTACAACACTGGAAAGTACCACCCACTATGGGCTAGGTTTTCCACAGCAATCAATCAAGTACTTGCAGACTTTTTTCAGGGCCATTTCAACCATTAATCTTCCACAGCTGTGCCCCAAACAGTCTGCAACTGTCAGTTGACACCAAAATGCAACTATAACAGTAACATTCATTTTTAGTAACGATAACATAAAAAATCGTTGCTTCCTACTAACAGGTATAAATTGCGGAGGTATGCTTTTTTAGATTTTGTGTGTTTTATCTTTTATGGCAACTACAAATTAAATCAAGCATATGACTTCTAACTTTGCCTAGAAAAACTATAGACTGCTGATAAAGCCATTGTATTAAAAATACAATAAATGAAACTAGAGCTCATAATGGCAGATTAAATTGATATGCATAAAAGAAACTGTACAAACTAAATACTGTGAAAACTAAAAATAAAGTTACAAATAATATTCAGAAAAATTAAAAATTCGATGTCTTTTTGCTAAGAATTTTATCTGAATTATTAAAAACCAAATATTAAAAAGCATGGGCCATGGATGTAGTTCAGTAAATTCACCTACCATCCATAAGTTACCATGTAAACTAAATGTGGTTTACCTATATTCTTAACAATGATTTAGGAAAGAGAGGCAGGAGATTCAGCAGAATAAAGTCATTGTCAAGTATATAATGATTTGGAGGACAGCTGGGTTTCATAAGACCCTGCCCTCCCCTCTCTCTCTCTCTCTCTCACACACACACGCACACACACAGTTAAGAAAGCATTTGAAAGTCACAACTCAGAGATTTATCCTTGAGTGTCTCTAAGTGGGTTTGGTACTAGGAGCCACCTATTAGGGAGTACATATGGCGCTTAATTTTCTGGGTCTGGGATACTTCGCTCAATATAATTGTTTCTAATTCCACCCTCTAGTTTAACAGCTTTTTATCTCTGGCCAAGGAGTGACATGCAATGACCATCAAGATGGAGTGAAGGGCGTTGCAGGAGCAGCAAAACTGGAAAAAAAAATCAACAAATCATAATCCAGAACTTCAGAGACTCTGTATCAATCACCAGAACTAGGCCAGCCTAATCTCTCCCTATCCTGAAGCTCAGGGAAATTTGCGGAAGAGGGGGCGGTAAGATTGTAAGAGCACAAGGATGGGAGGAGCAATGATATGCTAGATACTCCACACAAGTTAGGATCGAAGCAATCATAATTGCTGTGCAATGTCCAACACACTATTGCCCCCACAAAGTCTAGCATTTGCTAAAGGCACCAAGATCCTTGGAGTCAAGGGATTGACAGCCACAGTAGTGTTCCTTTGCTTAAGGGGAACACAGGAAAGGGTTCTGGGAAATGCCACTGGGTTCTTGCACCTCATCGGAGAGGAGGACCCAGAGAAGAGTTTGGCATGCACATTAAAGGATGCTCCGGGGATGGGAGGGGGAGACACTGGGGGGATGGGAAGGGAGGGGGGAGAGGAGGGGGACACAGGGCAGTGGGAGGTTAGAGGGAGGGAGGGGACCGGTGTACCTGTTAAGTTTGTATGAGTGGAAATAAAAAAAATAAAAATAAAAATAAAAAAAAGTAAGTCACAACTCAGAAAAAAAATACCAAAGAAAACCTTTATATATCAGATGAAGTATGATCTGTATTTTATTCTTGAGATGAGAAAGACATGCCTCTGTAAAGTGTGTTTCTTTGAATCATTATGTCCTCTCCGAGTCTGTCCTTTGCTGCACAGGTCTGTCCATTGCCTCCTGTGATCTTTAGGTTCTGTCATCAAAAGCAGAAACAGCAGGACAGTGAAGTGGGGAAGAAGAGAAGTAGTGGTCTGTTTCTAGCTTCTTTCTGATTCTTTAATATGCTAAGGTTATCCCTTTTTTAAAGCATCAATTCTCTGTCTTGTAGTATAAACCTCAGAAGTCCTTCATAAATGGAGCCTGTTGTGGGCTCTGAATTCAGAAGGAATCAAGTAAGTTTTTATAAAACCCTGAATCAGTTTTTAGAGAAGATTAATGGTCAAAAGAGCAAATGGAGTCCCTGGTTTCAACATGGCTCCCTATCATGCGATTTCTTCCTTTTCTGAACACTGTTGCAATTCTTCAGCAATACGTATGAGCCTGTTCCTCCGGGTGGCAAGCTTTGGCTCAAAGGCATTTAGAGAATCAGTCTGCATAACTGAGTTGATTAAGACTCTCATTAGGCAGCCTTAGGTATTTCATTATAATAATGAAAATTGACCAATATCACCTATGTTACCCCCTTGGTGACTTCACTCTAGTTACAGCTCCTTCTGGACATGTTTACCTCCTCTATTCATAGTCTTAGGTACCTGCAGCTCCTCTAAAATCTTCCATACCCCTAACTCTATTCAGTCCACAAATCCTAAAGATCTCAGGGCCATGTCTATCACAGCAATATTTTCCTTTCTTTGCACCAATTTCCTCATGCAAAATTTCCAATTTTGGGGGCCAAGTACTTTCCTTAAAAAAGGAAGGGTTGGGCTGGAGAGGTGGCTCAAGGGTTACGCCTCTGCCATGAAGGAGGAAAGTCCTGAGTTTGGATCCCAGATCCCACGTATAGACGCCAGGCGGAAGCGGGGGCGGCCTGCGCTTCTGGTCCTGGTAGGGCGGAGCCTGTGAATCCCAGGGCAGAAGGAGGTGGAGGCGTCCATGGTGGTTCCCGAATTCGTCCGTGGTTCTACACACACACACACATGTGCGTGCACACATACACACGCACACACACACAATTGATTAAATTAAAAAAAAAGGAAGGGTTATTTTCCTTATAGTTCCAGAGGTTGCAGTTCAAAATTCAGGAAGTCATTATGGTAGGAATGGGAGTTTGGCTAGTCCAATTGATTTGACACTCAGAAAGCAGAGCATGAATAGAAAGTTTACCTTGGTTACAAAATCTCAAGGCCTCTCTCTTCTGATAGCAGTGACCCACCTATAAAGTTCCCACACACTTCCAATATGTCACTACTGGCTGGGGAACAAGTTCGCAAACACATGGGTCTTTGGGAGACATTTCACATTCAAACCACCATCACTCATTAATTCCTTTATATATGCATAAAGGACAAGAATTGTTGAGGCCAGTCTCGATTTATCCACTTAGTACAGTGGTTCTGCTTCTGAAGTTCACTTTCCACTAAAAACCTAGAAGATTTGAGGAATAGTTTTGAACAGGATGTGGAATGGAAGCTTTGTCATAGAGAAGTTGATCCAGAAGAAGATTATCAGAGGTGGAAAAAATTGAATGGAAAGTAAATGATGACGCTGGGGATAAAGTGACATTTTTTAATGATTACTGAAAAATATTCAGCAAAGATAATCATTTATTCTCCCTTCCTTTCTTCCTTGTCCTTCTTCCTATTCCAGTTACTCTTTGGTTGCCATGATAAAATACTTTCATCTAAGATATTAAGAAAAATAGTGTTTATTATTTGGCTTACATTTCCATAGGGGTTGGAATTCAACATGGTGCAGAATATATGACAGCAGGCAGATAATGCAAGGCTACAAGAGAGGTGGCTACTTGCTACTTTGCAGCAATATCTAAGTAACGGTGAGAGAATGAGAGAACAGAAAGCAAGGCCAGGTTATGGAACCCCAAAGCGCCCTCTATAAAATATACTTCCTTGATACACAAGACTCATTCTCCTTAAATTTCCATTACATTCCCAAATACTGCAAAACACATGAGCCTATGGAGAACATTTCAAATTGCAACAAAATTCAAAGCCATATTTTTAAACCATGACTTGCATGATGTGGAGTTTCTGTAAAAACAAGAAAAATCCCATTATAACCCTACACTGTTCTCACAAAGGTTGAGACTTTTTTCTGAACTTCTTTTCTGAACTCTGTATACAACATCATCAGTTAGGAAAACATACTCCTAATTTAGGAAGGATTTTCTAATTCATGGATGATGACTCTTCTTAGAAGGGAAAAAACAGAAATTTCCTAAAACTAGAAAATCCAAGTTAGGTACACATAGCTTACTTCCATCTATCCCTAGAAGTAATTGCAAGTATAGACACTTTTTATTCCTTTAAGGGAGAATTTTCAATCTGTTTTATGTCTTTTAATTTTCCCTCATTCTGTTCATGTTTTTTAAGTCTCCTATAGTACCATAACACTGCTTGTGAAATAAAACAGAGAATGCCCTGAACATGAGATCTCAGTTGTGTTCGTGCTTTATGTAAAACCAGTATTTTTCCTGACATAAGAAACATAACTTTGTTAAATACTAGTGATCACTTATGGTTGTTGTGGTAGTTTTGAAATACATCATGAAAGTAAACATAGAAGGTCTCCTTAACAATAATAGTTAGGGCTTTTTTCTGTGAATAATTTTGTTACCACAAATATCAGAACAGGGGAAATATTTCTATTGACATGTCCATAATTTCATTCTCCCATTCTTTTTGATCTTTTAGCAAAGCTTGATGCTACTGAGAATCCTAGAATATCAAGAAATTTACATACAAAAATCACAAGCAATCCACACAGAAGTAGGATATGAACTCAGTAATTAACAGAGAATATCATTCAAAAATGGAATGCAGAACTTCATAATTTCTGAATAAGCACAGAGGTATGCAATCTGAATCTATTTAGTGGTATTGCTGAAAAATCAGAGAACTAAGTTCATAAAAAAAATTCTGCAATTTGCATGAACATCTGACTATTACGACAATTGCTTTGCATTTTGAAATTGTTTACTGCTTCTCACCTTAGCAGTTGCACCTTGTATAGCTCATCTGACCCTTTTCAGAGTAATTTTAATGCAAAAGAAATATATTAAAAGACTTTCAGTGCATTTTTGTACATGATCATAGGGTAAACTTTGTAATGGAAATCCCAAAAAACTATCTATATGACTATCTAAGCCATGAAATTACCAAAGTTGTAACATATGGTATGAAAATTCATACCTTTAGCAAACACTCTAGTTCCCTTTCCTGCAAACATTCTTTCCAAGCTGGGGGTGGGATTATCATTCATGCCATTCACAAGGAGCTATATAAAAGTTTGCTTGTTATGTTAACTTGATAATTGCTGAGAAACAGTTAAAATCAATCAAATAAAAAGTTTCCAAAATTATTCCATAGTTTTCTGCATTATCTTGACATTTCAGGTTTTTGAGACACCTACTTTATTTTTAAAGCTGACCTTTTCTGCCTAAATATCATATTTTTGCTTTGCATTTTGATAACTCAATAACATTCGTAAATGAATATTTTGTGCTTTCAACTTGAAAGTACAGAGAGCAACGTGGCAAGTTCAAGTTGTATTTTTAATTTAAATCATTTTCATGGCTTTGAGCAGACTTCAACCTTTACAACTGACTGGATACAATTCTGATTAACACCTCCACTATGCAGTTGAGTGATTCCCTGGAGACAAACTCTCTCACTACAGCAGTTGAGTAAACTTTTTCTTATCTAATTGAGAAAAAAAATTCCCAAGTTATTTTTTCATTCAATATTAAAATGTTACTATGGATATTTTAAACAAGGGTAGAAAAATATGTAACTGAATTTTCAGAATATCAAAAAGACACTGACCTTTTATTAGGCAGTGAAATGTTAATGTACATGATTTTTTTGCAATTTTCAGCATACATTCTTTATACTTTCAGAGTATAAAGTCCAGAGAATTTTCATGAACTTTATTTTACCAGAAAACTAAAAATAAACATAAACTAGACTTAGAAACATTTGTTTATATAAACTATTAGGCCCTGTAACTATGTTGACCAATGTCACAAAAAAGCTAATCTAATAACTAGAAATTTTCTTATATATGCTAAATTTCTAAATATCCCAACATGAAAGAGTAAGTTTCATTTCAGTAAGTAAATATAACTTTCCTGCTTTCCTGTATTGATGAATTTGTTTTTTACTACCTCATACATATATAGTATGTTTTCATTGCTTTCTCCTCTACTTTTTATCTGCCTCCAACTCCTAGATATGCACCCTTCCTTACAAGTAAGTATTCCTTCCATGCTCATCCCATTTTTTAGAAAATAAGCTTAATATTCATTCACTAGAAAGGGGGAGAGACAGAGAGAGAGAGAGAGAGAGAGAGAGAGAGAGAGAGAACCAGTACACGTACCATAGTGAGTGTGTATATATATGAGGAGGTGTGTTAATTCTACCATGTTGACTGCTGGGATTGATTCAAGTAGTCAGATTTTTTTTTTTCTGTCTCTTACTCAAATGAAGAACTGTTTTACTGCTAAACTATCTTGCTGACCTTTGAAATAACTTAAAACTTTTTTTGCTAAGTGAAAAGAAACAAAACAACCCAATAGCAAAAATAAAATACAGGTTTTGTCAGAGTCCAATACTCAGGTGCTTCCCAAACAGTAGAATTTACAATCACTATGGGAAAGTTCACTTGCCCTGGACTTGTAGAGTCTCTCAGGGCATTATGTTATCACCCTGATGTCCTTCTGCTCATAATTCTCCTCAAACAAGGGAACAGATTTCTTCTTAATTCTATATTACTTGTTTGGTCCCAATTGTAACTCTAAAGCAAACTTCAGTGAAAGCTTGGAGATAGCAGAATGAAATTACAACTCAGGAAAGAGTGTAGAAAGCAGACAGGAGCTATATATTCTCCCAGATACCCCCAGTGATGACTCTTTACAAGGTGAATCTTTGGTTTCCTTATTGTACAGTATCCTGTCTGTTGGTGAAAACCAGTTTATCTTCCTCTGTGTTGATTTCCATATTGTTCCAGTGTTGGAGATAAATATTATTTTCTATCACCAGGCTCTTCTTACATGCCACCAATCAAAATCTTAGTAAACTATGCAAATACAATTAATCCATAAGCAATGCAAAATTTTACATTATTTCAGAGTAGTTAGCCAGAATCATACTGCAGCAGCAAGTACATTGGCTTCTCTTTTACAAAAGGAAAAGTGCTTGTTATTAATTTCAAAAAATACTTAAGGACAGAAAAATGATTAAAAACTACAGCTAAGAAAATATTTGAAAATATTTTCCTCACATGGGAAAGACTTATAGCAGATAACCAAATTCATTCTTTTTTTAATAATGCCATTCTCAATTTCTTTTATACTAAGCATCTCTAAATGTGAGCAGGAATAATTAACACTTCTAGATCACATACATACAAATATTTCATACATGATCATCAATGCTTCTTACTTATGGATCTCATATTTACCTCTCACATTCAAAATGAATTATCATATTGCACTATACTGTGCATTTTCTCTATGTATATATGAACATCCCATCATCCCAAATAAGGACCGGATGCCAGAGCAAAGATGATGCAAACACATGAGATTCCACTTTATTGAACGATTTGATTTTTTGGAGTTACATACAGGACCATGGGCAAATGGAAGCTTTGAGATAAATAACTCAAGGAAGATATGTCACCCAAGACTCCTCCCCAATATGCTTGGTGACTCAAAAGCTGAGTTTCCAGAACTCCTGGCACAATTGAAGGCAGTTCAGCTGGCCACAGGCTCCTCCCCAACATTTGAAACTGCAAATATAATTTTGTGGAGGGGCCTTGTGAATTTTGTTTCAGATTTCTGAGTCTTGTTAGGTTATTTTTCACTTCTTAGGTCTTCTATGTTTCACTTTCTAAATATTAAAGACCTTTTCTTCTCCCTCCAAAAGGTAAAGTTTCAATTTTTAGGAAATAGCCATACAATAACAACTCTTATGTTTGTAAAAATTGAGTGTAACCTATGAATGCATACCACAATTTTTGCTTCAGTATAGATACTAAATATACTGCAGTACCTTGAATCCAATCTAGTGCAATCCACTGTCTTCACGTTTTTCTTTCTGATTCCTCAGAATTGTTGTATGATAATGATGTTGTCACTATCTACTTTATGGTTTTTGATTTTATAGGAGTTACAATGGCACAATTTTTTATCTCATTATGCTTATATGATAGGAGTTATTCACTTGCATTTTATAGCTATTTCATTATTTTTATTTCATTTTAATTAATGCATGGAACATATTTATGGTACAATGTATAAGAAATTCACATAAATATCTAATGTATAATCAAATAGAACAATTAGTATTAATGGCTCCAGAAAGCTTTTCATTTTAAGGTCTTGGGAAATTTCATTATCTTTCTTTGGATATTTTGAAATAGATAACTAATTTTAGTATAGTTGTCTTTGTAATAATAGAACCACGACCTTTACCTGACTGCATTCTATTAAGTTTTATATGGACCTTTATCATTATCTTTTCTGTACTTTCTAGATCAACTATTAATCTTCTGCTAATGAGGGGGGATGGATGTATTTTTCTCATATCTGTTCATTTTGCTTGACATTGTGTCTTTAAATCCCAAATAAGAAACTGCTAATTTCAAAATAGTATTCGTTTTCATGAATAAATAATATCCTAAAGAAAAAACAGGTGAATAAGGGCCAGCAAGCTGCCTCAGCAGGTGGAAATATGTACATACATGGTGGTAGGAGAATGCTATCTTTTGAGGCTTATCTTTTGAGCCCAACACACACACTGTGGCACATGTATGGCAGTGCTTGAAGGTGTCGACTACGGTGAACTGAACCTGTAGACTCAGTTTTAAAGAATTAATTAGTTAAAACAAATCTTACAGAAAGCCTTTAGATTAAGCAATTTATGTAGGAAGATTTGGCCGAGTCACTGGGAACATTTCTGTAGGTAGGTGGACAAAATGGAGAGATAATTAGTTGGCAGACCAGCAAGGTAGAAACTATGCAACCTCTTTCAGCTCTTTCTACAAATATGTTATGGGCAGTTCCCTTGGATCCTGGTGAATTTTCCTTGCCATTGTAATTGACCATAACTTAAAATCATGAGCATGACTAAAAACCACTCTTTGGTTCATGCATTTGTATAAGTAATAAGGTAAGTAACAAAGGTGATTTAAATACTGCAAAATAGGTTCTTATTGCTGAACTTGAAACTATCATTTGTGTGCCTTCTGAACTGTTCTGTTGGACAAATATGGAGGAGTTTGAAAATCAGGGTTAGAAACATTTTTTTTTTATTTCTTCCACTGATACAAAGTTGATAAATACACCATTCCCCTCCCTCCCTCCACCCCTCCCTGGATCCCCTTGCTCCCTTCCCTCTTTTCCCCTTCCTTTTCCCCCTCCCTTTCTCCCATTTCCCCCCCCTTCCACCCCACCCCACACCATCCCCCGTTTCTGGAGCATCCTTTAGAGTGCTTCTCAAACTTCCCTCTGGGTTCTCCTCTCTGATGAGGTAGAAATATTTTTAAGCGAAGTTTATTGGGCTTTTGTGAGTATGGTATTGCTGAGAGAAATAAAGAGCTGAGGTTGGCTTATGATGTTTTGCAGAGGAACAAACACTTGGTAAAATTGATTTTTTACTGAAAAATTGTCATATCCCAACAAAATGAGGTTTTGTCTTTGCCCAGACTCCTCCTCTCACCCATTCCTCTGCTCCCCTATCCTCCCCACAGCACATCTCCTTTCCTACACTCCCCTCCCCTGTACGGTACTACCATGTCCCACCTACCCTCTTTTCCCTCTGCATATGTGGGTTACAGGACTCCCTTTGGGAAGCCTGTGTTGATAAGCGAGTCAGATTTCTATTTTATGTGGCTCTCTGTGGGCAAGATCATAAGTGGGAGGTTCTTCTTCCCTTGTCTAGTACCTGCCCCAGAGACAGTCTCTGAAGTGCAATTATTTCTCCTGAGGTCCTTTCCAGTTCTTGGGAAAATACTGGTACATGGGCCACATTTTGCCCTGCTTTGATTTTTCATGTTTCACATTCTGTCATGTCTGTCAAAGCAAAAAAAAAAAAAAAAAGATTATAACTTCTGAACTTCTCTATATATCACTATTCTCATGTTTCTAGTTCAGGTTTTCTTTAAAAGTAAAATGATTTCATATCCTTCAGTGACATTTCAATTTAGACCAGAGAATGAAAGTTAATTCTCATTGTTTAATGTAAGAGGTTTTAATGCAGATATATTTAGTATTGTAATATCCAGTTAAAAATACCATAACCCTTTTCAACTACTTTTAAAGCATAATTTTAGACAAACAATATATCTTAGAACTGAAAATAATTCATAGGATGCTGTTGAAGCTTTATAAAAAATCACTTTAAAAGAAATCAAATCCTCAAAAGTTGATCACATCTATGAAAAAAATCAGAAGCTTGCTGGAAGCCATTGGCTGTATTTAGGCCCCAGCAGACATAACTGCTATTTAATGGATGTGGTGTTCTCTTTCTCATCCTCACTATTATATTCTTCTATAATCTGAAATTTGCTATATATGTTTCCTAAAGTTTAGAATTGATTATATCATATATCTTTACTATGCTCTGTATCTTAATTGACTATATGCAAATAATTATGGTGTATATCATATGTGACTTGGCTATGTCACAGAATACTGTTTTTCTATTTTTTTTCCTTGTAAGATTTTTATTTGCAGGAAAAAAAAGATTCTATTAATTATAAAACATGTGGGACTAGGAGAATAGCTTATTAGATGAAGTGTAAGAATTGGAGTTAGGATCACACACATGTCAAAGCTGGTCGGCCAACAGCCACCTATAATCCTAATATTGGGAAAGAAGACCACATCTAAGACAGGCAAGAGACTGTGATGGAAAGATCATCTATATTCTCTCATGGCTCATTAGTTAAAGGTTTTTTTATAGAATTAATGTATAAATACCTACATTAAACACTTTCATGAGAGAGAATACTGTTTTTTAAAAGAATAATTTTTATTTCTTTCTTATTAACAAATATCTCAATTTGGGATGCTAAAGAAGATTGAATGGAAGAGTTTGCTTTATTCTTTCTTAAGCAGCAGAGCTCTACAATCATGTATGAGCTCTTACCTCTCAGCAGGAGTGAGAGAAACTCAAGTAGGAAGTCACATTTCCAGCATCATGTTTTATGCCTAGTTTGTCAGAAGTAATTGAAACAGAAGGTAGAGGGGATTTAAGCCTTAGCAATAGATTATCACTTCTCTGTGATTTGTCAATTTGTGCTTGTCTTATTTCCAAACAGTTTATGGTTCAGATAAGAAACCAAAGTTTAGTTGGAAAAATACTGTGAATTAGTTAAGGTAGAAAGAGAGACAGAACAAAGATAGAACCTGTGATAATGAAACTTGCAGTTTTTAAGAGCAGTTTTGATCTTTTCCTTTCACTTGAGGTGCTTTGTGTACATTTTGCAGTGACAAATGGTCTTATACTTCTTGCAACATGCTTCAGTTTCTCTAAAGCATGCTTTGAAATTATGTTATGTGCTACCAAGCCTTCTTCAAACTACAATTTTCCTATATATACATGATTATTAATAAATGTAAACACACGTTTGCAAGAAATTGAAGATTATTTAATCATAATTGACACATTTTCTGAAAACTTAAATTTAAATATTTATTTGCACTAAAATACTGTATAAGCAATTTCATTTTTGCTATTTCTACTAGTTAATTTTTTCAAAGTTATTATTTTTTTTTTACCCAGAGAAGCAGTTTTGTGAGATGGTCCTAACACATTCAGTATGTCTCTAAAATGTTCAAAAGACTGATCTCCAAGCGAACACTGCCTGCACCTCTATGGAAGGAGCATATGGGGCATCCCTGGCCAGTTAGATTACCAGCAAGGTACAGACAGAAATTTAAGCTCCTAGGTAATTATGATCTAGGACACATCTAGGCTAGGACATTGGCGAGCATGCTCTTTCTTGTTGGCAAGCTCAGAAAGTGTTTTTACTCAGATTTAGAACTCAGTTTTAATATCTTTTATTGAAGGATAAAAAGGGATAGAAAAGTTAAACATAAGATTGTCCTTGACTTATATCCAACAGAAATTTTTTTTATTCAATCATGCGTGTGTGTGTGTGTGTGTGTGTGTGTGTGTGTGTGCACGCATCTATATGTGGGGTTCAGGATCTGCCTATAAGGCAGAGGCTTAACCCCTGAGCCACCTCTCCACTCCAGAATTTTTCTTTTATGTGTATATTTTTTTATTCTTCACAATGATTCCAGCTCTAAAAATACAGCAAAGTGTTTAAAGTGCAACCATTTAATACTCTAGTTTTCTTACCTCCACAAGTTTGCAGTGATGTGAACATATGAACCCACACAAACATACACATACATACACACATACACACACAAACACACACACACATACAGAAATGAAAACTTTGGTTTTAATTTATAAATTTATAATCAAGAATCAAGATTTGGTAAAAGAATAAAAGCATGTAAATGATTATTTTTCTTTGCATATCTTAATTTACTTTACCTGAAGATTTTTTCCCTTGGGGCTATGAAAACCATGTCACATTATATGTGGCAATGAGTGAATGATTCCAATGAATTGGAGTGTTCTCTTTGGCAAGTAAGAGGTATGCTTGCTACTAAAAACAATAAGAGACAGTTAATACTTCATTATATATGTGTGATGAATACAAAGAAATACTATGTATCATATACATATGTAGATATTATATATATATATATATTTTACATTTATGGTTTAATTCTGAAATGGAATTTTTATTCCCTTTATTTTTCATTCAACATTCTAGTAAAAATGAGTTTACCTTTGAAATCTTGACACTGTTTGGCAATTTGTAATGCAATTTCTGTTCTGGACATTGCTGCTGGTGCTTAGTTTTACCGTGTTGTTTTCTGAGTCAAAGATATTTTCAGTGCTGAGAGTTTAGCACAAGTCAATTGTCACCAAGAGCTGTGTTCCTAAGAGAAAGTAAAGCATATCAAAATAAGATCCCTTTAAGAAGGTCCAGAAAACCTCCTTCTGCAGTATATTTTTTTCTTTTTCTCTTACTCATAATTCCTGATTTCATTTTGTCATGAAAATTACTGAGATGGGCACACAGTGACCCTTTCAGAAGAGAGACTTAATGGCTTTGCTAAGTGAGTTTAACTTTCAACACAGTGTCTCTAATACTAGCAATTCCTCAAATGCCTGAGTAGGATTTCCACCCTGGGAACAGCTTGTGGGATTGAGGCTCCCCTACATTCGAGATACATTTGCTCAGATTACAGTTGTAGGCAATTGCCGGTGACTTTTGTAGGTGAAACATTTATAATTTAAATTCTGAAAGAAATAAAAAAAAACAGGATGGTGGTATAATTATGAGCTACCATATAGATTTTTTTTACATTTTTATCAATAATCCTTGAAAATTTTTAAGAGGCATTAGTTGAATTTTCAAATAGAAACATGTTAGTTCAATGAAGGCCATTATCCCACCTAAGTACAGTTAATCATATTAATACATGAGATTTATCAAGATTTGGATAGGTACAGGCATTCTCTAAGCACTTTACACAAAATTTTTGGCCCTAAATTTAAAATACTCTATTATTTTATTCATTTTCTGCCAGTGAGTAGACCTAAATAGGAAAACATCCAATAACTTTTCCAAGATCCACTTGGCAGTGGGCCAGGAGCTGTGACAAAGCAAGTGGTCTCCAGGGACCATGTGTCTAATCATTGCCTTTGCTGCCAATACTTTAACAGTCCAGAGAACCAACCCCTTAAAAGCCATCTCATGAATGAAAGAACTGTCTGCATAAACCAATGTTTGGAATGTTTTAAAGGCTGACCCAAACAAAGGATTGTAAATAAGATTTAGACCTAGGTTGAGAATTTGGAGGACTTTGTAAACACCTGTATTAAAGTAATAGCAACAGACATTCTCCTTCTTTCCTCCTGATTTGCAAAATGCCTGCTTCACACACAGCCTTACCTTAGTTGTTTGTAACCTTCTCCCAGGCAGATTTTGATCTGCCATGTACATGCCAGTCTGACTTCCATTCCCTACTTTGCTAAAATGCCAATGAGTTAGAGTTTGGCATTTGCTAGATCTAAGTTGCTAGAATAAAGGCAGGTAAATTGAAAAATGGAAAGTAAGGAAGAAAAAAAAAAGAAGAAGAAAATAAACCACATTCAAAATGTTGATAATACATCTTCCTGCTGCCAACTTCAAGTTGTGACCTGGAGTGAAAATTCAAAAGTTGTCTCAGTTTTTAATCTCATTTTTAATAAACCTCTAGATCCATCTCACATTATAGCTCAGGGTACTTTGAGTGGCATCTGCCAGGAGCATGGCCACAGAAGGAAAGGGAACCATTAAACATTGTTTTGAAACTTTCCAGATACATGCTTGGCTCTTTAACATTTCCTCAATATTTTTATTTCCTTAATATTTATATGTTTCATCTAGCAGTAATCAGAATGCTATCAATTCACGTAAGAATCTAAATATTTTAAATTAAATTCCTTATTGTTTTAAAATGTCCACAGTTTGCAAATGCTTACAGTTTAGAGGTGTAATAGTTACTCTTAACTCTTTCAAAGTCAAGTGACTCAAGGGAGAAAGGAAGATTTATTCAGCTTAAGGTTCCAGAAGGGAGAAACAGTCTTTCATGGCGGAGGTGACATGGCTGGTGGCTGAAGCTGGTGGCAGGCAGAATCACTGCAAACATCCTAGAGGCTCAGAGCTATTCAGTGCAGTAGGCCAGTGAGTAGTGGATGAAAGCTTGAGGATTCCAGGAGGGAAGAGAGTATCATTCTTTTTATCTGGTTTGCTACTTGGAGATTCTAATCAGATCTAGGGATGGTTTTTGTGCTGTAAATGTATTAATCTGGATAGTCTGACAGCAGTTCTCAGTTAATGCCAGGTGTGGTCAAGTTGACACCCAGGATTAACTCTCACAACAGGTCAATAGATCATAGTATGTACAGATTGATTATGGTGCGGCTTTATTTTATTATTCACAATGTAATCGTCATGTATCAGCTAAAATCCTCTAATCTTTATAATGTGGAAGAAAAAAAGAAATATGAATTTTGACAAAAAGAAGAGATTAAGGGTCCCTTCTCTACTTTCTTTAAAAGGAAACCTGTAAGTTTATTTTTATCTGTCCCTTTTTTGCTTTATGAAAAATAAGGAAAAAAAGCAAATTCATGGGGAAATCTTGCAGAATATTTCAGAGCAATTATTTGCTGAGATCTATCTAAAATGAATATGAAATAGAAATAGAAATTGTTGTAGGATAGGAAATTTCCCTATGAAAAACTCCCTTCTTACCAGTTGGAAGATGCTCTACATGCCATATAAGCATGTAATCTTTTAGCTGGGGATTTTCCACATGCTAGTATAGTTGGCAAGGTACAGGAATAGAATACAATCAAAGGTTTGTTCTCCAGTACATAGCTTGTGAATGGAGGATTATTTCTCTGAGTGAATGTTTGTCTACTAAACCTTGATTCTCAGAGAAATAACCCAGTTAGAAGAGACTGAAAGATTAATGTTTTTAAAGAATTCTCAACTATTTGAGCTAGAAAACAGTATTTTCTTGCTACCATTTCTTATTTCACAGGTAAGAAGTTACATAAGTGAACAATTCACCAATGTTGTCATTAGTGTGGACATACAAAAGAATCAATAAGTACTTTAGATTTTATAGAAATTAAAAGTGCTACTGAATGCATAAACCAAAATATAATAAGTTAAAATGATTAAATGAAAGTAAAATAGACATTGACATCAATAAATGAAAGCATTCTCTCATAATTGTAAGAATAGACACAAGTAGGTGAAACAATCAACAGTGGAATGATGAATAGTCCTAAGGAAATAAACTATAACAAAAATGGGTATTTAACAATAACAAGTTAGCAACACGCCACTGTAAAGAATTCATGTCAGTGTTAAGTTCCAAATCTACCTTAGAATGTTAATTTTCACATCCACCTATTTTATGAATTATTTTCAAATATCTATTGATCTGAACATGGTTATGTATTTATAAGACTTCTCATAAGAAAAGGCAGCATAAATTTCCAAGAATAAAACTTGGTGACATGTGGTAAAAGAGGATTTAGAAGTTATCCAAAAATAAAGAACAAGTAATATACCTTAGGATTAAAAATACGTACTGATATTCTTTGACATGAAAAAAGAGAGCTGCAAAAAATAGAAATAATATTTTTGAGGAATTTCAAAAATACATAAAAATGTGTGTACTTTATTTGGCTAAGGAGAAGAGATAGAAAAATCCTTTCTCATTTTCTTTCTTTCTCTTTTTAATCTTTTTCCTTCCTTTCTCTCTTTTACTATCTTACTCTCTTCTCTCTTATCTATCCATGTATACACACATTCATATAAATCATTTCTAAAATGGAATTCTATATTTACATATGTATATGTATTAATTTATATTTACATATGTATACTATGTTTATATACATATATCACATATGTACATATATTTTTGTTACTTGCATAATGAACTGAAATACTATTTTTAAAAATTAAGTGTGTAACATAGACTTTGAAAAGTGCATTGTTATGGTGTATGCTTCATTTTGACTACATTTGGTACAATATCAGACTGTGCTGCAGAGACAACAGACCACATGAACAGATGCTATGTGAAGAGATATTGCTATTCTTAATCAATATAGGAAAGAAACATCAAACACTAAAAAATCTCACATAACTTTCAGCATGATTTCTCAACAGATTTATTTTTCCTCTTTAACAGGGACTTTTGAAGACAGGAGATAAGGTTTAAATGGGCTGCTCTGACAATTTGATGCAGTTAAGCTAGCACAACTGCTTTTCTCTTGATCAAATAAATACAATATTTTTGAAGATTATTTTCTATGTATTTCATATTTAATGAAATAAATTTTCATATCTAAAGAAATAAATTTGGGCTGGAACAAATTATTTCTGATTAGTCTTATTATATAAGATTCAAAAAGCAACAAACCAATGACACAAAGAAGTTCAGTCATATAGGACTGTTAATATCAATGAAAATTAGATTAAGTTTAATAGGAAATGGTGCAATTGAAATAAAAGCCAGCATATACCTTGGTGAACTGCAATGGTTTGATCAGAAATCATTGGCATCTTCAAATTAACATGTGCTTGACTTGCTGCAGTCTCAGTCTGTTGAAAGAGAAACATTGACTCTTAGTGACTCTTACTTCACAAATGGTGTGGCCAACCATATATCTGTAGGAGTTTCTTCCCTTCCTCCCTTCCCCTAACCTTCCAGACATTCAATCTATCATGGAATCAGCAAGCATTACTATCTAAATATTTTTTCAATCCAATGTTTGAACTAGTCTAAAAAGCCCTCCCTGGTCTGGTTCATACCTACAAATCAGCTCTCCACATTTCATCAAAAGATCTTTTCAAAACAAAATTTAATCAGACTCATTTTGTTCTCAAATTTCTTGATACATAGACAAATAACTCTACATATTCTCCTTATTCTCTGCCATTAAAGACTGGAGTCATTTCAACCTAAATAATTTTGAAATAGGTAATTTCTTCCCATCTTCCAGTTCTTCTTTCAGTTTGATTATGAAGGAAAATGTCACTTGAACTTTCTGACTGACAAGAACTGATCTCATGATCTCTCCCTCTCCTCCTGGGGCTCCAATCACAGTTTCAATGTAACAGTTGCTTGAAAAAAGAATTATCATCTGTGTTTGCCTTCCATAGTAGAATTTCTAATCTGAGAAATGAAATACCATGTTTATTTTGTTCATTATTGCAACCCTGACTCTCAATAGAATATGAGCAGGAAATGAACACCTATAAGTAGTTTTTAATGTGCAAAAGAAGCCAAAATAAATAAATAGAATGAATAAATAAAACATAAAAAATCATGTATAAAATCGAATCATGAGTAAGTAAAAGAAAAGGATATGAATGTATAGCTAGCATGTTAATTTTTTAAAATACAAGGGCATCCTTGCTTCAGCAAGTGATCAGAGACATGTCAGCATAGACAACCAAGATGAAACTCAGTAAGTCACATAACCAGGAAGAGAGAAAAGAAGGAAGGAAGACCAGTTGGGAAGAAGGATGTTCCAGCGGGTAAAGAAGGGAACATTGGATTGAACCATATGGGGTGAAAATGACACCTATTCTTTGTATGCACAATTGAAGCTATCTAAAAATAAACATTAAATAAATAAGTAAAAAATTATATACCTATAGAAAAGGCTTGACATTTTGCAGAAAGGAAAATTAATAGCAGCAGCTTGTATGTATGACGCTAAAATATTCTAAGTGACATACAAAGTATTTTATTCTTGGCAACATATACATTGAGCATTACACTATTGTGATATTGAAAACACTGAAATAGAAATCTGTCATTCTATTAGCCTTAATCAAAAAGCCTTTTTTCTGGGTGGGGTGAGTAGTTCTGGAATCTTACACAAATTACACTGGCTTTTGAATCCTGTTTTTAATTATTTTGCAACATTACCATTCAGAACTGAAATTTCAATATTATGTGTAGTTCAGATCACCCTCATTTTTGTGGTGCATCATGTATAGTGACAGTGACAATGAAAATTATGGGATTATTCATTCCCCTTCACTGTAGATTTTTTGCTTTTTCTCTCAAAATATAAGTCAGGCTATTGATAAAAGGGCTTTGTAAACATAAATATAATTGTGTGAGACTAATTTTTAGCTATATCTATGGCTATTCTGTGTTGCTCTAGAAATAGAATGAACTGTTTTCACTTTTGAAGACTTTTATTTTATAATAGCAAAAAGAGTCGTGGATATTATCCCTTTGTTTTCTTCAAAGTCATGGGTAAATATACAGCTGGAAATTGAGAATTTGCTTATTTGTGTCATCAAATTGCTGACAATTTTAACAATTATGTCACATGTATGATGTAGTTGAAACCTGTGCTATTTTGTTATAGTTCAGAGACTAAAACTTTACATATACATTCAGATGGCTAATGCTACAAATCATTAATTAATAAAACAATAGGTCCTGTAATAGTGCACTTGCTATATGGAACTGTGACTGCGAGGCTTGGGATGCCAAGAATTGGTCATACTGAATCACTTGGGGTGTGTGCCTTATTCATAATCAGTTTTATCTTTTAACTCCTTAATAAATAAAAGTCCCAAGCAAAATAAGAGAACCACATATCCCTTAGTAACAGTTTGTCAGCATGGCATAAAATTCAGATCAATAGGGGCTAAGAGAACTGGCCACACAACATTAACACAAAGAACTAAGAGGAACACACTTTCTTACTATAATGTCTCTATGCTTGCATGCCAAAGCACTGAACCACCTAACTTCATTTGTCCACCGGGCCAAGGGACGGTTTTACCTGCCATGGACTTGGTCTTCCCAAATCAATTAGATCATCTCTCACAAGCTTGCTTAGGGCTTCTTTTAATGATTCATTTTTCATAAATATGTTCAATAACTGCCTTCAATAGTCAAATGACAAATATGTAACTAGCAAAGCCAAAAAGACAGGAGGACGTTCTCTTTAGCTCTGTATCCACTGGTAAGCACCAGGATCAAACAGATAGTTTCAAAGCTGTGACCACAGAGATGGTGCTTGTTAAATTCAGTGGGTCACAAAATGAAGACCTAAATGTGGGAATAGGACATGTGGAACAAAAAGAGAGTTGACAGGGTGGGAGGGAGATAGAAGTTTGTGAGGAGAATTCATTATATATGTGTATGGCATTGTAAAGAAAAGATTTATGACCCCCGCCAAGCTCCCAGGTGAGTGAGTGAGTGAGAAAGCCCCTCCCAGCCCAGCACCCCATCCCGGAGCCGCCCGGCCAGCACCCGTGCGGCCTCCGGCTTAGCCTGGGCCCAGGCCCGGACCCCAGCCCTCACGTCCTCCCGCCCCCACGCACCTCTGCTGCCCCCCCAGGTCCCAGGTGAAGAATTCTGCCATCAACATCAGACCGTCTGCATCTCTGGCCCACCCGGGACCTACGCACGTGGTTCACGGAAGACACACTGCTACTCAGAATTCAATAGAGCCAAAGGAAACTCAAGCAAAACTCTAAGGAACAAAGGGAACACAGGCCATACATCTGGACTCCACGACAATCATTATATGACGTGGGCGAGATTCTTCACAACCAGCCCAAAGATGAGTAAATTTTTTTTCTTTTTCTTCTTTTTAATCTTACGGATCCTTTCTAGTATCAATGCGTAGATCAACTTCCTCATACAGCCACCCCAAAACCATACAACTCCAGGGAGTACACCACTCACCCTCACATTTCACCAAGATACTAAATCGTAAAAGTGCACTACCATACTAATATTCACCCCCTGGTTACATAACCTTACTTAACTGACGTACTAATAGCCTAGTAACCACATCTAGGATATAACAATAACAATACACAAACATACCCAATCCAAGGCAAGCACTAGTAATAACTGGCAAGTGTAACAATATCAACTACATCAGTTCAGTGAAAAACACACAGAAACTGAAAGGTCCTAAATAACAAAACAACAATACCAAGTCAAAGTGCAGATCCATGAGAAACAAACCTAAGAAAACCAATCTCCCACCGAAAGAATCAATCCCATAATGATGGATTCTGACCAGAACAAAACCACAGAAAATAGCCATGAAAGCCAGACCCAACATAACAATTTTCAGAGTATGATCATTACCATGATTAATACTATGAAAGAGGAAATCTGAGAAGAGTTAACTGAATCAAACACTTTGAACAGGAACACAACAGGCATTTGGAGGAGTTGAGAAAAACAGTTCAAGAAACAAAAATAGGTATAGAGAAGTTAAAACAGTCTCAGGCAGAGTTTAAAATTGAACTAAAAGACAAGTTATCTTCAACCCAAAACTCAACAGAGAGTCTTATCAGCAGAACAAATGAGGCAGAAAATAGAATTTCAGATCTTGAAGACAAAGTGGGAGAATTAACCAGCTCAATGGAAGACATTGTTTAAGCCAAAAAGATACTGGAGAGGAATATTCAATAGATATGGGACACCCTGAAGAAGCCTAACATACACATTCATAGAATACCAGAACAAGAATCACAAAATACCACACCAGAGGAAATATTTCAATTCATCATAAATGAAAACTTCCCACAACTAAAGAATGAGAGGCCTATCCAAATATAAGAGGCATTTCGCACTCCAAACAGATATGACCAAAATAGAAAATCGCCACGGCAAATAATAGTCAAAACACTCCACATTCAAGACAAAGAAAAGGTGCTGAGAGCTTCAAGAGAAAAAAAGAACCTCACTTTTAAAGGTAAACGTAATAGAATAACAAATGACTACTCAATGGAAACAGTAAAAGCAAGAAGAGCTTGGAGAGACATACTTCAAGTATTAACTGAGAAAAAATGCCAACCCAGACTGATATACCTGGCAAAACTATCTGTCATGATCGAGGGAGAAAGAAAAGTTTTCCAGCACAAAGACAACTTGAAGCCCTTCAAAAAATGCTAGAAATGATACTCAAGCTTGAAGAAAAGAACAAGCATATCCAGGAGGACAGAAGGGAAGTATAATACCACCAAAACATAAATATCAAACAACATGCTTAGAAAATCTACTAAACATAAAAAATGTCCAGAATTAAAAATAATTTCTCCATTGTAACATTAAATGTCAGTGGTATCAACTCACTGATTAAGAGACACAGATTACAAACTTGGATTAAAACCCACAATCCAACAATCTGCTGCCTTCAGGAAACTCCTCTCACCACAAAAGATAGGCACATATTAAGAATGAAAGGCTGGTCCAAAATCTTGCAAGCTAATGGAACCAGGAAAGAGACAGGGGTAGCAATTATGCTTTCAGACAAAGTGGACTTCAAACGAAAGAAAAATCATAAGAGACACAGATGGATACTACATTTTAGTCACAGGTACAATTCACCAGGAAGACTTCACAATACTGAACATTTATGTACCCAATACGGGCCCCTCCACATTCATTAAAAAAACCCTACAGTGTCTAAAGCAAGAAATCAACCCCCAAATGATAATTCTTGGGGACTTCAACACTGCCCTATCAACATGGGATAGATCAACAGGTCAAAAGCTTAACAGAGACACTTTGGAAGTTAATCAAACCCTTAAAGAAATGGACCTTACAGATCTCTATCAAACTTTTCACGCATGCACCAAAGAATACACATTTTTCTCAGAAGCACACGGAACTTTCTCCAAAATAGATCACATATTGGGCCACAAAATGAATCTACACATATACAAAAAAGTTGAAATTCTAACCTGTGCCCTATCAGACCACCACGGCCTAAAGCTGGACATCCACAAAACGACAAACAAGAGAAAATACACTAACTCCTGGAAACTTAACAATATGATGCTGAATGAGAACTGGATTCAAGAAGAAATTAAAAAGGAAATTCAAGATTTCCTGAAAGCGAATGATAATGAAAATCAACTTATCAAAATCTCTGGGACACAATGAAAGCTGTCCTAAGAGATAAGTTCATAGCTCTTAATGCCTACATCAAAAAAATGGAAACATCAGAAATAAATAACCTATCAATGCAGCTTAAATCTTTAGAGAAACTAGAGCAATCTGATCCCAAAAGTAGTAGAAGAGAGGAGATTAGCAAAATAAGGGGAGAAATATCTGAAATCGAGATTAAGAAAATGATAGAGAAAATCAACCAGTCAAAAAGCTGGTTCTTTGAAAAAATCAATAAGATTGATACACCCCTAGCTAAATTAACCAAAAGCAAGAGAGAGAAAATCCAAACTAACAAAATTAGAAATGAACATGGAGTTATCACTACTGATACCCAAGAAATCCAGAGAATTATAACATCATATTTCAAAAACTTATACTCTGTGAAGTTTGACAACACATAAGAGATGGATGAATTTCTAAGCAAACACAATTTACCTAAATTGAATCAGGAAGTTGTAAATTATTTAAATAGTCCTATAACATATAAGGCAATTGAAGAAGTAATCTCAAATCTTCCCACCAAAAAATGTCCTGGACCAGATGGATTCAGCACAGAGTTCTACCAGACATTTAAGAAGCTTATAACACCAATACTCCTTAAACTGTTCCATCAAATAGCAAAGGAAGGAACACTACCAAATTCCTTCTATGAAGCTAATATCGTCTTAATCCCAAAACCTAATAAAGATTCACTTAAAAAAGAAAACTATAGGCCGATCTCTATGATGAACACAGACGCAAAGATTCCCAATAAAGTCTTACCATATCAAAACAGATTGTTCACAGAGACCAAGTAAGCTTCAGTCCCAGCAAACAAGGTTGGTTCAACATATGCAAATCAATAAATGTAATTCATCATGTAAACCAGTCCAAAGTCCAAGACCACATGATACTCTCAATAGATGCAGAAAAAGCCTTTGACAAGATCCAACAGCCTTTTATGATCAAAATGTTAGAGATAGTAGGAATGGAAGGAACCTTTATCAAATTAATAAAAGCTGTATACAACAAGACCACAGCAAGTCTTATGCTCAATGGGGAACAATTGGAAGCATTCGCACTTCGATCAGGAACTAAACAAGGCTGTCCACTCTTATCACTTCTATTCAATATTGTACTTGAAGTCTTAGCTGAAGCCATAAGACAAGGAAGGGACATAAGAGGGATTCAAATCGGCAAGGAAGAAGTCAAGCTATCCCTATTTGCAGATGACATGATCTTATACCTGAGGGATCCCAAAAAATCCACCAGGAAGATCCTGGAACTAATTGAAAAGTTCAGCAGGGTGGCAGGATACAAAATAAATGTGCAAAAATCAGTGGCCTTTCTATATGCCCAGAATGAAAGAAGTGAAAAAGCCTTGAGAGAAACTATCCCATTCACTATAGCCCCTAAAAAAATGAAATACCTTGGTATAAACCTAACCAAGGAGGTAAAAGACCTTTACAATGAAAACTTTAAAACCCTAAAGAAAGAAATTGCAGAAGACACCAGAAGGTGTAAAGACCTCCCTTGTTCTTGGATTGGCAGAAGCAACATCGTAAAAATGACCATCCTACCAAAGGCAATATACAAATTCAATGCTATACCAATTAAAATCCCAAAGCAATTCTTTAAAGAAGTTGACCAAATAATCTCAAAATTCATATGGAAACACAAAACACCCAGGATAGCAAAGACAATCCTGAGTAACAAAAACACTGCTGGAGGTATCACCATACCAAACCTTAGTCTATACTACAAATCCATAGTTGTAAAAACAGCTTGGTACTGGCTCCAAAATAGACACACAGATCAATGGATAAGGGTTGAAGACACAGATATAAGTTCACTCAACTTCAGCCATTTGATCTTTGACAAAGGGGCCCAAAAAATCCAATGGAAAAAGAACAGTATCTTCAAAAAATGGTGCTGGCAAAACTGGATATCCACATGCAGAAGATTAAAGCTGGACCTGTACTTGTCACCATGTACAAGACTTAATTCCAAATGGATCAAGGACCTTGATATAAGGCCAGAGACTATAAAAACCATAGGTGAAAGGGTAGGGAACTCCTTCGGGATGATTGGGCTAGGCCAACAGTTCCTAAACAGGCATCCAATGGCACAGTCACTGCTACCAACTCTCAACAGTTGGGATCTTGTGAAATTACAGAGCTTCTGTTCAGATAAAGAGATTGTAACTCGAGCACAAAGGCAACACACAGAATGGGAGAAAATCTTCACTAACCACATATCTGATAGAGCTCTACTGTCCAGAGTGCACAAAGAACTTAGAAAACTAAACACCAAGGAAACCAATGGCCCAATTAAAAAAATGGACCTGGAACTTAAAAGAAACCTTACCAGGGATGAAATTAAAATTTCTAACAAATATCTTAAAAAATGTTCCACATCCTTAGCCATCAGGGAAATGCAAATCAAAACTTCCCTGAGATATCATCTCACTCTAGTCAGGATGGCAAAATTCACAATACAAACAACATCAAATGCTGGAGAGGATGTGGAGAGAGGGGAACTCTCCTACATTGCTGGTGGGAATGCAGGCTTATACAGCCACTCTGGCGAGCTGTCTGGAGATTCTTAAAGAAATTAAAGAGTGAAATGCCATATGACCTTGCTATTCCACTTCTGGGAATAATCCCCATACAGCAAAAATTCACCTCGATAGCACAAGCATAACCATGTTCATAGCAGCACTGTTTACAAAAACAAAGTCATGGAATCAACCCAAATGTCCAACAGTTGACGAGTGGATAAGGGAAATGTGGTACATCTATACAATGGAGTACTACTCAGCCATTAAAAATGATGAATTAATGAAATTTTCTGGGAAGTGGATGAAATTAGAATCAATTATGCTGAGTGAAGTACCCAAACACAGAAAATAAATGCTGTATGTACTCGCTAATAGATGGCTCCTAGTACCAAACCCACTTAGAGACACTCAAAGATAAATCTCAGTAATACCTACAGTAATTGCAAAGATTATGAACAGGAGGGATGGGGAAGGAGGGACACACCAGTAACAAGGAGAGAGGGGACCATGTTAGAGCAGAGCAAATAGTCTACCATCAAGGACTGCAAGTAAGTAATGAGACATCTGATTAAGTTCACAGACTTTCCTTCCCGATCATTTACAACTGATGGGGTATGATCTTACCAGAAGGGGAGGTCATATAGTCTGGCAGATAGAAAGTAACCATTTTGCAAATGGGTGATTGACCCCTCTCTCACCGAGGTTTCTACTGTAATTACATCTACCTTTGAATATACTTTTATAACAAGCCTCTAATTTAACAGGACATTGCAGGAGCAGCAAAACTGAAAAAATAAATCAACAAACCATAATCCAGAACATCAGAGACTCTATATCAACCACCTGGAACTATGCCAGCCTAATCTGTCCCCATCCTGAAACTCAGGGAAATTTGCGGAAGAGGGGGCGGTAAGATTGTAAGAACACAAGGATCGGAGGAGTCATGATATGCAACATACTCCACACAAGTTAAGATCAAAGCAATCATAATTGGACTTTGCATGCCCTGTGCAATGTCCAACAAACTATTGACCCCACAAAGTGGGGTCACTCAGCATTTGTTAAAGGCACTAGGATCCTTGGAGGCAAGGGATTGACAGCCACAGTAGTGTTCCTATGCTTAAGGGGAACACAGGAAAGGGATCTGGGAAATGCCGCTGGGTCCTTGCACCTCATCAGAGAGAAGGACCCAGAGGGGAGTTGGCATGCACATTAAAAGATGCTCTGGGGATGGGAAGGGGAGGCACTGGGGGATGGGGAGAGAAGAAGAAAGGGAGGGAGGTACAAGGGGTGGGGGGTGGAGGGAGGGAAGGGACTGGTGTACCTGTTAAATTTGTATGAGTGGAAATAAAAAATATATATATTAAAAAATTTTGTTTTCATTACTGTTGATTATATTTGGCAATTTTATTACTTTTTTACTTTTAATTAATGATATTTTACTATTGCTTCTAGAAGGTTTTCAATCAAGGAAACCATTTGATAATAAAATGTGTAAATGGTCATTTCTCAAGCTTCTATGAGCAGAGCTGGCTGCAGCACATGAATCACATCATAATTGCAGAAATCAGATAAAAAGAACTTAAGGAGATGCATTAATATTTTATTCAGTCTATGGCTCATTTTTTAACGCAGGATAGCTACAACTGGTGAAAGCTGCTTAGTGTATGGCAAGTGCTAAGATATTTTGTTACCATGCATGCAAGCATAAACTCAACTTAACAATAATACAGACAAGGTATACTTATTTAAGGCTATTTTAATAAATGAGAGGCAAACATCACCTGAAGCTCTGTTAAACTGAAACAAACTATGGGATGAATTTTAATACCTATAGTGAGGACTACAAAAAGTCTAGTATATCTGTGTTTACTAATTGGCTTCAGAAAATCACAAGTCAATTTTTCTTCTTTTACAAACTGCATTAATTATAGAAAGGTAACCAGGGAAGCTAGGGCAAAGACTGGGAATCAATCCATGCTCTTATATTGCAAAGGGATAGTCCTATGCCCATGAGAAAGAAAATCCTTACATAAAAGTAGTTTTCAAAATGTATGTTATGGCACTATTGTTTCATGGAGGCCATAGCCCAGGCTCCTGAATTCAGGAGGTCCGGTTACAGACAAGCCTGAACAAGTACAGACATGCTCCTGGACATGTCCCAATTGTACCCCAGGTAAACACCCCCTGCTCACCCCCCAAGCTCCAGGTAACCCACTCATTCCAGCTCCTCCCACCAGCCAGTCTGAGCAGGCACTGTTCCAGGCCAGGGAGTACCCCTAGGCCACACCCCAGGTCCCCAGCACCTCTGCCCTTTCCCTGCCTGCCCGGGATGCTTGCAGTCCAGTGAGGACATACTGTGCTCTAGCACCTCTGCCCTTTCCCCATCCAGGATGTGCACTCAGTCCAGCGAGAACAAACTGCACCCCAGTCCAGGGAGGACACACTGCTCATCAGAATTCAGCAGAGTCCAAAGAACACCCAAGCAAAGCTCTAGGGGACAAAGGCTAGACATCTGAAATTCTCTAAATTCATCATATCACATGGGGGAGATTCTCCACATCGAGCCCAAAGATAAGTAAACCCCCTTTTTACCATCCTGTTCCTTTCAATTATTAGTTACTGTAGAGTAACTTTTCCCTATAGCCACCCCTAAAACATATACAACTTCAGGGATTATACCATTCACCCTCACATATCACCAAGGTACTAAATCGTAAAAGTGCACTACCATACCAATATTCACCCCCTATACTAACTGTCAAATACCCCTTGTACTAACTGTCTAATAGCCTCATCTAGGAAATAACAATAACAACAAGGATAACCAACACCAATGGAAACACTAGTAATAACTGCCCAAGAGTACTGATACCAACTAATTCAGTTTAGTCAAAAACATACAGAAATTGAAAAAAGGTCTTAAGAGATAAAATGACAGTGCCCAAGTCAAAGTGCAAATCCATGAGAAACAAAACCCAAAAGAATTAACTCCATGATAGACTTCAACCAAAACAAATCCACAGAAAATAGCCAAGAAAGCCTGACCCAAGATAATGACTTTCAAAGCATGATCATTACCATGATCAATATTATGAAAGAGGAAATTCGGGAGGAATTAAATAACTGCATCAACCACTTTGAAGAGGAACACAACAGACACTTGGAGCAGTTAAGAAAAAAAGTTCAAGAAATGTGGCACTACCAAATTCAGGATAAGCCTGGATGTACAGACGTGCCCCAGAGAGTCCCAATAGAGAACCATGCAAGCGAAGGGATGAACAACCAATGGGAAACAACCATCTAACTTGCACCTGCAATAGACACCTAGTAAACAGCTAAATGACTGGTGGCTGTCCCCCGGAGGAGGGATGGCAACACCTGATTGGACCCTGAACCTATATAAGACCAAATGCCCTTAATGACTCTGAATCTGCTGTAGCTCATCTCTGCCTGCTTCTCATCTGATTCCTGGGATCTAGGTAGTGACCTTATTGCTGGCTCGCCCATTTGCCTCAAGCCCTGAGGCCCCATCATTCTCCCTCTCCACTGGCTCCGCAGGGGACATGGCAACAATTGGTGCTCCAACGTGGGGCTGCTTTCGGTGTAGACGAGACACCCACTCCAGTAAAGTTTGGTGAGCAGTCCCTTTGGTTTTGTGTTCCATGTGCTTACAGTGCCTAAACGTGAGCAGATGGCCCCCTCCTCTTCCCCTTTCCCTGTTTGTCCTGAGGAACACAATCGCTCACTTGATTTGCTGATGATCAAGGAGCCCCATTTTAGGTTATGAAAACAATCGCTTCCTTGATTTGCCCATAATCAAGCAGCCCCAATTGCTCGTTTGATTTCCCCATGATCAAAGAGCCCCTCTAAATCAAGGCTTTCCCGGGGAGTTCACATGAGAAACTGGTCCTCTCAGAACTCAGAGCCCAGGCTGAATTACATTGAATAAGCCTGACCCAGAGGCACCATATGCGCATATGAACCCTGGAAGTCCCCCACCAAGCATAAGACACATTCCTTGTCTCATCTGTACCTCTTTTGGTCTCATCTCTGTTCTTTAGAAAAATGGGCAACCTCCCCTCACAATGTAAGGATCCCCAGATACATATCTTAAAATCTCTCCTAGAGACTAGAAACCTGGAGGTTAAGTCTGCTGGCTGAGAGGAATTCTGGAATGAGACTGCGATTTTAGCACCTTGGATACCTCCAGAGAATATGAGGGATATGGATAAGAATATTTTCCATGCTACATGTTTTTCATAATTAAACTAAATTCCCAGACTTACCTAATATGAGGTCTTGTTTTAAATAAGGTTTTCCTAAATGTTAATCTGCCTTTAATAAAGCTTTCAAGGGTAATTTTAAGGCAGTTGCTGGTAAATTGTATAGTTGCCAGTAAAATGTTGTTCATGTGTTTGTATATTCTGTGTTTACATATGTGTCTTGTATCTGTGGCCACTTCAATTTTTTTTCATTTCTGTTGCACACTGATTTAAAAATTTTGGTATGCCATTTTTAAAAACAAGTATGCATATATTTATTTTTCTGCTCATATAAACATAATAGGAACCCCTGTCCCCTCCCTCCTTCCACCCCTCCCTAGACCTCTCTGTTCCCATCCCCTTTCCCCCTCCTTTCCCCCTTCCCTCCCTTTCTCCAAGTGCCCCCTTCCCCATCTCTGAAGCATCCTTTAATGTGTATATCAAACTTTCGTCTGGGTCCTCCTCTCTGATGAGGTATAAGGACTCAGTGGCAATTCCTAGAACTCCTTCTTGGGTTCCCCTTAAGTATAGGAACACTATTGTGACTGTTAATCCCTTGCTTCTAAGGATCCTAGTGCCTTTAGCCCATGCTAGAATTTGAGGGATCAATGATATGTTGGTCACTGCACAGATCACGCAGAGTCATTGCTTTGGCCCTAACTTGTGTGGAGTATCTTGCATATCATGACTCTTCCCATCCTTGTACTCATACAATCTTCCCGCCCCCTCTTCCGAAAATTTCCCTGAGCTTCAGGATGGGGAGAGATTAGGCTGGCCCAGTTCCAGGTGGATATAGAGTCTCTGATGTTCTGGATTATGGTTTGTTGATCTTTTTTTCAGTTTTGCTGTTCATGTAATGCCCTTGGCTCCATCCTGATAAGTATTGGATGTCACCCCCTGGTCAGGGATTAAAACCTGTTATATTAGAGTCTTGTTACAAGAGTAGATTCAAAGGTAGATGGAATAAAAGTAGGAGACTGTAGTAAGAAAGGGGTCAATCATCCATTTGCAAAATGGTTACCTTCTATCTGGCAGCCTATATGCCCTCCCCTTCTGGTGAGATTGTACCCCATCACTTACAAATGATCAGGAAAGAAAGTCTGTGAACTTAACCAGATGTCTCATTACATACTTACAATCCTTGATGGTGGCCTATTTTTTCCTCTGTAACATGGTTCCCTTTCTTTGTTTCTGGTGGGGCCCTCCTTCCCCATCCCTCCTGTTTATAATCTTTACAATTACTGCAGGTATTAAACGATTTGTCTTTGAGTGTCTCTAAGTGGGTTTGGTACTATGATCCACCTATTAGGGATACTTCACTCAATATAATTGTTTCTAATTCCATCCATTTCTGGGCAAATTCCATTAATTCATAAGTTTTGATAGCTTAATAGTATTCCATTGTGTAAATGTACAACATTTTCCTTATCCACTCATCAACTGTTGGAAAATTAAGCTGATTCCATGACTTTACTATTGTAAACAGTGCTACTATGAACATGGTCATGCTTCTGCTATTGAGGTGAATTTTTGCTGTATGGAGGGTTATTTTCAAAAGTGGAATAGCAGGGTCATATGGCATTTCAATCTTTAACTTCTTTAAGAATGGCCAGATGGCTCACTCTGGTTGTATGAGCCTGGATTCCCACCAGGAGACTTTCCCTCTATCCACATCATCTCCAGCATTTGTTGTTGTTTGTATTGTGGATTTTTGCCATCCAGACAGGGATGAGATGATATCTCAGGGAAGTTTTGATTTGCATTTCCCTGATAGATAATGATGTGGAACATTTATTAAAATATTTGTTAGACATTTTAATTTCATCCCTGGTAAAGTTTTTTTTAAGTTCCAAGGTCCATTTTTTAATTGGCCCATTTGTTTCCTTAGTTCTTAGTTTTCTAAGTTCTTTGTGCACTCTGGTTAATAGAGCTCTATCAGATATGTGGTTGGTGAAGATTTTCTACCATTCTGTGCATTGCCTTTGTGCTCGAGTTACAATCTCTGTATCTGAACAAAAGCTCTTTAATTTCACAAGATCCCCTCTGTTGAGTGTTGATTGTAGTGACTGTGCTATTGGATGTCCGTTTAGGAATTGTTGGCCTAGCCCAATCATCTCGAAGGATTTCCCTCCCTTTCACCTATGGTTTTTGTAGTCTCTGGCCTTATATCGAGGTCCTTGATCCATATGGAGATAATTCTTATATATGGTGACAAGTACAGGTCCAGCTTTAATCTTCTGCATGTGGAGATCCAGCTTTGCCAGCACCATTTGCTGACGATGCTGTTCTTTTTCCATTGGATTTTTTGGGCCCCTTTATCAAAGATCAAATGGCTATAGTTGTGTGGGTTTATATCTGGGTCTTCAACCCTTATCCATTGGTCTGTGTGTCTACTTTGGAGCCAATACCCAGGCTGTTTTTACACCAATGGATTTGTAATATAGACTAAGGTTTGGTATGGTGATACCTCCAGCTGTGTATTGGTTACTCAGGATTGTTTTTGCTATCCTGGGCCTTTTGTGGCTCCATATGAATTTTGAGATTATTTGGTCAACTTCTTTAAAGAATTGCTTTGGGATTTTCATTGGTATAGCATTTAATTTGTATATTGCCTTTAGTAGGATGGTCATTATTAGGATGTTGATTCTGCCAATACAGGAACATGCGAGGTCTTTCCACCTTTTGGTGTCTTCTGCAATTTCTTTCTTTAGGGTTTAAAGTTTTCATTATAAAGGTCTCTTACTTCCTTGGTTAGGTTTTTTTTTTTTTAAGTAAGGTTTTTTTTTTATTATTTATTCAATTGTGCGTGTATGCGTGTGTGTGTGTGTGTGTATGTGTGTGTGTGTGTGTGTGTGTGTGTAGAACTATGGCAGAATTCAGGAACCACCATGAACTGCCTCCACCTCCTCCTTGTTTACTCTGCCCCGGGATTCACAGGCTCCTCCCTACCACAACCAGAAACGTAGGCTGCCCCTGATTCCGCCTGGCATGTATACGTGGGGTCTGGGATCCAAACTCAGGACCTTCTGCTTTCAAGATAGAGGCTTAACCCCTGAGCCACCTCTCCAGCCCCCCTTTGTTAGGTTTATACCAAGGTATTTCATTTTTTTAGGGGCTATAATAAATGGGCTTGTTTCTCTCAGGTCTTTTTCACTTCTTTCATTCTGGGCATATAGGAAGGCCACTGATTTTTGTACATTTATTTTGCATCCTGCCACCCTGCTGAACTTCTGTATTAGTTCCAGGAGCTTTCTGGTAGAGTTTTTGGGATCACTCAGGTATAAGATCATGTCAACTGCAAATACAGATAACTTGACTTCTTCTTGCTGATTTGAATCCCTTTTATGTCCTTTTCTTGTCTTATGGCTTCAGCTAAGACTTCAAGTAAAATATTGAATAGAAGTGTGGAGTGGACAGCCTTGTCTAGTTTAAGATCAAAGAGGGAATGCTTCAAGTTTTTCCCCACTGAGTATAATCCTTTCTGTGGCTTGTTGTATACAGCTTTTATTATGTCCTGGACCAGATGGATTCAGCACAGAGTTCTACCAGAAATTCAAGGAGCTTATAACACCAATACTCCTTAAACTGTTCCATCAAATAGCAAAGGAAGGAACACTACCACATTCCTTCTATGAAGCTAATATTGTCTTAATCCCAAAACCTAATAAAGATACATTTAAAAAAGAAAACTATAGGCCAATCTCTCTGATGAACACAGATGCAAAGATTCTCAACAAAGTCTTAGCAAATCCTATTCAAAAACATATCAAAAAGATCATCCACGAGGATCAAGTAGGCTTTATCCCAGGCACACAAGGTTGGTTCAATATACGCAAATCAATAAATGTCATTCATCATATAAACCAGTCCAAAGTTCAAGACCACATGATACTCTCAATAGATGCAGAAAAAGCTTTTGACAAGATACAACAGCCCTTTATGATCAAAACCCTAGAGAAGGTTGGAATGGAAGGAACCTTGTTTTTCTGATAGATTGATTATAAGTTTTCTTTCATAAAAAATTTTCTTACTTAGTTTTAATCTTTAATGAGACTACAAATGAAAATGCCTTTTTTTTCTTAAAGGTTTTCCATGTGTTCCCAAAATAACAAAGCCACTTGCTTATTTCTCTGACTTCTCTTATAGGATTTTATCCCATCAAATCTAGCAGCCAGAGAAATATAATTGTCATCTAAAAAGTTCATTGGAATTTCTTCCTTCTCCTGGTAGGTATGAGCTCCCTTTCTTGGGGACAAATCTGCTTTCTAATTCCATGCTCCCACATGTACTCCTACTAAGGTGGAACAGGAATTTCAGGCCTCCATCTTGAAATGAAACAGGATCAATAAAATCCAGACCCAGCATAGTCTGCTTTCAGGAAATTCTAAGTGCATTTGGGTAAACTCAGGTTCATGTTTCCTTATTCCTTGCAAGATTTTGGCCTAAGTTCCTTAAGGAGTTTCTCTGAGGATCCATCTGCCTAAGGGGACTAGCAGCCATGCCCAAGCTGAAAAACCTGAAATTCCCTTTCCAGCAGGGAAGAAAGAAAAAAAAATGCTTTAAATGTGTCCTGAGCACTGCTCTTCCTGTCCCATAAGAGGGAAGTCCAGGACGGCCATATGCCTCCTACTTGCCAATATTAATGTCACCTGGAATGTTTCAAACTATCCTTTGACATATCAAAAATTAATGTGACTAAAGTTCAAATTATTACTGCTGCATGCTTTGGCAAACAATTTTTGGACAGGATACCTGCTTTCTTTCCACCAATAAATGTGATAACTTGGTTGACTTTTGGAGTTGGCCTTTTAGTGCTAATCATCCTATTTAGATGAAAATAACAAGAGGTAAGGTCTCTGAGTTTACAACACAAGCTTGCTTTCCAGGTCCTCAGGGCATCCATTCAGTCCTCAGGCATTCCTCAGCATTTACAACAAAAGCTTGCTTTGCAGGTTCTCAGAGCATGCATTCAGGATCCAGACATCCTAAGGCCGCCAAAGGCCAATTGGAAGCCTGGCTATACTTCATTGAAGCTCTGTCTTACTAATTTACAAATTGTTAGGTTTTGATTTGTGTTTCACCAGCTCTTCTGGATCTTTTCTGCACCTGCCCCATCCACAGCCTCTCCCCCTGCTTCTGCAATGATGAAAGCCTGCTTTTCTCTGCCACCTTGAGTTCCTCAGCTACTCTGCCTGCCCATGCAATGATGAAAACCTACTTTTCTCTGGCACATTGAGTTCTCCTTTGGCACCATGATTGCTTCGCTGCAGTGGTCTCATGACTGATAGCCAATGATGGGTAAGGCTCCACATGAGGGTGGTGACCAACCTAAGGCAGGCACAGTCACCTATATTCCATGCAGCTGAAGAGGCTCAGGGTCACCCCAGATTTCATGGTCAACACTGAAAAAATTTATAAATAAAAAGGTGAAATGTGGCAATATCAATTCAGGGAGGCCCTAGCCTGGCTCCCGAATTCAGAATAAGCCTGGATGTACAGACGTGCCCCGGAGGTCCCAATAGAGGACCATGCAGGCAGAGGGATGAACAACCAATGGGAAGCACGCATCTAACCTGCACCCGCAATGGACACCTAGTAAACAGTTAAATGACTTGTGGCTGTCCCCCAGAGGAGGGATGGCAACACCTGATTGGACCCAGACCCTATATAAGCCCAAATGCCCTTAATGACTCTGAATCTGCAGAATCTCATCCATTGCTTCTTCTCATTTGATTCCCGAGATCTGGTAGTGACCCACTGCTGGCTCACCCATTCGCCTTGAGCCTTGAGGCCCCAGTGTTTCCCCTCATCCACCCAGCTAGCCCAGCAGGGGATATGGCAACAAAGAGACAAAAAATAGGCATAGACCAGTTAAAAAACACTCAAGTAGAGTTTACAACTGAACTAAAAGAGAAGTTATCCTCAACCCAGAACTCAACAGAGAGTCTTATCAGCAGAATAAATGAAGCAGAAAATAGAATTTCAGATCTTGAAGACAAAGTAGGAGTATTAACCAGCTCAATGGAAGAGATTGTTAAAGCCAAAAAGATACTTGAGAGAAATATTCAAGAGTTATGGGACACCCTAAAGAAGCCTAACATCCATATTCATGGAACACCAGAGTAAGAATCCCAAAATACCACAGCTGAGGAAATTTTTCAAACTGTCATCAAGGAAACTTTCCTCATCAAAAAAAGGAAAGGCCCATCCATATACAAGAGGCATTCCACACCACAAACAGATATGACCAAAATAGAAACTTGCCATGGTAAATAATAGTTAGAACATTCCACATTCAAGACAAAGAAATGATGCTGAGAGCTTCAAGGGGAAAACACAAGTCACTTTTGAAGGTAAAGCTATTAAAATAACAAATGACTTCTCAATGGAAATAGTAAAAGCAAGAAGAGCTTGGAGAGACGTACTTCAAGAATTGAATGAGCAAAAATGTCAACCCAGGCTGATATACCCCACAAAACTATCCATCATGATCAAGGGGGAAAGAAAAATTTTCCATCACAAGACAACTTAAAGAGATACATGTCCACCAAACCAGGCCTTCAAAAAATGCTAGAAATGATAGGCAAGCTTGAAGAAAAAACAGGCATATTCAGGAGGACAGAAGGGAAGTATAATACCACGAAAATATAAAAGCGAAACAATATACTTACAAAAGCCAATAAACATAATAAATATCCAGAATTATAAATAATTTGTCCATTATAACATTAAATGTTAATGGAATTAACTCACTGATCAAGAGACACAGATTACAAACTTGAATTAAAAATCACAACCCATCAATCTGCTGCCTGCAGGAAACTCATCTCACCACAAAAGATAGGCACATCCCAAAAATAAAAGGCTGGTCCAAAATTCTGCAAGCTAATGGAATCAGAAAACAAGCAGGGGTAGCCATTATTATCAGACAAAGTGAACTTCAAACCAAAAAAAATCATAAGAGACACAGATGGATATTACATTTTAATCACAGGTACAATTCACCAGGAAGACTTCAAAATACTGAACATATAGGCAGCCAATATGGGCCCCTCCACATTCATTATGAAAGTCCTACAGCATCTAAAGCGAGAAATCAACCCCCAAAGATAATTCTTGGGGATTTCAACACTGCCCTCTCAACATGGGATAGATCAACAGGTCAAAAGCTTAACAGAAACATTTTGGAACTTAATCAAACACTTACTGAAATAGACCTTACAGATCTCTATCGAACTTTTTATCCACGCACCAAAGAAGACATATTTTTCTCAGCAGCACATGGAACTTTCTCCAAAATAGACCACATATTGGGCCACATAATATATCCACAAATATACAGGAAAGTTGAAATTCTAGCCTGTACTCTATCAGGCAACTATAGTCTAAAGATTGGCATCCACGACACAATAAACAACAGAAAATACACTAACTCCTGGAAACTTAACACTATAATGCTGAATGAGAATTGGATTCAAGAAGAAATTAAAAGGGAAATTCAGGATTTCCTGAAAGTGAATGATAATGAAAATATAACTTACCAAAATCTTTGGGACACAATGAAAGCTGTCCTAAGAGGTAAGTTCATAGCTCTTAGTGCCCACATCAAAAAAATGGAAACATCAGAAATAAATAACTTAACAAAGCAGCTTAAAGCTTTAGAGACACAAGAGCAATCTGATCCCAAAAGCAGTAGCAGAGAGGAGATTAGCAAAATAAGGAGAGAAATATTTGAAATTGAGATTAGGAAAATAATACAGAAAATCAATCAGTCAAAAAGCTGGTTTTTTGAAAAAAAATCAGTAAGATTGATACACCCCTAGATAAATTAACCAAAGGAAGAGGAAGAAAACCCAAATATCAAAATTAGAAATGAAAATGGAGTTACAACTATTGATATCTAAGAAATCCAGAGAATTATAATATCATATTTCAAAAATTTATACTCTGTGAAATTTGACAACACAAAAGAGATGGATGAATTCCTAAGTAAGCAAAACTTACCTAAATTGAATCAGGAAGTTGTGAATTATTTAAGCAGTCCTATAATATATTAGGAAATTTATGAAGTAATCTTGAATTTCCCACCAAAAAATGTCCTGGACCAGATGGATTCAGCACAGAGTTCTACCAATAACACCAATACTCCTTAAATTGTTCTATCAAATAGCAAAGGAAGGAACACTACCAAATTCTTTCTATGAAGCTAATATCATCTTAATCCCAAAACCTAATAAAGATACACTTAAAAAAGAAAACTATGGGACAATCTTTTTGATGAACATAGATGCAAAGTTTCTCAACAAAGTCTTAGCAAATCAGATTCAAAAACATTATCCATGGTGATCAAGTAGGCTTTATACCAGGCATACAAGGCTGTTCACTCTCACCTCTTCTATTCAATATTGTACTTGAACTCTTAGCTGAAGCCATAAGACTAGAAAGGGACATAAAAGGGATTTGAATCTCCAAAGAAGAAGTCAGGTTTTCTCTATTTGCAGATGACATGATCTTATACCTGAGTGATCCCAAAAACTCCACCAAGAAGCTCCTGGAACTAATACAGGAGTTCAGCAGGGTGGTGGGATACAAAATAAATGTACAAAAATCGGTGGCCTTCCTATATGTCCAGAATGAAAGAAGTGAAAAAGCCCTGAGAGAAACAAGCCCATTTACTGTTGCCCCTAGAAAAATGAAATACGTGGGTATAAACCTAACCAAGAATGGAAGACATCTTTACAATGAAAACTATAAAACCCTAAAGAAAGAAATTGTAGCGCACACCAGAAGATGGAAAGACCTCCCATGTTCCTGGATTGGCAGAATCAATATCATAAAAATGACCATCCTACCAAAGGCAATATACAGATTCAATGCTATACCAATTAAAATCCCAAAGCAATTCTTTAAAGAAGTTCACCAAATAATCTCAAAATTCATATGGAAGCACAAAACACCCAGAATAGCAAAGACAATCCTGAGTAACAAAAACACTGCTGGAGGTATCACCATACCAAACTTTAGTCTATACTACAAACCCATAGTTATAAAAACAGCCTAGTACTGGCTCCAAAATAGACACACAGATCAATGGATAAGGGTTGAAGACACAGATACAAGAAAAAAACTTGTATATTTACCATATCCCAGAGCAGAGTAAACAAGAAGGAGGTGGAGGCAGTCCATGGTGGTTCCCGAATTCGTCCGTGGTGCTACACACACACAAACACACACACATAAACACACACGTGCGAGCGTGCGCACATACATACGCACACATGCACAATTGAATAAATAATAATAAAAAATTTAAAAAATAAATTGAATTTAAAATGGTAATTTATCTGAAAACCATCTAGAAATGTGAAAGAAAAATTAAGCTACTCTCAATTACTTATTAATGATATTTCAATCTTATTCATTTCCTGCATCATTTCTAAATGACTACAGATGTAAACATTTTAATATGCGTTACAACATGTTGACTTCCCATTTTCAGAAACATCCTGATAAATGCATAAAAGGCTCAGAAAGTTGTAATATACATAATCATAAAACTAATTCAAGTTTTTTGAAGGATACTTCTACTTCTAGTTTTCAATAACTTTACATGTGACAGCTAAGTAAAAGGAGCTGATTTATTTTTAATTTCTTATTTTTTTAGAGGGAAAGGGAAGTATACACATATATGACATGGCACACAAATAGAGGTCAGAGCACAATTTATGAGGTCAGTTCTGTTCTTTTACCATGTGGGTTTTCAGGGATCAAACTCAGGTATCTAGGTTGACAAGTAGGTATCTTACCTTCTGAGCTACCCCATCCAACGATTTTCATTTTTAATCTTAACAGTAGTACCATGTTAATTTGAAAGGGGAAGGAAAAAAGGCAAAGATCTGAATGTATAGTTCCTTTTTCTATCTTTACAAAAGTCGTGTGCAATTGGCCTTATATAATAGAAAGAGACTGGCCCTAGGGTATTAGCATTCAGAGCCTGGACCAAAGAAACATGGTTTTCATGTAGCATCTGCTTGCTCTGCTGTTCTTGAGAAGCATTTCCATCAGAGCCTGATGCAGAAGAAAGCTGGCCTCTCCCTAAATCAGAAGAGGAGGCCACAGTTCTAGAGCAGGTTTTGTCAAACACTGAGACATGTGGTGAACAGCTGGGGGCTCTTACTACAAAAGGACAAAGTAAGGTAATGACTTGCTCTGTATAAATCAGCATAAAACTAATGAACAAAGAAAGTTCACAGATATCATAATGATGGTATACTAAATAATGTATGACATGTGTGACTTGAATTTTGCATAACCTATTATTAAAAATGTCATTTTTTCCCTTCAGGGATGAGACCATCTATAGGAGCTCAATGAATCACCAGGCTTCTGGCATATGACACATTCTAGGTAGATGAGTGATTTTTCTTTGAGCTGAGAATGGATGAAATCTATCAATACTCTGATTATCCATCCATATAATCAGAAATTAAATGCTTTTGATTTAGAACTTCATAATTTTGCAATTTCAGAACATAATGTGCAATATTTTTCTGAAATAAAGACTTAAGTAATTCTCTTTCTTGCTAATTATGTCATATGAATTCCTGTCTTTTCAATGACATGAATGTGAAATAAGTTTCTATTACTACAATAGAGAGAACTAAGTATTCTGAACTCAACGAGTCCAAGGAGCATTTCATTACAGGACACATAATAAAATGTCTGAGCAAAGAATTTTTTTTTTTAAAATTTTTTTATTCAATTGTGCATGTGTGCGTATGTATGTGTGCACGCGCGCGTGTCTGCGTGTGTGTAGAACCACGGACAAATTCGGGAACCACCATGGACGCCTCCACTTCCTCCGCTCCGGGATTCACAGGCTCTGCCCTACCAGGACCAGAAACGCAGACTGCCCCAGCTTCCACCTGGCTTCTATACATGGGATCTGGAATCCCAACTCAGGATCTTCCGCCTGCAAGGTAGAGGCTTAACCCCTGAGCCACCTCTCCAGCCCGACTTTTCTTTTTTTGAGTAAGAAAAAAAATCATACTTTATTTCCCTGATAATACTATTTATATTACGATGAAAATTTATATTTTCAAACTGCTCTTGTAACTATAATGATTAATAAGATATGTGACACATGCAAAGATTTCAAAATACATTAAATAAATAAATTGTTAAATACTTTGCAAATGAATAAAAAATTTAAGAGCTGACTTATTTTAAAATATTCATATATTCTTTCACATTTAAAAGTTCTACCTAGAACTTTTCTTAACATTTTCCATGTGTTGGGAGTAAAACACAGATTTTTATTCCATTCTGCATTATTTACATGGCTATTATCAAATTGAGAAAAAAAGTCATAATTCAGCTTTTGGAACAGATTCAGTAGTACTAATTCTGGTATCTGCACAAGTGAGAAATATTAGGAGCTAACATACCATACACTGCAAATTTCACTATTGTTAGAAAATCTCACCATCATGAGAGAAAGTGTGAGAGGCACACCTGTTATGTAAATATGGGTAATTATTAGATGTCACTGAGTACAACTCTGAGCTTAAAAATAGCAAGTGATTTCAACTCAGACAATGTCAGTAATAGGTGAGGAATGTAGGTTAGAAATATGACATCTGATAAAGGACTCTCTGGGAATTGGGGGGAGGCACTGGGGGATGGGGAGGGAGGGGAGGGGAAGCAGGGGGTTCGGGGGCAGGAAGAGGGAGGGAGGGAACTGGTCTACCTATTAAGTTTGTATGAGCGGAAATAATAAAAAATGTATTAAAAAAAGAAATATGACTTCTGATAAAAATTGAACACAGCCATAAATATTTAGTATTATTTTCATCAAATCATTACCAACTTTTGTCATTTGAGATCAGGTATATGATCATTTTTCATAGACTTTGATTTTTTTCTTTTTCTTTGCCATATATTTGAAATAATTTGTGAAAAATGTGTAAAGATAATAAGAAATCTAAAAATTAGGCTCTAATAATTAACAAGCAAATGATAACTAGTAAAAATATAGCTAATGTCAATATGAGGCACTTTTAATTTTATTTAAATTATTGTTTAATACCCAACATATGTGTATTATAAAAATGAAATCTCAATTGCTGAATTCAAACACATAATAATATACTTTTCACCTGCAGCAGTTAATCTACTTTGTTCTTGTGAGACACCACTGTAGCTTAAAAAGGTTGAGAGGGAAAAGGGAAGATTTATTCAGCTTACTGTTCTGAAGGGTACACTTCTTCATGGCAGAAAAGGGATGATTTGTTGGCAGAAGGTGGAGGAGGCCTAAGTCACTGCAGGCATCATGGAATTTGAGAGTTGCTTAGAGTTGGACTTGTTCTTGGTGCCTTTGGGGTCTTATTAAGGAAATGCTGATCAAGGCCAATAAGTTTGTCTATTCATTATTGTTTCCATTCTATGCATTTTATAGTCTCTGGTCTAACATTGAGCTCTTTGATCAATATGGAGTTGATTCTTGTGTAGGGAAACAAATGAGTCCAGTTTCATTCTTCTGCATGTAGAAATCCAACTTTTCAGTACCATTTGTTGAAGATACTGTTCTTTTTTCAATGGGTGTTTTTGGCATTATTGTCAAAAATCAGTTCACTGCAGGAATTTGGGCCCATATTTGCTCTTCATTTCTAGTCCATTCGTCTATATCTCATAGGAGCCAATAGTTTAAATAGTAGCATAGTTTAAAGTCTAGTATGGTGAGATTTCCCACAGACTTTCTATTACCTGAATTGTTTTTGCTATTCTGGCCCTTTAATGTTTCCATATGAATTTTGAGATTGTCTTACCAAATTTTGTGAAGAATTGTGTTGTAATTTTGATTGGTACTTAATTGAATCTGCATATTGCTTTTGATAGAATAGATAATTTAACAATGGTAATTCTGCTCTATCAGGAACATGGGAGGTCTTTCCATATTCCAGTGTCTTCTGTAATCTCTTTTAATAAGGTTTCAAAGTTTTTATAGTATAGATCTTTCACATCTTTCATTAGGCTAATTTGAAGTTATTCCGTTTTTAGGAGTTATGATATTAATTCTCTAATGTCTTTCGTGCTTTGTCATTGATTCATAGGAAGTTAAATGATTTTTGAAATTTTTTTGTATCCTGTTATTTATTATTTACAGAAGTTTCTTGGCAGAATCTTTGGGGTATTTGAGGTATAGAATTATATTATCTTCAAATAGGGATAATTTGATTTATTTTCCAAGTTGCCTCCTTTTATCTCTCTCTGTTGTCATATGGCTCCAGCTAAGATTTCAAATAAGGTGCTGAATAGAAGTGGTGAGAGTGCTCAGCCTTGTCTGGTTCCTGATCTGAGTGGGAATGCTTCCAATTTTTCAGCATTAGTATAATTTTTCCTGTAGACTTGTTATATATGGGCTTTATTATGTCGATAAATGTTCCTTTCAATCCTATTTTCTCCAAGATCTTTATCATACAGGGGTGTTGAATGTTGTTAAAAGTTTTTTCAGCATCAATTGAGAAAATCATGTGATTTTTCTCTTTGCATTTGTTTTTATGGCAAATTATGTTTATTTATTTATGTATATTGAACTAATCTTGTGCTTCTTGAATAAAAGCAACCTAGTCATAAAAGATTATCTTTTTGTTATATTTTAATACAGTTTGCTAGAATTTTGTTGAGAAAATTTGTGTCTGTGGTCTCAATGAGATTGACCTATAGTTTTCCTTTTTTATTGTGCCTTCATTTTTTGAGATCAGTGCAAGGGTGCCTTTGTAAAAAGAGTTTTGAAATGTTCTTTCATTTTCTCTTTTGTAGGTTAATTTAAGGAATATTAGTGTTAATTTTTCTTTAAATGTCTGATAGAATTCTGTGCTGTGTCCATCTGGCACCATGCTTTTCATAGTAGGGAGATTCATAATTACTACTTCAATTTCATCACTTGTTATAGGACTATTAATAAAATTCGATTCATAATGGTTTAACTTTGGAGTGTTATATATGACTGTCAAATTTAGTAGTGTATACAAGTATGGCTTTATGATTCTCTGAAGTACCTTGACATCTGTTGTGATAGGTCTGTTTTCATTCTAATTTTATTAATTAGTGTTTCTCACTTTTGATTTTGGTTCATTTGGCTAAGAGTTTGTCAATCTTGTTAAGCTTTTCAAACAACCAGGTTTATTTGATTTATTCTTTGTATTGTTTTCTTTGTCTCAGTTTAGTTTTTTCTCCTGTGATCCTATTAATCTCTGCACAACTACTTCTTTTTTATTTTTTATTTTTATTTTTATTTCCACTCATACGAACATAACAGGTACATCAGTCCCTTCCCTCCCCCCACCCCTTCAACCCCTGTACCCCGTCCCCTCCCCCTTCTCACCCCATCCCGCAGTGCCTCCCCCTCCCATCTCCAGAACATCCTTTAATGAGCATGCCAAACTCTCCTCTGGGTCCTCCTCTCCGATGAGGTGCGAGGACCCAGTGGCATTTCCCAGAACCTTTTCCTATGTTCCCTTTAAGCATGGGAACACTACTGTGGCTGTCAATCCCTTGCCTCCAAGGATTCTAGTGCCTTTAGCAAACGCTAGACTTTGTGGGGTCAATAGTGTGTTGGATATTGCGCAGGGCATGCAAAGTCCAAATGTGATTGCTTCGGCCCTAACTTGTGTGGAGTATCTTGCATATCATTACTCCTCCCATCCTTGTGCTCTTACAATCTTACTGCCCCCACTTCCGCAAATTTCCCTGAGCTTCAGGATGGGGAGAGAATAGGCTGGCCTAGTTCCAGATGGTTGATGTAGAGTCTCTGATGTTCTGGATTATGGTTTGTTGATTTATTTTTTTCGGTTTTACTGCACAACTACTTCTTAAAGAGATGTTTTGCTCTTATTTCCCCGAGCATTCTGATGCATTGTTAGATTGTGTTTACTTGTGATATTTCCACTTTTTAATTGTTCTATATTTTTTGCCTAGTTATACAAGCTCAACAGGTATCCCCCTTGTTTCCCTTATGCCTTCCCTTCTCCCTTGTTGTCTCCACATTCCACTCTCCCCTCCTTCACTCTTTCCCTCCCTCACGTTCTTCCCCCCCTCACACTCTCCCTCTTCACCCCTTTTCCTTACCTTTTCCTCTCTTGGTGATTCCTCTCTTCTTCCTTCCAACCTCCAGAACCTCTGTTTATGTGGGTGCTGAATTTCCCTCTGAGTTTTCTATATGAGGGAGGGTTTACGACTCAGTGGTATAATTTGGGGCCCCTTCTTGGACTGCCCACTAGTATGGAAACTCTATTATGTTAACCTGTTTCCTTAAGGATCTTACTGCCTGAAGCCTTCTCCCCTGAGATCCATGCTAGACTTTGGGAGGTTGTTGACATGTCAGCCATTGTGCAGGTCAGGCAAGGTCCAATCACATTGTGGCTTTATCCTGGCTATATCCTGGTTTACTTCCTGACTTCTGTGGAAGTATCTTGCACATTATTGGTCCTCTCCATTCTTAGGCTTTTACATCTTGTTGTCCCCTTTTGCACAAGGTTCCCTGAGCATTAGGATGGGGAGAGATTTGGCTGGTCTGGTTCTGGGTGAATACTGAAGGGCTTTGGTGTTCTGAATTATGGTTTGTTGTTTTCAGTTTCAATGTTCCTGCACTGCTATTGGCTACATTCTGATTGGTTGTTGAGGACATCTCCTAACCAAAGATAAAAGACTGTTTAAACGAAAATGTTTATGTAAGTAGAGGCTTAAAGATAGATGGAGAAATAGGAGTAGGACACAGCAGTGAAAAGGGTCAGTCTGCCATTTGCAGGTTGGTTACTATCTAACTGCAGTCCTTAAACCCTCCCTGACTGGGAAGGTTAAACCTGTTCAGTCCCACGTGAACAGGAAAGGAAGTGAGAGTGAGCTGCATCAAATGTCTTCTTTCTTATATACAGTACATGACTGTGGCCTAATTTCTCTACTGAAGTGTGTTCTTTTGTCTCTTATCTCTTGAGGTCTTCTTTCCCCTTCCCTCCTGTTTATAATTCTTTGCAATAATAGTTGGTATTACACAGATTTACTTTTGAGTATGTCATTTGTTAAGTACTCTGAGCTTTCCTCTTAGGACTAACTTCATCATATACCAAAGGTTTTGATATGATGTGTTTTAGTTGTCATTGAGTTTCAGGAATTTTTGAATTTCTGCTTTTACTTCTGTCTGTACACTTTCCTCATTCAGTAGCATGTGATTGAGTTTCCATGAGTCTGTATACTTTCTGTTGTATGCTTTGCTATGGATGCCAATCATCATTCCATTGTGGTCTGATACAGTATAGGAGGTGATTTCCATTCTCTTATATTTATAGAGACTTGCTTTTGTGGCCTAGTATGTGATCTATTTTTGAAAAGTTACATGGACTGCTGAAAATAATGTATATTTCTTTGTTTTAAGATATAATGTTTGGTAGATGTCTGCCAAGCTCGTTTGGTTTAGGTTTAGTTTACTTCCAGCATATATCTCTTCAGTTTTTGGCCTGTCAACCTGTCTATCGGTGAGAGTGGAGATTTGAAATCCTCTATTACTAATATATTTTGATTGATTTGTTGTTTTATGTGTTGCAGTGTTTAACAAAAATGGGTAAGCATATGCTTGGAGCATATGTGCTTAGAATTTTGTATTCTTGATTTAATCTTCCTTTGATGAGTACCCTTCTGTGTCTCTTAAGAAATGCTGTGATTTGAAGTGTACTTTGTCTGATATTAGGATAGCTACTCCTACTTCTTTCTTCTTGCCATTTCTTGGAGTATCTTCAAATTTCCTTTGAGCATGAGATAGTGCCTCTTTTTCAAAGTGAAGTGTGTTTCTTGGAGACAGGCCATTGATGGGTTGTGTCTTTTAATCAATACTGTTAGCTTATTTCTCTTGATTGGGGAATTGATCTAATTATTGTTTCAGGTTATAATTAAGACGTTTGTGTTGATTCCTGCCATTTTTGAGTTTATTGTGTTTTGTGCTGGCAGTTTCCTGCCTGGTAATTATATTAGCATTATTTGTCCCCTTTTATTTCTCTTGAAAGTGTTGATCAATTTTTTTCCTATCTTGAGAAGTTATTCTAGTATTTTCTCCAGTCCTGGCTCAGTAGCCATGAAAGACTTAAGTTCATTTTTGTTGGGGAATATATTTCTTTTTTGGATATAGCAGTCTTCTTTGGCATTTGTGATCTTTCATGATTTGAAGAATGCCTTTCCAAGCTCTTCTAGCTTTTACTGTTTTTATTGAAAAGTCAGCTATTATTCCAATAGGCTTTCCTTTAAATGAGACTTTTTTTTCTCTTGCAGCTCTCAGAACATTCTCTTTTTTCTTGTATTTGTGATGAATTTGCTATTATTTACCTTGTTTTGCCCTTATTTTGGTCATATCTGGATATGGAAAATATACATCTTGTACTTGAACAATGTGCTCTTTCCTTAGATGTGGTAAATTCTCTTTTAAGAGAATTCTCTTTTATGAGAGTCTGAAAAGTCTGAGTAGAATTTTTTGGGGGGGGTTCTTGTCATGTGAGTCAATGAATTGCAGGTTTGACTACTTCATGTTGTCTCATAGTTCTTGAATATTCTTTTTTTCTTTTTTAAAGATTTTCAGCTTTTTAAATTGAATGATCCTTATGTATCAGCTTGTTTTCAGATATGATGTTTTATCCTTTGTCGGTCCATTCTATGTGTGATACTCTCTGCTATATTTTCATTTTCAGTTAGTTCACTTTGAATTTCAGCTAAATTTCAGGTTGGAATTTTTTTTTTCACCCATTCCAAGCTTGTTTTCATTTCCACTATTTCCTTTTTAATCTGAGATAATTTTTTCTTATTTTCTTATCCATATAAGGTCATATGCTTTTTCACCTCATCTCTGATGGTTCATTTTGTAGTTCATCATGTTCCTTTTGTAGTTCTCCTCCCAGTTGTTGATCATATCGACATTAAGACATTAAGACTTTTTTACTTGGCTGATATCTTGGAGATTTTTCTGATTTGAATCTATCATAAGGAGGTTGGTGTTTTCTGTATGACACATGTTTTCCTAGTATTAATGTACTGGGTATTTTACACTGTGACATGGAGTCTTTTGTCAAGTCTTTGACTGCCTTCTTTGGTATTTTTTTTTTTTTTTTGGGGGGGGGGCTTTTCTGAGTCAGGCGAGATTGTTTGACTTTGGTTGTTGGGAAAACTCTAGATTAAAATGAAATCTCATGGTTGTATATTATGGAAGTCCCTGTTGAATAGAGTGGATATCGCAGTCTTCTGTTGGTTGAGGTGATCATCCACTTCTTTTGTCCGTACTGTGATGTATAATCTGCTCCTGAGTTTCTCTGTGGGGTCTGAGTGTGTGGTTTGTGGAGCTTATTCTCTCCTGTCCTACATGCAAACTCTCCTGCTCAGTAAGCTGTGAGAGTGTGAACCCCCACTTTTTCATTCTTTTGGTGCTACATATATGATTATAGTGAATTTATTATATTTTCATATCTTCATCCTTAATCCTATCACATCTCCTTTAACCTTTATAACCCATGTTCTCCTTTGAGAGATTCTGTCTTCTGAGAGACTGTTTTCAAGTCATTTTGCAAGTATAGCCCATAGAGTTTCATTTGGTTTGCCTTTGATACCATATACTTGAGTATGTGATGAAGTATAACACTGGTTATGCTATGAAGGATAACATCTTGAATTGTCTCATATTAAAAAGAGAATACTTAATCCAAGTGTAGCAGGATACACCTGTGATTAAAGTAGCAGTAAGGCTGAGACATTAATACTATAAGATGGTGACTGGCTTCAGCAATTAAAGGAGTTGCAGACTAGTCTGTGCTACAGAATGAGAACTTTTATCTACTAAGTTGTACAAGGAATTATTTTTTTTAAAAGTATATATATGTTATTTCATCATGGAGTATATTTTGTATATTTTTATTGGTCAATTATTTCTATCAAAATGAGATTTTCTCTAATTCTAAAGAAGTTGATATTTAAAGCGAATGATCATGATGCTCTCTTAACTGAGTAATCAGAACATTGAATTTGATTTCAAGAATAATTCAGTGATTTTTTATTATCCAGTAAAAGATTAGAAATACAAAGTTTAAACTAGTTAAACTCCTCTCCTTTATTCTAAATGTTAGTGTCAATATTGAATTGTGTAATTGAATTAAACATATATCTGCCTCATAGAGAGGTCAGTACTAATAGCCTGTTTATTATATAAAATAGATTTTGTGCAATCTTATCAACTATTTTATTTTTATATATACTTCCTTGATAAACTTCCTTGAAAAATGATGATCATTTTTGCCCAAAAAGTGCAATGGGAAGCATGAGTCACACTAAGGCATACACTTGCACTCTAAAATTCTATACTTTCCATATAACAGGATGGATGATACATGAGTTCATTTTGTGAAATTTTTTATAGTCCTGAAGTTCATTCAACAAATTTATAATTCAGTGTACAAGGTTGAGACATTTTATGTCTTATAAAAATGCTGAAAAATATTAATGCTGTACAGTTAAATAGTGAGAGTCAGAAAATATAATTGTCTAATCTCAAGTATATAAATCTAACTATATAAGTGATGACACACAAGTATTCCTGTTAGAACTTGTCTGACTTGGGAACTGGATGGAAGCATAGAATATAGGTATATAAGTTTCCACTTAATTTAAAAATTGTCTAAAAGTCTTTTGACCTGTTCAGTTAAACTATGATTAAACACTTCCAGTGATGAGGAACTCTCCCTTCTATGGCTTTCTGTTCTATTTAAAAAGACCTTAACAGCTGTCTTTAATCATTCATAAGGCTTGGCCTATTCTAGGCTTTATAGTCATAATTATAAGAACTATAAATTACTTCTGCAAACTCAAGCATAATAGCTCACATTGGTAAGTTAACCCTAATCTTGCTCATTCAATTTATTGTTTGAGGTAGAGCTCTAACAGGGGAATTGATATACAGGTCCAAATCTTGTACGGGCAAGCTATGCCTAGCATTGTGGTGCTTCAATGAGAGTTGTGCAGTTAGCAACGTTTTATGAGCTTATACCACAAGAAAAATTTTGAAACATTTAGAGAAGCCTCAAATATTTAAACAGTTTAACCAATCAACAAGAGTTGATCTAATTATAATCTTGGTGTGGAAAAATGAAATAAACACAGTTATGGCTGCTTTTTGGCCAGCAGTAAATAAAAATCCGTGTCAAACATGGCAAGAAGGTAAGGATCACCAAGTTAGCGTGTACCTTGACTCACACAAAACCAATACACACACACACACACACACACACACACACACACACACACACACATACAGAGAGAGAGAGAGAGAGACAGAGAGAGAGAGAGAGAGAGGTAGAGGTAGAGGTAGAGACAGAAAGAGACAGAGAAATGTTTTAAGAAAGTGAAAATGTGGAAAAGGTACAAAGGTGAATGCAGCTGAAAACCGAACTAGTAATGCAAACTTCTAAAAGAAAACTATGTGAAAATTGTTCCTTATTTTGAAAGAGCAAATTTTTACATGGTATTCCTGTTTATAGAATAATAAATATGATATGGAAGGACATTTAGAACAGTTAAGAAATTTTAACACCTCTGAAGAATTGTGCAAACAACTCGACAAGATGTTTTAAAATAATATTTTTTTCTTTAGTGTTTTCTCCTTTCTTCTCAACTCAATATTTATATGCACTTTATATGTTTGCATTATAACTTGGTCAAATAAAGAAAAAAATGCATGGTAAGTTTCACATACTTGCTATGTGTTTACATTTTATTTTTGGCATATATTTTGCTGATTTATTATGCTAAAAACACGATATTATGGGGTGAATAGAATGACATATTGGAAGATCCAAGAGCAGAGGAGTATATTTTAGGAGTTTCTCTGCATTGCTTTTCATAAAAAAAGTAAACAGTGTTTTCCAACTGAAAGATACAATGCTAAGCCAGGGAGATGGAATCATCAGACCACAAAAATATATTTCACAGCTTAGCATTTGTCCATGCACAAGTCTACTTGTGGTCACACAATGTGAATCTCATTTTCAAAGAAAAATATCTGAGATTCTTTCTGGTCATAATTTTATGAATATGATCATTTTAAACTCCAAAACAACACTATTGTGTTCTAGAAGTGTGCACCCACTGTCATAGATACTGCTATCAGTTTTGTGGTTGAATATTCCAGCTCTGGGCACATTTGTTAAAATATTTTAGCTGAGTTGAACACTGAGCAATATTGTAGGACACAGTCTAATTTATAAGGGAAATGAAGCCCATGGTTGGCAGTACTAGTTCCTTGGACAATGAATAAAATGGAGGGAAATGATTGAAAAAGTTGGCATGTTTCGGTATACTTGTCTAGACTTGCTCATTTGGCAAATAAAAATTATCCCTCTCCGCAGTTCTATGCACATGGTATGGCCAGTTTCCTTGGCCCTTCCCGGTGCTGGTGTGGAATCATATCGTAAGACTATTGTAAGAGAATAAAATCTTGTTCTCCTATAAACCCTTCAGTTGTGACCTTATCAGTAACAATGAAGGGTAATTGCAAAACCCACTGAGTTAAATTAGAGATTTTTTGCACTGATAAGTATGGATTGTATTTACTAGTATGTGGGCAATTTATCAACGTCTACACTATTGAAGAAAATGCCCCTGTTCGGTAATCATTAACTACCAATTGTCCCTTAGGTAGGATTGGGGCCAACAGCTTAAATTTTTCGTTTTGTTTTTCATTCCATGAAGTCAGAGCTGTATGTATTTCTAGAAAATAAATATCCTTTTTAGATTTGATACATTTTAGAAGTATGAGTTACTTTTCTATTTGATGTTACTAAAATAGCTTACAAGAAGCAATTTAATGTAGGAAAAGTTTGGATGGAGGAAAGCAAGGTTTAGTACTCAATATGCTTGCAAAAGTAAAAAAAAAATAAATAAATTGGAAAAAGTAAATAGGGAAAGGTTTATTCTTGCTTACAATTCTATCATACCAGTCCATCAAGAGTAGGGGGGGGCGAGTTCAAGAATCAGCTGGTTCCCTTTCACTTACAATCAGGAAACAGAGTGAGCAGGAAGTGAAGCCAAATCTCAGGGCCTGATCCCAGTGATCCACTTCCTGCTAGGAGGTTGTATTTCCTAAAAGTTTAAAAACTTTCAGAAACAGCTGGGGAGAAATGGTTCCAACACAGGAATGAATGGGGAGAGTTCAACCAAAAACATTCAACAGAAATATTCAAATGGACAGTGGAGGGGATAGGCTCAAGGGCTAAATATTTTAGGAGGGTATCAATGTAATACTTTTATAATGTTCTGTCAAAATGAGTTTTTGACTCTTTAATTAATACATTAATGAATATCCTTGAAATAAGACATTTATTCAATTTATTGTCATGTTTTATAACCCTTAAATTTTTATATAAGGCAGGTTTTCTATTATATATATTGGAATTTTCACAAGATATAATGGCTACATACCAAAGAAATTTTATATTATTAGTGACAGCAATTTGGGAACAAACATAAAGTAAAAATATAATATTTACTATTAAAATAAATGTATCATTTTATGCTTCATTCTATTTAAAATTAGAGACTATCAGGAAGGAGGTTCTCTTTTCCATGGGATATTCAACAAATTCTTCATATTCAATGTTAATTATATAAATTATCTAAAATCCTTTTCTCTCATTTGAAATTAGTTAATAAGTGAAAATTGATGAACAATATTTTATTTTCTTTAGAAAGATTGAAATGCACTGACGTGAAAATTGTAAGCATTCTTCCTGGTTTAAATACTTTCTAGTACTTTATATTGTTGCCAGTAAATACATTAGAACATTATGTCATATATTTTGTTTTCAACTGCCAACAGCTGCAGTTCTGTTTGATGGTTTCCTATGGGTTTTCCTAATGGTACCATAATAGGTTATATCCTCTATCCTGTGTTCCCTTGCAAACTACATCACCTACAATTATCTCATCATTTTTCCAGAAAGTTGATTGAATATTATGTGTTCTTATAAACTACTTTTGTTGGTGAAGGACATTCCTCTCACATATAATTATTTTGTTTCCTAGGTAACAATTTCTCCCTCCTTTAACAACTACAGCCTGTATTTTCAATGTGCCATATGGTTGTCACTATGGTTTTTTTATAAAAATTCTTCACATTTGATTAATATTCCTATAGTGTTATGATTAGTAAACACATTACATTCTGTCATCCAAGTGTAAATTAGTGACCTTTAAGCAAATATTAATGAGAAATCCCTTTACCATTTTCTGCTTTAGATAAACAGATTCCAGAGGAAATTCATAACTCCCTGCCAGTGTCTGAGAATGAATCAGCTTCTTTGGGGGTAATTTATTTGCAGCTTCCAAGACTAATATTATGTTTTTACATCATCGTAATGTTTAGACTCATTCCCTTTTCCTTTCAATAATTCTTAAGAAGTAGATGCATAATTACAGTTTATGAATGATATAAGCATACATGCATGCACATGTAAATATCTATTATATTATGTTATAAATATGTTATTGTATATTGTAAATATTCCCTATATATTGACTTATACACATGAATATACACATGAACTGATATTTCATTTAAAATGTTTTATTTATTTATTTACAAGAGAAAGAAAGAGAAAGAATATATTTGCATATCATGTCACATAGTTAGAAGACAGAACATAACTTTCTGAAGTTGATTTTCTTCTTCTATCATGTAGGTTGCTGGGTGTTGAACTCAGGTTGCCAAGTTTGTGAACAGGCACCTTATCCAATGAGCCATTTGGCCAAATTCATGTTCCATAAAGCTGATAATTTAAGAGAAATGAAAAGTCACCCAAGACATGTTTTCCCAAAGAATACTTGCCATTGTATCTGTGTTAGGTCTATCTGCTGAATAAATACAGGATGGAAAGAATAGATAAAAAAGAATTTTTCATGAACACAATTGGTTACATTCTAGCGTCTGCTAGAAAGGAAGGAAATATTTACTAGAAGTGCTGAGGAAACTGTCCTCACTATATCGACTGAAAGAACTGAGAAAGTGGATAATTTTCCACTTTGCCTGTTTGACAAAATACTGAATCAACTTATATGCCTGCCCAGAAAAAGTCTTGGTCTCTATTGGTTGGAACTGTGTATATCAAGCAGACAACAGTTGCACAGTGCTTGTCTTAACTAAAAAAAAATATTAACAGACATGCTTAAAAGCTCAATTTTTAACAGATAAGTTGATATTTGTATCTGACTAGTGTATCACTTTTGTTTTATATTAGGATATAAAACACACTCAAATCATTATAGCCATTTATTATTATTATTATTTATTCAACTGTGCGCATGTGCATGTGTATGTGTGCGCGTGTGTGTGTGTTGTCTGTGTGTTGTCTGTGTGTGTCTGTGTCTGTGTCTGTGTAGAACCACAGCCGAATTCGCGAACCACCATGGACGCCTCCACCATGGACGCCTCCACCTCCTTCTACCCCGGGATTCACAAGCTCTGCCCTACCAGGACCAGAAGCGCAGGCCGCCCACACTTCCGCCTGGCGTCTATACATGGGATCTGGGATCCGAACTCAGGACCCTCTGCCTGCAAGGCGGAGGCTTAACCCCTGAGCCACCTTTCCAGCCCCCCATTATAGCCATTTTAAGAGCCTTAATTTTTGATAATTAGACTTCATTTTCTGAACTTATACAATAAACATGTCATAATTTTGATTAAAAATCATATTATCTAATGAAATACTTCTTCTGTAAAAAGTAGCTTAGCCTAATACATGAATGTGCAAATTTACCTGATAGATTTCATCTATCAATTTTTTTGGATACCATGATAAAAAAAAGGGTGAATAAACATACTTATTCATGGTAGGATGTTGATAAACAAGCAATGCCTCAAATCTTAACTTTATTGAGTAGCATCTGTCTAATTATACCTGGGTTAAATTATGCAACTTAACCAATGTAAAGTAAGTATAATATATATATCTAAATACCTTCTTACACCACTGCGTCTCTCCTAGACTTTCTACCAAAGGTATTCTACCACAAGACAATACGAGAAGACATTAGCTCAGATACCATCCCATGAGAAGTCTCATATGAAAATAGGCTCAGCAAAATATTTCCACTTTTTCAGATGTAGCCAGCCCCGCAAACCTATGACTCAATGGAGCTGAAGAGGATTAAAGTAACTCCCCAATGCTCATCTGTCTCACTCCTCTTTAAAATCCTTAAAACTGCATGTGCTGCCTAAATACTTGCATAGTACATATATATAATTGATTTGTTGAATGCAAAACCCTAAATCTGTACAGCTTTAAATTCTGCACTTACATTTTTCCAAATAAGTTGATAAACATAAATGAACTCTACTTATACTAAACTTAGTATACTCACTTTTATACTATACTTAGCTATACTTACCATGAAAATCATACTTTCTTTAAGAATAATATGAAATAATCAGGGTTTGCAATGTTCTGAACATTTCGGTAAAATATATTTACCATTTTCCATTTAGTATTCAGAGCAGAAATAAAGATTGAATCCCCAAGATGATAGTAGAATCTCTTGGTGTTCATTACTATGCAATTTAGAATCTGATTTATCATGCACAGTTTATATGGAATTGAAGTAAGCAATGTAAATTTTATAGCTCGCACAATAAATATACATCCCAGAAATGACATCACATTGAATAAACAATTGATTTTTTTTAATTTTGAAAATTCTTTCAGTGTAAGATAATTTCTAACTCATTTGTCCATTTTGCCTGATAATAAACAACACTTTCAAAATCTTCCTAACATGACTAGTGATAACAAATTTATGCAAAATGCGCTTGAGTTCAGGGACTATTAGAAGAATTGCTTGTAATAGTTTTCTAAGAGTTTAAAGAACATAAAATAAGAACACTAAGTAATATATGACAAGAAAGAAATAACAAAGGAAGAATATATCAAATCAGACAAGCAAAACTATTATAGCAATTAAATATATAACATCTACCTGTTAAGCATGCAAAGTAATGCTAATCCTGTACCTTGGTAAACATCAATTTAAACTAAAGAATGTTCAGGATAGAACCAATATTTAAAACATTGAAAAAACAGAAAATTAATTTAATTCATTTTATTTTTAAAATTTTTATTTTGCTAACTCTATAAACATAATGAGCAGTTGTCCTTACCCCTCCTCTCCTTCTCCCTTCTCTCTCCCTCTCTCCCCTTCCTTCCCCAATCCCTCACAGGACTTCCTATCTTCCTGTTTGCCTGCTTCTCTGGGCCCCAGGGTTCCCTTTGGATTATTTATTCTAATGGAGATTCAGGCCTCTGTTACAAACTAAATGGCCCTTCTTAGATTTCCTGGTAATGGCATATCCCTTCAACTTTCTGGCCCTAGTCCCTGAGGTTACCATAACATATAATTGTTTTTCCTGAGATACTCATTATTCTATGGGGGAATGTCAACTCAGCCATTGTGCAGGTCTGGTGAGGATAAATGTCTTGCCCCTGGAGGAAGCAACCCTATCTTGAGCGGAATTTCTTGACTCGCGAGTGGAACTCCCTACCTTTCGGCTCTTACATTCTTACCACCCCCTCTTCAACAAAATTCTCCGAGCCATAGAATAGAAAGAGACTTGATTGTCCTGATTCTGGCTGTATATTTCAGAGTTATTGGTACTCTGCATTTTGGTGGGTTGCTGATATTTATTTCACTAATCTTCCAGTGCTCTAGACTGACTCTTGTTTCAGTGCTGAGGTTTTTTCTTGTCTGAAGATAAAATGAAGTGTTTAGATGGAAGTTTATTCTGGGGTATTTGTTGTTAGTATTGAGACATCTAATTGTGTTTACAGTTAGTTTTCACCCTGTCCACTGTTGTTTGGAGTGGTTTACAGTTCTTGGCCTGTGTATCATGTCATGGGGAGGTATGCTTTAGGGGTTATTAGGAAGGTGGTTGGTTACTTGGAGGCTAACCCTATTCTCTACTGTGTCCAGTTCTTGTTCTTCCCTCTCCTTTAAGACTTTTCTTATTAAAAAGCGTTTTATATTTGTTTATCCAGAATCTTTGTTTATAATCTTTTGGGATCTTCTTCCATCCTCTCTGGCTTGTATTTCTTTCTGTTAGTGGGTGTTCTAAGAGTTTCTTCTTGGGGACTGGAGAGGTGGCTCAGGGGTTAAGCCTCTGCCTTGCAGGCAGAAGGTCCTGAGTTTGGATCCTAGACCCCACCTATAGACGCAGGGCGGAAGCGGGGGCAGCCTTCATTTCCGGTCCTGGTAGGGCGGAGCCTGTGAATCCCGGGGCAGAGTAAACAAGGAGGAGGTGGAGGCTTCCGTGGTGGTTCCCGAATTCATCAGTGGTTCTACACACACACACGTGGGCGCGCCGCACACATACATACATGCACAATTGAATAAATAATAAATAAAAAAATTTAAAAAAAATTTAAAAAATGAGTTTCTTCTTGATTCCATTAAACTGAGAGTTTATGCTAGGATCCACAAGAGAGAATATGTGATCTCTTTATTTCTGTGGCTGGGACATTTAACTCAGTAGGACTTCTTTCAATTGCATCTGTTTACTGGCAAATTCATTAGTTCATCTTTCCTGACAACTGAGTAGCATTCCATCATACACAAACACACACACACACACACACACACACACACACACACACACACATATCACATTTTCATTAATCATTCATCAACTGTTGGACCTCTAGATTGGTTCCATATCTTTGCAGTTGTGAAAAGGGCTGCTATAAATATGGCTGTACATGTCTCTGATGCCAGATGCCATGTTCTTTGAGAATATTCTCAGAATAGTATAGCTGGGTCATATGTAATTTTGATTTTTAACTTTCTTACATACCTACAGATTGATTTCCAAAGGGTTATTTGAGTTTATAATCCCACCAGAACTGTAAGAGGGTCCTATTCTCATCACATCCATGCCAGCATTTGCTGTTGTTTGCATTTTGGATCTTTGCCATTTTGATTGGAGTGAGATGAACTCTCAAGGTGGTTTTAATTTGTATTTCCCTAAATACTAGAGAGGTAGAACATTTTTTTCAGTTCTTGATGTGATTTATTTTATGCTTATTAACATAGCAGTAAGCATAAGTAGGAAAATGCATTTGTGTCATTTCAGGTTTTTTTCTTTATATACGTATATTTATTTATGCCTTCCACTCATATGAAGTTGAAAGGTACCCCATTCCCCTCCCTCCCTCCACCCCTCCATGGATCCCCTTACTTTTTCCCCCTCTTTCCCTTTTCCTTCTCCTTTCCCTCCCCTTCTACCAGTGCCCCCCAGCCTCCCATATTCCTGGAGCATCCTTTAGTGTGCACGTCAAACTTCCCTCTGGGTCCTTCTCTCTGATGAGGTATAGAAAATTTTTAAAAATGATTGTTAGCCATTTGAATTCTGTTATCTGAGAAGTTTCTTTTTAGTTTTGTAGCCCATTTTTTTGATGGAGTTGTGTACTGCCTTGATATTTAATTTTTGAAGCTCATTCTGTATTCTGGATATTAGTCTTCTATCAGATGTCTTCTATCTTTTAGGTTGCCTTTTGCTTGAGTAACAGTTTCTTTTGCTGAGAAAGTTTTTTAAGTTCTTATAGTCCCATTTGTTTAGTGTTGGATTTATGCTCTTGCCTTTGGGAATCCTATTGAAGAAATGATGACTCAGGCCAATCAATTAGAGGGTATTCACTAATTTTTCTTCAAGGAGGTTCATAATCTCTTTTTTTTTAATTTTTTTTATTATTTATTCAATTGTGCGTGTGTGTGTATGTATGTGCATGCATGTGTGTATGTATGTGTGTGTGTAGAACCACGGATGAATCGGGAACCACCATGGACGCCTCCACCTCCTTCTGCCCCGGGATTCACAGGTTCCGCCCTACCAGGACCAGAAGCGCAGGTCGCCCCCGCCTCCACCTGGCGTCTATACGTGGGATCTGGGATCCGAACTCAGGACCTTCTGCCTGCAAGGCAGAGGCTTAACCCCTGAGCCACCTCTCCAGCCCCGAGGTTCATTGAGGTCTTTGATCCATTTGGAGGTGATTTTCATGCAGAGAGACAAGTAAGGGTCAGTTTCATTCTTCTGCATGTAAATATCCAATTTTTCAGCACTATTTGTTGAAAGAAGATGTACTTTTTCTGATGCATTTTTTGTGTCTTCAGTTCTAATCTATTGATCCATATTTCTTTTTGGAGCCAGTAACATGCTGTTATTATTACTATAGCTGTATAATACAGTTTAAGGTCTGTTATGGTGATATTTCCAGTGTAAATTTTATTATTCAGGATTGTTTTGCTATTTCGGGTCTTTTATGTTTCCATACAAAATTTGATATTATTTTAATAATTTCTGTAAGGAATTGAGTTGGACTTTGATTGGTGTTGCACTTTGCCTGCATGGTTGCTAATAAACCTCCATCAAATGGTTTACGGGAACAAGGGGTTTATTTTCTCTTACAGTTTTCCAGTAACAGTTCTCAGTTCAGGTTGACAGGAGGGCTCACACCAACACCAGAGCCAAAGGAACTGGCCACACCATTACCACATAATGGCTCAGAGAAGGACAATCTTTACTTGGCCAGATATTCCAACTTTCTTGGTATTTTATTCCAAGGCCTAATTCCACCCACCATAGGCTAGACCTTTCTCATCATTTAGACAAACTCCTGTAGGTTTGCTCTGAGCTTAACCCAAACAATAATTCTCTACAAATGTGCCCAGAGCTCAAACCTCAACTGTCAAGTTGACACCTGTGCATCCCGTCCCTTGATAACTTGACATAAAAACATTGCACTTTTAAACTGTAACCCTCAATCCTTGTCCCCATAATTGTTAAAAGTTGTTTATTTACAATTAGATTTAATTTCATTAATTCTAAAAGTCCAAAATTAAAAGTTTCCATAATCCTATTTTGAATGTTAATCATTCAAAGTTCAATTATTAAAATGTTGGAACTGAAAGTCTTTCTTTAAATATCCTAAATCTTTTAACTGTAGGAGTCTATCAAGTCAAAAGAAATTAAATACTCCAACACATATAAAACATCAAAATAGAAGCATCTTGAAACAATAAGAAAATATCAAATTACAATCAAGTCTAGCAAATCAAATATCATTTCCTATATTTCAGTGTCCATCTTCTGTTGCTCATCACATAGTCACAGTGGTTCAAAAATTCTAGGCATTTCCAGTCCCTGTTTGCAGCTCAAAGTTATAGAAGCAGAGTTCCTTTGAAGCAGGCCGAATTTCCACTTGCAGCTGTCCTCAGCATACATCCCATTTCTGGCATCTCCAGCAGTACTCTGGATTCGCCTCTACAACTATAAGCTTCACTTTCTCTTCTGGAACTCTGTATCTGTGTAGGTGAGCACAGAGTCCAGGATTGGGTAGCTGCTGTGGCCGCTTTCCAGAACATGCCAAAGCTGTCCTGGTACATGCCAAGAAAGAATACTTCTTGGTGAAGCTCCTGCAGTTCCATCTGCTTCCAGTGCCTCTACAATCTCCTTGCCTCTAGGTTTCTTAGAATGGCAGTCAAAACTTATGGTCTGGTAGGCCTCAGAAAGGGCACCTTGCATACGTGCTACTGGCCAGATTGGCCAGTTCTCCTGTGTATTAGTCAGGGTTCTCTGAAGAAACAGAATCTATAGAACGTAATATATGTATGTATATAAACAAGTTTATTAAGAAATAACTCACAGTAAAAAATAGTGTCCTTCAAGGTAGCCACCTGCAGCAGCCTCCTTCCTAGCTGCAGTGTTCCACAAAGCCTAAAGATCCCGAGAGGGTCTCAAGCCTTTACTCCTCTGGAGGGTTGAAGACACTGGGTTCCGACATCAGTGAAGAACAGCTGGGCTCCAATGTTGGCAATGAACAGCACACAGCAGCAAGGCCTAGAGACTAGGCTCCAAAGGCAGTAGGAACAGCAACAAGGTGATGGAAAAGTTGAAGCTCCAAGTCAGCTAAGGACGGAGGCAGTAGCAGCAGCAACAAAGAAGGCCACGACGCTCTGAAGGTGTAGAGCATGCACTCAGAGTGGACTCCACAGCAAGTTGACACCGGAGGAGGGAAGAGCAAGTCCCTCCTCCTTGCACCTCCTATTATCCAGTCCACCACTGGAAAGTACCACCCACTATGGGCTGGGTTCTACCCAGCAATCAGTCAAGTATCTACAGGCTTGTTCAGGGGCCATTCTAGCCCTTAACCTTCCACAGCTGCTCCCAAATAGTCTGAAACTGTCAAATTGACATTGAAATGCAACCATAACACCCTGTATGAGTCTTTGCTCCTGCACAATAAATTGGACACTACCTTTCCCCTGCATGGTGTCTCTGGTGCCTGTCTCTTAGTGGTGCTGCTGTGGTGCCTACTGCTACAACATACCTGCTACTTGATGCCAAGCTTCTGCTCCTCTCCACAAACCTCTCAATCATACACTGAAACCAGTATCACGTGGGGGGTGCTGCCAGATTCCACACCAAAGTTGAAATGTAGCTTGGTCCACTCAAGCCACAGCTGTACCAACTTTGCATGCTGACTCTGGAAAAGCCCCTTTTTAGGGAATCAAAACTTCCAAAGGGAAAGAAACGACTTTAGCTTGGTCTTTTGGCCCCTGAAGGAATCTGGATTTTTAAACCATGGAATGGCCATATGATGGTGTTCATGTCTTCCACTGGCCCAATGCAAAGCGTTAGATTTTCCTTCAATAATACTCATAACACCAACAGTGGTAGCTGCTCTGTTGCCTGCCCTTTCCTTATCCAAAATTTCAAGTTTACCAAAACAGCTCTCATCTGTCAGGCAAACTAGTCCATTGTCTTTAAACTCAACTTCATCATAGACCTTGTTCCCTTCATCACAAACTGGGCCCAAATAATCCACAACGCTCTCAGCATTTTCATTTTCCAATTGGCCCATTAAACTCTGCAGAATGGTATGCATAATCAACAAACTCAAAAGCTTCAAACATTTCAAAGTTTCTCCCAATCTGAGTTTGAATGCTTCCAGTTTTGCACCAATCATTTAGGAATTTAAATGATTTGCTGTAGAGTTGTTGCATATGGACTTTATTAAGTTGATAAATGTTCCTTCCAATCATATTTTCTTTAGAGTCTTTATCATTAAGAGGTGTTGGATTTTTCAAAAAATTTTTCAGTATCAGTTGACAGAATCATATGATTTTGTATTTTTTGTATATATTGTGAATTATATTTATAGATTTATATATATTTAACCAAACTTGTATTCTGGAATGAACCCAACCTGGTCATAGTGCATGATTTTTTTGATGTATCCTGTTTTTTTGATATATACTATTTACTAAAGGTTTGTTGAGAATATTTGCATCTCAGTTCATCAATGAAATTGGCCTCTAATTTTCTTTTTTCTTGTTATGTCTTTATTTGATTTTTGGATCAGTGTGATGTTGGCTTCACAGGAGTTTAGAAGTGCCACTTCTGCAGATTGGGTGAGTTCTATATGTAGACCTGCTAGGCAGAAGGAGGCCTAGAAGTGTTCCTTTCACTATTTTGTATAATAATTTAAAGAGTATTGGTGTCAATTATTCTTTGGATATCTGATAGAATTTTGTCCTGTATCCATCTGGTCCTGGGCTTTGCTTTGTAGGGAGTTTAATAATTCTTGCTTTTACTTCATCAGTTATTACAGGACTATTTAAATCAATTCTTCATCTTTTAACTTTGGTGTGTTGTTTAGGTTTAGAAATTTCCCCTTTCCCCAACCTGCCACCCGGGACCCACGCAGTCCAACTGGGACTCACTAGGACCCAGGTAAACTTCTCCCCCGCCCAACTCCAGAACCCCCAGGCAGCCCAAGGGACCCAGCTCCTCCCACCAGCCAGCCAGGGCCCGAGCTACGTGGTGCGGGGGAGGACCACATTCTCCCGGGACAACCCCCAGCTCCCCAGGTTATTTAGCGCCCTGCTGCCACCATCATCCTCCCTTTCCCCAACCCACAAGGACTCACCACAACCCAAGTAAGCTCCGCGCCCACCCAACCCCAAAACATCAGGCCAAATAATTCAGTTCAGTAAAAAACGCACAGAAATGGAAAGATCTCAAGAGTTAAAGCAATGCCCAAGCCAAAGAGAAACAACACCCAAGTAAACAATTCTCCCACTGAAGGAATTAATGCCATAATGAAAGACTCCAACCAGAACAAACCCACGCAAAGTGACCAAGAAAGCCTGATGCAGGGTAACGACTTTTGAAAACATGATCATTACCGTGTTCAATACTATGAAAGAGGAAATCCTGGAGGAATTAAATAACCGCATCAATTGAAGAGGAAAACAACAGACACTTGGAGGAGTTGAGAAAAACAGTTCAAGAAACAAAAACAAACATAGAGCAGTTAAAACAGACTCAAGCAGAGTTAAAAACTGAACTAAAAGACAAGTTATCTTCAACCCAGATCTACACAGAGTCTTATCAGCAGAACTAATGAAGCAGAAAACAGAATTTCAGACCTTGAAGACAAAGTAGGAGTATTAACCAGCTCAATGGAAGAGGTTGTTAAAGCCAAAAAGATACTTGAGAGAAATATTCAAGAGTTATGGGACACCCTGAAGAAGTCTAACATGCGTATCCATGGAATACCAGAGCAAGAATCTCAAAATAACACAACTGAGGAAATTTTTTCACATGATCATCAGGAAAACTTTCCTCATCTAAAAAAGGAGAGGCCCATACAAATACAAGAGGCATTCCGCACCCCAAACAGATATGACCAAAATAGAAACTCAACACGGCAAATAATAGTTTAAACACCACACATTCAAGATAAAGAAATGGTGCTGAGAGCATCAAGGAAAAAAACAAGTCACTTTTAAAGGTAAACCTATTAAAATAACAAATGACTTCTCAGTCGAAACAGTAAAAGCAACAAGAGCTTGGAGAGACATACTTCAAGTATTGAACGAGCAAAAATGTCAACCCAGGCTGATATACCTTGCAAAACTATCCATCATGATCAAGGGAGAAAGAAAAATCTTCCAGCACAAAGACAACTTGAAGGGATACATGTCCACCAAACTAGGTCTTCAAAAAAATGCTAGAAATGATACTCAAGCTTGAAGAAAAAAACAGGCATATCCAGGAGAACAGAAGGGAAGTATAATACTACCAAAATGTAAAGGTGTAACGATACACCTACAAAAGCCACTAAACATAATAAATGTCCTGAATTAAAAGTAGTTTCTCCATTAAAACATTAAATGTCAATGGTATTAACTCACCGATTAATGACACAGACCACAAACTTGGATTAAAAAACACAATCCATCAATTTGCTGCGTGCAGAAAACTCGTCTCACCACAAAAGATAGGCACATCCTAAAAATGAAAGGTTGGTCCAAAATTCTGCAAGTTAATGGAACCAAGAAACAGGCAGGGGTAGCCATTATGCTGTCAGACAAAGTGAACTTCAAACCAAAAAAAATCATAAGAGACACAGATGGATGCTACATTTTAGTCACAAGTACAATTCACCAGGAAGACTTCACAATACTGAACAAACAGGCACCCAATATGGGCCCCTCCACATTCATTAAGAAAATCCTATAGCTTCTAAAGTGAGAAATCAACCCCCAAATAATAATTCTTATGGATTTCCATACTGCCCTCTCAATATGGGATAGATCAAAAGGTCAAAACTTAACAGGGACACATCGGAACTTAATCAAACCCTTAAAGAAATGGACCTTACAGATCTCTATTGAACCTTTCATCCACGCACTAGAGAATACACATTTTTCTCAGCAGCACATGGAACTTTCTCCAAAATAGGTCACATATTGGGCCACAAATCGAATCTCCACATACACAGGAAAGATGAAATTGTAGCCTGTCCCCTATCAGACCACCATGGACTAAAGCTGGACATCCACAATACAACAAATAACAGAAAATACACTAACTCCTGGAAACTTGACACTAAGATGCTGAATGAGAACTGGATTCAGGAAGAAATTAAAAAGGAAATTCAAGATTTCCTGAAAGTGAATGAAAATGAAAATACAACTTATCAAAATCTCTGGGACAAAATGAAAGCTGTCCTGAGAGGTAAGTTCATAGCTCTTAATGCCTACATCAAAAAAATGGAAACATCAGAAATAAACAACTTAACAATGCAGCTTAAAACTTTAGAGAAATTAGAGCAAATTGATGCTAAAAGTAGTAGCAGAGAGGAGATTAGCAAAATTAGGGGAGAAATATCTGGAATCGAGATTAAGAAAATGATAGAAAAAGTCAAACAGTCAAAAAGCTGGTTCTTTGAAAAAATCAATAAGTTTGATACACCCCTAGCTAAATTAACCAAAAGCAAGAGAGAGAAAACCTAAATTAAAAAAATTAGAAATGAACATGGAGTTATCACTACTGATACCCAGGAAATCCAGAGAATTATAACATCATATTTCAAAAACTTATACTCTGTGAAATTTGACAACACAAAAGAGATGGATGAATTCTTAAGTAAACACAACTTACCTAAATTGAATCAGGAAGTTGTGAATTATTTAAATAATCCTATAACATTTGAGGAAATCAAAGAAGTAATCTCGAATCTTCCCACCAAAAAATGTCCTGTACCAGATGGATTCAGCACAGAGTTCTACCAGACATTTAAGGAGTTAATATCACCATTATTCCTTAAACGGTTCCAACAAATAGCAAAGCAAGGAACACTACCAAATTCCTTCTATGAAGCTAATGTCATTTTAATCCCAAAACCTAATAAATATGAACTTAAAAAGAAAACTATAGGCCAATCTCTCTGATGAACACAGATGCAATGATTCTCTACAAAGTCTTAGCAAATCGGATTCAAAAACATATCAAAAAGATCATTTACGGGAACAAGTTAGGCTCTATCCCCAGCACACAAGGTTGGTTCAACATACGCAAATCAATAAATGTAAATCATCATATAAACCAGTCCAATGTCAAAGACCACATGATACTCTTGATAGATGCAGAAAAAGCCTTTGACAAGATCCAACAGCCTTTTGTGATCAAAACGCTAGAGACAGTAGGAATGGAAGGAACCTTTATCAATATAATAAAACCTAAGCCAACAGCCAGGATGATACTCAATGGGGAAAAACTGGAAGCATTCCTACTTCTATCAGGAACTAGACAAGGCTGTCCACTGTCATCACTTCTATTCAACATTGTACTTGAAGTATTAGCTGAAGCCATAAGACAAGAAAGGGACATAAAAGGGATTCAAATCGGCAAGGAAGAAGTCAAGCTATCCCTATTTGCAGATGGCATGATCTTATACCTGAGGGATCCCAAAACCTCCACCAGTAGCTCCTGGAACTAATTGAGAAGTTCAGCAGGAAGACAGGATACAAAATAAATGTACAAAAATCAGTGGCCTTCCTATATGCCCAGAATGAAAGAAGTGAAAAAGCCTTGAGAGAAACAATCCCGTTTACTATAGCCCCTAAAAAAATGAAATACCTTGGTATAAACCTAACCAAGGAAGTAAGAAACCTTTACAATGAAAACTTTAAAACCCTAAAGAAAGAAATTGCAGAAGACATCAGAAGGTGGAAAGACCTCCCATGTTCCTGGATTGGCAGAATCAACATCGTAAAAATGACCATCCTACCAAAGGTAATATACAAATTCAATGCTATACCAATTAAAATCTCAAAGCAATTCTTTAAAGAAGTTGACCAAACAATCTCAAAATTCATATGGAGGCACAAAACACCCAGGATAGCAAAGACAATCCTGAGTAACAAAAACACTGCTAGAGGTATCACCATACCAAACCTTAGTCTATACTACAAATCCATAGTTGTAAAAACAGCCTGGTACTGGCTCCAAAATAGACACGCAGATCAATGGATAAGGGTTGAAGACCCAGAAATAAGCCCACAAAATTACAGCAATTTGGTCTTTGACAAAGCGGCCCAAAAAATCCAATGGAAAAAGAACAGTATCTTCAACAAATGGTGCTGGCAAAACTGTATCTCCACATGCAGAAGATTAAACTAGACCCGTACTTGTCACCATGTACAAGACTTAATTCCAAATGGATCAAGGACATCAATATAAGGCCAGACACTATAAAAACCATAGGTGAAAGGATAGGGAACTCCCTCGAGATGATTGGGCTAGGCCAACAATTCCTAAACAGACATCCAATAGCTAAGTCACTGCTACCAACTCTCAACAGTTGGGATCTTGTGAAATTACAGAGCTTCTGTTCAGATAAAGAGGTTGTAACACGAGCTCAAAGGCAACCCACAGAGTGGTAGAAAATCTTCACTAACCACATATCTGATAGAGCTCTACTATCCAGAGTGTACAAAGAACTTAGAAAACTAAACACCAAGGAAACCAATGGCACTATTAAAAAATGGGCCCTGGAACTTAAAAGAAACTTTACCAGAGATGAAATTAAAATTTCTAACAAATATCTTAAAAAATGTTCCACATCCTAAGCCATCAAAGAAATGCAAATCAAAACTTCCCTGAGATATCATCCTACCCCAGTCAGGATGGCAAAAATCCACAATACAAACAACAACATATGCTGGAGAGGATGTGGAGAGAGGGGAACTCTACTACATTGCTGGTGGGAATGCAGGCTCACACAGCCACTCTGGTGAGCCATCTGGAGATTCTTAAAGAAATTAAAGATTGAAATGCCATATGACCCTGCTATCCCACTTTTGGGAATAACATCAAAATTCACCTCAATAGCACAAGCACGACCATGTTCATAACAGTACTGTTTACAATAGCAAAGTTATGGAATCAACCTAAATGTGCAACAGTTGACTAGTGGATAAGGAAAATGTGGTACTTTTATACAATGGAGTACTACTCATCCATCAAAAATGATGAATTAGTAGCTGGAGAAGTGGCTCAGGGGTTAAACCTCTGCCTCACAGGCAGAAGGTCCTGAGTTCAGATCCTAGATCCCACATATAGATGACAGGCAGAAGCGGGGAGCTGCCTGCTTTTCTGGTCCTGGGAGGGCGGAGCCTGTGAATCCCAGGGCAGAGTAAACGAGGAGGGAGAAGCAGTCCATGGTGGTTCCCGAATTCGTCTGTGGTTCTACATACACACACACACACACACACACACACACACACACACACACACTGCACACACACACACACAAAAACACACACAATTGAATAAATAAATAATAAATTAATTAACAAAATGATGAATTAATGGAATTTGCTGGGAAGTGGATGAAATTAGAAAAAATTATAGTGAGTGACGTATCCCAAACGCAGAAAATTAAGTGATGTATATACTCCCTAATAGGTGGCTCCTAGTACCAAACCCACTTAGAGACGCAAAGATAAATCTCGGTAATAACTACAGTATTGCTAAGATTATGAACAGGAGGGATGGGGAAGGAGGGACACACCAGTAACAAGGAGAGAGGGGACCATGTTACAGCAGAGAAAATAGGCCTCCATCAAGGACTGCAAGTAAGTAATGAGACATCTGGTTAAGTTCACAGACTTTCCTTCCTGATCATTTACAACTGATGGGGTATGATCTTACCAGAATGGGAGGGCATATAGTCTGGCAGATAGAAAGTAACCATTTCGCTAATGGGTGCTTGACCCCTCTCTCACCGCGGTTTCCTACTTTTATTACATGTACCTTTTAATATACTCTAATTTAACAGGTTTTTATCTCTAGCCAGGGGGTGATATCCAATACCCATCAGGATGGAGTGAAGGGCATTGCAGGAGCAGCAAAACTGAAAAAAATAAATCAACAAACCATAATCCAGTACATCAGAGACTCTATTATCAACCATCTGGAACTAGGCCAACCTAATCTCCCCGCATCCTGAAGCTCAGGGAAATTTGCGGAAGAGGGGGCGGTAAGATTGTAAGAACACAAGGATGGGAGTAGTAATGCTATGCAAGATACTACACACAAGTTAGGGCCGAAGCAATCACATTTGGACTTTGCATGCCCTGCGCAATATCCAACACACTATTGACCCCCACAAAGTCTAGCGTTTGCTAAAGGCACTAGGATCCTTGGAGGCAAGGGATTGACAGCCACAGTAGTGTTCCCATGCTTAAAGGGAACACAGGAAACGTATCTGGGTAAATGCCACTGGGTGCTTGCACCTCATCGGAGAGGAGGATCCAGAGGAGAGTTTGGCATGCTCATTAAAGGATGCTCTGGGGTTGGGAGGGTGAGGCACTGAAGGATGGGGAGGAAAGGGGGAAGGAAAGTGGTACAGGGGGTTAGGGGGTGGAGGGAGGGAAGGGACCAGTGTACCTGTTAAGTTTGTATGAGTGCAAATAAAAATAAATAAAAAAAGGAAAAAAAAAGAAATTCACCTATTTCTTTGTGATCATCAAACTTAGTGGTGTATAATTTTTAATGTATGATCTTATGATTTTCTGAATTTTCTTGATAGCTCCATTTTTTTATCTCTAATTTTATTAATTTGGGTTTCCTCTTTTTTGGTTTTGGTTAATTTGGCTAAGAGTTTGTCAAGTCTTATTCAGTTTTCATTTGACTGATTTCTTTGTATTTTTTCTTTGTCCTAATTTCATTTATTTCTCCTCTGAACCTGGTAATCTCTGCACATCTACTTCCTTTGGGTTGGTTTGTTTTTGTTTCTTTAAAGCTTTAAGCTGTATTTTTAGGTTGTTTACCTGTGTGTGATATTTTCATTCTTTTTTATGTAGGCATTGAGTGCTATGAATTTTCCTCTTAGGGCTGCCTTCCTTGTATCCCAGAAGTTTTGACATGTAATATTTCCATTATTGTAGAGTTCTAAGAATTTTTCTGTTTTTACTTCTGTTGAGACTCATTTTTCATTCAGGAGCATATTGTTGAGTTTCCATGAGTTTTTGTGCTTTCTGCTGCTTACCTTGTTATAGATGTCCATCATTATTCCCTGGTGGCTGTAGAGTACAGAAATTGATTTTCTTGCATTTGTGAAGGCTTGCTTTGTGGAACGGTATATGATCTATTTTGGAGAATGTTCCATGACTTCTACAAAAATGTATATTCCTTATTGTTAGGATGGAATATTTGGTATATGTCTATCAAGTCTATTTAGTTTAATTCCAGTGTGTCTGTGTTCAATATTTGGCCTGTTGTACATGGGTGAGTGTGACTTGTTGAAATCCCCTGCTATTAGCTAATTGTTTTTATATGTGGTACTGCTTGTTTAATGAATGTGTGTGGGTCTATGTTTAGAGCATGTATGTTTAGAATCGTGAGTTCTTCTTGATGTGCTGATCTTTTAATGAGTATATAGTATATTTTTGGATCTTTTATGATTTGTTTAAGTTTGAAGTCGGTTTTATCAAACAGTAGGGTGGCTACTCCTGCTTGTTTCTTAGCTCCATTTACTTGGAGTGTCTTCCACCATCCTTTAGGCCTGAGATAGTACGTGTCTTTAAAGAAAGGTGTGTTTCTTTGAGGCAGCACATTGATGGGCTGTGGTTTTTAAGCCATGCTGCTAATTTATGTCTTTTGACTGGGAAGAGGATCACATTGTTGTTTAAAGTTATAAATGTGAAGTTTTTGTTGACTCCTGTCATTTTTTGAGTAGATTTTTTTTATTTTATTATTATTTGTGTGTGTTGGCAATCCCCTGCCTGTTCATTTTATCAGCATTATTATATTCCTATATCTTCTTGAGTGTGATTTTCTTCTCTCTTGAGAATTTTTTCTGTTTTTTTTTTTTTTTTTTTTTTTTTTGCACTCCTGGTTTGGTAGATAAGAAGAGCTTTAGTTTATTTTTATCTGGAAATAGTTTTCTTTCTCCTTCAAGCATAACTGATAGCCTAACTGGATATAGCAGCCTGGGTTGACATCTATGATCTTTCATGACTTGAAGAATGGTTTTCCAAGCTTATCTGAATTTCACTGTTTTTATTGAGCAGTTAACTTATATTCCAATAGGTTTGCCTTTAAATGTGACTTGGTTTTTCTCTATTGTAGCTCTCAGAACAATTGCTTTGTTTTGTACCTGAGATATTGTTGTTATTATTTGCCTTGTAGTGCTCCTATTCTAGTCATATCTGGATGGCATGCAATATACATCTTGCATTTGTATGTGGTGCTTTTCTTTAGATGTGGGAAGTTTTCATTTATGAATGACTGAAAGATCTGTGCTGGGATTTTTTTTTCTTTGGTTTCTTGTATTGGGATTCCATGAATGAGTAAGTTAGGCTTTTTATAGTATCCAATAATTCTGGAATTCCTTTCTTTTTTTTTTTAGACTTTTCAAGTACCATTCATTGAATGGTCCCATTCTGTCAGCTTATCTTCCAAATCTGATAGTTTGTCTTCTGCTTGATCTATTCTGTGTGTGATACTCTCTACTGGGTTTTCAATTCAGTTAGTTTCAATTTGAATTCCTGCTGAATTTCAATTTGGCATTTTTTTACTCTGTTCTAAACTTGTTTTTGTTTCCTTTGTTTTCTTTTTCATCTCAGTTATTTTTATTATTTTCTTATTCGTATAAGGTCATATGCCTATTTCTTCTTTGAATTCTTCACATTCCACTTGTCATTCATCATGCTCCTTTTCCAAAAGTTTCACAAAAGTTATTGATCATGTCAATAACATGTCTATGAAAGATATTATCCTCAGTATTGCTTTCCTGACTTTTATCCATGAGGTTGTTCTAATTAGAATCTGTAGGATGAGGGCTACTGACTTTTGTTAGAGACATGTTTTCTTGCTGTTTGTGCATTTTGTGATTTGATGATGTGAATTGCCATTTTTTTCTGCAAGTTTGTGTCTGCTTTTATTTCTAGTTGTTTTTGGCCTTCTGGAGTCAAATGAGGTTGGATGATTTTTGGTTGTTGTTGGGAAAGCTTTTCTAGACATGGATGGGATCTACTGGTTGTGTGAAGCCCCTGAATTCACAGGTGGGGTTCCTTCCTAGGGCTCTGGGTGGGGTCCATTCTTGGGTTTCTGGGTCAAGCTGGTGGTGCATGGTCTGACTCCACGTGTTCAGCACCTACCTTATCTGGGACTTGGGGTCCCTTCCTGGGTCAAATTAATTTTTAGAAAAGTGATAAAAATACTTTTCGAAGAACTGTTTGACTTATAGTTACCAAAATAAAATTAAGCTTTAAATTAAAAAAAAAGATTAGAAAGAAATATGTTACATTTCAAATGTGACAACTACGGTTTAAAATGCAAATCAGGGCTAGAGAAATGGCTCAGGAGTTGAGCCTCTGCCTTGTAAGAAACTCCTGAATTTGGACCCAGAATTTCACGCATAAAATGCTAGACTGAAATGGCAGTGACCTATACTTCTGGTCCAATATAAATCCGCATTGGGTACTTTGAAAAAACACAAACATTCTGACTGTAGCACTTTTTTTTTTCTTTAGATGATTTAACCTTATCTTGAATAAATGCATAAAATTGGGATTAAAAAACACTAGAAAAAAGTTTTTCTTAAAACCTTACCATGAAAATACCTAAAAAGTTTGGAGGAGCCTAAGTGATTGCAGTTCAGTAGTGAAGTTTTGACTAAAACTCCAGAGCAAAGCAAATAGGAGGTAAAAGCAATTCAGGGTTTTTTCTGAAGGGTCTCTACACGTACATACAGTGCCCTCTGATACACAGAAACAAAAATAATACAAACGCATAAAAATATAAAATAAAATAAAATTCCAATCAATTATAGGAGTTAAGTAGTGGAGAGAAAATGAACAATCCAAAATAACCATAGGAACAAATGACAAAGATGAAGATGATGGTTGTTAGTGCATTCAGGACGTTGCCATCCAACACCAGAGGCTGAATGGTTTATAAACAGATCACTTTGCACAGCCTTACATGGAAACACACAACTGGGCTCTGTGTCTGACAGCCCATCATTCATCATGAGCACTATCTATCACAGTTGTTGAAAATTCTGGGAAAACTTTCTTAATATTCAAATCTGCTCTCCAATATAAATCCGCATTGGGTACTTTGAAAAAACACAAACATTCTGACTGTAGCACTTTTTTTTTTCTTTAGATGATTTAACTTTATCTTGAATAAATGCATAAAATTGGGATTAAAAAACACTAGAAAAAAGTTTTTCTTAAAACCTTACCATGAAAATACCTAAAAAGTTTGGAGGAGCCTAAGTGATTGCAGTTCAGTAGTGAAGTTTTGACTAAAGTGCAATTGTGCCACAGCTCCTGAAAAGCTAAACAGAAAGGATCCTCACTAATATTTACAGGTACATGCATGATTTTGCCCATTATTATTTGAATATGGATTTTAAAAAGCTATGTATTAATGTTTACATATGTAAAAGCAATGATACCAATTAATATTTCCTTGCAGGTTCTCTGATGAATGTGATGCCATGGGACATATTCTTCTGTATTATGTCTAAAAGACAACTTTTGGACAATTTCCAAAAACGTTTGATGTCAAGTCTGAGCTGGAAGTACTCCCTTACAGTACCCGTAGTTGAGAGACTGAGGCATAAGGATTAGAGAATAATGAACCTGGACTCAATGGTAAGTTTAAGTAAGCCAGAAAACTTAGCCACAACTTGACAGAAAAAAATGATCTTCTGTTAATGAAAGCTCAACACCTAACCACAGTCCTAACCTTAAAAATAATCTAAGGTCTAAAACAAGACTGAGACATAGGCTGAGTTTATAGCTAAACTGTTGACCTAACCATTGCTATATTAACTTAAACTATAATACTATCTCTAGTCCTACAAATACTTGACTGTAGACCAATCCTTGAAACAAGTTATGACCCTGATCATTACTATGACTTATGTCCTAAGATTAATCAAAGAATTATTAATAATCTATGCAGAAATAGTAGTGTCATTCAGATTCCTGAGTGTAATCTTAAACAAACCCTAGCCTAGAAAAGGTTCTACACTTTACACAAGCCCAAATACTGACATACTTCTAAAAATAGCTATAACTCTGATCCAAACAAATCCAAAACATGCATTTATTATTTATTCTAAATTTGGCCCTATCCATTACCCTAATCCTAATCCTAATCTCAGAAATTCCTTAACACTAATAGTAGCATAACATCTAATACAAGCATAATAGGATTAGTCCTAATTTTAAACATAACTCTAGCTCTAATACAGGACTTACATATGAGTATATAATTATATATATGTGTATATGTAGTATATATATATATGCATATGAATTTAACTTTACCAATTATCCCTCGCCTAACATTAAACCTCTCCCAATCTTTAAACCTACACATAGCTCCAAACCTAATGGAAGTCAGAGACAAAGTCATATCCCTGATCACCACCATTATCTCTTACCCCACCTTTATTCCCAGACATATTATCAGTCTATACACAATCCCAGACCTAGAACTGATCCTAGATGAAGATCTACATTTGACCCATGAACTATACATAGCCATAACTGTAACCTTAACCCTAACACAAGTACTAATGCTACATTATCTATCCTAAAAATAGCCTTAAATATTTCCCTAATCATAACTCTAACCCATTTGCATTAGTCATAGTTATCTATATATCTATCTATATAACATCCAATGTAAGTCACACACTTAGACTAACTCTTAACATTAACTATACCCTTAGATATAACAAGAGACAAATATGTAGGATGAATGTATACATAAACTATAGATGTACTCATTTCCCAATACCTAACTCTAACCTAAGCTTTATCAACATATGTCTATATCCAACATTAGTCCAAGATGAACTGTCCACATACACACAAACAGTAGCCATAGCCCTAATTCCAACTCTAACCCTAGCATTACTAGACAGAGTTCTGTATTGGACACAAGCCCTATAGCTACAGGTATCCCATAAGCATAACTGTAACACTAGCCCTAACATGACAATAAACAGAAAAAGATTATCCTAAATCTAACCCTATTCATTTCCCTAATACTAACCCTAACCTTAGGCCTAGCCCTAATTCCAGATATAACATCTAATACAAGCCTAACACTTAAACCCAATCTTAACTCATTGGCCATACTACTAAACCTTACACAGGACTGAGATTTAAGATTAGTCAACAAATGATCTTTTAGCTTATGCTTTGCCTGATTCCTAGTCTATGAATAGCTCCAAACCTAATACAATCCTGAAACCAAGTTGAAACCTAGACCGACACTATATCTGTCACAATAACATTAGTATGAAACCTACTATCCCATCTATAGCCTTAATCCTAGTGCAAACTTTGGCCAAGGTCCTAGTCAAAACTCTGTATTTGTTTCATACAAACCCTACACCTAGCCACATCCCTAAATATAATTGTAAGACAATTTGAAACACAGTCACATGATTGTCCCTGTCCCTATCCTTTCACCAATCCATCCCTCTCCCTTCTACCCTCTTGCCTATCTGCTTATGTGGGCCCCAGGGTTCTCTTTAGTTTGTTTGCATTAGTATGGACTCATGACTGTTGCAGATTATTGTTTCCTTTCTTGGTTAGACCACTGATAGGGGCAGTCTCCTTAACCTGTCTAGTGCTAGCTTCTAAGAGTCCACCTTTATTTCATTATTTCTCCTGAGTTCCTCACTGGTCTATGGTGATATGTTGTTAAGTTAGTGTCTTGTTTTGGGATTCAGCCCTTTTCTTTTCTAAAGATAAAATTAGAGACATTTAGATGGAGGTTTACTGTCTTGGTGTTTGTGGTTATTTCTGAGCCATGTCTTAAATCTTACACATAGCTCCAAGTCAAATCCAAGCATGAGACAAAGTCATAAGCCTTACTAGCACCATGACTGTTAACCTACATTAGACTAAGAGTTTAGCCCTCTCCATTGCCTTAGTACTAACCCTAACACTAGCCTTAATCCGATTCCTAGACAGGGCTTTATAGTCTATACAATCCCTAAACAGAGCCATATACCTAAACATAGCTGTATTTCTATCCAAACCAGAGACCCCTGATCCATATTTATCCTAATTGTAGCTCTTTCTATTTATGTAATTTTAAACCTAATGCTAGGTTTAACTCTGAACGTAGACAGAGCATAACATCAAATGTATCTGAAAGCTAGACTTATTCCTAATATTAACCATATCCTTATACTTAACACAGTACTGAGACATAGTATCAGAGTGCATATGAACTATAGACCTATTCCTAGCCATATCCTTAATCCTAACACTACCCTATCTCTAATCTTGCACATAGTTACAAGCTTGACTCAAGCCTGATGCTAAATCATAACCTGGACTATTACTATATCTGTAATCCTAAAATTAGTCTGAGATCTTGTATCTGTCTATACATTAAACAGTAACAAAATCCATAGCCCTAATCCTAACCTTAACCCTAGCTGTATAATTAAGGCCCTATATTTGACACACTAAAGTAAAAGTAATCATATCTGTAACACCAATCTTCGTTCTAAGGCAATTATTTATAACAACTATAGCCACATCATTTCTTTGATCCTATCCCTAACCCTAAGTATAATTTAAGATGCAAGCCTGACATAGAGCTTTAGTTATAACCTTAATAATAACTGCAACCTTAAAAATTAGACTATGATGTAAGATGAGTTTATATATGAATGATAAAACTACAAATTGCTAGCTCTAATCCTAGACAGACCTCTGATCCAAAACATAGCTCAATGTCTGGACAAAGAAGGAAACAAAGTTGGAGCCCTGACCATCACCATAGCTCTCAACCTAACATTAATCTGAGACTTACTATCCATTTATATCCAAACCATAGTCCCATCCATATCTCTAATTCTAACCCTAACTTTAACTGTAGATCTAATCTTTGTCAGGCTTTATATGTGAATCAAAATCTACACTTAAGCATACCAACAAATATATTAGCAATAAGCCTAACATAAGTCCTATAACCAATTTGATTATTTATTTTAGCCGTAGAACTATGTAGTTTAATCCTAACATTATTCTTTTGCCTATCCTTAACCTTACACATAGCATGACACAAAACACAAGCTGCATTCCTATGCTTACTCCTAACTTTAAAGATAAAGTACTGAAACAAGACAGAGAGAGAGATGTATGATGTCTCTATACATGGTCAGTAGACTTATCAATTTTACATGTTCTAACCCTAACTAAACCTATTACTAATCTAAAAAATGGTCCCAATACTGAGAAAGCCTGAGACCAAGTCATACCTGTGACTATAACCATATCTCTCACATTAATATTAGTCTGAGGCTTACTATGCTTCTATATATAAATTGTAGTGTATCCATAATTCTTTTTTTTAAATTATTTATTCAATTGTGTGTGTGTGTGCGCACACGTGTGTATGTGTGTGTGTGTGTGTGTGTGTGTGTGTGTGTGTGTAGAACCAGGGGCGAATTCGGGAACCACCATGGTCGCCTCCACCTCCTCCTTGTTTACTTACTCTGCCCCGGGATTCACAGGCTCCGCCCTACCAGGACCAGAAAAGCAGGTCATCGCCGCTTCTGCCCGGCATCTATAGGTGGGGTCTAGGATCCAAACTCAGGACCTTCTGCCTGTAAGGCAGAGGCTTAACCCCTGAGCCATCTTTCCAGCCCCTGCAATCCATAATTCTAATCATAACCTTAACCCTAACCATAGACCTTAATCTTACTGAAGGTTTTGTGTTTAACAAGGAATTACACTTAATCCTACCACTAAACATAATAATAATCATATAACTAATACGACCCTAGACCTAAGATCAATTTCTTATAATAATCATATTACACATAAGTACACATACTTTCAAGCATGACATAAACCTGCAAACAAGTCATAGCCTTTACCATTACGATAGCCTGCAACTTGTCATCTTTCTATGCACAAAACATAAATCCATGAATGACACCAACCCTAACCTTAGCTTTAAATCACAAGGATCTGTGGTTGACATAGCTCTTTCCTCATTTCTAAATCTAACTGTAATTCTAACCTAAACACAGGACCTACACATACAATGATAATTAAAAAGTTATTTATGTATAAAGTTGTACAGCTTGAGTTTGATTTCTGGAATGGTGGAAGGAAAGAATGGATTTCTTAGCTGTCCTCTGACCTTTATATACCTGTCTCTCTCTTTCTATCTTTCGCTCTCTCTCTCTCTCTCTCTCCATGCTTAATGATATTCTTGATATTCTTTCTCTATTAAATAAATACATAAAAATACATATTCAAGGGGCTGGAAAACATGAATTAAGGGTTAAATCTTTGCCTACTAAACAAAAGAGACAGAGTTCAGATCCCAGAACCCACAGGAAAAAAATAAAAGAATAGTGGCATAAATGACTGCAGCCTATACTTCTGCACCTAGACTACTGAGGGTGGGAAACCTTAGACCAAATCAATAAAGATGTGGAATAATCCTGGATAATTCCTGAGGTTACGCTTGGGTCTCCACAGACACACACACTGTCTACTTCTACATACTTCCTCATACATCTACACATACACACATACACCTGCACAGGACATATATACAAACACACATACACCGGCACAGGACATATATATACACACACATACACTTGCACAGGACATACACACACACACACATACACACACATGCACACACATGCACAAACACACACACATACACATAGTTATAGAACTTGTTAAAATTGAACAGCATTTTTTTTAAAATTCAAGAAATATATACCTGGTCTTTGTAGAGACTTGCTGAAAGAAGACATCTCATAGGTTGGGGGCGGGGCCTTAGATGGGTTAACCCCATCTTGCTTCTGTTGGCAGTGTGCTCTTGCAGTTTGCAGTTTGCTCTCTCAGACTCCATGATGTCTGCAGTGACTTGGGCCACCTCCAGTTTCTGCTGCCTGCCATGTCTTCTCCATCATTATGGACTGTATTTTCTCCCCAGAACCATAAATTTAATAAATATTCTTCTCAGCGTAAGAAAGAGTAACTGTGACAACTGGTATCTCCAGTATCACAGTATATGACTTTATGATCATAGAACTCCCATCCTGGAGATCTGTGTTTCTATTATCAAAGAAACAGTAAATTTTTTTGGCAGTGTTAAAAAGAAGCACACAGTAAATAAGTTATATCTTTAGTATGTTATTATTAACTGTTTGTTTACTTTTGTAGATCTAAAATCTTGTTGCATTTGTTTAACTTTATTTCATCATGTGTTTATTTTAGTAGAATTTTACCCGAGACACTGATGTGTTTTGTTTTTGCCTGACAGATTTATTGTTATGTATTTCCCTTTGAAATATTTTTTATGAAAAACCTCTTTGAAACCATATAAACTGTTCAGCTCTTTTCCTTCTTTTTTAATCATTTAGAGCTTTACTATTATATTTCTATTTTTCTTTACAGAGAAACAGAGTCAAGGAGACATGCAGAAATAAAGAGATGAGACAAAAAAAGAGGCTGGGTTTGCTGTTCCTCCTACTAATTGTACCCAGACTGGGAATAGATCTTGTACTGTCTGCTCACCTTGACTAAGTGAGATCTTTCCTCAATCTGCTGGCTTAAAGTTTTATTTTCTTCTTCAAACATACCCACAGCCATCAGAATCCTTGTTATGATATTTCTGAGCCAATCTCTTAGATCTGATGGTAATAGATTATTCTACACTATTAACTTGATTGATGAATTTTTATTTGTATGTTACATTTTCCTTTGTTTTGTCTTCCTTAGCCTTTGCTGCTTTTCTACATCTGATCCTGGTTACATTCATTTTTGGTTTATTATACCCATAACCCATTTTCTCACATTAGTTTCAGCACTGGATTTCTATCATTTGTGTTGTTGATATTATAAATTCACTTTCAACGGATCTCAAATAACTTCCCCCATTAAAAATAAAAAAGTTAATTTTGTGATTACAATTGTCTTGTTACCTATTTCTTCAGTTAGACATTACCTTGAGAATGTTTAATTGCTGTTGAAGTTTAACTCACATTTGCCATTTATATTTTGATCACTTCTCTTGGACATCAAAATTATTTCAGGCATCCAGTCCCAATTTTCTCCATTTAAGTACAAACTTTAAAATATTGTTGCAATCATTTTCAACTTTTATGTTAATCTATAATGTGATAGATGGCATGTGTTCATGATGAAGATGTACATACAGACTGTGAAATCTTTTCCTATGTCTGAATTTTCTGCTCTGGTAAAAAAAATTCTTTCTTTATCACTTCTTTTTAATTTTTACCTAGTTTCACAACCATAATATCTAATTATCCCTGCCCCAGTCCTTCCCAGCTGCCCTCCTAAACTGTCTTCCCCATTCCCTCTCTCTCTCCCCTTCCTTCTTCAGTCTATCCTACACCTTCCCAGCCTCTTGTCTGTCTGTTTCTATGGTGTCTAGATTTCCCACTGGATGGTCTGCTCTAGTGGGTATTCAGGTCTCTGTGGCAGACCAAGCACCCATCCTTTGGCAGACTCAGTGATAGGGAGCTCCCCTTCACTTGTAAAACCCAATCCCCTATGGTTCCCACTACATATAATTTTTGTTCCTAGATTATGGGGCACGCTGGTATGTCAGTCACTATTGAGATCTTCTAAAGAAAGCTTTCATGTTGGTGAATTCCTGGATGCCAGCAGTCCTCCCTTGAGTGGAATGTCTTGTCCAATAGTGGTTCTTCCCATTATTAGATTCTTATGATCTTAATGCCCCCTCTTCCACAAGGTTCCTTGAGCCTTAGGACAGGGAGAGATTTGTTGGTTTGATTTTGGGTAAACATTGCAGGGTTTCAAGTACTCTGCATTCTTGCTGACTATTTCACTGTTCCATTGCACTAAACTGTGTCCTATTTGGGTGTTGAGATCTTTTCCTATCCAAAGACATAGTTAGAGGTGTTTAAGTAGAAGTTTACTCTTGTGTGTTTGTGGTTAGTACCTAGACATTAGATCCTGTTCATTGTCTGTTTACTCCTGGTCCACTGTTATTTAGACTGGTTTAGGTGATTACCTGGAGGCTAATCCTATCCTCTTCTCTTCCTGTTCTTCCCTCTCCTGTAAGTCTTTTCTTATAGAAAATTCTTTTCAATTTATCCATGTTCTTTTGGTTCTGCTCTGCTGGGATCTTATTTCACACACCCCCACCTGGCTTGTGCTCCTTTGTGTTAATGGGTGTTGTAAGAGTTTCTATTTGATTCCATCAAACTGATAGTTTAATGCTAGGATCCACTTATAAGGTGTTATCTTTCTGCCTTTGGGATATTTCACTCAGCATGATTTCTTCCAGCTCCATCCATTTATTCTTACATTCCATTAGTTCATCTTTCCTGATAATTGAATAATATTCCATTGTATAAGTGTGTCACATTTTAATTAACCGTTTGTCCACTGTTGAACACCTAGGTTGGTTCTATCTCTCTGCATTGTGGAAAGGATGGCTATGAACATGATTGTACATGTGACTCTGTTGCAGAATACAATATTCATTAGGAATATTTCCAGGAATGGTAAAACTGGGTCATTTAAAATTTCAATTTTCAGTATAGGTACCAACAAATTGACTTTCAAAGTGATTGTATGAGTTCACAGTCTCACCAGTATCATATGAAGGTCCCTTTCTCCCCACACCATGCCAGCATTTGTGTTTTGGATTATAGTCATGCTGACTGGAATGAGATGATATCTCAGTGTGGTTTTAATTTACATTTACCTAATGACTAAGAAGGTAGAATGTTTTTAAAAAATTTCTTAGACATTTGAATTTAGTTTTCACCTTTTCTTAACTAACACATTATTTGCCTATTTTATTTTTTTGGTAGTAAAAATAGCATCAAACCTTAAGATTTTTAAAGGAAAAAACCAATGTAACCATTTCAGTTTATTCACAAAACATTAAATGGTTTTAACTTCTACTTATTAATTTGTAGAAGATATTATGTCTGGGAATAGAGGCACATATCCTTAGTCTGAAAAACAGTTGTGCACGGAAAAGATCATTGTCATTATTCTTGATGGTGAAAATCTCCATGTTTTTGCTTTAGATTAAGACAAACACAAAGATATTCATCTATTTTATTCAAAACTGTTATAAGAATTCTAGAAAATAAAGCAAGGAGAAGAAATTATATCATATATTTAAGCATATATGTATATATGTGTATGTGTGTCTTCATAAATGAGTGTATTATGTGTGCACAAAATCTAAGGATAAAGTAAGCTTTGTAATCTCATAAGTAAGCTTAGTAGCACAATATATAAATCTATATTTTATTGATTAATTGATAATAGTAGTAATAAATTTAAATAATGACTCCAAGACATTAGCCAAATGATTGAATGATACATTTAAAGGATACATTATGAGTCCAAGCTCATTTCTGAGACTTTTCTGCACTGCCATCATTTGATGTATGGAATGTATTCAGATTCAATTAGATTGACGTTTACTTTGTTCATGGCAGTGAAATTCATTTGCAGTATCATTGTCATGTTGCCTACTGAAGCTCTAGTTCTGGAACTTCTATGCTTTTTTTTAATAGCAACCATCATTGTTTCCTACCTGTATTACTAAACCATTCAGAAGCCTTCTTAGTCCTTCTTTGATTTAACAAATTATTAGGAAAGATCTGGCTCTTAATCCCACCACTTAAAAGACTGAGTCAGCAAGGTCATGTCTGGGGAAAATAATAAGTTCTAGGAAAGATATTTCAGAAACACTTCAAAATAATAATAATACTTATATATTATATTACTATTATTTGTACTTACTATATAGAACTTTCTATACTAAGCTGTTGTAGAGCTTGGATGACTATTCAACACCTGCAGAAATAGAGAAATAAATCTGCCTTCTTATTTATATTTATTACAGTTATTTGGAGATTAAATAGATTTTTCTTGTCCTTTTCTTTGGTTTCCAATTGAACAGAACATTGTTCTAAAAATGCTGCTGAGGAGATATCCCCACAGCTTAACCATTGTCATAGCTAAGATTGTGTGTTCACACAATATTTGATTAATAGTGTTCTAAAATGTGTGAGAAATTATATTTTTCAAACAACTGTTGAGAATCTTTTTTTAATATATTCATCAACATCTGACGTTTTCTTTCAGATTACATATATTTTTGTGTTTCTAAAATATTATCTAGTATGGTTGTGATTTATTCCATATGTACTCATATAATGTAAATGGTCCTGTTCCAAAATAAATGCTGCAATATTTGTCTGATTTTGATGATAAGTTCCTTCCTAAATTCTGCTAAAATACATACACTCTTTCCTCACTAGGATTTTGAACATAGGGACTTAATTCTTCATGCTGCAAATTTCTAGAAAAGAGTCTGGCCAAGGATTTTTCTTGTATCTGTGTCTCTCTCATCAATTTCAGTCTGATGAAGAGTCCTTCAAGAGCCAGCCTCGTTCAGGGTTTGCACATATATGGTTTAATCAGAAGCTGATTTGTAAGAAACATTGAACGCAAATAGAACTCCTGCTAGTTCTGATGAGTTGTTTATCAAAACACCTTATTCTGATTTTAACATAAATTTAGTAGCAAATTATTAATAGAAAATGTGTACTAATAGAGTATTAAAAATCTACTGACAGCAGAAAAGCTGCTCCTTGAGAATCTCTCTTTAGCATAATTATATCTGCTAGTCAAACAGCAATCATTCTTATAAATCTTTTGTTAATGCGAGTTAATGTAACACTTATAAATTATGTGTAACTATAGAACCATATTTAAAACTATAGTCCTTGACCCCTTAAACTTGGAATTATACACATAGAACATTATGCATATAATGTTTATATATGATTACAAACTGACATAATTTATATTAAATCTAAATTTTGTAGACCAATCACTATTAAGAATCAGAATCTGGTGATATAACTGCACTCAGCCTTGTTTTCTTTACGTAGGGTATTAACTATGGTTAATCTCTAAAACTTTCAAAAAGTTGACTAGAAAGTTAATAATATGTGTAATTCAACAAAGACACACAGAATATGTTGAAAAGGAGCATATCAATTTTGAAGGAAACAGAGTAGACCAACTGTTATAACTATACCATTGAAGCGGAATTTCATATGGCATATGAACAAAATTCTCAGAAAGAATACTCTAAGTATGCTTTGTCTACACATGTAATTATGCTAATGGCTAGGTAATATCTGACAAGGAGCAAATGAAAGTTAATGAGTTCGATAATAAAACTCGGATTTTCTTTGGATAATTTTGAAACTCCAACCATCACTTTTCTGCCTAGCATAAGTATAATGTAAATCTAACATTCTCCAAACATATGTGGCTAACAGATCAAAGTAATACATCCATCTCCAGGAAGTTGTTTGAAAAACTTTAGTGGTGATGTTTTCTGAGCTTCATGATTTTAGTAGCAATTGTATCAGCTGCCTGCAGCAGAACTCAACAGCAACAATGCATTTAGATGATGATTTCTTCTCCATGAGTACTTGCATGATAGAATATTCTCAGAAGGTGTAGGGACATCAGGCCACCAAAAGGTAAAGTGAACAGTACCCATTTGTCACCCCTTCCCACTCTGCTCTCTCTATTAAACTGTCTTCCCTCTTTTTTCCAAGGTTTTTATAATTGCTCTATTTCTGCCATGAAGAATGAATGGTGAAGTAAACAAAATGAAAGAAAAGAATAAAAATGAAAGCTTGTGGCAAGAAAAAATAAAAAGACTGCTATGTGACCCAAATATCCAGAATTAGTATCCTTTAATAATCTCATTCACTCCTTCAGGTATAGTTTTCTGCCTGGTTCTGCATTACATAGTACTTATATTCTTTTATTTTAAGTGTGTTTCCCAGGAACGATTTTGTTTGAAAGAAAGTTCAGGTGATGACCTTTCCAATAGGTGATACCTGGAGGTATAGTAGATTCTAAAAATGAATATTTGGATACATTATGGATTAAGACACATGAATCATGATTTGTTGCCTATTTTGGTATAAATTCCCTCATAATTTGTTTTCACTTTGAGAAAAATTTACTTTTACTTAACACATACAATGCAATACCAATAATAATGATTTAGTTATGTTCTCATAAAATGAATATAAAAATAAATTAATATAAAATATTAGAAACCTGAAAGGGAGGGAGGGGGAAAGGAAGAGAAAAAGAGGGGGGGAGGCAAGGGGATCCAGGGAGGGGTGGAGAGGGAGGGGAATGGGGTACTTATCAACATTGTATGAGTGGAAGAAATAAAAAAATTAAAATATTAAAAATAAATATAAACTTCAATTTTAAATTAAATGGCTTGTATAAATTAATTTATAGTAAAAGAAACTATTAACTAAAAAATTCATGACCCTTATATCAATAGAACTGTCTATTTTGAACATAGGATAGCCAGGATACTTGGACACTATCACAGAATATTTTGTTATTTAAACTATGCTTTATACAGAGATATTTAAAAGCCATTTTAAGATTTTTTGACTGGTTTATAGTGGTAGGTGTGTGTTCTCTGCCACAGAGGATGTTATGTTAAGGATTAGTATGAAGGTGGTTGGTAACCTAGAGATTCACTCCACTCTCAATTGTCTACTGTGTCCAATTCCTATTCTTCCCTCTCTTGAAGAATTTTCTTATATAGGATCCTTTTTTTTTTTTTCCAACAGTTTACCCATGTTCTTTTGTTGTTTTTCTTTTGGGATTTTTTTGAATTTCCGCCCCCCCCCAGCTTGCGATTCTTTCTATTTTGAGGTATTGTAAGGTATTGATTGATTTTTGCTTGAATACATCACACCAATGTTTAATGCTAGGATTTACTTATAAGGGAGAACATGTAGTGTCTGTCTTTCTGCTTTAGTCCAGTTCCATCCATTTATGGGCAAATTTCATTAGTTCATCTTTCCTGACAGCTGAATAATATTCCATTGTATATATGTACCATATTGTCATTAATCATTTTCCTGCCGTGGGACATCAAGGTTAGTTCCATTTTTTTTTTTTTTTTTTTTTTTTTGCAATTGTGAAAAGTGCTGCTATGTACAAAGTAGCCTATGTGACTCTGATGAGGGATTCTTTGGGATAATTCCAAGGAGTGATATGGATAAGTTGCATGAGATTTTGATTTTTAACTCGTTTAGGTGCATCCAAATTCATCTTCAAAAGGGTTATATGAATTTACAATTACACCGCAATGTATGAAGGTTCACTTGTTGCCATGCCCACACCTGCATTTCCTATTGTTCATGTTTTGGATCATAGCCATTCTGACTAGAGTGAGATTATGTCTTAGGATGGTTTTAATTTTCATTTCCCTAGTTACTAGGGAGGAGATAGAATATTTTTAAGATGTGATAGACATATAACTTTCATCTTCTGAGAAATTTCTTTTCAGTTCAATAGTTTTCCAATTGTTATAAGCTTAATGAATAATAATCCCTGCCTCTCTCATTTCCCTCTCCTTCCCTCCCTCTTATCCCCCCTCTCTCCTTCTCTCTCTCCCTCCCTCCTCTCACCAGTTCAGCCCACATCTTCCCATCCTCCTGTTCATCTACTCTTATGATTCTCAGGGTTCCCTCTGGATCATCTGCTCTGGTGGGGGTTCAGGCTTTTGTGACAGACCAAGTGTCCTTCCTTGGGCAGATCCACTGATAGTGAACTCCTCTTCAAGCATCACTTACATGCTAAGATTCCTGCTTAAAATTATTCCTCCTGAGATCCTTGGTAGTCTATGGGAGCATACTGATTTGTAAGCCACTGTGCAGGTCTGGTAAGGATCAGTCTCATTGCAGTGAGTTCTTGGATGCAGTAGCCCTGTGTTTAATTGTTAAGTTGTGTTGTCCAGAGGTGAACCTTCCCATTTTTAGGCTCTTACAATCTTATAGTCCCCTCTTCTGAAGCTTCCCTGAGCCTTAGGTAGGGAGGGATTTGGCAGACCTGATTCCATAGAGCCCATTTGTAATGCAATTATTTTTTTCCTTGGTATTTAATTTTTAATGTTCTTTGTATACTCTAGATATATGCCTTATATCAGATGTGTGCTTAGTAAAGATGTTCTATTTTGTAGTTGCCTTTTTTCTATGATTAATAGTTTCTTTTGCTGAACAAAATGTTTTTATTTCATACAATACCATTTTCTTAGAGTTGGACTTTTTCTTTGTGTCTTTGGGGTCCTATTCTTGCTTTGTTTATCCTTTGCCTATAAAAAAGCCTCATGCCCAGAGCAGAGGGACAATGGACAGGGAGGGAGTAAAATGACAGAGAGGAGGATCAGATGTCTCAGTATTAGATGTCTCAGTATTAATCACAAATATCCAAGAGTAAACTACCTAAAAGTCCCTCATTTTATCTTTGAGTAGGAGAGATTCTGAATCCCCAAACAGGACACAGTCTATTGCAGTGGAAGACAGTGAAATAGACAATAGCCAACTAGAATGCAGAGTACCTAGAACTCTGCTACATCCAGGAACTCACTGCAATGAGATCTGTCTTATCAGACTTGCATAATGGCCGACATACCAATATGCCTCCATAGACTAATGAGGATCTCAGGAGAAATAATTAAATGCAGTGGGAATTTTAGGGGCTAGGGCTATACAGGTAAAGGGCAATGTTCCTAACAGTGGATCTGCCAAGGAATGGCTACTTGTCTGCAACAGAGGACTGAAACTCCACTAAAGCATAAGATCCAGAGAGAACCTAAGAGCCCATTGAAGTAGAGAGAAATATGTGTGGGAGTGGGATAGATTAATGAAAGGAAGGGGGAAGGAGGGAAGTGGAAGAGAGAAGGCTGAGGAAGTAGGCAAAAAGGAATAATTATTCTGTATGCCTCTTTAACTGGAAAAAAGATTAATAAAATATGAAAAAAATTAAAAAGGTGTTTTTTTCCTTTTCCTACAGCAAATATTTTAGAATTAAATTGAAGTTTAGAGAGATTATTTCCTTCAATTCAGAGTACCTCATCTGTGAACATGAAAAATTTTCAATAGACTAGTGCTCTGTATATGTATAAAGTATATATGCATACATCTCTATATATAAAATGTACATACATATGTGCATATATATATTATAAGTATATTGCATTCTCAACAAAATCTGGACTAATAAATGTGCTTTAGAAAGAAATCATAAACCTTGTTGAATCTACTCCAAAGGGGTCTTTTCTCTTGTTAGTCAAATGAGGAAATTTTTTAAAAATTTTCTCCCACATTTTATCTTTTTGCTAATCATACAAGCTCAATAGGTATTCCAATTCTCTCCCTCTGTACTCCCCTCCCAGTAGTCACTCATTGCACTTCCCCACCTCTCCAAGTGCTTTCACGTTCCTCACTTCCTTCCCCTGGAGCATCCTTTTGTGTGAATGCCAAACCTCCCTCTGAGTCCTCCACCACAGTGAGGGTTCAGGACTTAGTGGCTTCCTGAGCTTCCCGTTATTGTAGGAGCTCTTTTTGATTCTTTGTTTCTAAGGATCCTGCTGCCTGGCGCTTTCTCCCCTGTAATACATGATAGACTTTAGGAAGTTCTAGACATGTCACCCATTGTGCAGGTCAGGCAAAGTCCAATTCTGGCTGCTGCAGCCCTAACTTGAATAGAGTATCTTACATATCATTGGTCCTTCCCATCTTTAGGCTCTTACAATCTAGGCACTTTTTCTTTTGCAAGGTTTCCTGAGCTTTAGGATGGGGAGATTTTTGGCTGGTCTGGTTTCAGTTGAATAATGGAAGGTCTTTGGTTTTCTGAATTATGGTTTGTTGTTGTTTTCAGTTTTGCTTTTCCTGCACTGCCCTTGGCTACATCCCCATTTGTATCAAAGGTAACTTCCTAACCAAAGATAAAAGACTGTTTAAATGAAGATTTTAGTATAAGAAGAGAAGGATACAGCAGTGTGTGTGTGGGGAGGGGTCAATGTCCCATTTGCTAGAAGGTTACTATCTGTATGCTCCAATTGGTGAGATGAAATCTGTTCAGTCCTAAGTAACTAAAAAGGGAAGTAAGAGTGAGCTACACCAGATGTCTCACTACTTTCATGCAATACTTGACCATGTCATATTTTTTCTACAGAAGTGTGATCCCCTGTCTACTTTCTTCTGAGAACTCCTTCCCCTTCCTTTTTGTTTTATAATCCTTTGTGAGATTTACCTTTGAATATGTCATTAAGTGGATTTGGAACTAGAATCAACTTATTAGGGAGTACATACAGTGTCTAACTTTTTGTGTCAGGGATAATGAATTCAATATGATCTTTTCTAATTGCATCCATTCCCTGGCAAATTTCATTATTTCATCATTTTTGATGGCTAAATAGTGTTCCATTGTATAAATGTATGACATTTTCATTGTTCATTTGTCAAATGTTAGGCATTTGGGTTGATTCCATGACTTTGCTACTGTAAATTATGCTTCAATGAATATGACTGTTCTTGTGTCACTTAGTGAATTTCTGCATTATGGGAGATTATTACAAATAGGGGAATAGAAGGGTCATATGGCATTTCAATCTTTAACTATTTTGAAATTGCCATACTGATCACCAGAATGGTTGTAAAAGCCTGCATTCCCACCAGCAATGTAGGAGACTTCACGTCTCTCCACATCCTCTCCAGCTTTTGCTGTGGTTTGTACTGTGGATTTTTGCTATCCTGAAAGGGGCAAGATGATATCTCAGGGAAGTTTTGATTTGCATATCCCTGATGGCTAAGGATGTGGAGAATTTTTTAAGATATCTGTTAGACATTTCAATTTCATCCCTGGAAAATTTTCTTTTGAGTTCCCAGGCCCATTTTTTAATTGGACCACTTATCTCCTTGGTGTTTAGCTTTTTTAAGTTATTTGTGCACTCTGGATAATAGAGCTATCTCAGATATGTGATTAGTGAAGATTTTTTCCCATTCTGTGGTTGACTTTTTGCTGGGTTTACAATATCTTTACTGAACAGAAGCTCTTTAATTTCATAAGATCCCATTTATTGGGTCACTTGTTCTCTTGCCTATGATATTTGGTTTCCGCTTAGGAACTATCAGCCTAGGCTAATCAGCTCGAGAATTCCTACCCTTTCAACTAGGGTTTTTATAGTGTCTGGCCTAATATTAAGGCCTTTGATCCATTAGAAGTTAATTTTTGTGTAGGTAACAAGTACAGGTCCAGTTTTAATCTTCTACATGTGGATATCCAGTTTTGCCAGCAACATTTGTTGAAGATGCTGTTCTTTTTCCATTGGATTTTTTGGGCTCCCTTGAAAAAGATCAAATGGCTGTAATTGTGTGGGCTTATATCAGGATCTTCAACCCTTATCCATTGATCTACATGTGTATTTTGGAGCCACTACCAGGCTATTTTATTATTATGGATTTGTAGTATAGACTAAGGTTTGGTATGATGATATCTCCAGTAGAGTTTTTGTTATTCAGGATTGTTTTGCTATTCAGGATTGCTTTTTGTGCTTCCAGATGAATTTTGAGATTGTTTGGTCAATTCCCTTAAAAATTGCTTGGGGATTTTGATTGGAATAGCATTGAATCTTCATATTGTTGTTGGTAGGATGGTCATTTTTATGGTGTTGATTCTGCTGATTCAGGAGCATGGGAGGTCTTTCCACCTTTTGCTGTCTTTTGCAAATTCCTTCTGTAGGTTTTTAAAGTTTTCATTATAAAGGTCTCTCTCTTCTTTGATTAGATTTATACCAAAGTATTTCATTTTTTTAGGGGCTATAGTAAATGGAATTGTTTCTCTTAGTACTTTTTCACTTTTTTAACCCTTGGAATATAGGGCGATTTTTGCATGTTTATTTTGTAAACTGCCGCTCTGCTGGCCTTATGTATTATTTTCAGGAGTTCTCTGATAGAGGTTTTATGATCACTTGGGTATAAGATCATGCCATCTCCAAATAGAGATATCTTGACTTCTTCCTTGTGATTTGAATCCCTTTGATCTCCATCACTTGTTTTTGGTACTAGGTAAGACTTCAAGTACAATATTGAATAGAAGTTGTGAGAGTAGACAGCCTTGTCTAGTTGCTGATGAAAGCAGGAATGCTTCAACTTTTTCCCCATTGAGTATAATCCTTGCTGTTGGTTTGTTGTATATAGCTTTTTTTTATATTGATAAAGGTTCCTTCCATTCCAACTATCTCTCAAAACCGATCATAAAAGGCTGTTGGATCTTGTCAAAAGCTTTTTTCTGCATATATCGAGAGTATCAGGTGGTCTTGGACTTTGGATTGGTTTATATGATTGATTACAATATTGATTTGTGTATGTTGTATCATCCTTGTGTGCCTGAGATAAGCCTACATGAATACAAAGAATGATCTTTTTGATATGTCTTTGAATGTGCTTTGCTTAGATTTTGTTGAGAAATTTTGTATCTGTGTTCATCAAAGTGATTGGCTTATAGATTTCTTTTTGAGTGTAACTTTATTAGTTTTTGGAATTAGTATGCTATTAGCTTTTTAGAAAGAATTTGAAAGTGTTCCTTTCTTTGCTATGCTATGGAACAGTTTATGGAGTGTTGGTGTTTGTTGTTCTTCACATGTCTGGTAGAATTCTGTTCTGAATCCATCTGGTCGAGGACATTTTTTGGTGGGAAGACTTGAGATTCTTTCATGAATTTCCTCATTGGTTATATTTCCTCATTTGTATATATTTAAAGAATTCCAAATTTACTGATTCAATTTAGGTAATTTTTTTTTAATTTTTCTGCTCATACAAATGTAATAGGTACCCCTGTACCTTCCCTCATTCCACCACTCCTTGGACCTCCCTGCTCCCTCCCCCTTTTTCCCCTTCCTTTCTCCCCCTCTCTTCCTTTCTCCCAGTGCCCCCTCCCCCCATCTCTGAAGCATCCTTTAATGTGTATATCAAACTTTCCTCTGGGTCATCCTCTCTGATGAGGTGTAAGGACTCAGTGGCATTTCCTAGAATTTTTCTTGTGTTCCCCCTAAGTATAAGAAGACTATTGTGACTGTTAAACCCTTGTTTCTAAGGATCCTAGTGCCTTTAGTCCATGCTAGACTTTGAGGGGTCAATGATATGTTGCTCATTGCCCAGATCATGCAGAGTCCTATTATAACTGCTTTGGCCCTAACTTGTATGGAGTATCTTGTATATCATGACTCCTCCCATCCTTGTGCTCTTACAATCTTACTGCCACCTCTTCCGCAAATTTCCCTGAGCTTCAGGATGGGGAGAGATTAGGCTGGCCTGATTCCAGGTGGTTTATATAGAATCTTTGATGTTCTGAATTATGGTTTGTTGTTTTTTTTTTTTTTTTTCAGTTTTGCTGCTCCTGCAATGCCCTTGGCTCCATCCTAATGGGTAGTGGATGTCACCCCCTAGTCAGGGATAAAAAGCTGTTAAAATAGAGTCTTATTAATAGGATAGATTCAAAGGTAGATGGAATAAGAGTAGGAGACTGTGGTGAGGGGTGGGTCAGTCTTCCATTGCAAAATTGTTACCTTCTGTCTGCCAGACTGTATGCCCTCCCTTTCTGGCAAGATCATACCCATCAGTTGCAAGTGATCAGGAAGGACAGTCTGTGAGCTTAATCAGATATCTCATTTCTTACTTGCAGTCCTTGATGTAGGTAAATTTGTTTACTCAATGATATATCCATTTCTTTTGTGTTATCAAATTTCATGGAGTATAAATTTTTGAAATATGACCTTATAATTCTCTGAATTTCTTGGGTAACACTTATGATAACATCATTTTCATTTCTAATTTTGTTAATTTGGGTTTTGTTTCTCTTGATTTTGGTTAATTTAGCTAGGGTTATATCAATCTTATTGATTTTTTCAAAGAACTGGCTTGTCCTCTGGTTGATTCTTTGTATCATGTTCCTTATCTGAATTTCAGATATTTTTACCCTGATTTTGCTAATCTCCTCTCTTCTACTGCTTTTGGGATTGGATTGCTCATGTGTCTCTAAAGCTTTAGGCCACATTGTTATTTACTTGTGACATTTCCATGTTTTTGATGTAGGTATTTAGAGTTATAAATTTACCTCAGGACAGCTTTCATTGTTTCCCAGAGATTTTGATATGTTGTATTTTCATTTTCATTCGCTTCTAGGAAATCTTGAATTTCCTTTTTGATTTCTTTCTGAACCCATTTCTCATTCAGCATCGTAGTGTTTAATTTCCAAGAGTTAGTGTAATTCCAAGAGTATGGTGGTCTGACAGGGTACAGGCTATAATTCCAACTTTCCTGAATTTGTGGAGATTCATTTTGTGGCCCAATATGTGGTTTATTGTGGAAAAAGTATCGTTGGGCTGTTCAGAAAAATGTGTATTCCTTGATGCTTCTATGGAAAGTTCGATAGAGATCTGTTGGGTCCATTTCTATAAGAGCTTGATGTGGTCCAATATGTCTTGTTGAATTTTTGGCCTGTTGATCTATCCCATGTTGAGAGTGTGGTAGTGATATTCCCAATTATCATTTTGGGGTTGATTTCTTGTTGTACATGTTGTAGTGTTTGCTTAATGAATGTGGAAGAGCCTATATTAGGTGCACGTATGTTCAGTATTGTGAAGTCTTGCTGGTGAATCATTCCTGTGACTGAAAGGTAGTATCCTTCTATATCTCTTATGATTTTTTTTAGTTTGAAGTACACTATATCAGATAGCATAGTTACTGTCCTTGCTTGTTTCCTGGTTCTACTGGCTTGAAGAATTTTTGACTAGGCTTTTGCTTTTAGAATGTGCCTATCTTTTGTAGGGAGATGTATTACTTGAAGGCAGCAAATGGATTTGTTTTGATTTCTAATCCATGTTTGTAACTCGTGTCATTTGATTGATGAGTTAATTCCATTGACATTTAGGGTTATAATGGAGAAATTGCATGATTGCTATCATTTTTTTGTACTTAATGGCCTTCATAAGTGTATTATTTAACTTGTTGGTTGTGGTAGTATTAAACTTTCATTCTATCCTCCTGAATATGCTTGTTCTTTTCTTCAAACTTGGGTTTATTTCATAACATTTTTGAAGGCCTGGTTTGGTAGTCATGTAAGCTTTTAAGTTGTTTTTATGGTGGAAAATTTTTCTTCACCCTAATCATGACTGACAGTTTTGATGGTCCTATCAGCTTGGGTTGACATTTGTGCTCATTTAATATTAGAAGTATGTCTCTCCAAGCTCTTCTGGCTTTTACTCTTTGCACTGAAAATCATTTATTATTTTAATAAGTTTACTTTTAAAAGTTACTTTTTTTTTCTTGATGTTCTCAACACATTCTCTTTGTCTTGCATGCATAGTGTTTTGACTGCTGTTTGCTGTACCAAGTTTCTATTTTTGTCAAATCTGTTTGGGGTACAGAATGCCTCTTGTATTTGGACAAGCCTCTCTTTCTTTAGATGTGGAAAGCTTTCCTTTATGATAACTTGAAAAATTTCCCATGAGGAAATTTTTTATTCAAACAGGAAAACATTAAGTACTGTAGCATGATCCTCATTCCATAAAGTGATCTTTTCTCTACTTATTCATGAGCCCAAATGAATTTGGTATTGGTTTAGACATAAGGAGAAAAGGACATACAGAAACACATTTATTAATCCTTTTACATCAAGTTTTATTTATTTTACATTGTACCATTGTTTACTTCATAAAATATTACAGACTGTACTTCTTTCTTTTTAACATTTTTTATTATTATTTCTGCTCATACAAACTTAATAGGTAGACCAGTTCCCTCCCGCCTCTTCCTCCCCCCAAATCCCCTGCTCCCCCTCCCTCCCTCCCTATCTCCCAGTGCCCCCCCCCAATTCCCAGAGAGTCCTTTATTGTGTACGCCTAACTCTCCTCTTGGTCCTCCTCTCCGATGATGTACAAGGACCCAGTGGCATTTCCCTGAACCCTTTCTCATGCTCCCCTTAAGCATAGGAATATTACTGTGGCTGTCAATCCCTTGCCTCCAAGATTCTTGGTGCCTTTAGCCGATGTTAGACTTTGTGAGGTCAATAGTGTGTTGGACATTGCGCAGGGCATTCAAAGTCCAATTATGATTGCTTCAGCCCTAACTAGTGTGGAGAATCTTCAAATCATTGCTCCTCCCATCCTTTTGCTCTTACAATCTTACCACCCCCTCTTCCACAAATGTCCCTGAGCTTCAGGATGGGGGGAGATTAGGCTGGCTTAGTTCTATGTGGTAGATATAGAGTCTCTGAAGTACTGGATTGTGGTTTGTTGCTTTTATTTTGCAGTTTTGCTGCTCCTGCAATGTCCTTCCCTCCTTCCTGATGGGAACTGTATGTCACCCCCTGGTCAGAGACAAAAAACTGCTAAACTGGAGTCTTGTTATAATAGCACATTCAAGGGTAGATGTAATAAATCAGGAAACCTTGGTGAGGGAGGGGTCAGTCACCCATTTGCAAAATGATCACCTTTCATCTGCCAGACAATATGCCCTCCCGTTCTGGTGAGATCATACCCCCTCAGTTGTACATGATCAGGAATGAACTTCTGTGAACTTAACCAGGTGTCACATTACTTACTTGCATTCCTTGGAGGCTGATTTTCTCTGCTATAACATGGTCCCCTCTCTCGTTGTGTCTGGTGTGGCCCTCCAACCCCATCCCTCCTGTTCACAATACTTGCAATTACCGTATTACATAGGTTTACCCTTTTTTTATATAATACATTTTTATTATTATTTCAGCTCATACAAACTTAATAGGTATACCAGTTCCCTCCCTCCCTCCTCCTCCCCCCGGAACCCCCTACTCCCCCTCCCCTCACCCCTCCGTCCCCATCCCTCAGTGCCTCCGGCCCCGATTCAGGAGTCCTTTCTTGTGCATGCCTGACTCTCCTCTGGGCCCTCCTCTCCGATGACGTACAAGGACCCAGTGGCATTTCCCTGAACCCTTTCCTGTGTTCCCCTTAAGCATAGGAACACTACTGTGGCTGCCAATCCCTTGCCTCCAAGGATCTTGGTGCCTTTAGCAGATGCTAGACTTTGTGAGGTCAATAGTTTGTTGGACATTGCGCAGGGCATGCAATGTCCAATTATGATTGCTTCGGCCCTAACTTGTGTGGAGTATCTTGCAAATCATTGCTCCTCCCATCCTTTTGCTCTTACACTCTTACCACCCCCTCTTCCGCAAATGTCCCTGAGCTTCAGGATGGGGAGAGATTAGTCTGGCCTAGTTCTAGGCGGATGATATAGAGTCTCCGAAGTTCTGGATAGTGGTTCGTTGATTTTCTTTTGCAGTTTTGTTGCTCCTGTAATGCCCTTCACTCCATCGTGATGGGCACGGTATGTCACCCCCTGGCCAGAGACAGAAAGCTGTTAAACTGGAGTCTTATTATAAGAGCACATTCAAGGGTAGATGTAATACTTATACCCAAAAGTGGAATCGCAGGGTCATATGGTGTTAGGCAATGGGAGGGGTCAATCACCCATTTGCAAAATGGTTACCTTTTAATCTGCCGGATTATATGCCCTCCCCTTCTGGTGAGTTCATACCCCCTTAGTTGTAAATGATCAGGAATGAATTGTGAACTTAACTAGGTGTCACATTATTTTCTTGCAGTCCTTGATGGGGACCTATTTTCTCTACTGTAACATGGTCACTTCTCTCCTTGTGTCTGGTGTGGCCCTCCAACCCCATCCCTCCTGTTCATAATCCTTGCAATTACTATAGGTACTACATAGATTTACCTACGAGTGTCTCAAGATGGGCTGAGTGGGTTTGGTATTAGGAGCCACCATTAGGGAGTACATACAGTGCTTAATTTTCTGGGTCTGTGATACTTCACTTAATATAATTGTTTCTAATGACATCTATTTCCCAGCAAATTCCAGTAATTCATCATTTTTGATGGTTGAGTAGTACTCCATTGTATAGATGTACCACTGTTTCCTTATCCACTCGTCAACTGTTGGACATTTAGGTTGATTCCATGACTTTGCTATTGTAAACAGTGCTGCTATGAACATGGTCGTGCTTGTGCTATCGAGGCGAACCTCTGCTGCATGGGGGGTTATTCCCAAAAGTGGAATAGCAGGGTCATATGGCATTTCAATCTTTAATTTCTTTAAGAATCTCCAGACGGCTCGCCAGAATGGCTGTATGAGCCTGCATTCCCACCAGCAATATAGAAGAGTTCTCCTCTCTCCACATCCTCTCTAGCACTTGTTGTTGTTTGTATTGTGGATTTTTGCCATCCTGACCAGGGTGAGATGATATCTCAGGGAGGTTTTCATTTGCATTTCCCTGATGTCTTAAGAAGTGGAGCATTTTTTAGGATATTTGTTACACATTTTAATTTCATCTCTGGTAAAATTTCTTTTAAGTTCCAGGGCCCATTTTTTAATTGGGCCATTGGTTTCCTTGGTGTTTAGTTTTCTAAATTCTTTGTGCACTCTGGACAGTAGAGCTGTATCAGATATGTGGTTAGTGAAGATTTTCTCCCATTCTGTGGGTTGCCTTTGTGCTTGAGTTACAATCTCTTTATCTGAACAGAAGCTCTTTAATTTCACAAGATCCCAACTGTTGAGAGTTGGTAGCAGTGACTGTGCCATTGGATGTCTGTCTAGGAACTGTTGGCCTAGCCCAATCAGATCAAGGGAGTTCCCTATCCGTTCAACTATAATTTTTATAGTCTCTGGTCTTATATCAAGGTCCTTGATCCATTTGGAATTAAGTCTTGTACATGGTGACAGGTATGGGTCCAGCTTTAATCTTCTGCATGTGGAGATCCAGTTTTGCCAGCACCATTTGTTGAAGATGCTGTTCTTTTTCCATTGGATTTTTTGGGCCCCTTTGTCAAAGATCAAATGGCTGTATTTTTGTGGGATTATATCTGGGTCTTCAACCCTTATCCATTGATCTGTGTGTCTATTTTGGAGCCAGTACCAGGCTGTTTTTATAACTATGGATTTGTACTATAAACTAAGGTTTGATATGATAATACCTCCCACAGTATTTTTGTTACTCAGGATTGTCTTTGCTATCCTGGGTCTTTTGTGCCTCCATATGAACTTTGAGATTATTTGGTCAACTTCTTTAAAGAATTGCTTTGGGATTTTAATTGGTATAGCATTGAGTTTGTATATTGCCTTTAGTAGGATGGTCATTTTTGCGATGTTGCTTCTGCCAATCCAGGAACATGGGAGGTCTTTCCACTTTCTTGTGTCTTCTGCAATTTCTTTCTTTAGGGTTTTAAAGTTTTCATTGTAAAAGTCTTTTACTGCCTTGGTTAGGTTTATACCATGGTATTTCATTTTTTTAGGGGCTACAGTAAATGGGATTGTTTCTCTCAGGGCTTTTTCACTTCTTTCATTCCAGGCATATAGGAAGGCCTCTGATTTTTGCACATTTATTTTGTATCCTGCCACCCTGGTGAACTTCTCAATTAGTTCCAGGAGCTTCCTGGTGGAGTTTTTGGGATCCCTCAGGTATAAGATCATGTCATCTGCAAATAGGGATAGCTTGACTTCTTCCTTGCCGATTTGAATCCCTCTTATGTCCCTTTCTTGTCTTATGGCTTCAGCTAATACTTCAAGTACAATATTGAATAGAAGTGGTAAGAGTGGACAGCCTTGTCTAGTTCCTGATCGAAGTGGGAATGCTTCCAATTGTTCCCCATTGAGCATAATCCTTGCTGTGGGCTTGTTTGTATACAGCTTTTATTATATTGATAAAAGTTCCTTCCATTCCTACTGTCTCTAGCGTTTTGATCATAAAAGGCTGTTGGATCTTGTCAAAGGCTTTTTCTGCATCTATCGAGAGTATCATGTGGTCTTGGTCTTTGGACTGGTTTACATGATGAATTGCATTTATTGATTTTCGTATGTTGAACCAACCTTGTGTGCCGGGGATGAAGCCTACTTGATCCCTGTGAATGATCTTTTTGATATGTTTTTGAATCCGATTTGCTAAGACTTTGTTGAGAATCTTTGCGTCTGTGTTCATCAGAGAGATCGGCCAAAATTTTTCTTTTTAAGTGAGTCTTTATTAGGTTTTGGGATTAAAACGATATTAGCTTCATAGAAGGAATTTGGTAGTGTTCCTTCCTTTGCTATTTGATGGAACAGTTTTAGGAGTATTGGTGTTATTAGCTCCTTAAATGTATGGTAGAACTCTGTGCTGAATCCATCTGGTCCAGGACATTTTTTTGTGGGAATATTCAAGATTACTTCTTCAATTTCCTTATACGTTATAGGGCTATTTAAGTAATTCACAACTTCCTGATTCAATTTAGGTAGGTTGTACGTACTTAGAAATTCATCCATCTCTTTTGTGTTGTCAAACTTCACTGAGTATAAGTTTTTGAAATATGATGTTATAATTCTCTGGATTTCTTGGGTATCAGTAGTGATAACTCCATGTTCATTTCTAATTTTGTTAATTTGGGTTTTCTCTATCTTGCTTTTGGTTAACTTAGCTAGGGGTGTATCAATCTTATTGATTTTTTCAAGGAACCAGCTTTTTGACTGGTTGATTTTTTCTATCATTTTTTTAATTTTTTTTATTATTATTATTTATTCAACTGTGTGCATATGTGTGTGTATGTGCATGCACGCATGTCTGTGTGTGTATGTCTGTGTATGTGTAAAACCACGGACGAATTCGCGAACCACCATGGGCGCCTCCAACTCCTTCTGCCCCGGGATTCACAGGCTTCGCCCTACCAGGACCAGAAGCCCAGGCCTCCCACATTTCCGCCTGGCATCTATAAGTGGGATCTGGGATCCGAACTCAGGACCTTCCGCCTGCAAGGCGGAGGCTTTACCCCTGAGCCACCTCTCCAGCCCTGATTTTTTCTGTCATTTTCTTAGTCTTGATTTCAGATATTTCTCCCCTTATTTTGCTAATCTCCTCTCTTCTACTACTTTTGGATCAGATTGCTCAAATTTCTCTAAAGCCTTAAGCTGCATCGTTAAGTTATTTATTTCTGATGTTTCCATTTTTTTTTGATGTAGGCATTAAGAGCTATGAACTTACCTCTTAGAACAGCTTTCATTGTGTCCCAGAGATTTTGGTAAGTTGTATTTTCATTATCGTTCTCTTTCAGGAAATCTTGAATTTCTTTTTTAATTTCTTCCTGAACCTAGTTCTCATTCAGCATTATATTGTTAAGTTTCCAGGAGTTAGTGTATTTTCTCTTATTTGTTGTGTTGTGGATGTCCAGCTTTAGGCCGTAGTGGTTTGATAGGGCACAGTTTAGAATTTCAACTTTTTTGTATATGTGTAGATTCGTTTTGTGGCCCAATATGTGATCTATTTTGGAGAAAGTTCCGTGTGCTGCTGAGAAAAATGTGTATTCTTTGGTGCGTGGGTGAAAAGTTTGATAGAGATCTGTAAGGTCCATTTCTTTCAGGGTTTGATTAAGTTCCAAAGTGTCTCTGTTAAGCTTTTGACCTGTTGATCTATCCCATGTTGAGAGGGCGGTGTTGAAGTCCCCAAGAATTATCATTTGGGGGTTGATTTCTTGCTTTAGGCGCTGTAGGGTTTTCTTAATGAATGTGTGTACCTGTGACTAAAATGTAGTATCAATCTGTGTCTCTTATGATTTTCTTTGGTTTGAAGTTCACTTTGTCTGAAAGCATAATTGCTACCCCTGCCTGTTTCCTGGTTCCATTAGCTTGCAAGATTTTGGACCAGCCTTTCATTCTTAAGATGTGCCTATCTTTGTGGTGAGATGAGTTTCCTGAGGCAGCAGATTGTTGGATTGTGGTTTTTAATCCAATTTGTAATCTGTGTCTCTTAATCGGTGAGTTAATACCATTGACATTTAATGTTATAATGGAGAAATTATTTTTAATTCTGGACATTTTTTATGTTTAGTAGATTTGGTAAGCATGTTGTTTGATATTTATGTTTTGGTGGTATTATACTTCCCTTCTGTCCTCCTGGATACGCTTGTTCTTTTCTTTAAGCTTGAGTATCATTTCTAGGATTTTTTGAAGGCCTGGTTTGGTAGACATGTATCCCTTCAAGTTGTCTTTGTGCTGTAAAACTTTTCTTTCTCCCTCAATCATGACAGATAGTTTTGCCGGGTATATCAGTCTGGGTTGGCATTTTTTCTCATTTAATACTTGAAGTATGTCTCTCCAAGCTCTTCTTGCTTTTACTGTTTCCATTGAGTAGTCATTTGTTATTCTAATAGGTTTACCTTTAAAAGTGAGGTTCTTTTTTTTCTCTTGAAACTCTCAGCACCTTTTCTTTGTCTTGAATGTGGAGTGTTTTGACTATTATTTGCCGTGGCGATTTTCTATTTTGGTCATATCTGTTTGGAATGCGAAATGCCTCTTGTATTTGGATAGGCCTCTCATTCATTAGTTTTGGGAAGTTTTCATTTATGATGAATTGAAATATTTCCTCTGGTGTGGTATTTTGGGATTCTTGTTCTGGTATTCCATGAATGCGCATGTTAGGCTTTTTCAGGGTGTCCCATATCTCTTGAATGTTCCTCTCCAGTATCTTTTTGGCTTTAACAATCTCTTCCATTGGGCTGGTTAATTCTCCCACTTTGTCTTCAAGATCTGAAATTCTATTTTCTGCCTCATTTGTTCTGCTGATAAGACTTTCTGTTGAGTTTTGGGTTGAAGATAACTTGTCTTTTAGTTCAATTTTAAACTCTGCCTGAGACTGTTTTAATTGCTCTATACCTATTTTTGTTTCTTGAACTGTTTTTCTCAACTCCTCCAAGTGCCTGTTGTGTTCCTGTTCAAAGTGGTTGATAACGGTTGTTTAACTCTTCTCGGATTTCCTCTTTCATAGTATTAATCATGGTCATGATCATACTCTGAAAGTCGTTATGTTGGGTTTGGCTTTCGTGGCTATTTTCTGTGGATTTGTTCTGGTCGGAATCTCTCATTATGGAATTGATTGTTTCGGCAGGAGATTGGTCTTCTTGGGTTTTGTTTCTCGTGGATCTGCACTTTGATTTGTACATTGTTGTTTTGTTTTTTAGGACCTTTCAGTTTCTGTGTGTTTTTCACTGAATCGACGTAGTTGGTATTGTTACACTTGCCAGTTATTACTAGTGCTTGCCTTGGATTGGGTATGTTTGTGTATTGTTATTGTTATATCCTAGATGAGGCTACTAGGCTGTTAATACGTCAGTTAAGTCAGGTTATGTTACCAGGGGGTAAATATTAGTTTGGTAGTGCACTTTTCCATTTAGTATCTTGGTGAAATGTGAGGGTGAGTAGTGTACTCCCTGGAGTTGCATGTTGTGGGGTGGCTGTATGAGAAAGTTGATCCACAGCATTGATACTTTAAAGGATCAGTAAGGTGAAAAGAAAAAGTTTACTTATCTTTGGGCTGGATGAGAAGAATCTCGCCCATGTGATATAATGATTGTAGTAGAGTCCAGATGTATGGCCTGTGTTCCCTTTGTTCCTTAGAATTTTGCTTGAGTTTCCTTTCAGCTCTATTGAATTCTGAGTAGCAGTGTGTCTTCCGTGGACCACGTGCGTAGGTCCCCGGTGGGCCAGAGAGGCAGAGGGTCTGATGTTGATGGCAGAATTCTTCACCTGCTACCTGGGGGGGGGGAGGCGCGTGGGGGCGGGAGGGTGCGAGGGGTGGGGTCCCGGGCAGGGCGCAGGCCAAGCCGGAGTCGGCCTGGGTGCTCGACGCCGGGACGCGTGGGGCTCCGGGGTGGTTGGGCTGGGCTCCAGACTGTACTTCTAATGGCTCCTTTGTATAATTAAAACTCATCAGTACATCTTTCAGGTGACAATAGTTTGGAACAATCTGCCCTTACTCCTCACTTTTCCATTTGAGTTCAATTTTATTCCACAGACATATATTCCCTTTTTTCTTATCAATATATCTGTAGTGGTTGAATAAAGACTGGAGTCTTACTAAAAATTAACAACTGATTAATTAGCCAATGAATTATATGATGAATAAAGCAGCATCTTTATAAAATATTATAAGAAATTACACATATTTTAAAATATTTTATTAATTAATTAATTAATTTGTGTGTGTGTGTGTGTGTGTGTGTGTGTGTGTGTGTATAGCAGAGGGCACTGTGTGTCCCTGTGGAGGACCAAGGGTGACTTCGGGAATCATTTTAGATTGAGTCTACCTTCTATTTGCTTTGTTCTATGATTTCCCAGGCTTTGTCCACCCAGGTAGGAAGTACAGGTTTCCATTTCTTCCTGGTGTTCTTACATGGGACTTGGAATCCCAATTCAGAACCTTCTGATTGTGATACATATTCTTAACTCCTGAGCCATTTTTCCAGCCCAAATTACAATTTTGTGATGAATTGATTATTCATTAACTTTTGATATGGAAATGTATAATCAAAATTAAAAATAGACAATCTACTTAGAGAAATAAAGTAAACCTTGATTCTACAAAATCAATTTTTGAATTGGCACCTGCTTTGTTCTGAAAAAATTTTTGAAGATATTGCTGAAAGGTAGTCCTTGTGTCATGGAGAACCACTCTCATGAATCAGTTTGGTTAACTTTCCTCTTTCTTCCTACCCTCATGCAAGGGGGCACAGCCTTCTTTCCCTGTGAGGGACATAGCAATGGGTTGGGAATTTATTAGCAGAGACAGGGTTTGTACTCAAGTCAACTTTGTCAATTGATTGATCTTTGCTGTACTTGTTCCCAGATGAATATATGAATTTTTGACTTTATATTAAACCAAGAATTGGGTTCTGTACTGTAAACTAGTTGCTAAGCAGTTGCATCAATGTAAATGTCATTTAACATTTTGTTACTTATATTATATAGAGCAGTGTGGAAACTCTATCAAAAATTCTTACATTGTCTTTTCTTCTGCAGATATTCTTATAATAGTTCCATGTAGAACTTTTATTAACTCATCTACTTTCTGCTTTTTGTGATAACACAGATTTACTTTCTGCTGTTTTTTGATGAGTATAGCCCATGTATACTTTCCCAGAGGTGAAACTTGTTGAATTGCAGTCTATTTCAGACATCTGGTTGATGAGGGGATTTGATGACTGTTTATTCACAAGTCAGAAGCAGACAAATAAGATATGGAACATGACTGCAGACACTCTTAAGGCTCATAGCAAGTCCCAATGCTAGGTGAGAATCACCTAAAATCATTCAGTTTTGTTCTTAACCTTAAAGTAAATTAATCTGTACATAACACACCATTATTTTCCTGATCCTATTAGTTTACATGATGTTTTCAAGATTCATCCAAACTTCTGTACTGCTTTTAGAATTTGTAAATTGTTAAGTTCATCCTATTATATCAATATAATTAACAATTATGTAATTTTGCTGGTCTATATCTGAAATGCTTCCAGCTTGGGGTTTTTAAAATAAATTCTTTTAGGTGTTTATTTTACATTACTTCTTGGCTTAATAAATTTGTAATTTTATTCATTTTTTGGCATTTTTCATTTAGAACAGACTGATATGTTTTTTTCCCTATTTTCTAATAGTTGCATCTAAATATAATTAGAAACCTAATTTTCCTTGCATTCCAGAGATTACACCTTGAATCTCTAGAATTGCTATCACACCTACATCACTCCTGATATTCAAAATTTATATCACTTCTATTTATTTATCATTATCACAAAAATCCATAATGATCTTTTGAAATAGTTATTTTATCTTTACTCAGAGTTTCTATATTCTTTTTTATATTTTACTGTAGTATTTATTTTTATTTCATTGTATTGATTTTTACATACTTCCATTTTTCTATTAGAACAGCAGTGAAACTAATCCATGCAAACTTTTTCTTGTTTCCTGAAAAATATGTCCACTGTTACATATTTCTATTTACTCCTTTAGGTGTATCCTAAAAATGCAAAATAAATTTTCTTTCACTTTTACTCAATTCTCTAAGCTTTCTTTTAATGGTTCTTTGACACGTGAATTATTTGCAACTACTACTAATTTCTAAATATTTTGATTTGCTGCAGATATTCCTATGCTGCAAACATTAAGTCTTCTCCCAACCCCACTTTTTATTTCTCTGTGTGTCTGTGACATCAGGACTTATCCTGGTGTGCTGCATCTCCATAATTATTGGTTTGCTATGGGGTTTTCCAATCTCAATTTTTTCTTTTCTTTATTTTTTATTTCTTCCACTCATACAAAGTTGATAAGTACCCCATTCCCCTCCCTCCCTCTACCCCTCCCTGGATACCCTTGCTGGCTCCCCCCTTTTCCTTTTCCTTCCCCCCTCCCTCCTTTTCTCTCAGTGCTCCCTCCCCCCCTCCATTCCTGGAGCTTCCTTTAGTGTGCATGTCAAATTTCCCTCTGGGTCCTCCTCTCTGATGAGGTGTAAGGACTCAGTGGCATTTCCTAGAGCTCTTTTTTGTGTTCCCCTTAAGTATACTATTAAGAACACTATTGTGGCTGTTAATCCCTTGCCTCTAAGGATTGTAGTGCCTGTGATCCATGCTAGACTTTGGGGGTTCAATGATATGTCGGTAATTGCGCAGGTCATGCAAAGTCCTATTATGATTACTTTGGCCCAAATTTGTGCGCAGTATCTTGCATATTGTTGCTTTTCTCTATCTTTAGGTTCTTACAATCTTACCGCTCCCTCTTCTGCAAATTTCCCTGAGCTTTAGGATGGGGAGAGATTAGGCTGGCCTGGTTCCAGGGTGTTGATGCAAAGTTTCTGATTTTTTGAATTATGGTTTGTGGATTTTTTTTTTTTTTTACAGAGGCAGAGTTGCAGGTCACTACCATTTCCTCCCAGTATTTTCATGTGGAATCTGGGATGAAAACATTGAGAGGCAATGTCTTTAACTCTTGAACCATCTTATCAGTTCATTCCACCCTTTGCTTTTGAGTCAGACCCCTATGTAGCAAGGTTGCACACATATTTACCATAAAGTTTGGAACATAAATGAGCTCTTGATTCACTTACACATTTTATGATATGCTGGAGTTACAAGCAAGTGGCACCATGCTTAGCCACTATTTCTCACTTAATTCCATTGCAACTGGAGCATGTTTTCCATTATGGCTTAAATCCTGTTTAATTGCATTTTAAAATTCATAATGTGATCTATAATATAAAATGTGCTCTTTTAAGAGGGATGTTTATTTTGTTGCTGCATAGGTAGTTTAAATATCAAATAAATCACATTATTGTGTTATACAAGACTTCTGTAATATTGGTGATGTTCTGTTAACCGTTTCTATCAATTATGGAAAACAGACATTGAAATCCATGACTCTAATTTTAGGTTCCTCTATTTCCCTTGTCAATTATATTCAGATTCCAGTTGACAGACCAATAGATCAATTATAGATAAGCTGATACACAGTATCTGCTCTTAGGTAAAGAACTGTTTACTGTTGTTCCAGGAGCTTGAAATATTAACCTTTGTAGCATTTCAAAATTATTTCATTTATCTGATGATAATTCTTTGCTATAAAGAATTACTTTGGCAGATATTATTAATAGAACCATTTTAAGTTTCTTTTCAATAATATTAAATAGTAACTATTTCTATACTTTGCCCCCTGATTTATTTATTTATGCTAATATCCTTGTTTTTGGTTACATGTGCTATGTGTGTTTTTATATGAAATTCTGTAATTATTGCTTTTAGTTATTGTAATTATGAAAATTAATTTAATGTGGTTTTTGATGTGTTTGGCAGATATTATTAATAGAACCATTTTAAGTTTCTTTTCAATAATATTAAATAGTAACTATTTCTATACTTTGCCCCCTGATTTATTTATCTTATGCTAATATCCTTGTTTTTGGTTACATGTGCTATGTGTGTTTTTATTTGAAATTCTGTAATTATTGTTTTTAGTTATTGTAATTATGAAAATTAATTTAATGTGGTTTTTTGATGTGTGTAAGGCATGGATGGTTGTTTTCTCATAGTCCAAGCTTTCAAAATGTTTAAGCATCTTGTGACAATAAACATAATAGAAAAGCAATCATTTATTGTTTAAATATATAGCAGAATATGGCTCAAGTTTAAAAATATATAATGATACCCTACCATTTGGGATAATCAAATGATCAGAAGGCTTTAAATTTGTCATTTTTGCTCTTATTTTCTCTCCTAATTTATGTCTCTGTATAACTCTTCAATTTCTAGTTTCCTTCATAATGTAGAAAGAATAATTTGTTGATTATAGCTAATAAGCTTTTCATTGTATAGCATCATCCTTTTCAATATAGATTTAACTATGAATATGAATGTGAATAGTACTAAAACTACTGAATTACTGAATAAAATAGATAATCTTAGGTGATATAACTTAACTTTTGAAAGAAGGGTTAGAAATCATAGATCTTTGTGGCTGGAAGATGCAGAACACATTAAAATTTTAGTTGCAATTAAATGAATTATGAAGAAAACATAATTATGAAGAAAATGTTGGTTTTTAAGCCAACATATCAACACAATTGAATATATGGTTATGGTTTAATAAGGCCCTCAGGAGAGAAATCAAGTATAAAATATCTCAACCCTGAGGAAAACCATGGGATATAAAAGTTGTGTATTTGGTACATTGTGTCATAATCATGAAACCTGATGTTTACATAAATTGTAACTCTATATTTGGTTTATTTTAGGGTTTACAGTATGTATTTATATGTGTTGCTCTTAGTTGCTATGAGACAACACTCAAAGTAAAGAAAACTTATAGGAAAAGGGGAGATTTGTTCAGCTTACTATTCCAAAAGGAAGCTACATCTCATTATAAAAGAAAATGCATGGCAGAAGCTGGCAGAAATTTAAGTCACTGAAGACATCATAGAGAGCAAGAGCTGCAAACTGCCATTGCTAAAGCAGATATCTCCCTGATGTAGGGTGGGGTTAATCAAACTCATGCCTTCTTTAAATAACTAAAGATTAAAACACATGAGCCTGTGGGTTATAAATTAAAAGACTGTATGCAATTTCATATTTAACAAAAGAGCTTATTACATTGAAAAAAGACTCATATTTATGAAAATTGTTTTGAGCATTTTGTGGAAAATATTGCAAAGTTCCTAAATTGCATTGAAAAGAATTAAATTATATTCATATAAGGTCTATGGAAAATATGACCCATGCAATTAATTAAAAATTTTTCTTGTATATTCACACTTTTCATATATGGCTTTTTATTTGCATTTTATACTAAAATCACAAAGAAATCATACAGCAATGTGGAACAAGGTGTCCTCTGTTCCCTGTAGTGGCGAAATATACACACAAAAAATCTTTCTTTCTCGCTGTAACTACGATTAAGGCAAGATCTGGCTAATTTTTAAAATTTGCTGTTCTTGAGATTCTTGCTCAGTCTGACTCTGAATTCATACTCAGTTTTTCTGTGTTTTTTTTCTGTATTATATAGCAAATGACACTATCAGCTGAAGCATATGATAGATTTTTCTTCAATTTTTGTGACTTATTGGACTGATTTAATAGAAGTTGTGGAGAGAGCAATTAAAATACATCATATGCAGGAATGAAATTGTCACAGAATTAATTTTATAAAAAGCATGAAATAATAAAGTAGGAAACTAAAATGAGATATATATATTGCTTTAAAAATTTTCTTATTAAATGCTTGGGAAGGGAGTATGTGTCTTAAATAATACATTATCTTACTACTATAAGAAATATTGGTTTGAATTACATATTCAGATATTGAATATTTTAAAAGTAAAGTTAAAAATTTCAGAAAAATTTGACCATACAGACTTTTAATGTGTAAGTCAGAGTTTGTTACCTAACCAAGGCAACTTATTAGATCCTGAAAGAGTAAAATGATTGGAGATTTGAATTATGACAATATGAAAACCAAACTTCTATGAAATAAACCTATGCATATGAATATAAGGAAATGGAGCTGTATGTACATAGTTTAAAGGTAGTCACCTAATACAAATCTGAGTATATATAAGGCAATCCAAATTATACAATGTATATTTTAGGGTGGTTATTGAACAGATGCATAAATTCAGTTTTATTTTTGTTCTTCTGTACAACAGTTGCTATCCATAAATTTGTGTTAAAAAGAATTTATTATATTTATAATTTAATATCTATGTATAAAACTATTAGTTTTATAAATTTAAAGATTATTCATAAAATATTACTGGTTCTAGTTAATCAGTAAAACTGAAAATCATAATGTGCTGTAGCTGCCTACCATCTGATATGAGTTCAACTCAATATAACCAAAGATATTGACATTCAGAAGTGCTTCCCAATCATAATTGGACTTTGCATGCCCGGCACAATGTCCAACATACTATTGACCTCACAAAGTCTAGCATCTGCTAAAGACACCAAGATCCTTGGAGGCAAGGGATTGGCAGCCACAGTAGTGTTCCTATGCTTAAGGAGAACACGGGAAATGGTTCAGGGAAATGCCACTGGGTCCTTGTATGTCACCGGAGAGGAGGGCCCAGAGGAGAGTCAGGCATGCACAAGAAAGGACTCTCTGGGAATGGGGGCGGGAGGCACTGGAGGATGGGGAGATAGGGATGAGGGGAGAGGGAGCAGGGAGTTTCGGGGGGAGAAGGAGGGAGGGAGGGAACTGGTGTACCTATTAAGTTTGTATGAGCGGAAATAATAATAAAAATGTATAAAAAAAAGAAGTGCTTCCACAGTGTGCCATTGCTGTTTTTCTTAATAAATGTGGATATCATTTATTACACATACATGTAAGTATTTCCTATCAACACAGACAGGAGAAGCTGTGTTTGTATCAAGGCTGAAAAACATCAAATACCTTAGAATAACAAAGAGTGAGCAGAGTTATCATAGCTTGTATTTAGCACTCCACAAACAGTCCTGCAGGCATTTTACCTGTACAGTTGACCATTTAAGATCAAAAGAAGTCTGGTAACAGGCAGATTAGATGTCATTATTTCTAAGGAAGATGGGGTAGATTTTTAATTTTTCACAATGCATTTTTAAAAATGCATATGATGACTCAGCATGTAAAGAATGATGATCTGAGTTTGGACATCCAATCCCCCACAAAAACAGGCAATATGTGTCAGTGTACATCTGGTTTCTCCTCACTGAGAGACAGAGATGTGTGGACTCCTGGCAATTAATGGCATGCCATTACAAGCAATCATTGATCTTTGAGTTCAGCAACAGATCCTTTCTCAAAAAATGGGGGAGAGAAATAGAGGAGGACAACTGACATTGACCTCAGGATTCAACAAATGCACACAAAGGAGACTATAATCTGTGCATGTACACAGGCATGTACAAGCACATATATGCATATGCATGCACACACACATACACACAAACTATGCAAATTTACTTTTGTAGAATGCCACTTAGTGAAAAGTGGACATAATCTTATCAAAGGTTTATCACTGTCATTGTATTATGGCTAATGATAGAAAATTATGAATTCTCCATGGAAAAAAATGTACAAAATGTTGGTTTAACCCACAGTTTTTGGAATCTCTTATTGATTTAGAAAACAGCCCAAAGTTGGATGGATGTTTGTGAATATGAGAGATTCATAAAATTCTGTCTCTCAGAACAGAAATGCAAGCTTTAGAATAGCTGGTTTAGAGGCTGAAGAGATGACTCAGGAGTTAAGATTTCCTCAGAAGCAGAAGATCATGAGATCAGATCCCAGGTCCCATGTAAAAACTCCAGCTGGAAATGGTGGTGGCCTGCACTTTTGGCACTGATGGGCAGTGCCTTGAAAATCCCATAATGAAGCAAGAAAAAGGTGGAAACAATCCAGGATGATTCCTAAAGTTATCCTTGGTCCTCTACAGGGACACAAACTGCCCCCCCACTCTCTCTCTCTCTCTCTCTCTCTCTCTCTCTCTCTCTCTCTTTCACTCACAAATAAGCAAATAAATAAATAGATTTTTTAAAAAAATTGCTGATTTCCCTGATGTCACAAACTTGCTGAGTATTCACTTGAAGCTAGAAAAGCTGTCTCATTTCCCTAACTCTGTTTCAGAAAATCATAGATGTTACACCTGAGCTTGTAACCTGATCCACATTCCCTGTTTAATATTCTTGTATAAGATAAAATTTCAGGAAATAAATCATAGGAGACTTCACTGTTTTCACAGCAGGAGACTGTGATTTTTCCCCCATCTGCTTGGTTAGTTATTGTCTTATATTTTTGTGATTTATTTCTTCTTCATCACTTTTTTTTCTCTACTCAGCAGGCATTCTCTGAGAGTATTAATCGTGCAGGACATATTTTTCTTTGATACTAAGACAGAAAAGAATGAGCATTTTATTAAAATTTATTCTTTAAAAAGAAAACTATATGCTTTTGGCATACATGATTTGCTGCTATGTGTTCTTAAGATTACATTTGAAGAGAAATAACTAAGAGAGAAATAAAAATTGCATCATAGTAAATATGGAATAAGGAGGAGGTGTTCATATAAACAGTGTACTAAAATAGTTATATTCTGAAGGGTGTTCAAAACAAGCAATTAAAGAATCTCTGCCACCTTGAAGGAAAATTTATCTTACTTTCACATACAGTGATCTTCAATATTCCAACACAAGTTACAGTTGTATCTGTATGTAATTTATACATTTTGATTATGGTGTTTAAGCCTGCATATCATGAGCATTGTTTTTAAAATATTTCTACAGATATGGTCAATAAACATAGTTAAGAAACAATAAGTGAGATAATTGAAAAAACTAAATTAATCAGATTAATCCTCCAGTTTATAGACTTATGAAAGACACTTTTTGGATGTCATGATTAGCACGTGCTTTACTGAAGAGGTGCCCAAATGAAATACATTTTCTAAAACAAAAGATACTCTAAATGAAATATGTACTCTAAAGGCAATGACTAAGATATTTTAAAGTATCTTATAAATTACTATATTATATTTTTATATATTATGTATTATTTATAATATAATATAAATAAAAATTTATAAATTACAGAAGCTAGCCATATATTAATGGCCCAATATTTATTGAGATAATATTTATTGACTATTCATGATCTTCCATATACTCTTCACGCCTGGATTTGAGCTAAAATGAAGCAATAAATAAGCAATTACTTATTCCATATCTTCCTATTGATTAAGACAAGGAAGCAAAGAAGCATATAAGATTAAAATACCTTCACACATTCAAAATACTTATCCAAATTATTTAAATAATTCACTGTGAAATGAAAATGTGATCTCACACTCATTAATGTAAAGACTAGAACAACCTCTAGGCCACACTGCAGGTCCCAGGTCATCTGCATGCCCCACTAGCCACTCTTCCAAAATAAACTCACAGAAAATGACCAAGAAAGTCATAAACAAGATAATGATTTTCAAAGCCTGATCTTTACTATGATCAAAACAATGATAGGAAATCCATAAGGAGTTAAAAAACACATCAACCAGCTTGAACAGGAACACTGCAGGCAGTTGGATGAGATGAGAAAAGCAGTTAAAGAAACAAAAATAGGAATAGAGCAGAGCTCTAAATTTAAACTAAAAGACAAGCTATCTTCAACCCAGAATTCTACAGAGTCTTATCAGCATAATTAATGAAGCTAAAAATAGAATATCAGATCTTGAAGACAAAGTAGAAGAACTAATTGAACTGGAGAGGTTTGTTAAATCAAAAAAGATACATGAGAAGAATATTCCAGAGTTATAGGACATCTTGAAGAAGTGTAATGTGCACATACATGGAATACTAGAACAAGAATTCCAAAATACCACACCTTAGGAAAATTTTCAAACTATCATAAAAGAAAACTTTCCATATCTAAAGAAAAAAAGGACCATCCAAATAAAAGAGGCATTCTGCACCCCAAACAGATATGACCAAAATAGAAACTTGCCAGGGCAAAAAATAATCAAAACACTACACATGCAAGACAGAGAAAGTATTAAGAGCTTCAAGAGAAAAAAACAGTCACTTTTAAAGGTAAAGTTATTAAAATAACAAATGATTTTTCAATGGAAATTGTAAAAGCCAAAAGAGTTTGGAGAGATGTATTTCAGGTATTGAATGAGCACAAATATCAACCAGACTGATAGAATCATCAAAACTATCAGTCATGTTTGGGGTAAAGAAAAATTTTCCATCATAAAGATAACCAGGCTTTCAAACGATGCTAGGAAAGATACTCAAGCTTCAAGAAAAGAAAAAGCATATCCAAGAGGACAGAACGAAAGTTTAATACTACCACAACTTACAAGCTAAAAATATACTTAGGAAGGCCACTAAACACAAAAAATTTCAAGAATCAAAAGTAATTTCTCCATTACAACCTAAAGGTCAATGGAATTAACTCACCAATCAAAAGACACAAGTTACCAATATGGATTAGAAATTGAAATACATCTATCTGCGGCTTTCAGGAAAAACATCTCCCCACAAAAGATAGGCACATTCTAAAAGTAAAAGGCTGGTCAAAAATTCTTCAAGCTAATGGAACCAGGAAACAAGCAAGGGTAGCAATTATACTATCTGACATAGTGCACTTCAAACCAAAGAAAATCATAAGAGATGCTGAAAGATACTATATTTTAGTCACAGGAACAATTCACCAGGAAGACTTCACAATACTGAACATATGTGCATCTAAAATGGGCTCTTCCACATTCATTAAACAAACACTACAATGTCTAAAACAAGAAATTAATCACCAAATGATAATACTTGGGATTTCAATACCACACTCTCAACATGGGGTAGATCAACAGGTCAAAACCTCTACAGACACACATCAAAACTAAATCAAACCATTACTGAAATGGATCTTACAGATCGTTATCAATCCTTCCATTTGAGCATCAAGGAATACACATTCTTCTGAACAGCACACAGAACCTTCTCCACAATAGACCACATATTGGGCCACAAAATGAATCTCCACAAACACAGGAAAGTTGAAATTTTGTAAAGCTAAACATCCACAAAAATTTTGTAAAGCTAAACATCCACAAAAAACAAATAGCAGAAAATACACTGACTCTTGGAAATTAAACACTATGATACTGAATGAGAAATGGTTTCAGAAAGAAATCAAAAAGGAAATTCAAGATTTCCTACAAGCAAATGATAATGAAAATATGACATATCAAAATCTCTGGAAAACAATGAAAACTGTCCTAAGAGGTAAGTTTATACCTGTTAATATCTATAAAAAATGGAAATGTCATGAGTAAATAACTGAATAGTGCACCTTAAAGCTTAAGAGACTCAAGAGCAATCCAATCTCAAAAGTAGTAGAAGGGAGGATATTAACAAAATCTGGGGATAAATATCCAAAACTGAAATATGGAAAATGATACAAAGAATCAACTGGAGGAAAATCTGGTTCTCTGAAAATATCATTGAACTCCCAAAGTCTAGCATGGATCACAGGTACTACAATCCTTAGAGGCAAGGGATTAACAGCCACGGTAGTGTTCCTATACTAAAAGCAACACAAAAAAAAGAGCTCTAGGCAATGACACACGAGTCCTTACACCTCATCAGAGAGGAGGACCCAGAGGGAAGGTTGACATGCACCCAGAGAGGAGGACCCAGAGGGAAGGATGCTCCAGGAAGGGGGAGTACTGGGGGAAAGGGACGGAGGGGGGGAAAGAAAAGGGAAAAGGTGGGGAGGGAGCAAGAGGATCCAGGGAGGGGTGGAGGGAGGGAGGGGAAGGGGGTACTTATCAACTTTGTATGAGTGGAAGAAATAAAAAATAGACAAAATTTTGGTACCAAACAAATGTCATATTGAGATATTTTTATCATCACTTTTTTATCAATAAATGAGTCAGCAAATGGAAAAAAGTCAATAAGATTGATATAGCCCTAGCTAAATTAACCAAAATCAAGAAAAAGAAACCCAAATTAATGAAAATAGAGTTATCATAACTGATATCCAAGAAATTCAGAATTATAAGGTCATGTTTCAAAAACTCATGCACTATGAAATTTGATAATGCAAGAGAAATAGATGAATTCCTGAGTAAAAACAACTTACCTAAATTGAATGAGGGAGTTTTGAATTATTTAAATAGTCCTATAACAAGTGAAAATAAGAAGGAATCTCGAATCTTCCACCAAAAAGTGTCCTAGACAGATGGATTCAGCACAGAATTCTACCATTGAAAGAACAACTACCACCAAAAGTCCTTGAACTGTTCCATAAAATAGCAAAGGAAAGAACACTTCAAATTCTTTCTATGAAGCTAATGTCATACTAATCTCAAAACCTAACAAAGATACACTTAAAAAAGAAAACTACTGGCCAAACTCTTTGATGAACACAGATATAAAGATTCTCAACAAAACACTGTGATCAATTAGGATTATCCCAGGCATACAAGGTTGGTTCAACATATACAAATTTATATAAACCATTCCAAAGTCGAAACCATATGATACTCTTGCAGGAATTATTTTGACAAGATCCAAAATTCATTTCTGATCCAAACTCTAGAGACAGTTGGAATGGAAGCAACTTATATGCAAAAAGCCAATAGCAAGGATTATACTCAATGGTGAAAAACTTGAAGCATTCCCTTTTAGATTAGGAACTAGACAATGTTGACCACATTGACCACTTCTATTCAACATTGCACTTAATGTCTTAACTAGAGTCATAAGACAAGAGAGGGAGATAAAAGGGTTTCAAATAGAAAGGAAGAAGTCAAGTTATCTCTATTTACAGATGATATTATCTTACACCTGAGTGATCCTAAACACTCCACCAGGAAACTCATGGGACTAATATATAAGAATAGCAGACTGGCAGTTTACAAAACAAACATGCAGACAATCAGTGTCCTTTCTATACTCCAAGGATGAAAAAGTGAAAAAGTCTTAAGAGAAACAATCCCATTTATTATAGGCCCTAAAAAATGAAATACTTTGGTATAAATCTAACCAAAGAAGGGAGAGACCTTTATAATAAAAATTAAAAATCCTACAGAAAGAATTTACAAAAGACACCAGAAGGTGGAATGACCTCTCATGTTCCTAAATCGGCAGAATGAATATTAGAAAAATGACTACCCTACAAACAGCAATATGCAGATTCAATGCTATACTAACAAAAATCCCAAAGCAATTCTTTAAAGAAATTGACCAAATAATCTTAAAATTCATCTGGAATCACAAAAGGCCCAAGATAGCAAAAACAATCCTGAGTAATAAAACACTGCTGGAGATATCACCATACCAAACCTTAGTCTACACTACAAATCCATACTAATAAAAACAGCCTGGTAGTAGCTCCAAAATAGACATGTAGATAGATGGATAAGGGTTGAAGACCCAGATATAAGCCTACACAGTTACAGCGATTTGATCTTTGACAAGGGGGCCCAAAAAATCCAATGAAAAAAGAATAGCATCTTCAACAAATGTTGCTGGCAAAACTGGATATCCACATGCAGAAGTTAAAAATGGACCTGTACTTGTTACCTGCACAAAAATTAATTTCAAATGGATCAAAGGCCTTAATATTAGACCGAACACTACAAAAACCCTAGTTGAAAGGGTAGGGAATTTTCGAGCTGATTGGACTAGGCCAATAGTTCCTAAGCAGAAACCCAGTAACATAGTAGGAGAACAAACCACCCAATAAATGGGATCTTATGAAATTAAATAGCTTCTGTTCAGATAAAGAGATTATAAACCAAGCAAAAAGGCAACCCACAGAATTGAAGAAAATCTTCACTAATCACATATCTGGTAGAGCTCTACTTTCCAGAATGCACAAAGAACTCTCTAATTAAGGGGATCCTAGTTCCAAACTCACTTAATGACATATTCAAACATAAATCTCCATAATACCTACTGTAATCACAAAGGATTATAAACAGGAAGGAAGGGGAAGGAGGGACTCAAAACAAAAGGAGATAGGGGATCATGCTTCAGTAGAGGTAAATAGGCCACAGTCAAGTATTGCATGTAAGTAGCAATAAATCTGGTGCAACTCACTCTGATTTCCCTTCCTGGTCACTTGCAAATGAACATGTTTGTTCTCACCAATCAGGAAGAATATAGGGACTGACAGATAAATGGTTACCATCCTGCAAATGGGACACTGACCCTCCCCACATACAATTGTTGTGTCCTACTCCTATTCTTTCATCTACCTTTGAGTCTCCTCTTATATTAAGATCTTCATTTAAACAGTCTTTTATCTTTGGTTAGGAAGTCACTTTCTATAGCAATCAGGATGCAGCCAAAGGCGATACAGGATAGCAAAAGTGAAATCAATAACAATCCATAATTTAGAACACCAAAGACCAGGCCAGGCCAGGTGATAGAATTATCACCATCCTAACGCTCAGGGAACCTTGTGGAACAGGGAGAGCCAAGATTGTAAGAACCTAAAGATGGGGAGGACCAATGATATCTAAGATATTCCATACAAGTTGAGGCTGCAGCAGCCAGGATTGGACTTTGCCTTACCTGCACATGGCTGATATGTCAATGACCCCCCCCCAAGTCTATCATATATCACAGGGGAGAAGGCTCCAGGCAATAGGATCCTTAGTGGCAAGGGATTAAACAGTCAGAATGGATTTCCCACACTAATGGGGAGCCTAAAAGGGACTCTGGGCTATGCCATTGAGTCATGAATACCCTCACTAGGGTGGAGGACTCAGAAGGAAGTTTGGCATTCACAAAAAAAGGATGCTACAGTGGATGGGAGGGAGGAATAGGGAGGCACTGGGAGACGGTATGGGAGGGAGGATGGTGAAAGGAAGTGGGGAATGGGGAAGAGTACAAGGGGGTACAAACGTGTATCATTAGGAAAAAAATGTGGGAGAAAAAAAAATTGAAGACAGTGTCTGTTAAACTTATTTATTTCCTAAAATGTTCTTTCTTCCATTATTATCAGTGATACAATGAAGTGTTTTGAGATTTTTAGAAGAGCTGCTAACATTTTATATGTTGTCACATATGTAGTGAAGTATGTGAATGATGTGTACCAGGCACTTGCTTTGTAAGAAGAGGAAGAAATGCTTACTTCTTCTGTCCAATTTAACAATAGTCTTGTTCTAAAGAACTCCTTCAGAAATGCTGAAATCATGGTAGGCAAAGGTCATGGCCTTTAGTGTTTTTCAAGAGATTAAAAAAATCTTGCATGAGAATTTATATGGCATATTTCCCAAAAATAAAGTAAATCTTGAAATATTTTGCATAAGAAGTGAAAACAAAGCTTTAAGGCACTATACATTCTGCAGTTAAAATAGTGCAAAACCAAATCTGGTCATCAGGTCAAAATTCTGTAATTGTGGTTCTTTACCTAAGAACTCACATACAGCGACAATACTTTCATTGTGTAGAAGCAATAGTAGTAGTAGTAGTACTCATGATTTTTAAAAGCTGGCATTAGAGGGTGTTCAAAATTCAATGCTATAATGCTGAGTTAAAGAACATGGTAAATAGTTACCACTCTAAACATAATCCAGCATATACTTCTGAAGTGAGGTTTATTTGTTACAAGTGGGCTACTGGTGATCCAGCACTCTTAATTATTCAGACTGCTTCACAACTGAATTGTTACATATTGCATATTTCTAAACCTAGTGGGATTCAAAATATAGAAACATGTTAGTACTGTGTTGCAATAATTATTATATTAACAGATGCTTAATAGGAATGTTCCAAACTAAAAGCATTTGTTTGATATTTTTAAATATCACTTTTTATCTGCTTATGTCAAAAACATGTGTCTCAAACTGTTAGCAATTTTAGAGACACAACTTCAAAGCAAAAGTAATTAACTTAGTAAATAAATATATATAACATTAGTATATATTCAATAGAACAAAAACTAGTAAAGTGACTTTCTAGATAGCCAGTGAGTAAAATGCTTGTGATATAAGTATGAATACTAGAGAGTAAATCCATATAAAGGCAAACACAGTCACAAGTATCTATAATAGCAAAACATTTATGCTGAGATGGAAGATGGAGTGAGTGCAGTTCCTGAACCAGCTCACCTGTTAATGTGCAACAACAAACCACAGAGTCATTGCTTAAGAAGATGGAAGATAAGGACCAAATAACAATGATGTTATCTCACATTTGTGCCATGACACATGTATGCTGTCACTCCCAATCATATATCATGCTTACATAGCTTACATCTACACACATGAGAGAGAGAGAGAGAGAGAGAGAGAAAGACAGAGAGAATAATTAAGCCAAACAACTGAAAAAGAGCATAGTTTTATGCATTGTTAGTCTATTCTTTCCACAAATGTCCAATGTTCTTTTTCACTATAATGGTCTAATTATTTTGTCTGGGAGTGAAACTATTTAGATGGTGAAAAATGCTTTGAACTCTTTCAATTCTTTTAGTAAGACCATAATCCTTTCAAATTAAGGTTTTTAAACTAAACAAATATACTTGTTTGTCAGCACGTCATACCTTCAGAATGTCACATCACATGATGTTTTCCAATGCATGTGGCATCTCTCATTTCCTAAAGGGTGAACCATGTACTTCTGTGTGGGACTCAGAGAATACCAGAACAACGATGCATGTGAGTGAAAGCCCACTTTGTGGATCCTTAATCAATACCACAAAAAGTTTACATTAAGCTATTTAGCCCACATTTCCATGTATTTACAAAACTGGCATAAAACCCTCTCCTTTGTGAATAGATTTATATCTAATTCTTAGCAAGCATCCACTGGGTAAATCACAACATGAAATTATTACCTATATACCAGACCCTAAGAATTCCAGTTACCTATATGAATTTTAAAGATAAAATTGGAATCAAGTGATTCTTGGTTTAGTATCCACAATGAAGTTGACAATTAAGAAAGTTAAGAAAATATCCAAAGTTTTCCTGTGAGAAATAGGGTTTAATGAAAAGTTAGTGAGGGTAAAAGGAAGGGAAAGGGGAGGTGGAGGTGAGGGAAGAAAGAAGTGGGAAGGGAAGAAGAGGAAAGGAGAAGCTACACCAGAGGGACAGATATGAGAAGGACAGTTCAGGGAAGGTTTCAGCACAGAAGCATATGCTGGACACTGGTCAGATGGACTACAGCAATTATACTCTTCACATAACTCCTACTGGACTATTTTTCATTTATGACAGTGATACCATTAGCTTGGTAATATGCTTTGTGCTTGCATGACTATGACCGTCATTTAACTAAACTTTGATAAAAGATGCTATCTGTATCCTGTCAGGGTATTGAGACTGTCTACCTCTCTTTTAGGAAAAGATTTCTAAACTGAGTGCTAAGGGCCTTTCTAATCCATGAGTATAACAGAAGTCATTTACAGACAAGTTTGGTGTACTGTCTTCCTACTTATAGGTTCATTGGCTGTTTTTCTCTATTGATCTATTTCCTTCACATTTTTAAGATGGTGTTCTAGTTAGCAGTAGCAGGAATGTGTTCCATTCTGACAAGCAGATCTTGAGTCCAAGCAGATAGTTTTTGGTTGTCCCCTTGATGTTCATGCCACTATTACACTGGTGGTCACCTGTTCCCATGGTGATCTAAAAGAAGTATATGCAAATATTTTTTAAAAGCTTATTTTGGAATTTTGGCTAATACCTCCAGTTATAGAGTTTGAAATTGCCAAGCTACTTCCTTTCATAACTCATGTGTCCAAGAAGAATAAAGATATTTGAAAGATTCTTATTTTTATAAATTGCTTTAGGACCCTGTAGGTAAGGTAAGATCACCCTCCAAAACTGAAATATCAGCAATATTTACAGATCATTCAACTATGATGATAAAAGCTAACAAAGAAAAATAAACTTTGGGATTCTCTACTTGAGGTTCTAATTTAAAAGCCATTTTCTCTAAATGAGTAATTTGTAGTTAACTGCATGAGAATATCAATGTAAATAATCATTACTTAAGACTCAGAAACAAATACTTATAATTTATTCCTTTGCTAATTGAAACATCTACAATCTTTACCATATAAAATAAAAAATTTAAAAAATAAAAATGATGCTATCTCTAAATTTACTGAAATCAAACAATAGTAGCATGTTTCTACCATCCAGAAAAGTTATATTTGTGCTTTACATTAATGTCTTAATCCTATGTTCTGAGTGCATTTTCTTATGTTAATGACTACTTTTTGTTACTTAGCTTTTATAGAAAATGAGGACATCCAATAATACTACAGCTCATGAACGATTTTACTCCTGTTGGTTGCTGTAAGGAGGCTTCCCCAGCAAGGCGTCTCTCCTTACACACAGCTCCACCATTTGTGAAACATATCTCTTCACAGACTTCAGACATCACTTTTTTAAACTTTTCTGAAAATGATTCAGTATCTCCAGATTTCCATGAAACAGAAGTCTTGCAGATTTCTAAGAGGATTTAAAAGATTGTGGTTCAACTAAGTTCTTTGCTGATAAATGCTATGCTGAATACACTAAAACAGATTTCTAGTATGTTTCAGGTCAGTGGAGAATGAATCAAATGTGGGCTGATACTTCCTCTACTTCCCCTATCAACTTTTCTACCCAATCTCCTCTTGTACATGGGAAACAACCTCTGCCTTTTCTATCACTTTAGTAAAACCTGAATCTTGTAATCCACTATAACTCTCTACAGTTTAATTGTTAAGTGTGCTGTGTTATGCAGGCCAAGGGACTCAAAAGCACAGAGTCCCTTGACCTGCACACTGAAAGTTTCCCCGCTTTATGAATTATGAAATATTTTGTCAGAAAGCACTGAAATGCATGGCTTCACTTCTTTTCAGTTACATAATTGTGTATCAAGTAAGAAATGTTTCTAGTTCTATGATAGATTGTCAGATTCTAAACTACATTGAGATTCCTTCTTAAACCAATCAGGCTGGTTGGTATAAGAAAATATTGCAAGGATGGTGAGACACCGTATCACACTACTGAGATAAGTGTGAATTATAGCTGTCACTATGGAAATCAATGTGGAAGATACTCAAAAATAAAAAGAAAATGGGCTGGAAAGATAGCTCAGGGGTTATGACTCTACCTGGCAAGTAAAATGTCCTGAACTCGGATCCCAGATCAATAAGGAAGATACCAATAAACTTATAGGTAGGAAGACAGTACATCAAACAGCTCTGTAGACAGCTGTTGTTATACTCACAGAATGGAAATTCACAGTGGAAATCTTTGGGTCTAAAGCTGGATGAATGAAGGGAATACACATATCAGAAGAGGTGCCTGAAGAGAGGTAACTTGATATACCACAGAGGCTTGAGTTCCTATAGGCCAGAATGAACACTGGGGTCCATTGAAGCATACAGGCAGAAAGGTGGGAGGGAGAGGGAGAGAATGGAGAAGGGAAGGGAGGGAAGGAGATGAGAGGGAAGATAGGATGAATACTCACTATGCTTGTACAAATAGAAAAAATAGATAAAAATGGAAAAAAAAAAAAAAAAACACCAGGAGGAACTAGCAGCAGCCTGCATTTCTGGATCTGGTGGGCTGAGCCTGAGAAATCCCTGATCAAAGTAAGAAGGAAGCAGAAGTGATCCAGAATGATCCCTGAAGTCACCCCACCACAGGGGTATACAATGCTCTCTCTCTCTCTCTCTCTCTCTCACACACACACACACACACCCACCCATACACACAGTAAATAAATAAATAAAATATTTAAAAAGTTTAAATAATTAAATAAAAAGAGACTAGCGAGGAAAGTAATAAAATTGTAAAAAGATACTTAAGAATATGATTACATATTCATATTTAACGACATAAGAGTCACAAAAATATAGCGTTATACAACCATAAAGAAGTAAGTTTAAATAATTTCATGAAATTAGTGGAATGAAAATTATTGCTGCTGAAATGGCAGTCTCACACAGTGTGGTACCAAAAGTTTTATACCCTACACAAAATTCTGTGCTGTATGGAAACAGAAATAGAAGTAACAGTATGTAAGTGAGAAAATAGTGCATGAGGAAACAAAAGGAAAAATCACGGATGAATGTGATTAAAGGATATTTTATGTATTTACGGTGATATCAAAATGAAACTCCTTTGCAAATTTAATATTCAAATGTAAAATGCAAAACTTAAAAGCTTCTTAAGTAAGACATGGTTTACACAAAACATCCAACTTTTTCTTTGACGATTCCTGTTGTTTAAAAGAATTGCGGGCTGGAGAGGTGGCACAGGGGTTAAGCCTCTGCCTTGCAGGTGGAAGGTCCTGAGTTCAGATCCTAGACCCTACATATAGACGCAGGGCGGAAGCGGAGGCGTTTCTGCGTTTCTGGTCCTGGTAGGGCAGAGTAAACAAGGAGGAGGTGGAGGCGGTCCATGGTGGTTCCTGAATTCGCCCGTGGTTCTACACGCATACACACGCACACACGCACAATTGAATAAATAATAAAAAAATTAAAAGAATTGCTATAGCCATCAAGTTAAAATTTTCATAAAACTGACTATATACATTATTTAGCAATTTAGTCTCCATAACCTGGATAACAATATAACTGTTTAAGTTATTTTTATTTTTGTTACTCACATACTCTTTTTCTTTATTCAGAGAAGTGCTTCAGAGAATTGCTTTATCAGAAAAAAAAAGCATTCTAACGACAATCTCCTTTGTGCTATCCAAGTAGGTTCAGTTATCTTCTTTTAAAAAGTATTCAATTTTAAGTCTATTATATGGCATACTGAAATACATGTACATATACTGTCATCTCTTTTTGCTCCCATTGATTTGTTGCTAAGAAGATCTAGGAAGACTTGCACTTCACTGAAGGTGAAGATCTCCCTCAGAATCAACATCAACAGGACATTTTTGAGAACTGGTTTAAAGAATATGATCTGTATCCTACCTCTGGCTTTGAGAAGAGATAATAGTTTTTGAACCTGATAGGAAGATCCAAAGATTTTAAGATTACTACCAAAAGAAAAAAGCTTTTTGTACCTGACTTTTTTATTTCTTAACGGGGATGTTGCAGATCTGAACTCAAGGTACTCCTGCCTGTCTTAGGAAGTTGTCTGTACTAGAACCTTAAGAATTGGACATTACCCTGTCACAGTTGTGACTGAACTATAGGAACTAAGAATAGACTCAAGCTGTCTTCTATGTTATATTCTACATGTTTTATTTAGGTTCTTTTGAAAGAAATTGCAAAGTATGAATAACTAAGAGTGAGATTCCCAGTAAAACATTAAAAGAATTCATTTTATAGTTTATATAACCCCATAGAAACCTCATACCTCATAAAATAAAACCACATACTGGTGTATAACAAATTTTCATAACCAAATTACACAGTAGTTTTTTCAAAATCTGCACAGAGAACAATTGTAATTAGACTTTAGGATATCATTTTTCTTAACTGAAAATTATAAAGTTCCCTGAATTGATTTTTGTTTCTGCAGGTCTGGAAAGCTTTCCAAATTTCATAAGGCATTGTAATTGATAAGTAGTTGTTTACAGGTATAATGTAAAATATGGGAATTAGTAGAAAATACAAATAATAATTGCTCAAATAAGAAATAGAAAAATGAGGATTATTCTAAATTTGAACTTTAAATAATGCTTTATAGACAGAAGTGAAGAAGGGTTTAGTGGATAGTGGTGTGACTTATTCACAAAACAATACATAAGAAATATATTGAAGTATAGATTGGCCAATTAGCAAGTACATATTTTGGCAAATGTATATTCTTGTATCAAATTGTGGCAAGTATGTATACCAAAAATCTTGCTGAATCAATGAAATATAGTGGACAATAACACATTTCAGTGACTAGAAATGTTTCTTCAAAAATGTGAATTAAAACTGTGCAGATGTTCAGAAGTAGTAGGCTATATTGCTACAAAGTGCCATGTCAGAATAACTTTCTTAGTATATAGACCTCTAACAATTTTGTTACCTGCTTGAATATACAAAGCTAGAGGTAGTGTGCAAATAGTTAACAATGAGACAAACTTCACCCAAGAGTAAATTACAATAAACTTAACTTTTAAAGTGCACTTCTAAATGAATACTTCCTATCATTTTAAACTTTGTTTTTACACAGTTAATAGGAGAAAATACCAACTAAATTTATGCCATCTTTTGTCAGACTTTTACTGATAACTTACACATGCACTTTGCCTTTCTATAAAAAGTAAAATGTTTTAGAAATTGACTGTGTTGCTGGGATGAACCCAGATTATAATTTGAATGTTAGTTGTCCCTGACAAGTTTGTGTGTTTTTATCTGTTGCTCAGTTAATGTTTGGGAAAGTACTGGGACCTTAAAGAGGCAAGTCACATGGGACAGGTTTTCAAGTTTTTGTTACCTGGCCCTGCTTACACAGTTTGTTCTCTTTGCCTCTATGATGGCTTCAGTTAACCAACAGATAGCCTCCATTTTCTGCTACCTGCCGTGCCTTTTCCACCATAATGGACTATAATGTCCTCTGTGCAAGTGTAAGCCAAATATCTTTTTTACTCTTAAATTGTTTGCATGTGTGCTGTCTCACAGAAGCATCAAGAAAGGTAAACTCACCATCCCAGTATGCAATTTTCTTGATTCTGATTGCTTTTCCTTGGTGACTTGTAGATGATGCCTTTATTGTATTTGATGTGAATATTAGTAAAAAAAATGAATTGCATAAAATGAATGTACTCCATTGTAGAATTTTAAAAAATTTTATTATCTGTGCTGCCTTGATTAATATTATATAATGGGAACATTAGCTGTTCTTTAATGGCACCAGTTAATTGATAATATTCCTTAACATTTTGTCTTATTATCTACTTGTTATATATCATCATATTAAATTCTGTTGATATTCCATCAAGTAAATTATTTCTCCATGCTGACTTCTCTATGGAGCTTAAACCAGTTATTATCTATTCTTTGTTGCATGGTTACCTTACCCATAAATATTAAGATGCACAAAATTGAACATCTTTCTTCTCTTATGAACTCACATATGTTCATTTCTTCTTTTCCATAATATTTGCATAACTTCATTGCTGAAATAATTATCCTGCCATAACAACTTAGGGGAATAGGAGATTTATATTCATGTTTGTAATTCCACAATATACAAGATAATGGCAGGAGAGTTGTCAGCATCAGAAGCCAAGTAGGTTAGCTACACTCCCCATATCCACAAAGAAACATGGGTCTTCATTCTTCTTCATACATTCTAGCATACTAGCTTATCAAATATTGAACCGTCTCAATCTTTATCTACATGCTCATGAAATAGTCTCACTCACTATTGACTGAGTCTCTGTATTTTAATCATTCAATTAAGACAATATCCCAGAAACTTGCCATTAATTAAATAATTCCTTACAGGTGGACTCAGAGGTACACTTCTCAAGAGTCAATTTGCTCGTAAAAACTAAATTGACAGTATTTCTCATTCCAGTTTTTCTGTCATGATCCACTGCATTTTCCATTATTGTTTACATGAAAGATTTCTCATTAAATTTTAAGCTTTTAAGGGAATGAATGTCCTATTAGTCATTGCATCTTATGGGAGAATGTAGACCACTCTCAAGACAGAAATCCCCATTCAAAGTCACCAAACTGTATTAACAATGTCAAGTCACTGGGAAAATCATGCATGAAGTTGTTAAGCTAGAAAATAGTGGGTACCATGTAGAGTTAATTCAATGTATTCAACACAAGTTTAGAAAAAATAAATTTTATTCTTATTAGCATTATTAATAATTTCAAGTAAAATTATTCTCTAACACAAGAAATTTAGTCACATTTCAAAATTGCAATACTTCATTAGTCATTGCATTTTCTATATCAAATTTGATTGTTGGCTTTGCAATTTCATTTTGCATTGGCATTAGGTAAAATTTTATCTTGACATTTAATCCTCACAAAACTATTTATTGCCTACATTTTAGGGAGTTTCAATGGGAAATTTACTGGCAATTTTTCTGTTCTGTAACCTATTGCATATGATTATGTCTAACAAGATGACAAAATATTTTAGTGAATTCGTTGAGAATCAATTCCGTTAGGTAATTTTCAATGTAGATAGTAAAAATACTTTACTTTGATAAATATCTAAAACAGCATCGCATACAGGTTAATTTTTACCAAAAAGAATGTATAGAGTTAAACTGAAATGCATGTTTAGTTAAGTATATCTCATATAAATTCCAGCATGAAACTCATCTGTTTGATGTAATTAAAATTCTTAAACATACTTATAATTTAATTGAATTATAAGGTACCCTGCCAGCTTTACCACCTTGAGGGAGAAAACTATAAAATGAAATGTCTCTGTGGCTGACTACAAAATAGAGGACTCTATCATTCATCTACAAAAGAGCCTAACTTATTCACAACTGAAGGAATATTCCATTAAAACTCATTAGATTTTTCTTCTTTTTAAAACATTTTTAAACAAAATATTTGCTTACCATGTTTCTTTATTTTGAAAAATTATTGATATAAAAATTACATCAATGTATTATATAATTATTTTTCAAATTCTTTGGTGCTACTCCTCAGATTAGCTAGTTCTTACATTTCTGTTTTCTTTAATTGTTATGAAGATCCAGGGAATTTTTATTGACAAAGAATAAACACAAATCACCATTATGAATGCCACATCTGTTATATATAGCAATATGTCCAATGTGGATGACAAATGTTTAGTGAATTAAAGGTGGAGTTATCCTATGAGAAATAGAAGGGGCAGAAAGAGGTATAGGGTAAAGTACATGGATTGTGTTTGTTTTCAGCCTTAAAAGTCCTCATGATATTACACCTTAATCCCTCTTTGTGCATCCACTCATGGAAAGAAGACTCCTAAAAGACAACCTTTCCTTAATGCATGGTACTATAGCTCACCAATGAAAAAAAAAAAAAAAGATGCCACAGTATGTTTATTTTTTCTCTACCTTACCCCCCAAAATTATAGACTTAGTTGGAATACACTCCATTGCTTCACACACGGGTAAATTCAATGTTAATAAATAGGGCATAAATATATCAAATGAGGAGTCAAGATTGATTTCAAACATTTAAGAAAAAATTAGGAGAAATCCCCATAACAATTCTACTAAGGAACTATTGTGACAATTAATAGAAATTTTCAAAATATCACTTTCTAATCAAACATATAATTGAGTTTAGCTCAATTTCTAGCCTATTATCTGCAAGTCTCATATATATTAACTCAATACAGGCTTTACTACTGAATTTTATTGAGTTTATACTTAACAGTTACAGCATTGTGTTTTCCTCAGATGTACTTAGGACAATGTCTTCAAAGGGTCATGATGTTCAAAAACAGGTTGACAGGTATACCGATTGAGAATGAACCATCTCTAACAGGTGTACCAAACTCCACAGACCTTTGCTTCAGATACGATGTTGTTTTCAGATCAATGAGATTAGATTATAATTAATTAATGTAAAGTGCTTGTGGTTTTAGATTTTTCAGTGTAGATTCATTTGTATTAAGGACAATCGATGTGTAGTCATGGAAGAAAATCAATGATCTTGAAATCACAGTGCAGCTAGTTCCTCCATCCTTGGTGTATAGTGAGTAATTGTGAAAATTATTGAACTTATTGAAGAATCATTATGCACGGTTAATAAAATACAATTTAGTACAGTAGGAATAGAAATTGTAATAGTAGTGTCTTCTGATTTGAATGCAAGTTTCCCCCCACAGGTTCATGTTTTTGAATCCTTAGATGGTTTCAATGTTTGAGAAGGTTGTGACATTTGAAGGGTAGAGCCATGATTAAGATAGGCAAGTCACAATGAACTAGTTAAATTTGTACTACCCTGCATTGTTATTTGCAGCTTTCACTCTCAGCTAAAAAAATTATATATCACAAGATGCTGGATATTATTAGTATTTCCCTATTTATGCTTCTATTTATGCAGATTCCCATATTCAGCTACGGATTAGAAATGTTACAATTTTAATACATTTTGTGGTATTTGTGAGAGAGGAGACTATCTACTCAGTAACCATCACACCAAAACATTTAGATCAAAGGATTACGAAAATTCTGAAAGAAGAGACTTGAAAAGAAAGGGTGCATGTTATTACATGCATATCATAAGCTGTGTTCTCAGTGGTCGAATATACCAGTTTTAAGCAATTGTATGTGCAGTAAAAGAAGCATTTTCTTACCTCCCTCCCAACTTACCTCCCTCTCTCTACCTCCCTTCCTCTATCCCAACCTCCTTTTCTCCTTCCCTCTGTTGCTGTGACACAATAATCAGACTCAAATGACTTAGCAGGAAGAAAAGGGATATTTATTTGATTTAAGATTACTAAGTGGCGTTTCAGTTCATTATGTGGAAAAGGCATGGTAGAATCAGAAGCTGAAGACTCAGGTTGCTGGAAACATCACATAAAATGAGAGAGCTAGAAGGGTGAGGCTAATCAACATAAAGGTCTCCTTCACTGTGACATGCGTTCCTATAGCAAGGATCCACTTCCCAAAGTTTCCATCACCTTACTAAACAATAACTTCAACAAATTCAAATATATGAGTCTATGGGAAACAAATCACATTCAAACCATGGTAACATAAAAAAAATGCTTAGAATGGCTGGCTTTACATATGTTTCAGTTAATACATAAAATTTGTAGAAGTCTTATTTTGAGATAACACAGACTGAATAAAATACATATACCCCATGGGGGAAAATTTTTAATATTGACACAATATTTCTTTTCTTTCCTATAATTTTAAACTGTATTGCATATTTAAAAGAAAGCATGGTGATCTGTTTTCTAAGAGCATGTATTCTTCCTCATTTTCTCCTCTATAATAGAGAGAGAAAGAGAGAGAGAGACAGAGAGGAAGAGAAAGATTGCCTTTATATATATTTAATTAAAATTATCTGTAACTCCAACATTAAGGTAAAATCAAATTAGTTTATTTATTTTTCATACATATACAATAGAATACAATGGTTTAATATATAATAGTTCAACTCTATTTCTGAGAAACTTTGGAGGATTTTCCACAATGTTTTTAATACTAGATTTGCTAATTTACCAGCATATAGGACGCCCTTACCTTCTTAGCTAACAAAATTTGTTGTCTTTTAGGTAAATAACTATTTTAAATATCAGGTAGAATAATAATTGCTTTCATCTTATATTTTGGGGATAATTTTTGATAATGAGCATCTTGTCATAAAATTGTTGGCCAATATTATGTCTCATCCTAGAAATGTGTTTAGGTTTATTAGATATTTTAAAAATTCTCATATTTGCTTTCTTGATGTGTAAATTTTCTACTACTGGCATGATTTAGAAATATTTTCTCTCACTATGTAGATTTTCCTGTTATTTTACTGATCGACTTGTTGTTTTAAAATACTTTTAGAGTTTTGTACAATATTATGCATGTTTTGTTTTTGCTGTCCATGATTTTTTAAAAAAAATTCTTATTCAAAATTAGGTGTTATTTGAGCAATCTCATGATATTTGGCTCTTTCCTTTCACAAATTTTAGAGTTAGAATATGTTTAATTTTTATTTCTGGTGGAAATGACTTTGGTGTTTTTATACGGAAAGATCAAATATCAATCTACATTGCACATTTAATTTTCAGGGCAGAATTTAATGAAGAGGTAAGTCTTTTCTGATCACAGATACTCAGTGTCCAATGAACATCTATTTACATGAACACATGGATTTATTTCTGGGTGATCTGTTCTATTTCATGCCAACTGGTTTTTTTAGGCCATTGTCATCAGTATTTCTAGTTTCTGGTTCAAATGCCTGACAATAGACAATTTCAGTGAGAAGTGAGGGAATCTTAATTGGCACTCAAGTCAGAGATATGCTGGATACAAGACATCCTAAAGTGTATTCATTTCAATAAACTTATGATGATACAGCAGAAAAAATATATAAAAAGTGAAGTCAGATAATGGATTACTTTTCAATAAAAGTGAAGCATCCAAAATCATGCCATTTGCTAATGCATTTAGAAATGTGAATGTCTGAAGTATTTATGGCCTAAAAGCTAAAAAAAAAACTTTACTTTTTTATTTAATATCAGCATCTACATCTAGCAAAAGCAATATAATAAAACCTAGAGATATATTTTTCCATTTTACATATTAAGATAAGAGACTGTGCTGATAACTCATCTTTAAAAGTATTTTAGAAAAGTTCATTTTCATATTCTTATATGTCAATCTACTTAATTTAAAATGTTACTGTATAGCAGTGAGTGAAAAAACAATCTCATATGAAATTCTAATTAGAAAAATTCACACTGTAATTATGGAAATAAGTTTAAGAATAAACACCACAAGTGGAATTAAACAACATACTACCTAAGTGAATAGTTTCAATTTATGATTTGTTAATAACACAGAGAGTTATTGTTTCATCATGATATCTTCATGTATATTTTGCTTTGTTTGGTTATACTCCTTAAATCTCTTTTCCTTTCCATCAGCCTTTTTTGATCCTTTCTCTTCCACGTAGTTTCAATTCTTTCATATTGCATGCACTGTTACCATCTTCTTCCCCTGTTCCATTACTTAAGATCTCTTTATTTCCAACACAAATGTAATGCTGGTACTAACACAGATATAATTTCATACTTTTGTTTACTGCTTTACTCTTTCTAAAACCTATGAAAGGCAGCCTAGTCAATAAAGCCAACGTAAGTACCTGATACATGAATGGATAAATTAAAGATAAGGTTATCTTAGTCATAAAAAATTAAGTCATAGCATTTGTAGGTAATGGATGGAACTGTAAACTATTATGCAATAGACACAGAAACTGAAACTCAGACAGATGTGACATGTTTTGGCTCATATGTAGCTCTTAGATTTTAGTTTTCATATATATGCAAAGATATGTGTGGGAGTGTGGTTATAAGTCAGGACATAAGGGATTTTTATGAAAAAAAAGTATGAAAATATTAGTAAATTAAATTACAACTCAAGTACCAAAACTGGGAAATTAGAGGTTTTCCTTAACTGAGGATAGATTTTCTTTGTTTACCAAATAGATGAAAATCGACAAAAACTTGCTTTTACATCAATAGAAACAAAAGTTCTTACTGTTACCAGGATGCTATTGTCCCCTCAACAATGACTGCAATCACTTTTGTCCTGTGTTTTTTAAGTTCCACATATTCTTTTCCACAATCCAGAGCATTCAAAGACATTAGTCAGCACAAAGAAAAAGAGGATTCACAGTTCTTTGGACTGTCTTTGAAATATTTCTTTCACTTTAAAAAATAAGTGTTTATTATTTATTATTTAGTTCTAAAAATACTGTTTATTCTTGAGTAGAAAAGTGCTAATGTATATTTCCTACTAATATATTTCAAAGAGGATATCAGGATAAAATATGAAGGTAAAACATCCATGTAAAATCTGGATAGCTTTTTTTTCAGAAAAATTTCAATATAAAGATATTTTAGAAATATGTAAAAATTTCTCATTTTACAATTTTTATTTGATAAGCAAATTGAGACAAATAATGTTTGAGTGTCTCATTTTGTGTGAAGATCAACAAATATTTAAGTTATTTCCTTGCAATTGTGTGATAAAGTATCATCACATAAAGTATCATAAAGTATTACTTTATATTGTAATGATTGAGAATGATTAAAAAGCAATAGCAAGTAATTATAATCATGATAATCTCAGTAAAATAATGAAAAATCGTGAGGGATATATGGGACAGTATCATGAACTCATTCGGACAGGCCATTGTAAGAGAAACACCTATCAGTAGTAGCAGCATTTAAAATGACATGCTCACCTAAGTCCATGAGGATCAAAGTAGGGGATTTCTAGAAGAAGAAAATGTCACCACTGTGTCCCTATGTACTGAGATAGTTTGATGTGACTGAAAAAATTAATGTTATGTTGGGCTAGTGTCTAGCACTGTGGGCATTTTAGATAATAAATTACTGATATCTTCAAAACATTAGAGGTTATATCACTGTACAGTGGGTAAGTATTTTTTAATATCCAGCACTGAATATGTGATAAATAAATAGTAACATTTGGAAGTTGCATAAAAGGTTTGTGTGGTTACATTATTTGAGTATTTTTCTTCTATTATTTTCTTATTTATATTTTTGTGATTTCTAAAAAGAAAGACATGTTGAATTACTAATATTGTGGATTCTTGATGTCTTGGTGGGAAGTGTGAACTGTCCCCCCACCCCAGGCTCATGTGTTTGAATCTATAGCTGTTTGGGAAAGTTATGGCACCTTTGAAAAATGGAGTGTTTCTGGAGGAAGACAGAGAAAGAGGTTAAATCTTAAGATTGATTGTTCCCATTCTATTTCCAGGAAGCCTGCTCTTGTAATTGGAAATTTTGCAGCTATGAACCTACATGAAGGAGTTGACTTAGGCTGCCTCCAGCTTCTGCCAACAAGCCTTGCCTTTTCTGCCAAAAAGGACTGCATCTCCCCCTACAACAATAAGCTGAATAAATCTCCCTTTCTCCCTTATGTTGCTTGACTTTGAGTATTGTATCATGGCCACAAAGAAAAACTGCCAGTACAGAAAATGGTTTCAGAGAAGTGGGACATTGCTGCGAAAGACTAAGAGGATTGGGTATCAGAAAGTGTGATGTGAATCTGAGAGAAATTGGTACTCAGCAGTATGGCCATTAGTGAATTGTGGCTATTATGACTCTAGAACGTTTACTCTACACCATTGTGTGCTGGAAGTATGTAACCTGTCTTTCGATTTTTACAGGAGACTTTGGACTTTGGATTTTTGCACTGTTTTAGAACTACTAATGTAGTCTGTGGGAACATTTAAATTTGAACTGAGTATTGTTTGCATAAGGACAGGGCAATGAGCCTATGATACCAGGGATGGAATGTCATTATTTGAAGTGTGAGTTGCCTTACATAGGCTCATGAGTTTGAATCTTTAGTTGTTTGGCAAGGTTATGGAATCTTTTTGAGGTAGACCCTTGCTGGAGAAAGGCAGTCATAGGAGGTTGGCTTTGAATTTAATTTGCCCCACCTTATCTCTGAGAAAGTTTTTGGCTGGGTTTACAAGTCGCTTCCTTGAAGGAGGTTACTTATACCTTCTACAGCTTCTGCCAGCCAACTGGGCCTTTCCTTCCATAAAAAAAAACTGTATCTTCCCTATGGAACTGTTAGCTGAATAAATTGTCCTTTCTCCTTTTAAGTTGTTTGAATATTTATTTTTATTTTTCTAATTTTACAAGCATATTGAGTACTCATTCATGCTTCTCTCAATCCTTCCTTCCTCATTCCCCTCCCTTCCTTCCCTTCATCAATCAAGCTCATTCCCTTCCACCCCCACATGTATGCTTCTATAGACCCCAGGGTTCCCTCCAGCTTGTTTACTCATGTGGGAGTTCAAGCCTCTTGTGACAATTTGCCTCTTTTCAAGACACCCCACTCTCTTGAATTCCTCAATAATCTATGGGAACATGTTGGTATGTATAGTTATTATGCAGGTCTGGTAAGCACAAATCTCACTTTATTGAGTTCCTAGATGCAGCCGTCTTCCCTTGAATATAATGTCTTATCCAATGGTGAACCTTCCCATCTTTAGACTCTTACAATTTCACTGTCCCCTCTTCCCTGAGGTTCCCAAGACTTCAGAAGAGGAAGAAACTAGGTTGGCCTGATTCTGGGTGTTACTTCGAAAGAAGCTGTACCAGTTTACTCTCCTTCCAGCAATAAATATGTATCCCTTTTTCTCTGCAACCCCAACAATATGCAGGTCTCTATTGTTTGTGTTTTTAATCTTAGCTATTCTTAGCTATCTGGGGTAAGATCCTATCACAGGGTAGTTTTAATTTGTATTTCTCTGATAATCAGGGAAGTCGAGTATATTTTAATATATTTGTTTGACATTAAATTTCTTTTTGAATGAAGTACATGTTTAGTTCCAGGGCTCATGTTTTTAATTGAAATATTTTCTGTCTTGGTATTTAGTTGTTTGAGCTCTTTGTATACTCTAGAGATTGATTACCTTTGTTAGATTCATAAAGAGAAAAATTTTTATCCCACTCAGTGGGTTGTCTCTTTACACAAATCTTTATCAAAGGTGCCAAACGTGTATGCTGGGGAAAAGACAGCATCTTCAACAAGTGGTATTGGGAAAACTGCACATTTGTATGTAGAAGAATAAAAATAGACTGTTGCTTCTTTCCTTGCACAAAAGTCAACTCCAGATGGATCAGAGACCTCAAAATTAAACCAAAATACTGAGATTGTTAGAAAAATTTTAGGGAGTACATTTGAATTAATAGGCCTAGGTGAAGATTTTCTAGAAATGACAGAAACTAAGACAAAAAATCAAAAAATAAGATTTCATGAAACTAAAAAAAGCTTCTGTTCTGCAAAAGAACTTATTTGATTTTGAATATTGTCAAACAGAAACAGAGAAGAGTAACTGCTAAACCATATATATGTATATATACTGTATGTATGTACAGTATATATATGTATATATGCAGATATACAGTATATATGGATATATGGAAATGATGTGATTTAAATTAAGGAACATAATGTATTCCAACAGTGGAAGTTGCAGATAGCACAGCAGATGGTTAGAAAGGTTTTTAGTAATAACCTTCTGTGGCTTTGGCCAGTCCTCTCATGCAGATCTGTTTCCTCATTCACCTCTCCTGCAAAACTTGAGATGGCCATACATTAAGGATTTCAACATAGAGGCAGTAGTACTATGTACTATGGGGAATTCAACATGCAAAGATGAAGCAGTCCCGGCAGCACTGGGATCTATACTAAGAAACCAGGGTTTTAAAGTTACAAGCTCTGCTATTTCAGAAATGTGGCAAACAGCCCTTGAATTAGCACCTTGGATCCAATCGGACAATGTGTTTTCATCCACCTCCTGGACTCAGGTGGGAATCTAACCAGGAAGCAGGAAGAACATTTTGGGGTGTCCCCTTCTCCAGGATTTTACTACATTGTTTCTGCCCTTGAGGCAACGTTTCTTCCTGATCCAATCCAGCCTCCACCAGAGGCAAAGGCAAAGGGAGAGGAGCCGACAGAGCAGCGCTTCTAGCTCCCAGGGCAACTCGGGGCGGGCCCCAACCGCTAGAGCCAACAAGCAATCCTGGGCACCCCGCAGGGGACTCCACTGAGGAGCTGTGCGGGGATGTGGAGTCAAGTGGCTGAGGCTAGGAGGGCAAAGTTATGGGCCCGCTGAGCCAGGGCTGGGCGGACATTCTGCTGGACCATGGCAGGTAACAGGAAACCATGGGAATGGTGAACATGCCTGTTGTTTAGAGAATGATAACCCATCACTGTGCAACTTTACACAGTTATGGGCTGCAATTGCGCACGGGGCGGGGGGAGGGGGGGAGAGGGGGGCAGAGGTTCGCAGAAGTGGACTGGCATGTGGGCCTGCATGCGGGGACAAGCTGATGCCTGAGGGAACGGAGCTTCCCCATTGGGAAGGCCATGAGGAACAGCTGCTTGGTGAGGAAGGGCAGCACCTACTCTGAGAGCCCAAAAAGGATGTGGAAAAGTCAGGCGAGAGAGTGCCCTGCTCCCTTTATCAAAGGGAACAAGTTAGTAGTGCTCTGAGAATAGGGAGTGGTCCCCTCTATCTGGGTTTAACTCTGCTAGGGAGAGAAAGGGATGGAGAAGAATTAGAAGGAGACCTACCTCCATACCCCATAACAAAAATCCATCCTGACTCCACATGCGGGCACACTGGGCCCCGCTAGGCTAGATCAGGCAACCCAGGGTTGGACCCCACATATGCTGAGGCGTATCAAGTACAAGCCTATCCTGTTAACTTAAATCTGTGGAACCCAGGTTCCCGCTGTGAAGCCCAAGTTCCTGCCAGCGCAAAATTCAAATCTCTCCCGCCGGCGCCAGCTCACTGCGGACGTGCAGACCTGAGCCTGCTGCCTCACCCTCTCCCCCTGGGCATGCCGGGAACTGCCCAGGGCAAGGTTATCGGCCAGAACATCTGTAAACTGACTCAACTTCCTTGTGTAAGTGAAAATATTTACAGAATGTATTTGCTCAAGGCAGTTGCTTTTCCTATAAAAACCTTGCCCCAAATTCAGTCGGGGCCGTTCTCCTATGCCTGAGCAGGGAGGCGGTCCTAGCTAGCTAGATTAATAAATCTTGCCTCATGCCTTTACAGCAACCCAGTGGTTCTCGTGTCTCCTTCGGGGATCTGGGTAAGGGGCCCAAAGGGAACTTCGGTTCCAACAAAATCCAGGGGGCAATCACCCTGCAGTGTGGTATCCTTGGGAAATAAAAGATTTTAAAAAATTAAAGCAGGCCATGCTAGAGATTGGTCCAAATTCTCCTTGGGTTGAGGCCCTCCTTCAAGATCTAGCTCACCAACCCTGTACTACTAAGGACTGGATGGATATAGCTAAAGCGGTACTCCCCAGTCCCACATTCATTAAGTGGTCAATGCTATTTAAGAAAGAATGTGGGGTCCAGCAGGCAGCCATGGAAGCCCCATACCAAGACCAAGTCCGCTTGATAGGTTTGGCAGCATGGAAAAAACTAGATGAAGGTCCTTCTGAAATGCCTCTAGCTGGCATTATACAAAAACCGGGTGAGACCCTCCCTGAGTTCATTGACTGGTTGGAAAAAAGGCTCCATAGTAAACTTCCCCTGGGGCCCCCTAAGGAAAAATTTGCTAAATTGCTTATATGGGAAGGAATGAATGGGGACCACAAAATAGTGTGTGCAGGTCTTAAGATGAGATCCAAAGACATCTGGATTATTGCTTCACAAGATATGGGGACTCAAAAACACCAGAGTCAGACACTCGCTATGGTTCTGGAAACACAGACAAAGGCACTGGCCAACACCGAGCCTTCAGGGCCAAGAGGGGAGGGGAAACAATGGAGTTTGTTTTCATTGTGGCCAGGTGGGACATTTCAGGAGGGAATGTCCCCAGGGCGAGGAAGGGAAGCCAAGGGAGGTAGGAGGGGCTAAACCCCCTACAACTCCATGCCCTAGGTGCAGCAGAGGGCTTCATTGGAAAAGAGACTGTAGATCGAAATTCGATCTAGAGGACAAGCCATTGTTAAAAGAAATCACCAATATTTAAAGGCCCAATTACAAAAACAAAAAGGGGGAATAAGCCGGGACCAACAGCTGGGGTTGGTATTATTTACCATCAACGTTTTAAATTTTAAATTTTCAAAAAAGGACAACTTAAATTGAAGTTCCAAAGACACTGAGAAGCCTATCCACCTAACTTTCTGTCAGGAAACTATCCACAGTGTGCTCTAGAAAATTTTAACTGTAATTATTATAGGCCTGACCTAAGATGGCTTGATTGATATCTTACCTAAACCAAGGTGGAGTCAATCTGGGTTTAGCCTAACATCAAAAAAAAAAAAATTGTTCTTTTAATAACTATATTGCTTAAGTGTTTTCTCAGCATATCTTTCAGCAGCACTGTTCTGGTGTGTATCCCGCAGCTATTTATCCTTTATGTAGGAACCTGCTCTGCCTCCCAAGATGACCTGTCCCCACTTCTCCTGGGGCTTACTGCTTACTACTTCCAGAGGTGCTGAGTCAGGGTCAAGTGACTCTGCTTGAGTTCCTGCTCCACATCAAGACCACGTTACAGGCACCTGTGGCCCTTGAACATCCCTGCCATGCCTCCGAAAAGTCACCTGCTACCATGCCTGGTGCTGATGCCAACCTGTTTTCTCCAACATATGCATGACGCCTGCCCAGTGGAAAATTCTCTCCAGTCTAGCTAACTTGTCAAGTACAGTACATGTCCAATGTGCGATACAGGCCTTTAAATATGGCTCAAACCCCCAAGGTTGGTAAAGCCAACCTCATACAGAGGACTGGTAGCCAGAGATGGGCAAGTGGAAACCCAGCCGTGGATCAACCTAAGACAGGACTTGTAGTATTATACCTGGGGACTACAAGAGCCCATGATGGGTCAGACTACGGAGGGAGGTTTTTGCACACCTAAGACAGGCACAGTTACTCAAGACCATTTGGTCTGCTCTGTCCTGGACCATCTCTTACTAAAACAAAAGGGGGAGATATTGGGCCCACCCAAGATTTGCTCCAGGGCATGGCCGAGCACATGGGACTAAAGATGGTGCTGAGGGCAAGGGTCTTGGGCATAACCTGATCACTTCATAGAGAGCCCTAATTGGCTTTCAGGTATCTACCTGCCCCCTGTGCTGAGCGACATTGAACTTGACCATTAGCACCTGTAGGATGTATTGATCTGTGACACAATTGGATGGCTGTTTCGCGCCTTGGTGGCCTTTGTCTATAAAAGTTCCTTTTCTCTCCCCAATAAACTGAGATCTGCTTCTGACAATCTCCCTGTCCTGTGGTAAGTCTCTGGGGAAGAGGTGGAAGTGGGGATGACTGGAACCTGCTTTCATCACAGCCAGCAGCTGTGTGTGTGAGTGAGTGAATGAGTGCATGTGTGGGAACCAGTTCCCCCAGTGCTACTCACAGGAGTTCTGCTGCCTATCTTCTCTGGAAATTTGTCTTGTGAGAGCACTGCATGTGAGAATTTTTTTTGTTCTAGATTATATACCAAGACTAATGCATTCATTGCTAAGATTATACTTATTCAGAATAGCTAGAAAAGCTCAGATTTTGTCAATTGCAAAATTGTGCTGTGTTGATTATGGTTTATACATGCATAATTATTACATTATTAAGATGTGAAATATGTAACTATATGATGACAAAAATATTGAGAGTTCAAAAAATGTACAAAAATATGAACTAAAAAGTTAAAAAGAATCTAAAATGAATACAGTTGCTTTCAAATGCAGTGTCACAGATTTAACATAGGAATTAACAAACATTGAAGAATTTGAGGAGCAGATACTAATATTTTTCAAAGCACAGAGAATAGTGATCTTAGGGGAAGCAAATACCTTTAATAAAACTTAGACTTTCACATAATTTCACTTGTTCTCTCATAAGGAAGGAGCTGTTTGAAGGGATGACTCACCAGCATAGTACATAGAAAAGGGCAAGAAAGTATAAATTGTCTATGACAAGCTTTTAGAAATTCAGAGAAGGCTTTCAAATGCATCTTAACATCATACTTTCTTTGAATGCTTTTGAGTTCATATTTCTATGACCTAAACCAACTTAATAAAAATATATTGTTCAACTACATAGCAATGCAGTGTAAATAAATGCACGTGGCAATACCAATTCAGGGAGGCCCTAGCCTGGATCCCAGCTACGGACAAGCCTAGGCACACACAGTCATGCCCCGGACATGTCCCAACAGAGGACCATGCAAGCGGAGGGATGACAACCAATGGGAAGCGGCTATCTAACCTGCCCCTGCAAAGGACACCTAGGAAACAGTTAAATTATTGGTGGTTGTCCCCCAGAGGAGAGATGGCAACACCTGATTGGACCCTGACCCTATATAAGCCCAGATGTTCTTAATGACTCTGAATCTGCCACAGCTAATCTCTGCTTCCTTCTCACCTGGTTCCCGGACACTGTTTGGTGACCTCATCGCCCGCTGGCCCATTCGCCTTGAGCCCCCCCCCCCCCAGCATGGCTGGGGATTCAGCAACAAATGCATCATATTCAAAGTTACTCAATATATAGGATTAACATCCAGAAACAAAAAGATTTAATATCCATAATATAGAAGAAGGTTTAAAAATAGACATGATCTTTTTTGCCCTTAAGAATTTTGAAAAGGAAATACATCTCCAAGGTAATCTAAATTATTATATATTCAATTTGTATGTATATATTTTGATTATGTGTATAATAAAATGCAAATATACATTAAGCTTAGGATTTAATAGAAAAACACTAGTGTAGCATTTTTATTATAGCTTTTTATTATAACACTTCAGTTATCATATTTTATATTCAAGTCATTTTGTTCTTAACCATTAAATAATGAAAACATTCTTGCTATTTCCCTCATGATCTTTGTACACATAACAGTATTATCATTTCTTTGTAAAAGGAAATCAGTCACATTGAACTGGGGCTTATCCATTTGACTTTATTTAATCTTAATCTCCCCATGTAAGTCCTTGCATCCTAACACAGTTACACGATAATGTATACAGAGAGTTAGTATTCTAACTATGTATGATCTCTAAAGAGTTCCAATTTAGTTCATCATAGGATTTTTCCTGCAATTCATGATACATTACTAGTACAATTGAGAAATTGAGGCTAAATTCAACAGTTGGATTTCTATCTTTTAATTGTACCATAAACTACCTGACAATTTTTACATGTAGAATATAATATATGGCAGTTTGATGCTGTTGTATAAAGAATATAAATATTTTGTAATAGAATAATAGTATAAGAGAATGAAAACTGCAATGAAGGCCATAAATATGGTAATTATGATTATGTACTGGTGAAATATTTGTATTTTGTTAGCTAAAGTAATTAAAGTAAACTTACACTGAAGTTTGTGTACAATATCTTTTACTTTTTGGGATCATTTAAGTACTCCCATTAATAATATCCTATTTATTTTCAAAAGTGTTTTTATATGAACAACTAATCAAATCATTTCTCTCCAGACAATTTACTTTTAAAGTGTTTGGTTTTACTGGGAGAAAATAGAAAGTGGAATATTGGAGTTGAATGTGGTCATTACAGAGCACATGTTTTCAGAAAGGAACCATCTATTTAGCAAGTGCACATAAAAAAAATGGAAGGATTATTGAAATTCATGATGTTGAAATACTAAAAATTTAGTCATGTAAAATCATTCAGTTACTTTGTGTCCCTAAATTCCAAGGTAACATTTAAATAAATAATAAAAGCATTTCATAAAAGTGAATATAAAGGGGCTGGAAAGGTGGGTCAGGGGTTAAGCTTCTGCCTTGCAGGCAGAAAGTCCTGAGTTCGGATCCCAATCCCACGTATAGGGCAAATCCCACAGGGGCGGCCTGTATTTCTGGTCCTGGTAAGGTGAAGCCTGTGAATCCCTGGGCAGAGTGGTTCCGGAATTCGCCCGTGGTTCTACACACACACAAATTAGGTTGTGTCATTGGTTATCACATTTTATTGGACATAGCAAGGAAGTGCAAATGTACTTAATAGAGTCCTGGATTCTGAACACATTTCATTACAAACCCCCAAAATAAATGCCCCAACTCATCTACTTCATATTTCTTAAAAGATGAGTATGAAAAGACAGAATTCTAATTAATGTACAGATTAGAGGTGCATTTAAAATTCATATGAAGCCATATTACATGTTGAATTAAATTTGGTGGTTTGATGAAGTAATACTTTAATGTGAGACTCATTGGAGTTGGGAAAGATCAAATACACCTTTACCAATATGTACTGCATATGTGATGATCATCTACACATTGCAGATATTTTAACTCATTTTAATTGATTTTTTTCTATGTGATGAAGTCATCTTATATGTTTGCATGAAGTTTGGCATGACTATGTAACTTTAATTTCTCCAAAGTAAAACTGGAAATAAAATATACATCCATACATACTCAAAATATTAAATTTCATGCACCTGCACAATTACATGCTCATGATAACTTCCTCAAACTGTTATTGCTGTATCTGAGGGAATGAAAGTTGGACTACATACAATTCCAAATAACTCCATAAAATATGTATGCTAACATAAAACCATGAGAATCTCAGAAAATTTTTATTCACACCAGTGTGTGTAATATTACTTATGGCATGTATGCATGCTCAAATTTTTATCAAAATCATAAAGCATTCAGCTATTTTTTGGTATTTTCAAGTAGTTTTTTTATTTTTTGCAGAAGTAACATTTTTATATATTTAAAATTATTTTATTTGTTATTTTATAAATTTAAATTCTTTTGCTTTACTTTAATCATTGCAGTTGAGAGCATACATATTTATAATGAGGAGCTAAATACTTCATTTTCTTCATTTTATGAAAGAGTCTATGACCTTTAGTATTTTAGTTAAAACTTTTCTAAGATTTGTGTTAGAATCATTGCAAATCTAAAATAACAGATGTTCAAGGTTACTTTATGATTCATAAAGGGTAATACAGAGAAAGACAAGGTGTTAAATTTAATACTTGCTCATAAAGCCATTTTTTCCTAGTAATAGGTAGTTTAGTCATCACAATGCTGTCTTATAAAAGAGTAAGGCAGCAGCCTATAATGTTTGGTGGTCTCTGAGACCTCTTGACCAACTTTTTATTAGGAAGTACTTGTCACTGCTCTTGGTTGCTCTCCAAAAAAACTGTCATTCAGGCCCTATTACTGAAGATGCAACACATATGAGCACAGAATGTGGGCAAAATTGTATGAACTAAAAACTAGTCTGAGAACTTCTTCCTCACTGGATAGCTTAAACAGTACCAAGGCAAACTGTAGAAATTACTGGGGGAGAGAAATAATCACAGGCCTCATCAGTTCATGAGATCTGAAAGTTGCAATAAAAATCACCATAGTAACCATCAGTGTAATAGTGGCATGAGTATCAAAGAGACAACCAATGGCTTTCTGCTTGCTCTCAAGATCCACTTATCAGGATGGAACACATTCCTGTTACTTCTAACTAAAACAACATCATAAAAAAATGGAAGACCCTTTCTCCACCTGCTGCCCGGAACCCATGCAGTCCAGCTGGGACTCACCACAACCTAGGTAAGCTCCGCCCCCACCCACCCCCAGAACCCCAAGCAGCCCAAGGGACCCAGCTCCTCCCACCAGCCAGCCAGAGCTAAAGCTGCCAGGCGGGGAGAACCCCCTGGGCCATGCTTCAGCTCCCTAGGTTAAATAGCACCCCGCCACCCAGGACATGTGCAGTCCAACCCCAAAACCCCAGGCCAAATAATTCAGTTCAGTGAAAAACGCACAGAAATTGAAAGAAGGTCTTAAGAGTTAAAACGAGGATGCCCAAGTCAAAGTGCAAATCCATGAGAAACAACACCCAAGTAAACAAATCTCCCACTGAAGGAATTAATCCCATAATGATAGACTCCAACCAGAACAAACCCACGGAAAATAGCCAAGAAAGCCTGACCCAGGATAACGACTTTCCAAACATGATCATTACCATGTTCAATACTATGAAAGAGGAAATCTGGGAGGAATTAAATACACACACTTGCAGGAGTTGAGAAAAACAGTTCAAGAAACAAAAACAGGCATAGAGCAGTTAAAACAGACTCAAGCAGAGTTTAAAACTGAACTAAAAGACAAGTTATCTTCAACCCAGAACTCAGCAGTCTTATCAGCTGAACTAACGAAGCAGAAAACAGAATTTCAGACCTTGAAGACAAAGTGGGAGTATTAACCAGCTCAATGAAAGAGGTTGTTAAAGCCAAAAAGATACTCGAGAGAAATAACTCAAGAGTTATGGGACACCCTGAAGAAGCCTAACATGCGTATTCATAGGAATACCAGAGCAAGAATCTCAAAATACCACACCTGAGGAAACTTTTCAAACGGTCATCAAGGAAGAGAGGCCCACCATATACAAGAGGCATTTCGCACCCAAAACAGATATGACCAAAATAAAAACTTGCCACGGCAAATAATAGTTAAAACACTCCACATTCAAGATAAAGAAATGGTGCTGAGAGCTTCAAAGGAAAAAAAAAAGTCACTTTTAAAGGTAAACCTATTAAAATAACAAATGACTTCTCAGTCGAAACAGTAAATGAGCAAAAATGTCAACCCAGGCTGAAATACCCCACAAAATTATCTGTCATGATCGAGGGAGAAAGAAAAATCTTCCAGCACAAAGACAACTTGAAGGGATACATGTCCACCAAACCAGGCCTTCAAAAAATGCAAGACATGATACTCAAGCGTGAAGAAAAAAACAGCCATACCCTGGAGAACAGAAGGGAAGTATAACAACACTAAAAGCAAAACAATATACTTACAAAAGCCAATAAACATAATAAATATCTGGAATTAAAAATAGTTTTTTCATTATAACACTAAATGTTAATGGAATTAACTCACTGATCAAGAGACACAGATTACAAATTTGGATTAAAAATCACAATCCATCAATCTGCTGCCTGCTGGAAACCCATCTCACCACAAAAGATGGGCACATCCTAAAAATAAAAGGCTGGTCAAAAATTCTACAAGCTAATGGAAGCATAAAACAGGCAGGGGTAGCCATTATGCTATCGGACAAAGTGGACTTCAAACCAAAAAAAATCATAAGAGACATAGATGGATACTACATTTTAGTCACAGGTACAATTTACCAGGAAGACTTCACAATACTGAACATATATGCACCCAATACGGCTCCCCCCACATTCATTAAGCAAACCCTACAAGTTTGATATACTCATTTAAAGGATGCTTCAGAGATGGGGGGAGGAGGCACTAGGGGAAAGGGAGGGAGGGGGTAAAGGAAGGGACAAAGCAGAGAGGGAACAGGGAGGTCCAGGGAGGGGAGGAGGGAGGGAGGGGACAGGGATTCTATTTTGGTCATATCTGTTTGGGGTGCGAAATGCCTCTTGTATATGGTGGGCCTCTCTTCCTTGATGATCGTTTGAAAAGTTTCCTTATATTTGTATGAGCAGAAAAAAAAAACAATACAAAGAAAGCTTTTGTCTACTAAAATAAAATGTATTATTTAAAAAAAAAGGAAGAAAATAAATCAATAGTGAAAAACAGCCAGTGAACCACTATAGATAGGAAGATAGTGCACCAAACTGCTCCATAAAATAGCTGCTATTATACTCAGCCTAGAAATCTTCTATAACAGAAGGAGAGGAGCTCAACACCTTGACAAGATGTACCCTAAGGTAGTAGAAGAGCAGTGAAGTGGACAGCAATGGCCAGACACAACCAGCAACTTAGCAAGGTTCACCTAGAATAAGGCCAATGTCACCTCTTCCTATCCCAAGGCTTTGGGAACATTTCAGAAGAAGGGGTAGTGAGATTGTAGAACCTAAAGATGGGAAGGTTCAAAGTTGGACCAAGATAATCATTCAAGTCATGACTGCTGAATCCAGGAAGTCAATGCATTGAGACTTGTCTTTAGAAGATCTGCATAATGGCTAACATGCCAACATGCTTCCATAGACTATAAAGGAACACAGGAGAGATAAGTACATAAAGTGGAAATCTTAGGGATTAACGTTGGATGAGATGTTGGATGCTCATATCAGTGGGGTGACCCAAAGAGAGGCAATTTTGTATTCCACAAGAGGCCTGAACTCAAGTCAGAGAAAACCCTATGGTCCATAGAAGGAGACAAGCAGTAGGGTGGGAGCAAGTGTTATAAATTGATGAAGGTAAAGTAGGGGCATGGGAGGGAAGGGGGATGGTACAAAGCAGGAATGAATACTGAATATGCTTGTAAAACTAGAAAAATAAAATAAAAAGAGTAAGGCGTGTAAAGTCTTATGATTCATTTATGACCAGCAGAAACACTTATCACACTCCTTCTTATTCTTAACAGGGGATCAGAATCAATATCCATTGCTCCTTAATTGGGTGCTTTTTCAATTTTTCAGCATGGTAGATGATATTACATCTCTAATTTAGATGTGGATCAAAACTCTATATATGGTGTTTATTGCTTTTAAACAATAAGGCATCTGTATGCCATTCACCCAGTATTAATTAATGAAGAATAACTAACACAAAACTATGTTCATAAAGGATTATAAATAGGAGGAAGGGGAACAAGAACCTCAAAATAAAGGAGATAAGGGAACTCACCTCAGTAGAGAAAAAATGCAGGGGCATGCATTGCATGTAAGAAGCAAGACATCTGGTACAGCTCACTCTCAATTCCCTTCCTGGTCACTTGAGACTGAACAAATTTGATCTCACTAATTAGGGGGGATATAGGGACTGGCAGAGAGACAGCAAGCAACTGATAAATGGATAATAAGCCCTCTGACTGTTATGTCCACTCTTATTCTTCCATCAACTTTTAAGTCTCTTCTTATATTAAGATCTTCATTTAAACATTTTTTTTTATCTTTGGTTAAGAGATGACCTTAGATACCAATCATGATGGAGTTAGGGGTGTTACAGGAAAGCAAAACTAAAAACAACAATAAACCAGAATTTAGAACACCAAAGACCCTACCTGGAACCAGACTAGCCAAATTTGTCCCCTAAAGCTCAAGGAACCTTGTGGAAGAGGGAGTGGCAAGATTTTAAGAGCCTGAAGATAGGGAGGACCAACGATATGCAAGATACTCCACACAAGTTAGGGCTGTAGCAGCTACGATGGGACTTTGCCTGACCTGCACAATGCCCTGCCCCCCAAGTCTAGCATGGATTACAGGGGAAAAGGATTCAGGCAGTAGGATCCTTAGAGGTAAAGGATTAAACAGTCTAGAGTTCCCATGATAATGAAGAAGGGGCCCAGACCTATGCCACTGAGTCCTGAACCCTCACTAGGATGGAGGACTTAGAAGGAGGTTTAGTGCCCACATAAAGGGATGCTCCAGGGGATGGGAGAGAGGAAGGGGTGGCAACAGGAGAGAAGGGTGAAAGGAAGGGGAAGAAGGGTGGAGAGTGCAATGGGGGAAAAGTGAGTAGGGAACAGGGGAGGGAGAGGACAGGGTACCTATTGAACTTGTATGATTGGGAAAAAATAAAATGTGGCAGAAAAAAATGATTTAGCTGGAAACATGAGATATACAATCAATACCTGATGTTGAATATAAAAAGTTGTTATGAGCACAATGAATTGGAAGAAAATATTGGAAATTATGAACATCATCCTTACAAGGAGTAAATTCAAAATATGTCAATAACACAATCAATTCAATTGCATGAAACATGATTTCACTTAAAATGGGCACAAACTATGAATAAATATTTATTAAATTTAAGTATAAAATCCCAATTCATAAACTTGAAGATATACAACAAGTACTAATCAACACTGAGATTCAAATGAAAGCAGACTGAATTTTCCCATCTGCTATGTTAGGAAAAGAGAAAGATGTTATGTAAAGATAAAGATGGAAGAAGATGGCAAAGGCATCCAAACAAAGGAAATTTTTATATACAGCTATGGGAACCATAAGTTAGTAGACATCACTACAAAGAGTATTATATAATTGATCAAATCCAATACTAGGTCTACATACATTATGTTATGAAATAAATAAGCTACTATTTTTCCCAACCGTATTCACAATATGGAAGAATTAGTATCATCTACAGGGAACATCAGAAATTGAATAGTCCAAAATGATATGGCATATAAATATTATGGAAAAATATTAATGCATAAAATTGAAATTGTGTTTTTTATTATTATTTATCCAATTGTGCGTGTGTGTGTGTGTGTGTGTGTGTGTGTGTGTGTGTGTAACCACAGACAAATTCGGGAATCACCATGGACGCCTCCACCTCCTCCTTGTTTACTCTGCCCTGGGATTCACAGGCTCTGCCCTACCAGGACCAGAAACGCAGGCCGCCCCTGCTTCTGCCTGGCATCTATATGTGGGGTCTAGGATCGGAACTCAGGACCTTCCGCCTGCAAGGCAGAGGCTTAACTAACCCCTGAGCCACCTCTCCAGCCCGAAATTGTGTTTATTTATCACAGTATGAGTGACCTTCAGAGATATTTATGTCAAGATTAGAAAGAAAAATACAATAGATTCTTACATGTGCATTATGAAACGATGTTTTATTTTGTTAAGTAAGATTGTGTTATATGGCCTCAGTTCCCTGATAATCTTCTGGCCTGATCTTCCTAAAAGCTGGGATTATGGGTGTGAGTCACAACGTTTAGTTTGGTAATGTCATGCACCTCATTGCATAGTTAATATTTTTATTTTATAATGGAGTGGAATTTTGAGAGATTCAAGATAAAACTGCACACACACACACACACACACACACACACACACACACCAACACACATACATATATGTTAACTCTACACATTTCTATACTCCTATTTAGTCCATATTTTCCTTTGGCATCATTATTCTTAGTTTGAAGGGTTTAATGGCCTCTTTTGCCATACTTTGCTCTAAACCAATTATTTCATTATTTTTGCTGTATTTGGTAATTTTGTGGCTTCTTCATTTGTTCCATTATTTTACTGGAAATGTTTGTTAATTTACATTGATTCCCATATCAAATTTCTATTTTGTTGATGGCTTCCTATAACTTAACTAATAGACATCTAAATACTTGTTTATATATTCTAATTGAAGGTCAGAACATGTTTCAACCACAACTATGTATCTTTACCAATAATCCTCTCATCATCTATCTTGCCAAAGTCTATCAATTTATGCTTTCCTGAAATGGCTGCCCCAAGGATGGATGTGGCATAGAAATTGCTGCTGGCAATGGGTGGCATGTCCATCTTTGAAAGATGTAGATTCCTTCATGAAACAGCCTTGGAATGAGACTGCAGATGCGGTACTGAACAAGCTTGATGAACGGTATCAGAAGTATAAATTTATGGAACTCAACCTTGCTCAATAGTAAAGGAGACTGACAGGACAGATTCCTAAAATTAAGCAGACTTCAGAAAATCTTAAATACGTGCAGAAGAAAAAAAGAGTCCACCAATTCAATGGAGACCAGATTCTTATTGGCAAGTAACCTGAACTGCAAAGCTTCAGTTCTTTCTACTGATAAAGTGTGTCTAATATAATGCTTGAATATGATATTGATGAAGCTGGGACATTGTTAGAAGAAAATTTATCAATTACCACAAAGAATCTTGATTCTCTTGAGGAAGACCTTGACTTTCTTCCACATCAATTTACTACTACTACAAAAATCAATATGGCTAGGGTTTAAAATTAAGATGTAAAATAAAAACAAAAGCAAATAAAGAATCTAAAAAGATGATTCAATCAAGAGCAAAGCATAATACTAGCAATTGAAAATGCTCGTTTCTAAACATTATTTGAAGTAGTCCAGTATTTATCCTTAAAGACTGACAAGACTCAGTAATTATTTTCATAGGAAGTATAATCAAAACTTTAAAAACACCATTTAATTAATTTATAAAAGCAGTTAGTTGCAAATAGTCTATGAAATCAGCAGTATTTTTTCATATTTCCCAGCAAAATTAATTCTGCTATCATTTTATTTTGTCTGTCATAAGAAAGCTCTTAAATGCAATGACTGAAACTATGAGTAATACTATGGATACTGGATAGGAAAAGCACAGTTTGCTTTTCTTTATATTATTTTCTTTACATGCTTTTCTTTATGTTATTTTCACTTGATGTGATAAACCTTTTTAGAGGCAGAAAAGAAAGTTCCATTTGTAAACTTGATTTTCTTTAGTACTTATAGGTGATTATAATTCTTTGTGTTATCTTCTGTAATTGGAGTTTCATACATTGCTACTTAATCAATAACTATGATGATATTCTTGACTTTTCAGGAAAATAGTAATTTCTCTTCCTATACAGTTTGATGGTTTGATACACTTCTTTGAAGCATCAGTATAAGGAAGATCTTGGTCAGTGTGAGATTACATTAACCATTCAGAATTCTTAGCTAAGGTAATTTTGTATTACATAACAGTTCTCCAAAACATCTTGAACAAGAATGTTGTTATAAATGTAAATATGTATTGGTTGAACGCATTTGAGATTTTTTTTATTCTTGATAAAACTTCCTAGAAATAAATAAAACCTTTTTGGAAAGCCATTGATTGGTATTGTGGTAAAAATACTTGGTGATTACAAATTCTGGTAAGATCACAAGCATGTTGTTCCATCTCCATGTAGTAAAAAGTAAACATGCATGATATTTTGTACTTGTATTTTATATTATTATGAAAAGTGACATTAAAACTGGAAAAAAAAATCCTATCAATTTACTTCAATAATCTTTTCATCCTATTGGATCAAAATTGTGTCCTTTAACATTGTCCTACATCTATTTGAAGTCATAGTCCTTTACTCATATTTTTTCTCTTCTATTTAGAAAAATTTGAAATAATATCTTGATGTAGACACATTCTAATTTCTTCATTGTTAATTTATTGATGAATAATTTGCAGTGAATCCATCATTTCTAAAACTGATTGTTTCCAGAAGTGGACTATATTTATATATTTTTTACTCTAATGGTATACCAAATATTTTTAAAGTTACATATAATTTATGATAACACTCACCTGTGATCAGCCATATCTACTACTTCTGAAATCTGTGTCATTTATGGTTCTACTTTTATTAAAATTTTATGTCTTTTTTATAAATATGCTTTACACTTTTCCCATTTCTAATTATTTTAATGTCTGCTCTATATCTTTTTGACAGAATAATGCTGAAATTTTCCCAGATGGCCCATTGATTTCTAAACAGATTTTTGATAGTTTGCTTTATCTTTGTTAAGGCAGTGTTTTATATTTCTATATGAAATGATGTGCAGACCTCATTCTTAAGTCATAGATTTCCATATAATTTAGCAGAATGTGCTACATATCTATAAGGCCTTTCAGCCTTTCTGTAAAATTTGTAAACAGCAACAAACAATCACATCACAGTCAAAACAGATCAATGTATTGGTTTATCTCCAAGAAAGGGTCACAGGACTAAAGTGAGAGAACCTGAGTGAGTACATGGAAGTTGTTCATTATTGTTGCCTACAATAGCAAAATGCACACTTGAAAATGAATATGGATTATTTGAAAAATAATGGACTACATTGTGCAGGTTGGTAATACTTGGAAATAATGTATTTTCCCACAAGTGGAAGATGATACACAACTTTATCAACTGAGGTCAGACAGTCCTGTGAAAAGGAAATGAGCAATCCTGAAACAATGATTGAGAAGAAACAGATAATGGATTACACAGAGTTCCAAAATCACTGGAAATGACATTAGGAAAGTGATTTCCAAAAATATAGAGTTTTCCTTCTACAATCCCACTTTCATCATCAGTACTTTAAAAGATGAATTCTTTTTTGACATTTTTTTTCTGATTTTATATGCTTAAATTTAAGAATATTTTTATATTTCAAGCATCTTAATTAGGTTCAAATGCATGTAAACATGAAAAAGTATATAATTTAATATCTATGCATGTTTCTTTGTACACTATTCAAATGTAGTTAAAAATATCTATCTCAGTCCAGAGAACACAATTCAATGGATAAACTGCTTTCCTCATATGTGAAGACTTGCATTTGGATCTCAAGAATCTATACAAACTGGATATGACAGAACACATCTAATTACTGTGCTCCTCTGGTAAAATGGGAGGACAACACAAGAGAGTGCTCAGAAACTTGCTGTCCAGGATAATGGTCATATACAATATTGAAAAACCAGGAAACCCCATTTCATATAAGGGAGAAGATGGGGACTGACACAAGAGATTGTCCTCTTGAGGCAGGATTAGAGCAGCCATGCTGGGGGTGGGGTGGGGGGGTGGGGGTGGGTTTTCAAGGTCTTTGGAATTCCTGATGCTCATTCCCCACTGCTGTAATCACCCAGAAGGAATACCCCTGCTGAGGAACTGACTCCAATCCTCCCAGAGATAAGATGGTCAACTTCCCTATGAAAGGATTGAGGAGATGAGCTCTTTATATCAAACAACTTGACTTCTAGCCAGAGCACTGGGTTGAGCCCCAATAGGAGTTAACCAATGGGTAAAAGCCAGTTTCCTAGCTGCTCATGGCACTCGACGTCTGAAGTCCATGAGTTTCAACCTTTCTCTCCTATACTAAACTCTACTTTAATCCTTTACACAGTGTTCTGGTTTCAATTTTCAACTCTGGAAAACAACTACCCTACAACATTGGGATGGTTGAATTCCTGTCCCTACAATACTCTGACTCCATACATGAGCCATGGTAAATCTACGATGCAGACTTTCACATACACATATAAATACACATACATACCATATATACACATGCATCATACATACAAAAATGGGAAAAATCTATATTAGTGGCTATAATTTCTGTAAACTAGGAACTTTCAAAATATTGTCTTCTAACTTTTTAATTTTTTTATGTTAGCATTGTTTATTCTCTCCCTACATAAAATAGCATGCTGGAACATCTTAGTAGTTAAGTATAATTTAGTACCCATTGATAGACTTGTCTCCAGTCCTAGTTGTAAATTACCAAGTCTCTGGTGATAAACTAGCAACTTTTACAAAATTAGTATTTATGTGTATGTGCAAGTTTGTGTGATTGTGTGTGTGTGTATATGTGTGTTTGTGTGTGTTTGAGAGAGAGTACTGTATGTCCCTGTGCAGGACCAATGGTGATTTTGGGAATCATCCTGGATTGTGTCTACCTTCATTTTGCTCCACTTCTGGATTTCCCAGGCTTCCCAGTACCGAAAGCACAGACCACCATTATTTCTGCCTGAGGTTTTGAAGAGGAACTTGCTTTGGAGGCAAAGTCTTACCTCCTGAGACATTTCTCCAGCCCAAAAATTAGTATTTAATCTGGAAATTTCCATTTAAAATCATATATTTAACCATTGAGGGCAATGGTGATGCCTACAATGTTTTGAATTCAAAGTGCATAATAATGAAAAATGCAACTTGAAGATTTTGAGAAAAAATGATCAAATATCTGTCACTGTATTGTTGACCAAAATCTTAGAAGTAACCATATAATTATCCAGAAAGAAATAATTTCTGGATTTCTATTGTGGAGTTAAAAATAATGAAATGTACCAGATGTCTCCCTACCTACATGCAATACTTGACCCTGGCCTATTTTCTCTAGGGAAGCTTGATCCCTTGTCTCTCTTTTTTTTTTTTTTTTTTTTTGAGGCCCTCCTTCCCATTCCCTCCTGTTTATAATCCTTCGCAATTACAGTAGGTATTGTAGGGAACTCTCAAGCCAGAGATCTCCATTTCTTGAAGAGAGATGCCAAAGGCATCCCTTGCAGTTTCAATTGCAGTGTGCCTCCTAGTCTAGCATAGGTCTATGCCAACATAGATACCAGTTTATGCCACTCAGCACAGTCTAGGCTGACTCCTGTTGCTCTTCATGCAAGGGACAGGGATGGATCTTGCTCTGTCTGGAATTGGGATCAAAGGCAGAGGTGTTTTTTACATATTCCTTCCAGTTCTTTGGATGCTATCTAGACATTGATTAGCATACCTAAAGGACAGCACACAGTTTTATCATTGTAATTGTATCACCAAGTTCCTGACCTATCAGCAGCCTGTTCTTTCCCCACCACCTTTGGGGCCATTAGGGCCTATTAACATGTCTAAGGGTTGGCTGGATTGTATTGTTGCTGGTGGTCCCACCTATTGTGGACTTTGTACCTACAGTTTGTCTGTCACTTATTGACATCATCACTCTGTACAGAGTACAGATGTCACCCCCTGTTACATGGTATATAAGGGATTTGTTTCCATAATAAACTTGACCTGGTTTTCAACTTTTCTAAGATCCCCTCTTGACCCAGCCTGATTTAATTCTTACTGATCCCCCTCTAGTATCCATCAGGATAAAAAGGTAAGCATGTTGGTGGTCATGGGACCCTGCAGGTATTACAAAGATTTACCATTGACTATGTCATTAAGTTGGTTTGGAACAAGGATCCACTTATTAGGGAGTACATACAGTGTTTAGATTGCTGTGTCTGGGATACTTCACTCAATATATTTTTTCATTTCGCAGCAATTTCAATAATTCATCTTTTTTGATGGGCATTTGGGTTGATTCCATGACTTTGCTATTGTAAATAATGCTGCAATGAACATAGTTGTGCTCATGCCCTTATAGTGAATTGCTGCATTATGGTGGATTATTCCCAGTAGTGGCAATGCAGGGTCATATGGGATTGTAATCGTTAACTTTTTTAGAAATTGCCATACTGATTACCAGAGTGGTTGTATAAGCCTGCATTTCTACCAGCAAGTATGAGAGTTCCCTTCTCTCCACATTCTCTGCAGCATTTGGTGTTGCTTCTATTGTAGATTTTTGCCATCCAGACTGAAAGACCCTTGCCCTAAAAAGAAAATTCACAGAATGAGCCAGTCCAGGCCCACAGTGTAGATATTTGCTCATAGCTGATCAGGCATAGTTATAGTTAGCTATTGCTCATAGCTATTCAAGCATAGCTACTGCTAGCCATTGTCTAAAACTATGCACCTTGCTACTTCCCTCCCTGCCCTGAAACCCCTGGTGATGGGAAAAGGAGCTGTAACCCTTGGTAATAGGAATGACCAGCCCTAGGGAAAACAAGTCTTGCAAGAAAATTCTGTTAATAGCATAATTGCCATCCAGAGCAAACTTCCTGAGGTTAAGCAGGTAGACTGCATCAATCACGGAGGCCTGGACTCTTGCTGACCAGCGATTGCAAAAATTCCTCACCAACTAGACCCCCACCCAAAACCCCTTTGTAAACCACTTGCTTCAGTCACTAGGGGCAGCTTCAGTCTCTCCTGCATGAGAGGTTGCGGGAGCCACCTGGCACGTTGTTAAATAAAACCTCATGCTATTGCAGGGAGAAGGGTCTTGGTCTTTCTCTTGGTGGCCTCATTCCTGACTGAAAGACTTGAGGTCTTTCACAGACAGGGGTGAGATGATATATCAGAGTTGTTTTGATTTTCATTTCCCTGACGGCTAGGGAAATGGAACATTTTTTAATCTATTTGTTAGATATTTTTATTTTTGTCCCTGGAAAAGTTTCTTTTGAGTTCTGAGGCCCATTTTTTTAATTGATCATTTACTTCCTTGGTGTTTATTTTTTTAAGTTTTTTTGTGCACTTTGTGTAATAGAGCAAGATATCTGGTGCGGCTCATTCTCATTTCCTTTCTTGGTCATTTGTGACCGAACAGGTTTGATCACAGGAATCAGGAAGGATATAGGGACTGGAAGATAGAAAGTAATAATGAGGCAAATGGGACACTGTCCCCTCCTCCCCCACTGCTGGTCCTAGAACTATTCTGTTATCTAACTTTGAGTCTCCTCTTACATTAAAATCTTTATTTAAACAGTCTTTTATCTTTGGTTAGGAGATGACCTCTGATAACTGCCAAGGGTGGACCAGGAAAAACAAAACTGAAAACTACAACAAACCAGACTTCAGAACACAAAAGACCCTATGGTTAATTACCTGGAACCAGACCAGCCAAATCTCTCCCCATCCTAAAGCTCAAGGAACCTTGCAGAAGATGAGGCAGCAAGATTGTAAGAGCCTAAAGATGGGGAGGAACAATGATAACCAAGACTTCACATAATTTAGGTCTGAAGAAGCCATATTTGGACCTTGCCTGACCTGCATAATGGGTGACATGTCAACCCTTCCCCATAAAGTCTAGCATGGATAACAGGGGAGAAAGTTCCAGGCAGCAGAATCCTTAGAGGCAAGAGATTAAATAGTAATAATAGAGTTCCCATACTAAGGGGAACTTAGAAGGGGTGCTGGCTATGCCACTGAGTCCTGAATCCTCACTAGGGTGGAGGACTCAGGGATGTTTGGTGTTCATACAAAAGGATGCTCCAGGGGATGGAAGAAGAAGAGGAGGCACTGGGAGAGGGGAAGGGAGGGAAGAGGATGAAAGGAAGGTGGGACGAGAGTACAAGGTTGGAGGACTTTGGAGGGGAGGAGGGAAATCAGATCCGGGGTAAAGTATGCCAGGAAGAAATGGGGGCGGCAAGCACTTTAGGCCCAGTGGATAGAGTCTCAGAAATCTCAGAATGAATCAAAAAGGAGATAGATGACTTTCAGAATAATTCCTGAAGTTATCATTGGTCCTTGAATGCCCTCTGACACACACACACACACACACACACACACACACACTAAATTTTAAAGAAGCATTAAATGAAAATTTAGATGCCCTTAGGTACTTTATGTTTTGCTGCTAGTATTTAATCTAGTCAACATTAGAAAAATGTGAGGGAACAGTGCATAATAAATATTTAAGAAATTGATCCCATCAGGTATACGCATATATTGAAAATATTTTCAATTGTTATGAGAGGTGAACATAGCTCTTTCCAAAATAAGAATGCAAGAAATTTTAAAAATCTCATATTCTATTATGACATCTCATTTATTACCTCTGAAGTAACAAATTTTCTTACAATATGCCTTACTGACATTTCGTACAGTTTAATTTTCATTTTATACCTTCTTTTTTCCAGTTGAATTCTTTCACATGTTGGTAGCTATGGGATTAATGGTACTTACATCTGGTTTCTATGTCAATGTCTGTTTGAACCTGTTTTCCTTGATTACTGCACAGAAATATAACTGTTAAATTTGACTCGTTTTTATAGGAAGAGCTTCTGAGTCTCTTTTAAGTTTGATCACTCATTGTGTGGTCAGAGTCTCTGAAATTATTTCCTTTAAATGTTTAAGTCTGTATTAGCCTGGTGTTTCTCTGTTAATTTTCACTACCACCAAAAAGTGATAAATCTCAAAAACAAGTTTAGTGAGTCTCACATAAAAGTATTCCTTAATTCCTTCTGCTGAGTATGTGTCTCTGATACATATATGTAAGTATAGATTCAGTTAATTTGTCATTTTGTCTAAGAAAGAATAGCTACACTTATACACAACCCAGCTTATGTAAAATTTAAGTATGATACAAAATCTGTGATATATGAAAATAATGCAATTTTTAAAATTAAAACAAGAGTGTGCTAAATTTTGTTCTCAGTTCTCAAAACAATGACTGCCAGATGGACTGATTTATGCACTGCCATTTTCTGTGGTGTTATGTTTTTTGCATGAGAAAAAGGTGTTAGAACTGTAAAGCCTCATATACTCTGTCACTTATAAAACTGCTATACAGCTTTGACCTTTTCAGTGTTCTCTCATTTCATTGGCTCCTTATTGCCTCTTTCTCTTGCATTCTGTGCTGTTAACCTGTAGGGAAGGTAGAGAATGGGCAGCCAATTAAAGAACAGAATATTGAAAAGGTCAAAGCAGTACAATATGTTATCCTACTCACACTATATCAGTTACTAAACAGCTCTTGCAATTGTTTTACAAAGACAAGAAAATTTAGATTGCAGAGGAAGTTAAAAAAAGGAAAGAAAATCATTGCGCAGTGAAGTCAGCACATTACTATACCTATATTTCCTTGAATGTTGCTCATTTTGTAAATTAAGTGAAAGCCACTTGGAAGGTGAATAAAGATTAAATTTAGTTTTGACAGTTAAATTCATCTCTGTGGAAGATATTTAAGTACTTTGCTGTTATAGCTGAAAACATATAAAATAATAATTTGTGGCACCTTGGTCTCTTTATTGATACACTGAAACATAGTTTATCACGTTTCACTGTACTTATGTGATGCAATAATATTTACTAAGGAAAACTGAAGAAATATTACAACAGCCAAAGCACATGTCAAATAACATGGTTAATTCCTTTTTAGAACCTCTTGAATGCTGAAACATTCAATGCTATTTTTGAAGTATTGGTAAATGATGATAATTGTGGAGAAGACTCAGTCAGTTGAGTCATGATTTCATTTCAGCCCTGCTGTCCATGTTTATTTTTGTTGTCCCATCACAAGCTCCTTAGACTCCTTTAGTGCCCATTAAGCAATAAACTGTTTTAAGTAGGCAATGACTGTTCAAAATTATGCTGTTCCCTGTGGCAAGGATAACTCTACTAAAATCAAATGCTAACTTTTTAATCATTTTAGCCTAATTTAATATTTCCATGTATTATATAAGTAGGAATTAGGGCTCGTTTAATTAACTTATTAGAATTTTATACTACAAAATATCATTCATTTCACAGATATTTTAGAGAGAATCTAAACATCATACCAGAATTGAGGGTTTTAACTGTACCTGCACTTACACTGAATATCTGTTCTTGTCTGACAAGCACTGGGGAAAACAATATTAATCTCATATACTCAGTTTCTAAATAGTTTTCTTTGTATTGCCTAAACCTAAGATATTTACTAAATACTTAGACCTACATTTCTTTCTGTTTTTTCAGTTCATTTTTCAGTTTACTGTGTATTTTCTGACTAATTTTTATTTATCACACAGCAAAGGGATATTGCTATGGTTGTTTCAGTACTACAGTTTTCATAGATGAGAAAAATATTCATCGTCAACACAAAGACACTTGTGCTTTCTTCTAAAAATGGTCAGGGATAATATTCTGAAGACTTACATAGAGAGTAAAAATTTGAAGCTGAAATAGACAGAGTTGCTGTAAATTTCTGTGTATTCACTTATACATTAGTGTTAAGACCAGAAACTTAGATGCAAATAATATTAATGAATGTAAAAGATGCAAATATTACTATAGAATTTGCTGTATAATTTCATGCATTTGTCTTTCACTTGAAAATCATTCCCCTTCTCTACTATTTTATTGTTATTTATGCTTTATTACAATTTTTCTTCAGAAAGGTATATTAAAGATATTTATTATTATAATTATTATTATATTTTACAATAATAAATCCTCCTTATTGAAATAAAGCAAAAATCTTGTAAAAATGATAATATATTTCTTCTTCGACATTTTTCTATTTTGAGATTTTTATTTAACAATTTTCTTTCCTAAATTACAATACTTAATTGCAGTAAAAAAAATAAAGTGAATTTTTCACATTTTGATCATAGATCTTGCTCTTATTTTACAAATTACATTACCCATTCACGCATTCACAGTCAAGCATAATTTTAGATGTTTGTCAAATTCTTCAAAAAGTACTTATAAAGTTACTTTAGAATTCCACTGGAGTATAATTTAATTTTAAATATTCCTATTGTTGCATTTTCCCTTTGTTAGAGTATGTCATCTGTCAGTATATGTATCATGTGTAAAAGTACAATGTAAATTTAGTTGTCTTACCTTTGGTACCATACTTTTAATTACATAACCATTGATGAAGTAATATTTGATTTTACAATGTTTGTCATTACAAAGAATAGACTTTCCTGATAGTGTTTGAACTAAAACCCTTTTTGACAAAACAGTGTGACATACCCTAAACCAAATAATTAAAATACACTTAAAATTACTTTGTTCCAGAGTATTATCTTCATGAATAATAATGTTGCATGGATCTAGCAGAATTATCTTCTTGTAAAATGAATGTCCAAAGGAAAGAAGTTTGAAGAAATCAATAATTTACCCTTTTCAAAGTTGTTTCATAATGTTATTCCTAAATACATACATATTTTAACTGAAAAAATGTGATTTTTAAATAGTGCATTATGCATGGTTTTTGAGGTAAATTGCATGCAATTATAATGAATCTTTGCTATTCCAAATTTTGATACAGATTAGAGCTTCCTCCTGTTCTTCCTCTCCTCTATTCTTCTTGCTTCCCACTTCCTTCTCCTCCTTTTTCTCCTATTACTCCACTTCTTCACCCTTTCTTATTCCTCCTGCCCCCACCCCAATTTTCTTTCCAAATTTATTCCATATTTCTTCCATCATTTTATCCTATTGCTTTACTGCAAGAAATCTCATCATTATACTTAAGATAATTAATGGCAAAAATTTACCAAATGAGAGTTTATCTGTCATCTGGAAGATTTACTCCACAATTATAATTCAAAGAACATGAAACAAATAATCTTTATCTTAGTGCAACAATGTTGACAGGCAAAAAGTTATTATTCATTGAAGCAAGTTAAATGAACAATGACTGCCTATTAATGCAAATAATCGAAGCATACTAAGAATGAGAAAAGAAATACGTTCTCATTGCCTTTTTTTTATTCTTTTTTTTTTCCTGTTCATACAAACGTAAAAGGTACCCTTGTCCCCTCCCTCCCTCCACCCCTTCCTGGACCTCCCTGCTCCCTCCCTGCTTTGTCCCTTCCTTTCCCCCCTCCCTCCTTTTTTCCCAGTGTCCCCTCCCCCATCTCTGAAGCATCCCTTAATGTGTATATCAAACTTTCCTCTGGGTCCTCCTTTCTGATAAGGGGTAAGGACTCAGTGGCAATTCTTAGAACTCTTTCTTGTGTTCCCCTTAAGTATAGGAACACTATTGTAACTGTTAATCCCTTGCTTCTAAGAAACCTAATGCCTTGAGTCCATGCTAGACTTTGAGGGATCAATGATATGTTGCTCATTGCACAGATCATGCAGAGTCCTATTATAACTGCTTTGGCCCTAACTTGTGCAGAGTATCTTGCATATTATGACTCCTCCCATCCTTGTGCTCTTACAGTTTTACCGCCCCCTCTTCCGCAAATTTCCCTGAGCTTCAGGATGAGGAGAGATTAGGCTGGCCTGATTCCAGGTGGTTTATATAGAATCTTTGATGTTCTGAATTATGGTTTGTTGATTTTTTTTTCAGTTTTGCTGATCCTGCAATGCCCTTAGCTCCATTCTAATGGGTAGTGGATGTCACCCCCTAGTCAGGGATAAAAAGCTGTTAAAATAGAGTCTTATTAATAGGATAGATTCAAAGGTAGATGGAATAAGAGTAGGAGACTGTGGTGAGGGGTGGGTCAGTCTTCCATTGCAAAATTGTTACCTTCTGTCTGCCAGACTGTATGCCCTCCCTTTCTGGCAAGATCATACCCATCAGTTGCAAGTGATCAGGAAGGACAGTCTCTGAGCTTAATCAGATATCTCATTTCTTACTTGCAGTCCTTGATGGTGCCTATTATCTCTGCTGTAGCATGATCACCTCTCTCCTTGTTTCTGGCTGGGCCCTCCTTCCCTTTCTCTCCTGTTTATAATCTTTTCAATTACTGTAGGTACTACAGAGATTTAGCTTTGGTGTGTCTCTAAGTGGGTTTGGTACTAGGATCCACCTATTAGAGAGTACATATGGCACTTAATTTTCTGTGTCTGGGATACTTCACTCAATCTAACTGTTTCTAATTCCATCTATTTCCTGGCAAATTGCACTAATTCATCATTTTTGATGGCTGAGTAGTATTCCATTATATAAATGTACCACATTTTTCTTATTCACTCTTCAACTGTTGGACATTTGGGTTGATTTCATGACTTTGCTATTGTAAACAGTGCTGCTATGAACATGGTCGTGCTTGTGCTATCAAGGTGAATTTTTGCTATATCGGGGGGTTATCCCCAAAAGTGGAATAGCTGGGTCATATGGCATTTCAATCTTTAACTACTTTAAGAACTGCCAGACAGATTGCCAGAGTGGTTGTATGAGCCTGCATTCCCACCAAAAATGTAGGAGAGTTCCCCTCTCTCCACATCCTCTCCAGCACTTGGTGTTGTTTGTATTGTGGATTTTTGCCATCCTGACCAGGGTAAAATGATATCTCAGGGATGTTTTTTTTGCATTTCCCTGATGGTTAAGGATGTGGAGCATTTTTTAAGATATTTGTTAGACATTTTAATTTGTCCTTGGTGATGTTTCTTTTAAGTTCCAAGGCCCATTTTTTAATTGGGCCATTTGTTTCCTTTTTAGGTTTTAGTGTTTAGTTTTCTAAGTTCTTTGTGCACTCTGGATAAAAGAGCTGTATGAGATATATGGTTAGACATATCAGATATATGTCTCTTCCACTAAGCTGTCCATTTTTGGAATACTTAATGTTCTTTCAAATAAAATTAATATAAATTTTCATTTATTTTTCTTTTCTTTCTATGTCAATGGATTAATTAGGTAATTATTTTGGAGGTGAAGCTATAATTGCATCATAAACACTTTCTTAAACATTTTGGTCAAAATTCATTTTGCTCAATGTTTGAATAGTTAATAAGACCAGATATTTGTTCTTAGAGGATCCTTGTCTCCATTTCTAAGCTTCAAAGACATTCTTTTTTCATAATTTGAAGCTCAATATATGGAACAATGATTTTTCTAGAGATACTAAGTTATTTTTTGAGGAATTTTTAAACAATCTATTGAAAGTTTTGCTTTTTTGTAAAGTTCAGATAAAATTCCTACTGGATAAATTCTTTTGCAGAAGAGAATTTTTTAATTTAATTTTATTTTTTGTACTTATTTATTTTTTATTTTGCTCATTCAAACATAATAGGTACCCCAAATTTTATGTGATGACTCTTATTATTTTTTAATGAGTGTAACATATGCCTGCTTATATCATTCATGTTTTCTTCAAAACCATCTCACTATTCCAAAAATTATTTATTGATTTATTTGCCTGTTTATTTGTTTATGTATTTATTTTTCCATCTCTCTGTCTGTCTGTCTTTCTGTCTGTCTATCTATCTGTCTATCATTTATCTATCTATTGTGTATGTGTATGCATGTGTCAGAGGGAAATGTATATTCCTGTGAAGACCAATGGTGAATTTGGTAGTTATCCTGGGTTGTTTCTACCTCCATTTTACTTCAATCTGTAATTTCCCAGACTCCATCCTCTAAGGTTGTAAGTGTAAGCCTCTGCAAGTTTCACCTGTTGTTTTTATGTGGCACTTGGGATCCTAACTTGGGATCATCTGCTTACAAGGCAGAGTCTTAACTCCTGAGCCATTTCTTTATCTCCATCTTAAATTCTCATTAGTCTTCTCACAAATACAGAGTTATTTGCAAGTATTTCCAACACAATTTAAATTAATAACTAATTTGTAATGTGAAAGAGGTTAACATAGTGAACATGAATATCTTAGCTTCTTTCCAACATGTAGTATCAATTGAATTTGATGTCAATTAGAAATATCCCCTTAGTAAGAAATACCTGTACTAAAATTTTGTGTTCAATTTTAAAAGATTTGGGAAGCGAAATGACTGTATTCATTGCAGTACAGTCATATGAGAATTGGGAACTGTTTTCACTTGGGGACTGATAGCTGTCTCATATCGACAAGTTCTATCCAGAATAAAATGAGGAGCTAAATTCAAGTTGATGATGGCAGCACAAATTAATTGATTGCTTTGATTCTATGTACAGCACAACAGCACGAACTAATGTGATGTTCACATCTAAAAATACAGAAATTGATTTTAAATTGAAACATATAATTCACACATAAAAGATTATAATGCACAATCTACCTAAAAAGGATATTAAATTACAAATTGCAGAGTTTTTTGCTTATGTTATTTCAAAATGAGAATTATAGCTTAGAAATAAGTATAATGGAAGTCCAGCATGAACCATAACTAAAATAATACTCATGAGTAATAATATTTCATGACACTATGTAATAACTGAGCTTTCCATAATTGCTGTAGTCATCTGCTTTATTGTTAACAAGAAATTATATCAGAAAGTGCATGAAACTATCCCTCAACAGGTATGTGAGGCCAAATTAATTTCTCTGAGCTTAAGTCCCTATATTTCCTAATTGACAATAAAATGACAAGTCAGAAAATGCTTTACAAGCTCCTTACACTGTAGGACTTCAGAAACTTTATGTTCCTTAAACAGTTTGCATGTGAGCAGTGATTCCTAACTCACTTCTGGATCCTGTGGTTCTCTTGGAGATTCAAAATCCTGAAATGAAATTTCTAAAAATCCTTTAGTGATAGATTTTTCATTTTTAGACTTGGCAGAATTAAAAAAATATATTAAGATTAGGTTAGAAGACTAAAATATTTATTTTATTTTTGTTTGCTTTGTCTATTTTGACATTGTTTTATGTAGCTCAGGATGGTCTTGAATTCTTCATCATCTTAAATCTATCTTTTATATCTGGCTCTATTGTCTGTATTTAATGTTTTGTTTATTTATTCATTTAAGAAAGAATAAAGAGTACTATTTGCATAGAGTACAGTAATGTGCCATATAAATGCTTCATTCAGCTTAACCTGTTGTTTCAATTTGACATACTTATAGAAAATTTATCACAGTTAAGAATTCAATGTGTGAGATGCTAATAGCTTCTTTGTAGAACCTGTTTGGAACATAGTCACATACACACACACACACACACACACACACACACACACACACATTGTTATGGTTAGATTCAAGTGTCAGCTTGATAGTTGCAGGCTATTTAGAGCATATCTATGAAGAATTGATGGCTGGAGCAGGTCTCTGAAAAAGTCTCAAATGCATAATTGATGCGGAAAACCTAGCCCATAGTAGGTGGTGCTTTCTGGTGATGGAATGAATAATAGGAAGTTTGAGGAGAACCAACTAGCTCCTCCCTCATTCTTCACTGACTTGCTGTTCAGTACACTCTTTGAGCTTCATTGCCTTCTTGAGCCTCATTCTACGTTGTTGCCGCTACTGCCTCCATCCTTAGCTGACTCAGAACTTGATCCTTTCAAAATTGCCGCTGTTCCCCGCTGGCTTTGCTGCTATTAGCTATTCATCCTGATGTTGGAGCCTAGCTATTCTTCCCCATTGAAAACCAGTCTGCCAGTGGGATAGAGGCTTCAAAGCTTCTCAGGATTCCTCAGCTTTGTGAGGTATTCCAGCTATAGGCAGCTACAGGCAGCTACTTTGAAGGACACTATTTTTTTTTTCCCTTTGGAAATCCTCCTTTTATTTCATTCCATACAAAAGAATTGCTCCTCTTTTTTTTATTATTATTTTTTTTTTATTTCAGCTCATACAAACTTATTAGGTACACCAGTTCCCTCCCTCCCTCCTCCTCCCCCGTACCCCCTGCTCCCCCTCCCCACCCCTCTCTCTCCCCATCCCCCAGTGCCTCCCACCCCAATTCCCAGAGAGTCCTTTCTTGTGCATGTCTGATTTTCCTCTGGGCCCTCCTCTCCGATGATGTACAAGGACCCAGTGGCTGAAGGACACTATTTTTATTGTGAGTTGTTTATACACACACACACACACACACACACACACACACACACACACACATTCTAGTCATTTTGTTCTTCCTGAGAACTGTGACTAATATAGAGTTTGGTACCAGAAGTGATTCTGAAGGAGCAGCTTACCTCTAGTAAGCTTGAGCATATCTGAAAATGATCTTCAAACACAGCAAAACCTTTAGCTTCTAAAGAGTGCCCTCATGGTATGAAGTTCATCAAAACTCCTTGGTATCAGCTTCACAAAGAACTGGTAAAAATGTGATGGACAGTCCTGATTCACCTGTTGTTAAGTGTATGGTGTTTAGTGAGTCACTTCTTTTTCTGAGGCATAATTACAAATGTATTGAGCATTTGGTATTGTCCACAGATTTGGGATGTTCAGTATATTTCTGTTAGGTTTCCTCTTCATGTCTTCATACTTATATAGTAACTTTATTGAAATCCATTCAACATATTATATTGGACCACACATCTTTAGCAGGCATTTTCATTTCTCTGATGTTTTATTTTTCTCATTATTTCAATTTGATTGTGTCTTAACTTTTTTAAACTTTATGGTGTGTGTGTGTGTGTGTGTGTGTGTGTGTGTGTGTTTATGTGTGTGTGCCTGCCTGTCCAGAAGGCATTGTCTATGTATCCCTGTGGAGGCACAACCTCCAGAGTAATCCTGGATTGCTTTTACCTCCTTTTAGCTTCTCTCTGGATTTTCCCAGGCCCTGCCTACTAGGGATAGAAGTACAACCCCCTGACTCTTCTGCTTGTCATTTATTTGTAAGACCTGGTATCCAAACTCACAACCTTCTGCTTGTAAGGCAGTGTCTTAACCCCTAAGCCATCTCTCCAGCCCTGTAATTTATCTTTTCACTTTTTAAAATCATAAAATCATTGAAAACACAGACACACTTAATACATTCTATGCAATCCCCAAAAAAATATAATGGCAAAGATTTCTAGAGCAAACTGAACTCAAATTTCTATACACTTTCTGAAGAAATTGTTCTCTGCAACTTGTTTTCCATGCTTGAAGCATTCTATCTGGGGAGAATATCCTTTTTTGCTGCTAGTGTCTAAATAGATAAATCTTCACATCTTTCATGGAGATAGCAATCATATGTCTGTCATAAAAGGATCCAGCCACTCCAGAAAGGAAAAACATTCCACAAGCTGGGGAGGAATAGAGAAAGAGCTTCTGATTGCCATGTCTCCTCTGATTCTGTTTTTGAGGAAAGAAAGAAAGAAAGAAAGAAAGAAAGAAAGAAAGAAAGAAAGAAAGAAAGAAAGAAAGAAAGAAAGAAAGAAAGAAAGAAAGAAAGAAAGAAAAAGTCTTATTATAACCAGGGGGTGACATACAGTGCCCAGCAGGATGGAGTGAAGGGCATTGCAGGAGCAGCAAAACTGCAAAAGAAAATCAACAAACCACAACCCAGAACTTCAGAGACTCTATATCAACCACCTAGAACTAGGCCAGACTAATCTCTCCCCATCCTGAAGCTCAGGGACATTTGTGGAAGAGGGGGCGGTAAGAGTGTAAGAGCAAAAGGATGGGAGGAGCAATGATTTGCAAGATACTTCACACAAGTTAGGGCCGAAGCAATCATAATTGGATTTTGCATGCCCTGCGCAATGTCCAACACACTATTGACCTCACAAAGTCTAGCACCTGCTAAAGGCACCAAGATCCTTGGAGGCAAGGGATTGACAGCTACAGTAGTGTTCCTATGCTTAAGGGGAACACGGGAAAGCATTCAGGGAAATGCCACTGGGTCCTTGTACATCATGGGAGAGGAGGACCAAGAGGAGAGTCAGGCATGCACAAGAAAGGACTCTCGGGGAAGGGGGGGGAGGCACTGTGGGATGGGGAGGGAAGGGTGAGGGGAGGGGGATCAGGGGGTTCGGGGGGGAGGAGCAGGGAGGGAGGGAACTGGTGTACCTATTAAGTTTGTATGAGAAGAAATAATAATAAAAAATGTATAAAAAAGAAAGGAAGGAAGGAAGGAAGGAAGAGAGAAAAGAGGGAAAGAAGGAAAAAGAAAAAAATTATAACATCAATTCTTTATTCCACTGACATCCATGTTTTGTCTGTGTCTCACTGTGACAATTGTTTTGTCTTTTTCCCCTTATGTTTTATGTATTTTGCACCATTGAAAGACAATGTGGGCAGAATGGTAAAAAGGTAAGTAGTTTTCATGTTGGCATGTCTTTGCCTTATCAATGCATTCATTTTAGAGTTTAAGCCACATGATAATTTCCTGAAATCCTTGCTCATCCATGGTAGAGTTATTGTGTAGGCCTGATGGAGGTAGATCTTGTTGCAGTGAGCTTCTGAATTCAGTGACCCTGTTTTGACCTGAGTATCATGGCAAGCAGTACATCTCCACACCTGTAGACTCTTAAAAATCTTACTGCCCCCTCTTCTGCCAGACTTCCTGAGCATTGGGCTATTGGGGAGGATTTTGATGGCCTGTTTAAGGTTAGTAGTCCAGAATCCACTATGCTTGGCATTCTGGTCTGTTGTGGTAGTTCTCTAGGTCACATATGTCACACTGCAACAGGATGCTTCTTTGTTGAATGCTAAGAATTTTTTTTATTTAGAAGTATACTAAGTGTTTAGATATCAGTTTATCAAATATTAATAGTTAACTCTTCCTATCTAGTGTCTGTGGTCTCTTGATTTCAAAACTATTCAGAGTGCAGTTTGTGACCACATATTGCTTTGCTCCACTGTACTCTTCTTTCCAGAACTGCTGTCGTTGTAGTTTGCAGCATTCATAGTTCAGTGAAGACACTGATCGTTTTAATTCCTAAGCCAAGTGCTTTTTTCCCTTTCCCTACCCTGTCCAGTTTCGTCCTCCTCCTTTAAAAATTCCCTTTCATACTTCCCCTTTTCACCTTCTTACCTGTGTTCTTTTGTCTCAACTCCTCTAAGGTATATAAGTGAGAGGTGTGGGGGAAGTTTCTAACAGAGTGCTTGTGATTTTTAAGTCTACACATTCCTCTGTACTTCAAAAACCACTCCCAATCATTTCTGCTCTTCTTCCACTCCTATGGGACGATTTCTCCTGTTCTGGTGTGTCAAGCATGCTAAACTTGTATGTATGTGTGGGGGGCAGAATTTATTCGGTTTTTCTTATTAAGCCATTAATGTGGCTCTATTATCTGAGATGTGGTCTTTTAATTGTTCCTGACTCTTTCCAACTGAAATTTGGGCCCAATATACAACTTTCCACTTCTGATAAAATAGGCTTCCTTTCTTGTCCTGGCTTCTCTTTCCTCAGATGCATTAGATTTACAATTGCTCTGAAGGGGGCAGAGCTATTATCCATTACTCACTACTGAAGCTTCTGTTCTGTAACTGAGTAAGAAGGATGCCTTGAAGGCTTGTTCTTTGTTCTAATCTCCCCTAGGCCTACTTCACAGCCATCTTTGCTTAAGTTCTGTTATATCTTTCCTTGAATGCTATTGTCCATGGAGAATCTTCAAGACTATAGGAGCTACAAGAATTTATGAGACTACCAATAGTTTCAAAATGTGGTACTAGTTTTTGCTTAGTTTTAGACAGCTTGTCAATTATTTATTTGAACTATTCTCTCTGCTGTTTACTCAAATATACCCCAGAGTTGATTTTGTGTTTCCTTTCTGCCTTACAGTTCCATTTTTGGTAAGTTTATTGCTAGTAGACTCATATAATCCAGTGGGTTTGAAACATAATTTTTAATTTTAAAGGAGTTTTTATATTCTTTTTTGTATTATTATAGCTCAAGGTAGAATTAGGGATCATGTGCTCCAATTTGGTAAATATATTAACACTATAGTCTGGGTTACTATCACTTATTTCATATAATTCAGGAGAGTACAGTTAACTCACAATCATGGCTATTGAATTGAATGTATGTGTTGATTTATTGTACAGATCAAATAAGAATACTGATTAGTAACTCAGGATATGACTTACATCAAATTTCCATAGGTGTTCCAAATTGAAGAAACATGAAAAATATATTGGTTTTCTTACATTGCTTAATGTTTCTCTCCAAATGTAATAAATTTGTATGTAGTTAAATGTAAATCGGCTCTGAAGACTGAACACTGTGTTCTTTACATATACTGCACATTTGTGATTGGAAAGAAAACAACGATCAAATATCCTGTTCAAAAGTGGACATTGTAATTCAAGATCTGAAAGCTTTAAGTGACATCTTCCAGCTGTTATCACACCGATGTCTGTCAGGTTCACTCTTTTCAACACATTACTCAGGAAGCCTTCAATGTTACGCTAATAAGTCCATGAAGCTTCCAAAATTTGTGGCTGTTACAGTTACATGCTGGTGTCTGATAAAAGAAAATGACTATAAGGTGATTAGTGTAGGGCAAGACGTAGAAGGAAATACAAGCTCAGACAGTGGATCTCCGTACTTATGAAATATTATTTTTCTTCTACTAGAGTATAAAATGTTTCTGTTGAAAAAACATTGAAAAATAAACATTGTTTATTGATATTGAAGCACTCCCCAATTTAGAATTCTATTCATAAAGCATGTACTATCTGTGTGGTCAAATACTACTGGGATAACACAAATAACTCTGGTCCATTTCTTAAGCACAGGATTGTCCATTTCACATTAAATATTCAGTTTCTCTAATAAAACAAATTTCAAGTTTTTAAATATAACATTTATTATTTATAACTAAAATTTCTATGGAAACAATGAAAAAAAGCACAATAACCAAAGCTTGGACTTTCTTAATAAGTGTGAAGAGACAACAACTGGAAAAGCAATGGAAACTTCTACATTGAAAGAAAACAGTCAGTATTTTAAATTTCAGTAATTTTATATTCCCTTAAAATTTTGTGCACGTATCTGACTTATTACATTAACTGAAATTAACTTTAAATCTAAGCAATCTCTCAGTATACCTATAGTTAAAGAAGCATCCTGCATATTTATATTTGTATGTTTTAACATAAAACTTACAACATGATACAATTTACTTGCCTTTGGAAATTTAAAATCCGCAGGTGGTCTGCTTTTAATTCTTGATGGCCACTTACAGAGATTTGATTTGTGTCACTAAAGTAAATTGCCTTTTTTGGTTGATGAAATCATAGAATATTCAATCCTTAATTATAATTACCTGTGAAGTAAGAGTAATGTTTTAAGCAATCCAAAAATAGCATAGACAAGTCAAAAAGTTTCTTTTTGAGGAGACAATTTTTTTTTGTAGTAAAAATTACCAGTTAGCTCTCTTTACTGAAGAAAACCCAAAAGTATTTTAGTCCCTGAACACAGACAGATGGCACTTGGCATTGGCCTGCATTAAGTAAAAAAGAAGGAACTTACTCTGAGGGAGAAGTAAATTGTCTCTGGGAAGTTGATTTTATATGTATGTTCAGTAATTCTTTTATACATACATGCATGTCACATATAAGTATATATATGTTAGTGTACAGTTTGAGAGGCTGGACAGTCACTGACAACTGACACATCAAAGCACTCCAAAATACAATCAGTGCATTGCAGAATTACTACTTTTAGCAATAAGTTAATATGTAGCATATGGGGACTTCAATTTCCTCCAGCTTTTCATTTTAATCCAGGCTCATGTCTCTATTGTTATTATTATTTTTTTAGAGTATTGACCAATTATTTGTCTTTCTTCAGTGAAGTCACATGTTCATCAGGTCTGGCTTGTAGCTATCTGTCATTCAGGAATACTGACACTGAGTTCAAGAGGAGGGGCTACTGTTACGGGATCTGCATTTCAGAAAGTCTTACCCTAGACTTGACCAAATTCCAAGCATGAAATAAGGAATCTGTTGTATGCAACTTCTATAGCCTGCTGCTCTGTCAGGGACATAACATTACACACTGAAATCTGCATTTCTGCTATGAAATTGTTTGGAGGCATTGGTAACATAGGAGAGCACTCTATATCCTATCTTATAGAATCCAAACAGTTCAAAGATTTCAAGCAGAAGCTTGATTTCAAAGGTCTTAATTTAAATTATAACCTTTTAAAGAGAAGGATTAAGTACATTATGATTTTATTCTCTTGATTTCTACCTGTTAAGTATTTCATACACAGTTTGGGACCTTCAAGCAAGTCTATAATCTTATTGAGGTTCTGAAAATTGTAACCAAGGCCAAAAATTAAGACTTATAAAAGTCCAAGTCTCTGAGAGCATTCATATGAGTGCATACATAGACACAAGTAAAAATATAATTAAAGTATGATAAATTATTGACTAACCACATGTTTATTTCTTGAAGAGGTATTCAGAGGCAGGAATTTTCTTGAAGGTATCTACTCTAGTAGACACACATCTAGAATGGATAAGCAGGTAAGCAGGTAAAACTAATCCTCAGAAATTTCTTGGGAGAATGTACTTTTGTTAAAGAAGAATTTGAAAAATCTCTCCAGTCCTTTGTGAGTATAGATCCCCAAACACTTTCCCAGACAAAGAACAAAATGAGATCAGAAGAAAGGTTAACAGTCTAGTCATGCTTTCAATGTTCCCAGGGTACAAGGAAAGAATTATAATGTATTGCCAAACAGTTAAGGTGGAAAATACAGATGTATCCCAGAGTTTGTTCTGCTGATCGAGGCATGTAAATGGCATTCTGCTAAGGATCCTGAACTTTAAAATTAGTCTAACTACTCAGGCCACCAAGGATGAAAGAGCAAAGTAATAGTCATGTTCTGTTACTATTGGTTTGCTTTACACAATTAAAGACTGTTCTGTGTGGCCCAGAAGTCAGGATGGATGCTTGAGACAGGTCATTGCTCATCACACTTACTACACCAAGTAACCTTACAGCTTTTGTTTGTTTTGGTATTGGCAGACACAGTTCATTGAATTTAACATTATTAGTGGATTCTTTAGCTTTGTGGCCTCTGTAAAGCCCATGGTCTTTGGTTCATCTTTAACCTCAGAGCTAGAAGTCCCATGCTGCTCTTCTGGTTTGGCTTGGTTTTCTTTTCTTTTGTATTTTCTTATGTTTTTCTTGTTTTAGCTCAAGAGTTACAAGCAGTTTGAGGGAAGCTTACTAAAAGGTTGGCACGTGATTTAAGCATCCCTTTAATCAAACTCTTTTTACAATTACCTAGCTACTTGTCTACTTCAGGACTCTCTCTTTCTACTAATTTCAATCTTCATAGGTTGAACTTAAAATAGCACATGGAACAGGTATGACTGTTTTACTGCCCCTTCAGACAATGGTCAATATCAAAGCTCTGTTGCATAAGATACTGATTCAAGTTGCCATTTATTTATTAGTCTGTGCTTCTGTCCATTAACAGTTTGTAGATTTGAACACAAAGTCTAAAACAAACATGCATACAATGACACAAGTAAAAAATACTTTGTTTTTTCATACCAAGTCACATAGAGATAGACGTCCCCATTTTCACTTAGATTCACTTTTTTCCCATTGCTATTTATTTTTTCTACTTTTACAAGCATAGTGAGGATCCTACCAGATTCCCTCCCTTCCTCCTTCCTCCAATTCCTTCCCTTCCCTTCACCTTTCCATTCCTTTCTGTCACCCTTCCTCCTATATGTTTCTTTGGACTTCAAGGTTCACTCTGGCATGTCTACTCTTGTGGGGGCTCAGGGCTCCATAGTATAATAAGTCAGTGGAAATCTTTGGATCTTGTTTTTATTTAAATATTCTTTATTTATTTATTGTGTGTGTATGTGTGTGTGTGTGTGTGTGTGTGTGTGTGTGTGTGTGTGTGTGTATCAGAGGGTACTGTGTGTATCAGTCATCCCTGTGGATGACCAAGGGTGACTTCTGGTATCATCCTGGATTGCTTCTACCTCCTTCTTCCTTAGATCTGGGATTTTCCAGGCTCTGTCCATCATGACCAGAATTACATGCCACCACCGTTTCAGCCTGTCACTTTTACATGGAATCTGGGATCCAAACTCAAGATCTTCTGCCTATGAGACAGAGATTTAACTCCTGATCCCTCTCTCCAGCTAAAATTCTCTTGTTAATGATATCTGTTCCATTTTAACAGGCTTCATAAAGAAAAGATTTAAATAACTATATACTTCCAAGATTCTATATAAGTAATATGTGTCAATACAAAAGTCACAGAATACACAATAAAGCCCATCTTCCATTGGGATCTTCTTTTTGTTTAACACGAAAGAATATTCACAATTTTATGAGTTTTTATTTTCATTCCTCAATAGCCAGGATTCCATTAGGTGTCTGTGCCTAAACAAATTACCTGTAAAATAAGGGAAACAGTGTGATTTATGTGGATTATTTTGCTACATTTTCTGATAAAGGGCAGGGAGTAAATATCTGGAAGATAACTGTTGTCATTAATATTCTACACAAACTGGATTTATTCCTTTGAAATCAAATATTGACCATTTAGATAAAAATGGCCAGGGCTTTTAAATGTTTCTTTATTCAGTGGAGTTCTAGGCTGAAGAATCTACATTTTTTCATAGTTACTGATTCCTTGTTTAAATCAATTAAGGTACAATCAATTGGATTGAGTAGTAAAGTTACTCTTTGAATAGTGAATGTATTTCATTTGACAAGGTAAGATGAAGCAAAGGGTGTGATTATTGTTAAGATAATAGCAGTGTTTCTTATACTTTGCTAGGGTAAAATTGTACTCTTTCCATTGAATGCTATTTATTTAGATACAGGTATCAACTTGGCAATTGAAGTAAGTGCATTTTGGACATAACTATGAGAAAGGAGTTGTTGTAAGCCACAAATAAGCCTACAGGAGATTGTTTATTTGATGGGATGCCCATGGTAGGTGTGGCTAGTCCCTGGGAAGTGAAATAAGATGGAGGGAACTGGATAAGGAAATTGGCATCCTTCTATATACTTGGCCACACATGCTAGTCTGGAAAGTAAAAATTGTCCCTCTCAGCAGTCATAGGTATTTGTTGTGGCCAGTTCACTCAGCTCTTTGTATTAATATAGATGTTCCTGCCAAGTTGTATAAGGAAGTATAACAGGATAATCATAAGCCACAATAAAGCCTCTTGTTTCCTTAAGTTGTTTTGTCCTGAATTTATAAGCAACTGTGCAGGCTAATTTTTACGAACAACCTGCCCACCCTTTAACGTCATTTGCTTTACCGAGTACTGCTAACCAGATATCTCTGCCTTCAGGGAGAGCACAGTGCTGGTAAGTAAGTTCTTACACTTTCTTTCAGAAGCTAAAGACTTCTTCCCATGGTTGCTACTTAGTATTCAACACACCACTTACATATAAATGACACAAGAAAAGAGAGGCCATGGACCTACATTATTTCTGTCTTTTAATAACTTTCTAAGAACCCTAGATTATTATGAGATTCTATTTCCTTCTTCAGTATCATCTCTCATGTAGGAAAGATCATTTCAGATTTAACTATTCCATGTATAGTCAGACATGCTGTACAATAATTCTTACTGCCTGCACATATAGTCTGTGATGATAGCAAGATATTCCACAGCTCCAGAGTGTGGATCTAAACTTTGAGAAAAGAATTTACCATGTTTACATTTCAGAATATGCTGGAAATTTTGAAAGGGAAGATGTACACCTTCCTTTTTAAAGTTATATATATGGAAACTCTAAATCCAAGAATTTTTTTCGTTATGGAATGAAAAAGGTAGACAAAGAAAACCTAAAACCACAGGAGTAGGATAGGAAGCACTATGCACATGATAGGCACTAAGATAATGTCCCAAGAAGAGTCACTGTCCTTTCTTGTTTTCTATTTCACTTGAGCTATATGTTTTCATTCTATATTTCTTCATATTCATAATATTTAATGTTAGTTTCATATGCTATGCCTGTAAATAGTGTCTGACCCAAACCATGTAGGGGAGGATTTTTTTAATAATCGCTACAATTTATAGTTCTTCTTCATAAGAAAAGTGTCAAAGGATCTGGTCACAGCAAATCTAAAGCAAGAGGCAAAGGACCAATGCTGATTTCTAGCTTTCCATAGATATATATGATTCTATATAATATATACATATTATGATATATATATCATAATCAGCATTGAAAAGTGAAGTACAAACTCATTTCTTCCTACATAGAAGATATAATACTAAATACGAACCATATTAGAATAAAACATGGATGGGATATCTGGAATACACAGAGGAAGCACTCAGGATAAATAAGTATCATCACAGAGAATGACAGGAATCAGGAAATTTGGAACAAATCAAGTTGCAACAGAGATCATCTCCTATGACCAAAAAACATTACCTAAGTTGAAGTGTAGAAAACTGTCCTGAAATACTTCATGTGAAAAATTCTAAATCAGAAATAAAACCACATATTTTTAAATAGCTCGTGATATATTTTGGACACTTAATCCTTAAATGATAGTAAATTTTAAGCAAAGTTCAGTTAGGAAATAAACATTCCCAACTACAAAATAATCTCATAATCTGTCATGACTTGAAAGTAAATTATCCTAATGCTCATATATGTCAATACCTGGTCCTCAGATGATAAAACCTTGAAACCTTGATGAAGGAAGTCACTGGGTGTATTAGTTCTGTTTTGTTTTACCCAACCATTCTCTCTTGCTCCCTTGCTGTCTGGCTCTCTGACACTTTCTCTCTCTCTCTCTCCCTCTCTCTCTCTCTCTCTCTCTCTCTCTCTCTCTCTCTCTCTCTCTCTCTCCCTCTCTCTTTCTCTCTAATGGATGCCATAACGTGAACTGGCCAGCATACATGCCACCAAATATTCTTTGTATGTACTATGTACCAACTGTATCCATAAGTCAAATAATAAACATTTTCTCCCTTTAGTCATTTAGGTAGAGTAGCTTCAAAATAACCTAAAAACAAATAAATAAGAAATACATATGCTAGAAACACATGATTTCAGATCTTTGAAATTAGTGCAGATAAATATGACCTAAATATTTAGTATTGCTTTGATCATGCAATACTGAAATGAAACCTACAATCTTATATATACCAGTAATGACTCTACTATATCTCTAGTCTTTGTGAATTAAGGTTAAACAGACATTTGTTATTAAAATGACAAGAGAACAAGGATGGAAATCAATTTCTCAATCTCTCTCTCTCTTTTTCTCTGTCTCTCCTTGTCTCTTCCTCCTTTCTTCTTCCCTTGTAACCTTTCTCCTTCCCCTTATTATTCTTCTTTCACTTTTCTTCCTTTCATTGTCATTTAAACCCTTCTTGGGTCTTCTATTTTCTGTGCCCACAACATCAGAGATTACAAAATCCAGTTGTTTTACATCATTGTAAGTAATCAAAGATAATCATTTCAAATTCTCCTTTATACAAAGGGTATTATCCTCTTCACAATAAATTCTTAGCCCTCCTTTGGAATATTTCTGGAAATCTGATCTTGAGTCATATTCTTAACCAATTTATCAAATCTGTAGACTGCTCTTACATCTTTTTCAGTTATTTTTTTCTTATATATACATGCAGTCAAAAATAAATGCTTGCAAATATGAAACTTAATTGGTTCAAGACTGGAGAACTACAATGAGATTTAAGGATTGCTATTTTTGCATCCGTCAGAATTAAGTGTTGCTTAGAATCAACATAGTGAATTTGTGCTGAATCAATAAAAGTCAGAGAAAGAGCAAGTAGTATTAATGTTTACATGAGTGCTGAAAGTGGTGGCCAGAGGCTATGATAATTTGGTTGAGAAATGCTTACACTTTCAGCTTATGTGCCTTGGTAGCTCTTAGAGGTTACGCTTTGTTTTACATGACTTGGAAGTTGGATTATGAATTGATATCACAGGTGACATACTGGAGGTTTGAGAGATTAAGTATAAAGTTTCAATTTTGTGCACAAGAGGAAAACAAATACTAAAGCAGAAGAGGAAATTGCAAAAATATTAATGGTAATTAAAGGAATACTGATTTAAAGTTCCTGGTAAGTACTCTAACTATTTAAGAATAGGAAAATAATACTTAAGAGACAGATAGCTCTTATAAACTCTCTATTTTGAAAAGAGCTAGACAAATCCTCACTGTTCAAATATCAAATTCACTCTAGACTATAAAATTATAAATTACTATATGTGTTGTCATAGCAGTTATTAAAGACAAGAAGAACATCTCCTTGCAAAAGGTTTTAGTCTATGACTAAAATATTATGTACTAAAAGGACATTCACTTCCTTTGAATTATGTATTAACAAATTTTCAGAGTCTCCTTGCTAAGTGAAATGTACAATGGTGTACAGTGCCAAATAAATGAAGAATGACATGCTTAAATGTGACAAATGGGTTGCCAAGAAATAGAATCAGGAATGAGGCAGGATTCTAAAAACATTAAGTAATGTAATCTGATGAACACAAACACGATAGGAAATGGAAAAACTATGGTTGGAGAGAAGATTTGAAAACGAAGAAGAGAGCAAAACTTCCCTTCAAAAAGGCATGATTGGTTCTGTTGTTAAAGTGGTTTACGAATGGTAAAAATTCATATTTGTATGAGCTGCAGAATATGTTAATCTACTGGGGGTTTTGTAGAAAGATCTATGACAGACATTTTATTGTTCTATTCTGTAAATTGACTTTCATCAGTCTTGCTTCACATCTGAATAATTTTTCTGTCTCTGCTTGTTGTTTATTGGATCAAATAATTGGCATTTTGATGACTATTTTGAAAGTGTATGTTCTAATGCTTGACTGAGCTGTTCCTGCAGCATTCAGGTACTGAATTTGTGTGGAAGCTGAGCCTATTTCAGATTCTAATTCAAATCATAAATCAAAGTCTTGAATAAAAAGGATTATGAATAGGACAGATCTGTATGGATTCATAACAAACTAAATTAACCCACTGGCTGAAATGGAAGTCTATAAGGGCACCTTTCAATTACAACCAATTGGCTATTGAAATAAAACTCTGCCAGCTACAGAATGTAAAACAGATGGTAAAAAATAAGCCACGTGAGGACTTTTTTTTTTTTATTTTTACTCATACAACTTTAACAGATACACCGGTCCCCTCCTTCCCTCCAACCTCCCACCGCCTTGTGTCCTCCTTCCCTCCCCCCTCCCTCCCTGTCCCCAGTTCCTCCCCTTCCCATCCCCAGAGCATCCTTTAATGTGCATGCCAGACTCTTCTCTGGGTCCTCCTCTTCTATGAGGTGCAAGGACCCAGTGGCATTTCCCAGAACCCTTTCCCCTTAAGCATAGGAACACTACTGTGGCTGTCAATCCCTTGCCTGCAAAGAACTTAGTGCCTTTAGCAAATGCTAGAATTTGAGGGGTCAATAGTGTGTTGGACATTGCGCAGGGCATGCAAAGTCCTATTATGATTGTTTTGGCCCTAACTTGTTTGGAGTATCTTGCATATCCTTGCTCCTCCCATCCTTGTGCTCTTACAATCGTACTGCCTCCTCTTCCGCAAATTTCCCTGAGCTTCTGGATGGGAAGAGATTAGTCTGGCCTAGTTCCAGGTAGTTGATATAGAGTCTCTGATGTTCTGGATTATCGTTTGTTGATTCTTTTTTCCAGTTTTGCTGCTCCTGCAATGCCCTTCACTCCATCCTGATGGGTATTGGATGTCGCCATGTGAAGACTTTATTTAACATTGAGACAAGTTTCTTTTGTCCTTCATAGTTTTTAGTGATGATGATTTTAATGATATTCTATAATGCTTTAATCTATGTGTTTTTTCTCCAGGAGTGTGTTTGTGAAAGCTCATGCTTTTGGGCATTTCATTGTCATACATACAGACACACATAAACATATATATACACACACTTCTAAAGTACAAACTTTCTTTTCAAATTTTATTAAAAGTTTTTTTAAAATATGAGATTATTTGTTTATTTGTTTATTTTTTCCACTCATACACACTTAATAGGTACCCTGGTCCCCTCTCTCCACTCCTCCCTGGATCCCCTTGCTCCCTCCTCCCTTTTCCCCTTCCTTTACCCCTCTCCCTCCTTTTCTCCCAGTGCCCTTCCCCATTCCTGGAGCATCCTTTAGTGTGATGTCAAGCTTCCCTCTGGGTCCTCCACTATAGTGAGGTGTAATGACTCAGTGGCATTGCCTAGAGCTCTTTCTTGTTTTCCTCTTTAGTATAGGAACACTATTGTGGCTGTTAATCCCTTGCCTCTAAGGATCCTAGTGCCTGTGATCCATGCTAGACTTCAGGGAGGTGGGGGCGTCAATGATATGTCGGTCATTGTGCAGGTCATGCAAAGTCCTATTATGATTACTTCTGCCCTAACTTGTGTGGTGTATCTTGCATATCATTGCTCCTCCCCATCTTTAGGCTCTTACAATCTTACCACCTCCTCTTCCGCAAATTTCCCTGAGCTTTAGGATGGGGAGAGATTAGGTTGGTTTGGTTCCAGGTGATTAATGTAGGGTCTCTGATATTCTGAATTATGTTTTTTGTTTTCCAGTTTTGCTATTCCTGCACTGCCCTTTGCTCCATCCTGATGGGTATTGGATGTCACCTCTTAGCCAGAGATAAAAGGCTGTTAAAATAGAGTCTTATTATAAAAGTAGCTTCAAAGATAGATGGAACAAGAGTAGGAAACTGCAGTGAGGTGGGGGGTCAGTCTCCCATTTTCAGGATGGTTACTATCTATCTGCCCTCCCTGACTCAAACTCCTTCAGTTACAAATGACCAGGAAGTAAAGTCTGTGAGCTTAACCAGATGTCTCATTACTTACTTGCAGTACTTGATGTTGGCCTATATTCTCTGTTGTAGCATGTTCTCCTCTCTCCTTATTTCTGGCAGGGCCCTCCTTCTCCTTCCCTCCTGTAACAATAAAATATTTTCCTCAAGTAGAAAATTGCTTCAAATTTTTATTAGTTTTGTCTGTTCTTGGAATTCACATTCAACTTATAGACAATTTATGAGAAAATAATAAACTAAGATTTATTTGATTAAGGAAAATCACTATTTCTTTATCCATTGGGAAAAGTCTTTTTCAGAGTGAATTGATTTTCCCACAATTAGGAAAAACTGTAATTCTTATAATGCAAATTATTTATCACAAAATGATTTTCATATCAAAGACTTACAAATACTCTTAATTTCTTTTTTTTCTAGAAAGAGGTAGTGTTTTGTTAAATAACATCTTTTACTGTTTTGCATCTTTTGTGTTTTTTACTCCAATATTTGGTTTGGCTCTAAAATTATAAAGAAAGTCAACTATAACCACATATTCTCAGCATATCCACAGCAAGTGAGTTGTCTGAAACATTTGTCTGAACAGAAGAGTTTCTCCATCAGGGTTAGTCATGGTCTAAGAATGTTATTGTGTTTATAGAAAGTACAGACTATCTTTTAAACTTTTGGCAATGATTTTTAAAATTTGCTACAATTTAAAATACAGAGAAAAAGAGACAGATAGACACAGACAAATAGACACAGACACAAACACAGATACAGAGAGAGCTGCCTTGTTTGTTTGCTTGCATCAGAATTCTTTCCTCCTTTGTGAAGATCTCAGTCTTACTATGCAACCCAGGCTGGCCTCTGTGTCATGATGATCCTTTTGCCCAGCCTTCTGAGTGCTACAATCTCAGGCATGCATTTCCACACCTAGCATGAAATTAATTTTTTAAAAATAATCTGTTAATATCATACAATTTTAAATGAAATGGAGGAGTTCAAAGGAATTATTTTTTGAAAAATCAAAAGGTCATATATGGATTGCATATTGTTAGTAGTAAGTTTTAGTTATAAAAGTAACAATGGGAAAGTTCCAGGAGAAAATACTTATATTTTTGTACTAATTATAAACTATTTTAGCTCTCAGATATTCAGTTTTGGTCTATGAAAGGTAAGGAACTAATATAAAATTCAAACAACTAGAATATTAAAGTTTAACAAAATCAGTGTACTCACCTAGATGTATCATGAATAATAATGTTAATTCTAAATTATGACTATAAAAGACAATAACTAAAAATAAGAGATGTGTAATTTATAGTCCTTCATCTACTTTTAATGAGGATACCTTTATTTGACACTGATATATTCACTGAAACCTTGAAAACCGCAAATTTAGAAATTAATCATTCCCTTGGAACTTTGACTAGAAGTTGAACAAAAAGAATGATTTTTTTAGATTACAAAGCACAATCGTTTGCACTTAAAATGTGTTGATTAATACACTGAGTTTATTTTTAAGCATACACCTGTCCCATCCACTGCCACTTGATGTTCATATTTGTTTAAGTGCTAAAAAGCCTATATGTTTTGATCTTTAGAAACTTTTCATTATGCACTTGTTTATACACTAACCAACTCTTAAATACTTGCCTTGCAGGTGTGCTGTGAATTTGCTCGAATTATTTAACTTTATGACTCAAGATGAGGAGCTAAGTGAGGAAGGTGAGCAGTAACACTAGACATGAAGGTTGAAGAAGTCTGTACCCTTAAGTTTAACAACAAAATTTCAATAATAAACAAGTTAAGTGTGAATATTTTTTCCTCATGGGAAACAATCTAATTCTGTGCTTGTAAGTCAACATTGTTATGGAAGAGAGGTTTTACAGATAATTCATTTCTTTAGTACCAAACTCATTGTGAAATAGCTACATGATAAGTAAAAGTATTGAATATGAGGAAAGAATAATCTATAGAGTGATGATATGGATCACTGGAAATAAATGAAGAAAAATGTTAGAAATAAAATTTCTTTCCCTTCATTTCATCCCTTTCTCTTTTTTACGAGAAAAAGGGAAGACGGAGGGTGGAAGGTTTTGAAAAAAAGTTTGGAAACAGACCAATAGAAACAGTTCAGGTTGTGTCCTACTCAGCATACATCAGATAAAGGATCCACATTATAATGGTCATCACTGTTGACTTGATGATTAGAGAAAATTGAAACATTAACTGAAGGATTGGAGAAAACACACTGTGACAATAGACTGTGGCCTTGAAGGTACCTGCATAGTATTAATAAGATCCTTATGGCCAGACTTAACACTTGGTCATCCCAATGAGATCATGGGCTAATATCACCCCAGGATAGTGGTACCCAGGCTACTGGGGTACCCCAGGCTAGTGTCACCCTTGGCTAGTGGGAACTTGGGCCAGACAGACCCTATGTAAGTGGCAGCCCAGGCTAATGGATCCTAATTTAGTGACAACCCAGGCTAGTGACACCCGGGCTAGTGGGACTCCAGGCTGACAATCATCTTACCTATACTAGGATTCTTAATTTGCAAAAACTTTAAGATAATACATGTACACCATTTTTTTGGTATGTGATAGTTTGTGGAATTGTGAGCAAATTTTTCCTGAAGGCAAATATGTTTGAGAAGATGACACTAACATTCTAGGTTTCAATATATTTAGTGCATTTAAAATTATAAACTTAAAATCAATGGAACAATGTAAAATTTAAAGATCTTAGCCATCTCTTCAAAAATGGTTTATGTCTGCCATATTTTTCTTTTGTTTATCTTAAAGACTCATTATTGAGACAGATTTTTTGTTGAGGAACCACAGAAAGTTTAAATACTTTTAAGCAAAGTTTTAGTCATTTTTATGGTGGGAGTCTAAAGAAAAATTTACTCATGTATTTTACTTTGTTATGCTGTAAGGCATGTCCTAAATTTTCACCCACACTCAGATGCTATCAATCACCTTTCAACACTGAACATTATTCTGCAGTGCAACACTGAGCATCTGAGACCCAGGAAAAGATGCTGTGAAATAAATTTACATTGGAATTTTATGCATTTTCCTAAAAGAAAAACAAGTCAAGTCAATTAACTAACACTTTTTGCTGAAACATTTTTAAAATTATTTATATGGATTATTTATAGGGATACATATATTTATATGGTATATGGATACTTTTATGCATTTCTATTTTTGCTCAATAGGTTTTATGAACAGGTAAGAATTTTCATAGACCAAATGAAAGTTTCTTAAGTTCTTGTCAGTTCAAAGAAGACAAAAATACTTTTGATCTTTGCTTAAATATTTAATTCTCATTTGCAATTGCATTCACTTTTGTAAGTCCAAAGAGGAGGCTGGGATAACAAACAAAACCAGGGCAACATATTAGTAAATAAACCTTGAAAGCAAAATATAAAGTTCAAGTTTATTTAAATTAATAGCAGTAAGTTTCATAGAGTGAACATAAACACCCATGATAATGAGAGTTTCTTATATTATTATTCTTATTTATTTAAAAATATCTTCCTTTCTAGTTACTCTAGAGGAAAATCTATATAATGTAGGGGAAACTACTTTCACTTTATTTTTCTTCTTATTTATTTTCTTCTTTCAGTTGGGGGAACACTTCATGCTAGACAAACCCATTTCTGTTAACTGGTAACAACAGCATGTTTAAGTGTCACATGTATAGTGATTATTTTGTTGTTATGTCTTCCAAGACAGAGTCTCAAAAAGTAGTCCAAATAGAAAGTATAGTTTAGAAATTTAGTTTAATTTCTTCTTTCAAATTTTGAAGTAGCTGGGATTATAGGGAAAAGTCAGGGTCACCTCTATTATATATATTCCAAACAGAAAAGTTTCTGATATGGTGTTCTCAACTAAAGGAGGCACTGATCTTTAGCATGTTTTTGTTTTAGTTGTTTGCCACATGAACATTACCTACTTGCTCCTCTGTGATGTGTTCATTTTTCTGAAGGAGTTGCCAATCATATATAAAGATGATCATAAAACCAGTGCCTAGTCACTGTTCTATCTTGTTTCCATGCTTGGTTATGGGCATGAAGCAGGAAGGGGTGTTAGTTCCTTTTCTTGTCTTGCTCTGAGAAATAAAATTTGTGAAGAGTAAATAGATTACAGTGAGGAGTTTAGGTGATTACTGCTTTCAGATAGCAAGAGATCAGAGTTCTCTAAAGTTCAATTTTTCTTCCTTGTCCTTAGTCCAGATAATTTCACCTCCCATTAAGTTTCTGTCCCATTTTACTCTTAATTTTTTCTTCAAAAAAAGACAAAATAGAATGTTATGTGTTACATTTTATTTTTATACATTTTGTTTTAAATTTTTTTAAATTTTTTTATTATTATTTATTCAACTGTGTGCATATGCGTGTGTATGTGCGCGCGCGTGTGTGTGTGTGTGTATGTGTGTGTGTAGAACCACAGACGAATTCGTGAACCACCATGGACGCCTCCACCTCCTTCTGCCCCGGGATTCACAGGCTCCGCCCTACCAGGACCAGAAGCGTAGGCCGCCCCCGCTTCCGCCTGGCGTCTATACGTGGGATCTGGGATCCGAACTCAGGACCTTCCGCCTGCAAGGTGGAGGCTTAACCTCTGAGCCACCTCTCCAGCCCCTATTTTTATACATTTTTATTATTTCTGCTCATACAAACTTAATAGGTACATCAATTCCCTCCCCCCTGCTCCACCCCTCACCCCTCCCTCCCCATCCCACAGTGCCTTCCCCCCCCCCAATTCCCAGAGAGTCCTTTAACGTGCATGCCTGACTCTCCTCTGGGCCCTCCTCTCCCATGACATACAAGGACCCAGTGGCATTTCTCTGAACCCTTTGCCGTGTTCCCCTTAAGCATAGGAACACTACTGTGGCTGTCAATCCCTTCCCTCCAAAGATCTTGGTGCCTTTAGCAGATGCTAGACTTTGTGAGGTCAATAGTGTGTTGGACATTGGGCAGGGCATGCAAAGTCCAATTATGATTGCTTCGGCCTTCACTTGTGTGGAGTATCTTGCAAATCATTGCTCCTCCCATCCTTTTGCTCTTACAATCTTACCGCCCCCTCTTCCGCAAATGTCCCTGAGCTTCAGGATGGGGAGAGATTAGTCTGGCCTAGTTCTGGCCTGGTTGATATAGAGTCTCTGAGGTTCTGGATTGTGGTTTATTGATTTTCTTTTGCAGTTTTTCTGCTCCTGTAATGCCCTTCATTCCATCCTGATGGGCATTGTAACTGGATAAATATATTTCTCTTTTTCCCAATAAAAGAAAAAATATCTAATTCATTTGAGAAATACATTTTTGAATTCATTGTACTTATAAACATATATATTTTTCTTTTCCCAATGAAAGAAAAAAATAACCTAAGTCATTTGAGAAATATATCTTTTGAATTCATTGTACTTATAAAATAGATAACAAGGTATTGGCTAGACACCTATGGAAAATTAAATATTATGATGTCTTCGTATAGTAACATTTATTACGTTCTATTCAAACTGAGACAAAATTGAATTAATGAAATGCCTCATATTAATTTAATAATATGTAAATTTAAAAGAATATTGTAAGAAAATTTGATTTTGAGATCATAGTAAGCTCTTATGCACATATTTAATAAGTGTATATAAACTTCAGAAAGTTCTATTTCTCTTTACATTAGATTTGATAAGAATTAATCTTCAAACCAATTATTAAAATATCATTTGAACAAAGAGTTCACACTAAAGTAGCTGTTTTCTCCATCTTTAATCATGTTAGTTATAAAAGTTAGTTATGTGTCTTGTGAATCCTCTACTATCTTAACAGGAAAACTACATGTTCATTCTCACAAAGTTTTCCTACTCTTACTATTGCATAGATTATGAATAAAGATTATTACACATCAAAGGCATTGTCGGCAATATGATTATGTGATTTTAGAAGTGACAACTTTGGCATTCCTGATTCATTCAAATACATTCCAGTCATTTCTGTAAACTATAAAGATCAACATTTAGATATGTGGTCCACAGTATTTTACTTGGTTTTCTAACTGAGGTATAATTGTCCATAAGGCAAGGGTCATAATTTTTGCTTTATCCAACTTGACAGAGTTAAAAAAAAAACAGTCCATAACTTTCAGTGACTTTCTGCCAGCAATATATTCATGTGTAGTGTCTGTGATTGACTAGCTATTCCATGTCCCACTGGATCCCTCCTTTATCATCATTTTTTTTATTATTATTTCTGCTCATACAAACTTAACAGGTACACCGGTCCCCTCCCTCCGCTTTCCCCTCCCTCCCATCCCTCAGTGCCCCCCCCAATTCCCGGAGCATCCTTTAATGTGCATGCCAACTCCCCTCTGGGTCCTTCTCTCCCATGAGGTGCAAGGACCCAGGGGCATTTTCTAGAACCCTTTTCTGTGTTCCCCTTAAGCTTAGGAATACTACTGTGACTGTCAGTCTCTAGCCTCCAAGGATCCTAGTGCCTTTAGTTCATGCTAGACTTTGTGGGGTCAATAATGTGTTGGACATAGCGCAGGTCATGCAAAGTCCTATTATGATTGCTTTGGTCTTAACTTGTGTGCAGTATCTTCCCTGAGCTTCAGGATGGGGATAGATTAGGATGGCCTGGTTCCAACTGGTTGATATAGAGTCTCTGATGTTCTGAATTATGGTTTGTTGATTTTTTTCTGGTTTTGCTGCTTCTGCAATGCCCTTCACTCAATCCTGATAGGTATTGGATGTCACCCCATGGACAGAGATAAAAACCTGTTAAATTAGAGTCTTGTTATAAGAGTATATTCAAAGGTAGATGGAATAAAACAGGAGACCGTGGTGAGAGAGGGGTCAATCACCCATTTGCAAAATGGTTACTTTCTATCAGGCAGCCTATATGCCCTCCCCTTCTGGTGAGATCATAGCCATCACTTGCAAATGATCAGGAGGTAATGTCTGTGAACTTAACCAGATGTCTCATTACTTGCAATCCTTGATGGTGATTTATTTTCTCTGCTGTAACATGGCCCTTCTCTCCTTGTTTCTGGTGGGCCCATCGTTCCCCATCCCTCTTGTTTATAATCTTTACAATTACTGTAGGTATTGCAGAGATTTTTTTTTTTTGAGTGTCTCTAAGTGGATTTGGTACTAGGATCCACCTATTAGGTAGTATATACGGTGCTTAATTTTCCATGTCTGGGATACTTCACTCAATATAATTGTTTTTAATTCCATCCATTTCCCAGCAAATTGCATTAATTCATCATTTTTGATGGCTGAGTAGTATTCCATTGTATAAATGTACCACATTTTCCTTATCCACTCATCAACTGTTGGACATTTGGGCTGATTCCATGACTTTGCTATTGTAAACAGTGCTGCTATGAACATGGTCATGCTTGTGCTATCGAGGTGAATTTTTGCTGTATGGTGGGTTATTCCCAAAAGTGGAATAGCAGGGTCATACGGCATTTCAATTTTTAACTTCTTTAAGAATCGCCAGACTGGTTATATGAGCCTGCACTCCAACTAGCAATGTAGGAGAGTTTCCCTCTCTCCACAGCCTCTCTAGCATTTGTTGTTGTTTGTATTGTGGATTTTTGCCATCCTGACAGGGGTGAGATGATATTTCAGGGAAGTTTTGATTTGCATTTCTCAGATGGCTAAGGATGTAGGGCATTTTTTAAGATATTTGTTAGACATTTTAATTTCGTCCTTGTAAAGTTTCTTTTAAATTCCAGGGCCCATTTTTTTAATAGGGCCATTGGTTTCCTTGGTGTTTAGTTTTCTAAGTTCTTTCTGCACTCCGGATAATAGAGCTCTATCAGATATGTGGTTAGTGAAGATTTTCTCCCATTCTGTGGGTTGCCTTTGTGCTTGAGTTACAATCTCTTTATCTGAACAGAAGCTCTTTAATTTCACAAGATCCCATCTGTTGATTGTTGGTTGTAGTGACTGTGCTATTGGATGTCTGTTTAGGAACTTTTGGCCTAGCCTAATCAGCTCGAGGGAGTTCCCTACCCTTTCAACTATGGTTTTTATAGTCTCTGGCCTGATATCAAGGCCCTTGATCCATTTGGAATTAATTCTTGTACATGGTGACAAGTACGGGTCCAGTTTTAATCTTCTGCATGTGGATATCCAGTTTTGCCAGCACCATTTGTTGAAGATGCTGTTCATTTTCCATTGGATTTTTTGGGCCCCTTTGTCAAAGACCAAATAGCTGTAATTTTGTGGGCTTATATCTGGGTCGTCAACCCTTATCCATTGATCTGTGTGTCTATTTTGGAGCCAGTACCAGGCTGTTTTTACAACTATGGATTTGTAGTATAGACTAAGGTTTGGTTTGGTGATACCTCCAGCTGTGTTTTTGTTACTCAGGATTGTTTTTGCTATCCTGGGTCTGTTGTACCTCCATATGAATTTTGAGATTGTTTCTTTATCATCCTTTATCTACTAGCCAGGATAACTATGCTTACTAGATTGCAAAAAAATCAAAATGATTCCTGAATTCATCATTTTATTTAATTAAATCTTAATTTCTTAGGTATAATTGCCACACATGGTTTTCAATAAAAATATTTTCCAATATTTAATTGATAACTATATTAAAAGTTGACTTCATTGATAGAACTAAAACATAAAGTATATTTCTCACATAAAAAGATTTACTTCTTATGAAAACTAGGAAGGAATATATAAATAGCTGAACTCTCATTTTCTCTAACATAACGAAACCATGTTTTTATTATCATTAAAATTTTAAATGCTTTGTTGAGTACAGTATTTTACTTTTAAAAGCAAAACATGAAGTTAAGTTTGGTGCAGAAATGTCAAATATCTTAATCAAGTAGTCAAATATAGTAATGGTGTCAGAGAGTTAGTAGAGTCTCAGAGTTCTTTATAATTGTCTTTTTTAGATAAGAATGTGAGCTTGTGGTATGATGTCTTCTGTCGCTGGATTAATGTTCCTGTACACACTGAAATATGATACGAGTATTGAAGAATCAGCACAATTAAGTGCTTCCTTTGGTACCCAAGTCACATAATTTAAATAGTATCTGTGCAAAGTACCAGAATTTTTGATGCTACATATCAGCCATAATAAGTTAGCCATGAATGTAAATTAACTCAGAATAACTTCTTTCCCTGTTAAGTTTTCTGTTAGCATATGTGCAAGACGGTCTTGTTTTGACTGCTGGGGCATATTTCCTATGCATTTGGAATATGAAACAAATTAGAAAGTGCAGATCTCCTGCATTTTGTTTTTCCATCCTTTAGAAAATAACAATATATACATCATCACATATATATTTTAAATGCACATTTATTGATATGCATATATATGTATTATCAATTGTCTAGATACCTCTGAGCTTGAAGTGTGATGGCCTTGTAGGTCACCTTTCCAGAAACATTAGGTTCAAGTGATTTAGCTTGATATACTAGATTAGTTATCTTCAAGTAGATTAGCAGTGCACAAAGGGAAATGAATTCCAAAACATTAACATCATCAGTGAATGATTATAAGTTTTTAGCACAATATTAAAAATAGCCATTTCTTACAGATTATTTCATTATTAGCAATTCTGCTTGAAGTTTAACTACAAATCTTGGGGGAGCTTCCTGTCTTCCTGTAACAGAGTCGACAATTAAGGAACATAGGCTTTGTCGTTCCTCTCTCTGGCCCCAATCACAATATAAGTCATTATAAGAATAGAAGTAAAATAATTAAAATTCTAGTAGCAAAAAGCTGAGATACTGCCCTTCCTTGGCTGCCTTGGAATAATTTTTTTTTGTGTGTGTGATTACATGGAAAAAAGACACCATATGACTAATTAAGGAGATTTCAATCAGTGACAAGTGATGGGTGGGATAGTTGAAGTGCAGAATGAAGAGGCCAATTTTTTAGGCTTACACTCCCACCATGTAATTTAAACCAGGGGTTCAGAAAGAACAAATAAAGTGAAACTACTGGGGCTTATATTCTTTGAAATCATCAGGTGTATTAAATTAGGATGATTTAAAATGGCATTCAAAGATAAATGTAAGGATCTTAGATTTTCTACCTTCTGTGGATATGTAGCAACATAAGTCCCTTCACATATCAGGGATATTTGCTTTACATGAGGTAGGTGTTAACACAAATTCAAAAAGGAAATTGCCTCACATTTGAATAGTTCCTGCAATTCACCCAACTTTATTTGACAAAAAATTTGGGATTTAAGGTGACCTTTCAATCCTATTTTGACAAATAAGCAAATTAACTTATATGTTTATGCATTTATGGACTTTCTGTACACTCAGTTCTATGCATCAACATAGTTTTTCTTGTCCTCAAGTCATCTCTGAATATATTTTCCTTACAATGAAGGATCATGTGCTTAGAAATGTGTGCCTAGAATATTTAAGGCCTTAAGAAGTCCAGCCCTTACCATTGTTTTGTGACAAGAATAAACAAATGAACTTGAATTCATAAACCAAGCTTTAAAATATAACACTTAAATTCATAAAAGCTTAGAACCGGAGAGCAAAATATGCATTCATTCATTTTTTAAAAAAAATTATCTAGGATAATGTGCATGAAAATCCATGACTGCATGAGTGACATCATGTAATATTACAATGATATATTTAAGAATGCGATTACAATGTAACCTGAACAATACCAAATAACTATTTTATCTTCAGAAAAAAAAGAACATCAAAAACTTTCTTTTAAGAGCATTTGGGCATAATTACCATTATTACACAATTTAACATGCAACATCATAATTAAAATCCAGGTGATCAGAAATTAGATAGTTTTACATGTCATAGTCTAATATGGCAAGAGTATATTTTATTCCTACAGTTATAACACAAATAGGAAATGAAAAATATATATTTTGAGGTTTTTTTTGTAAAGTTCAAGCCAACTATGTCACTCTAATTTTTATTTTGTTCTATATATATTTGTGGAAAACGTATACAATTTGGACACTGACAAATGATTTCCTTTTCTTTTTCAAAAATATGATTTATTTTGAAGATAGCCTTATTTATTTATGTACATTAAAAAGATGACATACTAACTGAAAAGTTTCATAAATGTACATCATGTTATGTAAAACATTAGAATTCCAATGGACTATGAAAATTCATACACAATATAATCAAACATTCTCTAATGCTAAATGTACAACCAAAATTTATAATTGCATCAGTAATTATGTCTTTGAAATTAACAACAGAATTGAATTTTGTTGCAGAATATTTTATTCTCAAAAATTCAAATCTATTTTGATTTGGAGCATTCATTTTAAAATTCTTTAGTATTGTCTGCTTATGTAATTCATCTGGCCTATCTTAAGACAAAAGCACTTATCAAATGTCTCAAGCCATTTATATGTTTAGCCTGAACTGGACTATATTTTCCTTCAGACATTGCTTGCTTGTCTTCAGTGCCTTGTTCTTCCTTTGGGTCCATCTAAATTGCATGTGTCCTATGGACCAAGTCATCTTTCCAAAAGTAAGAGAGGGGAAGCAGAAGAAGCACTGTTACTCTCAGTATTGTGTAAAATGTTATTAATTAAATGCTTTTGAATCACTAATTTATTTCCCTTCTACCACATTGCAACTTCCAGATTATTTCCAAAGAACTATTATTGAAGCACATACTATAAATATTTTTTATCTAACTTCTATTTCATAACTTTTATTTCAAATAAAAATGTATTTTTGACTGCTAGTTACATAAATCATATGCAAATTTCTTTCTTTTCCTTAGTTTACTTAATATAATGGTACTGTGCACTTATTAATGCCTTTGATAGGAACGGAATTTGGTGACAGGATTTGAAGAAGTATGAAATTATTTCTCTTTAAAGTTACACTGTCAAATCATTTTCCCCATTGCTTCAATATAGACACACAAGAATTTCTTAAGATTTGTAAGGTACATAAAGATTTATTATTCCTTAAGGCTTATAAGATTCATTCATAAAGCATTCCATCACTTTTTTGAGGAAATACAAAAATGTGTATACTGTATTTTGAATACTATTTATGCAAAAATTTCATAAAAGTACTTTACTGATTAATATCTGTCATAGTTTGAATGTAAGTTGTTCCCCACAGGCTCATGTGATTCCCTCTGTGGTTGATGTTAAAGTTTAGGAGATTGTGGTGATTTGGGGAGGTAAAGCCTTACTGGAGGAAGGGATGTCACAGGGGGCAGATCTTAGGGTTAGTAAAACCATGCCTGCTTCTTTTTGCAGTCTTCAGCTTGCTTTCTAGGCCTCCATGATTATGGAGATAACCTGAACTGTGAGCTATCTCCAGCTTTTGCTACCTGCTTTGTCTTTTCCATGTTAATGGATTATGTCTCCCCTCTGGAACCATAAGCCAAATAAATCTTTCTTTTCTTCCTGTAAGTTTTTTTGCTGTCTCACAGCAGCAGAAAGAATAGTCACAACAATGTTTGTTGATATTTGCCACTAATTTTTAAATGTTCTATTACACTGACAGATGTATAATTGCAACTTGTACTTTTAATTCAGTTTTTTCATCATTAATCATGTCAAGCTGCTTATCAGAGCTGTGGGAATTTGTAAATCTTAGAGAATGAAAAGGAGCAGTACAATTTGTGCAAAGAATGTTATGTCAGAGCTCATGCTGGCAGTCATGATGTCCACAGTATGTTTAGAGTACCTGTCCTGAATATACCTAACTCACACATCTCTGCCATGGGATTCAGGTCACTTTTGAGATGATAAATAAGATATAACTCTGTTTATTTCAATTTTAATACATTATATTTTGAATTTCTATTTTGATTATAACATTACTTCTTGAGAAATTATAATAGAATTTCTATCTGTGTAATGGGAAAACATACTTATTTAATTTTAGATGATATAGAAAATAGACATGCTATCAAATACATAAAGAATTTCAGTGTATCATTCATGTAAAAGCCCAAAAAGAATAGGAGGGAGACTGGGAAAGAAGAAGATAATGAAAACTGGGTTGAGGATGGAATTTGGGATTAATCTGTGAAAACATTAAAGTTTTACTGTATTCCTGTATGAAACACTAAAAGAATAGCAAATGAAACACAATGAAATAAATCATGTTGGATTCATATTCAATTGACTAGAAAACAAATGGCTGAAGATAATAAATGATAGAAATAAAGTTAGACAGATAAATAGATGATAGCTAGGTAGATAGCAGAAATTGAATCATTTATCTACACATGTATATGTGCATTAATATGCATGCATACAAAGTTATGTATATGAATTTATAAATTATAATACTACTTAAGTGTAAATGAAAATATAAATATAAATACTGCTTCAAATACATGCATTTTTCAACATTAACTAAATTGTTTTAATACTTATATATTCACAGAATCACTCAAGACGAATTGACAAAACTCTTACATGCAGCCATGGCATCTATTCCCTTCAATTTTATGTGGTATTCAAACTGATCATAAATTTAAAATCATGTCATGGACTTCGCATAAGAAACTGATGACTAGAAAATGTGGCTGTTAAATGTCACATCACTGACTTCTGAGGTTCTTCTTTCTTTTGGTGAAAGTTTATAGCTTTGTTTCACTTGTAAAGCAGTTTAATCGTGATTGTAAAGTATTTTAATCCGAATATAAAGGATTTTAGGTTCCTTCACTTAAACTTGAAGAAAAGACCAAGAACTTTGGTATGAAATGCAATAAATGTTATAAAACTTTGGTAAAATATGTTACTCTAAAGAATCTGACATTAAATGTTTTATTGAAATTCTGCTGCTAATTCTTTATGAAGTCAAATTAAATGAGGGAACTTTTTATGTGGAAAAGTAACCTACAGCTGTCTTTATATTCTTCCATGAAGCTGTCATTGAAAGGTTACTATCTTTCTAGTTTATTTCAGTGCCTGACCAGTAGAGCTATTATTGTGCTTTTAGTAACATTAAATCAGAAGTCTCATAAGATATCCACGCTACTATTTCTTATTTAATGCTTATATAGGAAGAAGTACATATAAAAGGGATAATATATTAAAGACAATGGTTCTACTCATTAATTTTTCATATAGCCATAGTATTAACTTCCAAAAACTTCAATCATTTTTTAACTTGGAAAAACTGTACATAATTATAAAATAATATATTCTGACATTTTTTTCTACATGCAAAAAACAAATTTTGCATGTCTGTAATGAATCCTTTCTAAGAAAATGTATGATACACTGATAATTAAAAGTTTTATGAAAATTAATTTAAATCATTTTTTCTGTTTCATTTTAGCATTTGATACATTCTTAAAAGTTGTATTTTACTGTTTGAGAAATGGTCTTATGTAGCTAGCGCTGGAAAAACTGTAGTATTTGGCTACTGAGGTCCTTATCTTCATGAACTTCTGCCTCCAAGCTTCCAGTGTTAAGACTACAGGCATGTGCCATCATTTTCATGCTTTTTTTCTCATAACACATTTGGTTTTCAACGTTTTTATTATGTAAAGTAGACATGCTAAATACCCACATTGTAAAGACTTTCTAATGCAATGATGCATTTTTCACCAGGATTGGTAAAATATTTACACATATTTAAGAGATTTCCGTTGGAAGATTTTATTCTTTTAACTATAATCTAAAAAACAAATTCTCCATATCATCAATATGAACCTTAAATATATATAGCTCATAGTCAATGTTTTCAGATGTTATTAACCATGGCACCAAATATAATTCATTGCACCAAGCAGCAGATTCTATTCATTATCAAGTAAGTACAAGCACATCTTTATCATATTGATCCTCACATGCCATCCTTTCTCCTTCTCTATGTCCCCTTTCCATCATTTTCCCTTCTACCTTCATGGCGAATATATTTTAATGATTAGGCTATTAAAGCATGACTTTAATGTGATATATATCTGTCTCAGTTTGGCTTATCTTGTGTACAATAATTATCTCTGATCCTGTCTATTTCTTTATAAATATCACAATCTTATTCATTATGGTCAAATTATGTGAACCTATATAAAATGAAATATAATTGTTATGAAGTTTATAGAAAATTAGATTGTTCCTAAAATTAGTATTTTAAGTGAAGTAATCATTCGTAAAGATAATAATATACTTCTTAGTCACTTGTGGATCATACATCTTAATTTAAATATATATAGACTTGGGTGTTTTTGAGTAACAGAAACTCAGATAAGTCGAGGTGTGTACAGAGAAATTAAGAGGGGAGGGCGGGAGGAACACTGAAAGCAATTTATATGTGACAATGAATTAAAGAGATAAAAAATACTTTGCATGATAATTTTAAAAAATGAGTATATATTAGTAAATATTGATTATAATAGAAAAAATTCTACTTAATTTTTTCACTGTCTTCTTTAACTTTCACTCTCTTCTTTTTCTTTTGCAAGTAACTAATAGAGATGTCTCTTTCTAATATAGCTCATTCATGTTGCACCTTACTTTTCCACTTAAGGGCACTATAAAATTTAATGTAAGTTCTTTAAACATTTATTCAGCTCAAAATGCTTCTAATATTCCTCTGACTTCTTTGTTTTAGAAGTCATTTAGAAGTGGACTATTTTAAGATTTTTGACATATCTTTCTCTTAATTAATTCTAATGTAATTACATTCAAATACAGAGTAGACTTTGAATGATCTCACCTTTTTGGATTATTTTGAGACTTGTTGTATGGCATATATGATAGGGGATCTTTGTAATTGGCAGAGAAAATTTTTGTTTTTAACCCATATTTTTTCTTTTAAAACGTTGGTTTATAAATGTGCATAGCTCATCAGTTATACGAAATCATTTTATTTGTGTCTACTTGTTAAACATGTGGTAGCTTTAATATATATACATATATTATATATATATATCTTTTTAAATATCTTATTTTTTTATTTGAAAGAGAACATACGGAGTCAGAAACAGAGAGACACATACAAAAAGCCTGTGAGCTTCCAGGAATTGAACTCAGGTGGCCAGGTTCTGAGCTCGTGCCTTATGAGCTAGATAGGCATACAGCCATCTCCCAAATGTAATAATCAGTACTTGTATTTATAACCGGTAACTTATTGAGTCATTGTTGATTAATTGATGTGCCTTATCAATATCACTCAATTTCTGTAGTTTTGATAAGGTTGCTCAAATTTTGAATTTGTTAGTTTTATGTCTAATAGTTTAATTAATAATTGAAAACACTAGTGAAATCCCTGGTAATAACTCTGCTATGTGTGTTTAGTAGTAGTGATAATTTGTCTCATTTTTGTGTGTGTGTGTTTGTCTGTATATTTAATCGGTTTCTTGTTAAGAAACTTAGAATACCAATTAGTGAGGATAAACTCTATTCATCAGGGCGAAGAGAGATCGAAGGCTGAGGAACAGTTTTGATCTTTGGCAGAATCTGTGAGTCTACAGTCTTCTGATCAACTTTGCACTGTTTTGTGATCTTGTATTTCTTTCTCTACATCAAGGAACTTGCCTTCTTGGTGCCTGGGCTTCTGCAGCTTCTACTTGATATAAGTAAGCATCAGTGAGGTGTTTGGGAATTTTTACACCCCTGGTATCAATTTTTGTGGAGGTGGCAATTACAAATTTCTGGTGCATTCTGTGCAGAGGTACCCAACTGAGGGAGAGGGTTCAATCACAAGTAGCAAATCATTACCCACCAATCTTTTGCCCAGGTGGTGCATGATCAGGAAGGTCCCTGGAGTGATGTTGGTTAGCAGGTTCCCCACGGTTGACTGAAGGGCCACTTCCCAGGCTCAGCAGCTTTCTAAGCACATCTTCAGTAAGGATAGGAATTTTTCAAAATTTTATCATGCAGGTCCCACCATTCTCATCCCCACCGACTGTTTTTGTGACAGTGGCAAAAGCCTTTCCTTCTTTTTCTTCTCAACCCTAGATTTGTCCATTGTATACGTCCTTCTATACAGGACCTTTCTGGAATGCATAGCAGGTGGGGAGTACCCACCAATCCCTCCACCCAAGGAAGGTTTCGGCTGCAGTGTGGCTTTCCCTTCTTTGGTTTTATAACTTTCATGTTATCCTTTGTGACTGTGCCCGTGGGCATCTTGGCCACACGGGGCTTCTCCTTTGTGTCTGACTTCTGGGCCTTTTCACCCACTATCTTGCAATAATGGGATGTTTGCCTCATGTTTGAGTCTCTGTCATTCTATGCATAAACATTTTGAGTCATTGTCCTACGATGAATTATTCTCTTTATACGTTTAGGACATGCCACTTGAAAAAATACTCTCTTCTGATTTATTTGTACTTCATATTAAAAATTTAAGGAGGAAAAAAGATTAATAAAAGTTAGTGCATGTAACTTTACATTAAAAAAGTTAGAAGTACATGTAACATTCTTTATCACAAAGAGGAACAAAAGCAATTAATACCATTTGAGAAGATATTGAGCCTTCCCAGGCTATATTGCTTCAGAACAATCCTACAGTGTTTGGGCCCTGGTAATCAATGCTTCTGTGGTTCTGCTGGTTGAAACTGGACCCACGACGGTAGTGTGTCTTCAGTGGTATTAATGAAAGGCTTCAAGTTTCCTTACTTCATAATGTTTAGACTGCATTCTAAGAACCAGTGTTTATGTTTGTTCACTTCCACAGAAAACCTCATGTCAGATGACTTCATGATGATACTTGCAGGAGCAATATTATGGCAAGACAGAAGCTTTGAAGATTCCAGGCCTGGTTAGCTGTTTCTCAGAACAGTTGGTCTGAGGAATCAGTATCAGTTTGGTGGTTGATAATTTCCCTTCACTGCTACTTACTTTAGATAGGTTCTCAGATCTCCTGAAATTGCCAAACTGATCACTAAATTGCCAAGTAAGAACAGTATAAGAACAAAATCTGTATCCACACTAGAGTTTTAGTATCATCTCCTGTGCTATTTTTTTTTGCTTTACCATTTAACTTTTTTATAGCTTCATGTTCAAAATGTACTACTGATTGCTCCCATGAAATTCATGTTAAATCTAGCTTTGTAATAATTGTATGTGTTCACCTGATTTTTTAAATCTTTTTTCATTTTGCATTCTTTGAGTTTTTAATAAGTTGCCTACAATTTCTGACTTACTAGATATGTATTATTATTATGGTGACTGCATGTTGGTCAGAATATTCAACTCTGCATTTACACATTTTAATTTTCAAGTGATACTGTTTCATTTTATTTATAGTGTAACACTTTGTATAAGCTTTTGAGAATTTTCATTCACTTTTGCGTTCTGTTTTATAAAGTAGACATTTACTTTAAAAAGTAATCAATTTTAATATAAAATTTTGAAAAGAACCCATATAAAGGTACACAGTGGGGCTGGAGAGGTGGCTCAGGGGTTAAGCCTCTGCCTTGCAGGTGGAAGGTCCTGAGTTCGGATCCCAGATCCCACGTATAGACGCCAGGCGGAAGCGGAAGCGGGGGCGGCCTACGCTTCTGGTCCTGGCAGGGCGGAGCCTGTGAATCCCGGGGCAGAAGGAGGTGGAGGCGTCCCGGTTCTACACACACACACACACACACACACGTACATACATACGCACATGAGCACAGTTGAATAAGTAATAATAAAAAAAATTTAATAAAAAAAAAGGTACACAGTGTACTTTAGTGTTTCAGCTGTGAATGCTTATTTCAGTTGTCTATAGATGGTGAGGATTCAGTTTGCATACATTTTGATAATGGACATTTATTTAGTGTGTGTGTATACATGTTTTTATGTGATTGAGGGAGAGAGAGAGAGAGAGAACAGGAATCCGTGCATGTATTTGCTCTACACAAGAAAGTCAAAGGTCAGCTTCCAGGATTCAACCGTGCTTTCCAGCACATTGGTAACGTGAATTTTATTCAGTTCATAGGACTTGAATGACGAACATCTTGGCAGTCAAAAATTCGCCTGATTTTATCATTTTACTGTTTAGAAATATACTTGAAAGTTTTTTCTTTCCTGTTGATACATTAAACATGTTATTTCTTCAAACTGCTTCTGAAAAAAAATGTTATTCTAGAGTGTTTCAGTTTTTTTGTAATATCATTTGCTTCCTAATAGAGCTTTGAGATTGACCTCATTGTTACTGTCTGTGAATAAGTTCAATTAGATACAGTTTTGCTCATGTGTTGTGTTAACAGTTGCTGATCATTAGATTGGGGAGATTATAGTTCAAATTATTTTTTTTTAAATTTCTGCTCATACAAACTTAATAGGTACCCCAGTCCCTTCCCTCCCTCCACCCCTTCCTGGACTCCCTTTCTCTCTCCCCCTTTTCCCCTTCCTTCCCTCTCCCTCTTGCCCTATCTCCCAGTCGTTCCCCCCACACACACCATCCCTGGAGCATCCTTTAATGTGTATGTCAAACTTTCCTCTGGGTCCTTCTCTCTGATGAGGTGCAAGGACTCAGTGGCATTTCCTAGAACTCTTTCTTGTGTTCCCCTTAAGTATAGGAACACTGTTGTGGCTGTTAATCTTTAGCTTCTAAGGATCTTAGTGCCTTGAGTCCATGCTAGACTTTGAGGGGTCAATAATGTTTTGGTCATTGTGCAAGTCATGCAAAGTCCTATTATGATTGCTTCAACCTTAACTTGTGTGTAGTATCTTGCATATCATTGCTCCTCCCCATCTTTAGGCTCTTACAATCTTACTGCCCCCTCTTCCGCAAATTTCCTGAGCTTCAGGATGGAGAGAGATTAGGCTGGTCTAGTTCCAGGTGGTTGATATAGTCTCTGACGTTCTGAATTATGGTTAGTTGATTTTACCTTTGAATATACTCTTATAATAAGACTCTAATTTAAGAGATTATCTCTGGCCAGAGGGTGACATCCAATACCCATCAGGATGGAGCCAAGGGCATTGCAGGAACAGCAAAACTGAAAAAAAAATCAACAAATCATAGTTCAAATTAGTTTTGAAAAATCCACAGCACCTGGAATTCCCCTTTGCTGCACTTCACAATACCATGGTTTACTAAAATATGGCATCATGTGTCATGCACTATTAGATTAAATTTTTATACATTCCATCCCATGTTTTTCTTAGCCTAATACCAATGACGATCTTAAGTAGGATATTATATCTAGGAAATAATTTTGCTTCTGTATAAATGGTTCATAGTCCTAAATAAATGACTGAAGTTAGTCACCTAAAGATGACATTCATTATTGGTGAATTTATTCTCAGTATGACAGAATTTACATAAAATACCAATAAAGAAGCTTTTCATCCTCAAATTAGCTTGCTACAGTTAACATAATATTTGAATCCATGGCAAAAAAATATTTCTGTTTTTAAAGACCAGGAATTTATTTTCAGAAATAATGTTTTAGGGCTGAGGAGATGGCGTAGGTTTTGAAAAATTTCTCTGACAAGCAATAGGAACTGAGTTTATATGCCTAAATTGCACATGAAAATATCGAACAGATGTGACAGTGGCCTGTAATTCTAGACTTGGAAGGCAGAGCATGGGAAACCACAGAGCAATACAATATGGAGATAGAACAATTCAGGAAGATTCCTGAAGTCATCCTCGAACCTGCACAGATATACACACTCAAGTGACTTTTGATACATGAACACACACACACACACACGCACTTAGGCAAAAATATGTTTTCTTGAGATTTTGTATTCACTGAAATAATTGAGTATAGCTAGAACATAATAAGTACCAGGAGTTTTACAGGGGAATTACTGATTTATGACACACATAGAAACTTTGAAATTTTAAGGTTATATATAACCCAAAATATGCCCATGTTTCAATTTTAATAGAACTCTAGATGATCCAAAATATTTCAATAATTATTCTAGTCATCAGAATAAAATAATACTTAAGGATAAAATAATACAAACAGCAAAATTACTGCCAGTAAAAATTTAATAATGTGAAAAAATGTTGATAATAAAATATTAGAAGCCATCTACAGACTCATGTCTCCAGTATTATGTGAGCTAAGTATAGAAATTTCTTATTTTAAGACAATATTTTTGTATTATTTAATCTATGTTCTCATTCATTATTATTTACTCTGGAGCAAAGCATTTGTTTTTCTAGATTACTTTTAAATTCTGGTATTTGCAAAATTCTTATCAAATTTTTGTTGTTCAATTTATGAGAGAGTATTATAGGAAAATATATAAATAAAAATAATTTAATATTGAAGATTAAAAATTAATTTTTAGACTACAAATTTAATCAAAGTCATTATTAGGTACTTGTGTAATGTAGTACTAATATATTAGAGTTTAAATTTAAAAATAATAGAGAAAGGTTTCAGTTCCATATGAATTGATTTTAAGAATTAAAACAGAACATAATAAAGTTGATGCAATTAACTTATAGGCAAATTTTCCACCTTATCAAACTAAACATGAGTTCTTCCTGAAGAAACCACTAAATATACCAATGGTCATGATTAAACTATTGGAGGTTAAGGAACAATAAAAAGATTAATTTCTTATTTGGAAAACATCTGTTTTCACAAAAGTACAAGTGTGGTAGCTCTTAATGTGCAATTTTTAAGTCAACTCACAGTTTTGTAAAGATTCAATTTCTAATGAAAATTCCAATGGTACATTTAGTTTTTCTGTTTTAAACATCTAGAGATCATAGATGAAGTATCAGTATTGTTTTGATATTCTATAGTTATGGTGATGGAAATTATTTTGGGGAATGTATAAATCCACCAACTGGTAAGTGCGTTTTAAGGGAAAATGCAAAATTAAGTTGAATCATTTCCATGACTGCTAAAGTAGACACAAAAATCAAATCACATGAAACTCTAAAAGATAAGAGATATAGTATTCAAACTGAAAATATATATGTCTGGCCAAAGTAATGCATGTATTTGTAAAAAAAATACAAAAATTATAAAATAGCATCAACATACTTCTTAATAAAACATTGATAATAACAGTACCCAATGTGTAACCATAGAATACAAGGACATGAATCTACAACACTAAAACAATTCTGACACATAATCTTGATTGTATCTCATAAACTATTACAGAAACAATTCTTTTACACAAAGACATAGTTTTATGGGGACATTAAATAACAAAATTATCAAGATATGCACTAGAGGAACTGACTTAATTTTGTGTTTTGTTTTTTTTTCATATTGGATTTAAATTCATGAAAAAGATGTTAATTTCTTTGTATAGAACTTTCTTTATTGTTTTGTATATTTTATATGCAATTAAATATTTACAGGATTACCTCAGCTTCTCTAACCACAAATCCTGACCAACTATACCTGTGACTAAAATTCAAATAGTATCTAACCAATCAAATTCATTTAAGTCAAAATAATATTATAATCCAAATCTTCTATACCCAATCTTCTTAGCAGTTCATAGAAATTTTAAAAATTAATCATATATTGTACTACAACAAATTGTCAGGAAAAACTGATATAAGTACTTATATTTCGAGTAAAGCTTGTTATCTATGGCAAGAGATATCTCTTGCCATAGAAACTACAGAAAGTTTACAGTTTTGTTGAGATTAAAAAGCACATTACAGAATAATGAATGAATAGGTCACTGAAAACTTTAAGAAGGTAATCAATTACCTTTTTAGGATAATTAGATTTTTCTCTTAAAAATCTACAAGGAATAAATGAATAAAATCTTCATTGTATGAGGAATTTTTCTCTGAAAAAATCTACAAGGAATAAATGAATAAATTCTTCATTGTATGAGGAATTTAACTTTGTAAGTCAAATAATGATGGAATAAATACTTTACAGACTTTGCTTTAATTTTATTATACATTGTTATAGCAAAATTATTTACCAAAACAATTTTGTGGGAAAGAATTTGACTGGCCCAAAATTCAAGGTTATGCTTCATCATAGTGGAAAATTTGTAATACAAAGAGGTGAAACAGGTGGTCACATTACTACCACAGTAACAACAATGAAGAATGAATCCATACTTCTCATTATGCAATGTTCCAGATTACTTGTTTAAGGAATACTCCTATCTATAAAGTTTAATGAAGATAGTCCTTGAAAGTCATGTTGAAAAGCCAATCTATTTGCAGTGAATTCATGTCAGGAGTGCCTGATGTTGGCCTGACAATGCTAGCTATAACAGATCTTTTGCTACTGTAACTATATACAGTAACAACCTGAGCTTCATCATTCCAGGTTCTACTGTGTACTCTTGAAAAGTCAAATGAATAACTAAATTTTATAGAAAATAATATTTTCTATACAGTACAATCATAGAAAACAAGGATAAGTGTTATTGAAAAGGATATTTATTCAATGTGGTCACCTTGGGACAAGGAGCAAAGGCATCCAGTTAAACTAAAGTAATTCTTTGTTACCCAAGCACTAAAGTAAGCTTTAAATAGAAGGCAATCAATAAAGATAACAAAGCAATCATGATTGTGATATGGTCCCACCCATTATTGATACAGAGTTGATGGTGATGTCTGCAGCTTTTCTTATAAGGTGATCTGACTAATTTTCAGCAGTTTGTAAAATCCCTTTCACTTCTGGGTAGCACAGGATTTTTTTTCTATTTCCAAAATGAGATTCCTGGGAGAAATTCAAATACCTTGGAGTACTTTCTTTCAGAAGCATAGATAGCTGATGTAAGAAACACAGGTGTTTCTTTTTATATATATATATAATTATTTTTATTATTATTTCAGCTCATAAAAACTTAATAGGTACACCAGTTCCCTCTCTCCCTCCTCCCCCCCCCCCGAACCCCCTACTCCCTCTTCCCTCACCCGTCCCGCCCCATAACCCCGTGCCTCCTGCCCCGATTCCCAGAGTCCTTTCATGTGCATGCCTGACTCTCCTCTGGGCCCTCCTCTCCAATGACATACAAGGACCCAGCGGCATTTCCCTGAACCCCTTCCTGTGTTCCCCTTAAGCATAGGAACACTACTGTGGCTGTCAATCCCTTGCCTCCAAGGATCTTGGTGCCTTTAGCAGATGCTAGACTTTGTGAGGTCAATAGTGTGTTGGACATTGCGCTGAGCATACAATGTCCAATTATGATTGCTTCGGCCCTAACGTGTGTGGAGTATCTTGCAAATCATTGCTCCTCCCATCCTTTTGCTCTTACACTCTTACCGCCCCCTCTTCTGCAAATGTCCCTGAGCTTCAGGATGGGAAGAGATTAGTCTGGCCTAGTTCTAGGTGGTTGATATAGAGTCTCTGAAGTTCTGGATTGTGGTTCGTTGATTTTCTTTTGCAGTTTTGTTGCTCCTGTAATGCCCTTCACTCCACCGTGATGGGCACTGTATGTCACCCCCTGGCCAGAGACAGAAAGCTGTTAAACTGGAGTCTTATTATAAGAGCACATTCAAGGGTAGATGTAATACTTATACCCAAAATTGGAATCCAGGGTTATATGGCATTAGGCAATGGGAGGGGTCAATCACCCATTTGCAAAATGGTTACTTTTTAATCTGCCAGACTATATGCCCTCCCCTTCTGGTGAGTTCATACCCCCTTAGTTGTAAATGATCAGGAACGAATTGTGACCTTAACTAGGTGTCACATTACTTTCTTGCAGTCCTTGATGGAGGCCTATTTTCTCTACTGTAACATGGTCACTTCTCTCCTTGTTTCTGGTGTGGCCCTCCAACCCCATCCCTCCTGTTCATAATCCTTGCAATTACTGTAGGTAATACATAGATTTATCTATGAGTGTCTCAAGATGGGCTGGGTGGGTTTAGTATTAGGAGCCACCTATTAGGGGGTACATACGGCGCTTAATTTTCTGGGTCTGGGATACTTCACTTAATATAATTGTTTCTAATGACATCCATTTCCCAGCAAATTCCAGTAATTCATCATTTTTGATGGCTGAGTAGTATTCCATTGTATAGATGTACCACAGTTTCCTTATCCACTCCTCAACTGTTGGACATTTGTGTTGAATCCATGACTTTGCTATTGTAAACAGTGCTGCTATGAACATGGTCGTGCTTGTGCTATCGAGGTGAAACTCTGCTGTATGGAGGGGTTATACCCAAAAGTGGAATCGCAGGGTCATATGGCATTTCAATCTTTAATTTCTTTAAGAATCTGCAGACGGCTCACCTGAGTGGCTGTATGACCCTGCACTCCCACCAGCAATGTAGGAGATTTCCTCTCTCTCCACATCCTCTCCAGCATTTGTTGTTTGTGTTTTGGATTTTTGCCATCCTGACCGGGGTGAGATGACATCTCAGGGAAGTTTTGATTTGCATTTCCCTGATGGCGAAGGAAGTGGAGCATTTTTTAAGATATTTGTTAGACATTTTAATTTCATCCCTGGTAAAATTCCTTTTAAGTTCCAGGGCCCATTTTTTAATTGGCCCATTGTTTTCCTTGGAGTTATTTTTCTAAGTTCTTTGTGCACTCTGGACAGTAGAGCTCTATCAGATATGTGGTTAGTGAAGATTTTCTCCCATTCTGTGGGTTGCCTTTGAGCTCGTGTTACAATCTCTTTTTCTGAACAAAAGCTCTTTAATTTCACAAGATCCCAACTGTTGAGTTGGTAGCAGTGACTGTGCCATTGGATGTCTGTTTAGGAAATGTTGGCCTAGCCCAAGCAGCTTGAGGGAGTTCCCTATCCTTTCAACTATGGTTTTTATAGTTTCTGGCCTTATATCAAGGTCCTTGATCCATTTGGAATTAAGTCTTGTACATGGTGACAAGTATGGGTCCAGCTTTAATCTTCTGCATGTGGAGATCCAGTTTTGCCAGCACCATTTGTTGAAGATGCTGTTCTTTTTCCATTGGATTCTTTGGGCCCCTTTGTCAAAGACCAAATAGCTGTAATTTTGTGGGCTTATATCTGGGTCTTCAATCCTTATCCATTGATCTGTGTGTCTGTTTTGGAGGCAGTACCAGGCTGTTTTTATAACTATGGATTTGTAATATAGACTGAGGTTCTGTATGGTAATACCTCCAGCAGTGTTTTTGTTACTCAGGATTGTCTTTGCTCTCCTGGGTCTTTTGTGACTCCATATGAATTTTGAGATTGTTTGGTCAACTTCTTTAAAGAATTGCTTTGGGATTTTAATTGGTATAGCATTGAGTTTGTATATTGCCTTTGGTAGGATGGTCATTTTTATGATGTTGATTCTGCCAATCCAGGAACATGGGAGATCTTTCCACCTTTTCGTGTCTTCTGCTATTTCTTTCTTTAGGGTTTTAAAGTTTTCATTGTAAAGGTCTTTTACCTCCTTGGTTAGGTTTATACCAAGGTATTTCATTTTTTTAGGGGCTATAGTGAATGGGATGGTTTCTCTCAAGGCTTTTTCACTTTTTTCATTCTGGGCATATAGGAAGGCCTCTGATTTTTGCACATTTATTTTGTATCCTGCCACCCTGTTGAACTTCTCAATTAGTTCCAGGAGCTTCCTGGTGGAGTTTTTGGGATCACTCAAGGTATAAGATCATGTCATCTGCAAATAGGGATAGTTTGACTTCTTCCTTGCCAATTTGAATCCCTTTTTTGTCCCTTTCTTTTCTTATGGCTTCAGCTAAGACTTCAAGTACAATATTGAATAGAAGTGGTGAGAGTGGACAGTCTTGTCTAGTTCCTGATCAAAGTGGGAATGCTTCCAATTGTTCCCCATTGAGCATAATCCTTGCTGTGGGTTTGTTGTATACAGCTTTTATTATATTGATAAAGGTTCCTTCCATTCCTACTGTCTCTAGCGTTTTGATCATAAAAGGCTGTTGGATCTTATCAAAAGCTTTTTCTGCAACTATGGAGAGTATCATGTGGTCTTGGACTTTGGACTCGTTTACATGATGAATTACATTTCTTGATTTGCGTATGTTGAAGCAACCTTGTGTGCCAGGGATGAAGCCTACTTGGTCCCCGTGAATAATCTTTTTAATATGTTTTGAATCCGATTTGCTAAAACTTTCTTAAGAATCTTTGTGTCTGTGTTCATCAGAGAGATCGGCCTATAGTTTTCTTTTTTAAGTGAGTCTTTATTAGGTTTTGGAATTAAAACGATATTAGCTTCATAGAAGGAATTTGGTAGTGTTCCTTCCTTTGCTACTTGATGCAACAGTTTAAGAAGTATTGGTATTATTAACTCCTTAAATGTCTGGTAGAACTCTGTGCTGAATCCATCCGGTCCAGGACATTTTTTGGTGGAAGATTCAAGATTACTTCCTCAATTTCCTTACATGTTATAGGACTATTTAAATAATTCACAACTTCCTGATTCAATTTAGGTAAGTTGTGTTTACTTAGAAATTCATCCATCTCTTTTGTGTTGTCAAACTTCACAGAGTATAAGTTTTTGAAATATGATGTTATAATTCTCTGGATTTCTTGGGTATCAGTAGTGATAACTCCATGTTCATTTCTGATTTTGTTAATTTGGGTTTTCTCTCTCCTGCTTTTGGTTAATGTAGCTAGGGGTGTATCAATCTTATTGATTTTTTCAAAGAACCAGCTTTTTGACTGGTTGATTTTTTCTATCGTTTTCTTAATCTTAATTTCAGATATTTCTCCCCTTATTTTGCTAATCTCCTCTCTTCTACTACTTTTGGGATCAGATTGCTCTAGTTTCTCTAAAGCTTTAAGCTGCATTGTTAAGTTTTTTATTTCTGATGTTTCCATTTTTTTTTAATTTTTTTTATTATTATTATTATTATTATTTATTCAACTGTGTGTATGTGCGCGCGCATGTCTGTGTGTGTGTGTATGTGTGTGTCTGTGTATGTGTAGAACCACGGACGAATTCGCGAACCACCATGGACGCCTCCACCTCCTTCTGCCCCGGGATTCACAGGCTCCGCCCTACCAGGACCAGAAGCGCAGGCCGCCCCCGCTTCCATCTGGAGTCTAAACGTGAGATCTGGGATCCGAACTCGGGACCTTCCGCCTGCAAGGCGGAGGCTTAACCCCTGAGCCACCTCTCCAGCCCTGTTTCCATTTTTTTGATGTAGGCATTAAGAGCTATGAACTTACCTCTTAGAACAGCTTTCATTGTGTCCCAGAGATTTTGGTAAGTTGATTTTCGTTATCATTCACATTCAGGAAATCTTGAATTTCCTTTTTAATTTCTTCCTGAATCCAGTTCTCATTCAGCATCATATTGTTAAGTTTCCAGGAGTAAGTGTATTTTCTCTTGTTTGATGTGTTGTGGATGTCCAGCTTTAGGCCGTGGTGGTCTGATAGGGCACAGGTTAGAATTTCAACTTTTTTGTATATGTGTAGATTCGTTTTGTGGCCCAATATATGATGTATTTTGGAGAAAGTTCCGTGTGCTGCTGAGAAAAATGTGTATTCTTTGGTACGTGGGTGAAAAGTTCGATAGAGATCTGTAAGGTTCATTTCTTTCAGGGTTTGATTAAGTTCCAAAGTGTCTCTGTTAAGCTTTTGACCTGTTGATCCATCCCATGTTGAGAGGGCGGTGTTGAAGTCCCCAAGAATTATTGTTTGGGGGTTGATTTCTTGCTTTAGACGCTGTAGGGTTTTCTTAATGAATGTGGAGGGGCCCGTATTGGGTGCATATATGTTCAGTAGAGACACAGGTGTTTCTATAGAAAATATTTAACCATGCAGTTTCATTATCCTTAAATTAGTAAATCAGTTTGATCACATAAATGATAGATCATATTCTCATTTCAATAGAAGAAGAGAAGACATTTGTCATGGTAGAAGATAATATAGGGAGACCAGGGATATTTTATTGTTAGATAGATAGATAGTAGATAGATAGATAGATAGATAGATAGATAGATAGATAGATAGATAGATAGACAGACATATATAGAGAGAGAGAAGGAGAGAGAAAGAGAGAGAAAGAAAACTTCTCCCAACATAATAGAAGTTATATGTTGAAAATCTATAAAAGAAAATATAATAAATGGAATAGACAAAAAGGAGTACCCCTAAAATGTGGAAAACAAGAAGGGCCTCTACTTTTTCTACTCATAGTATATGAGGTCTTAGCTAGAGCAATAAGAAAATAAAAGAAAGACAGATGACAAGGCAAAATCCTTACATATAGATTAAAAATAGTATATATTAAAAGAAACTTGACTCCACCCAAAAATATTTGCTCATATAAATACCTTCAACCTAATGTCAGGATAAATTGTGAACAAACAAATGTCAGTAGCTTCTTATATAACAGTGATGAAGACATTGAGAAAGAAAATAGGTAATATACCACATCCCTAGTAACCTAAAAATAAATAATTTGGAATCATGCCAGCTACGAAAGTGAATAACTTCTACAATGAAAATTTTGCAACACTCAAGAATTAATTTGAAGAAGACATTAGAAGAACAACTCGTAGGTTAAAGATTCAATATTATGAAATTGGCCATACTATTAAAAGTTATCCACAGATTCAGTGCATTTCCATTCAAAATCCTACCTTCATTCTTTAAAGAAATAGAATAATGAAATTTTAATTCATATAAATGCACAAAATAAAAGAAATCAGATAAATGAAGAAGTTCTTCACAAGAATAGCTGAAGCCATTACCACGGTTATTTCAAGCTATACTATAAGAGTCATAGTAATTTAAACACCGTGGAACTGACCCCAAAATAGATAAGTAGGTCAAGGAATAAAGGACCCATAAACTCAACCATGAGAGTTTTGCCACCCTACTTTGCTAAAGATGCCTGTATCAAATTGAAACAAGTGCTAATTTAACTGTGGAAGGATGAGCCATTCATACGACACATCTGTAAACAAATAAGAGTTAGGTCCTAAACAAATCTATGATAACCTCTTTAATAGAGTGGAAAGACTCAGTCCATAATGGACAAAACCATCCCCTAAGCAGTTATAAAAGATCGTTCTGTATCTTGGCAGACTGACAAGCGAGAAATTAGAAAGCTTTATCACCTCTTCATGTTGTAGCCAGTTCCCCGGAATTCTGAAATTTGAAAGAATTTCCTGTTGTTCCATTGAGATGTAACAGGAATTCTAAGCTTTTCTCCTTATAAATATTTTATTGATTGTACACACTGTATAATTTTTTTATTATTTATTCAACTGTGCGCATGTGCGTGTGTATGTGCGTGCGCGCGCCTGTGTGTGTCTGTGTGTGTGTGTAGAACCACGGATGAATTCGGGAACCACCATGGACGCCTTCACCTCCCTCTGCCCCGGGATTCACAGGCTCCACCCTACCAGGACCAGAAGCACAGGCCGCCCCCGCTTCCGCCTGGTGTCTATACGTGGGATCTGGGATCCGAACTCAGGACCTTCCACCTGCAAGGCAGAGGCTTAACCCCTGAGCCACCTCTCCAGCCCCACACGTATAATTTTAACATTTCAAATTAGCCCTTGTTGACTTTTTATTATTTATGTACTAATTCTTAATGTTCGTTGATATCATTCTACTTTCACAAATGATTAAATCTTTATTTCCACTTACCCCTATCCTTGCACGACATTTTATGTGCTTTTTAAATATTTCTCCATATTTTATTGGTGATTTCAGATCCATAGTACTAACATAATTAGTAAAATTACCTGATTATTTAATGACTTCTAGAAGCTATAACTTCTCATTTCTTTTTGTTGAGCCATAGTGATATTTTGGCCAATTTTTCTTCTCCCTGAATGGATTCTTATAAAATACTTCTTATAGTATAGGTATAAGATCAATGAAATCTTTCAGTTTCTGAAAAAAAATATTTGTTTTCAGTTTTTAAGGTAAATTTGATCTAGGATCCTAGGCTAATATTTTCAACAGTTTTTAGTTTGACTTTGCTGTTTATTTTTAATTCTCTAAAGGAATCACTGTATTATATTAGAGGAATGTTTATACCCCGAGAAGGATTTACCTTAACTGTCCATCTGAATTAATTTTTAAAAAGCAAGGTGTTTCTTCCATTCCTGTTTATTGCAAGTCATTTTATTTCTCTTTCTGTGTACTTAGTGATGATTCCTTAATGTTTGTAAGATGCTTGATATCATGGTTTGAAATATATCTCCCACAGTATCATGTGTTTGGAAAGGTCAGGGTACTTTTAAGAGGTAGAGCCTTGCTGGAGCAAGGCTGTCATAGAAGGTGGATTTTGAATTGGATTAGTCCCATCCTACCTCCTGAAGAAGTGGGTTTTTGTAACAAGCAGTCTTGCAACTCTCAGCCTCCAAGAGGTTTGCAGTGATTTAGCCTGGCCTCAGGTTCAGTCAGCAGGTCATGAAGTGTCTGCCATGAAAGTAGTATTTCCCTCTGGAATCATAAGCTAAATGCATCTCTCTTTCTTCCTTAAGTTGCTTGACTTTGGGTGTTTTCTCACAGCAACAGATGAAAGTAGCTAGTTCCTTTAATCCAAGTATTTGTGGTAGATTTCATTAAATATAAAGAATTCTATTATTTGTCCAAACCATTATATCTCCTCTATTTTCGGGATTCCAAGATTATGTTGCTGCCTCTCATAATCACATGCTGACATCACATGTCTCACAGTGATTTCAGCTGTTTTTTGGTGTTTTTTTCTCTGGTTGACTCTAGAAGTTCACTAATTCTATATTATCATTTTTACTCATCATTTGTTTGGAAAGATTTTATCTGCTACTAATATTAGCCATTGCATTTTTCTTTTATCTTATGCAGCTTCTTTTTTGTAAAGGATCAGCTCTTATATTTTGCAAAACCTTCACAGGTTAGCTTACTAAATTTGTTATCCATGTCATTTGTAGGTTGGTTCTGATTCTTCTCAGTGCATGCACATTCATCCTTTATTGAAACTGATCATATTTCTTCTTTGTTTGGGTATTTTTTATGTTACTTACTGTGGGGTGTGCATATGTTTATGTATGTTTGGATACATTTGGATGCACATTTGTTGGCAGGTGTATATGCATGTGTATGTTTGTCTCTATGGAGTCCTGGATTAATGATGGGTTATTTGTTTAGTTGTTCTTCACTTTACTAAGGCAGAGTCTCTTGATTGGAACACCTCCCCATCAGAATAGTCTCACGTTAGCTATCTTACTCTAGTATCTCCTATCTTTGCCTTCTTGAGCTGGCAATTTACATAGGTTTAGGGGATCAAACACCAGTCCTGGGATTTACATAGGTTTAGGGGATCAAAACACCAGTCCAAAGCTTACCTTCTAAGTCATCTCCCAGCCCATAAGTCATGTTTTTGTATTACTCTTAGTATTTTTATTACCACACATATTCTTGGACTGTCCTGAAAATTGTTGATTCTTCTAATCCCTCCATTTTGTTCGACTACCTGGGAATCTTCCCCACATGGTAGCTAGGGAAGCCATAGTACTATATGTTTTGTTCAGTAATTTTTAAATACTTGCATATAGTTAAATATATATAAGATAGAGTTTTACTCATTTTCCACTACCTCAGGCAGAATGCTATTATTTGCTTTCTGATTTTGTCAAGTATAGATATCACAGTGTCCATTTACCATATCATTGAATAAGGTGAATTTGAGAGACTCAGGAATGTCTAAGTTTAACAAGAGCCTGCAATCCTAAGAAAAAACTCACAACCCTGAGGCTGAACAAAAAAATGACAATGCAGACCCAGAAGAGTACTGCCCTGACATCAGATTTTGAATATGTAATTTGTTTGTGGACCAATAAATTTTTTGTACTGAGTAGCTGTTAAAACACATTCTGATTATGATGTATTATAAACAATAGATTTCAGGGAAACATACAATCCTAATATAAACAAATGTTTGGAGATCATTTTTTCCTTTCCCAGAAAACTTCCAGAGTAGGAAATACATCATTATCTTTGAAAAGTTCTTGAAAGAATTTAACCAGACAAACTCTTTTTGAGCATTTTGCAAAAGTTACTCACTTTGTTACCGAGTATGTAATGTGATTAAAGAAACAATACCATAAAACTATTGACCATTTTATGAAAAAAGAAATTATTACTTCCTTGTCTGAATTAATCCAGCATGTGAGCATGTCAACAAGTATTTGAGGGGGCATAAAAATTAGATGGAGTCAGCAATGTGACATTTCCTGTCACACTGTGTTATGTCAGCTCTGTAAGCAAGAGAACATTGAACACTTCACTGTTAAGGAATTTTCCAGATTTTGTGGTTCAGTGGGTGACCTCATCACTAGGTTGACCTTAGATACTTCTGCAGGAACTGCTCACATACTTGTAGTAGGCATAACATCAAAAACACACCAAGGTTTGGCAAGGTTACTTAAATCACAAGAATGAAAACGTGCGCGCCCGCGCGCGGCACACACACACACACACACACCTCTACTGTATTTTATTCTGCTTCGAACAGACCAGAGTTTTTAAGACTTTCCTGTATCTTGAGAAAAACATTTCTGTGCCCAGGCATATGTGCTTTAATAATGGCTTCATAAAAACCTACTACGAAGCCAAAGTAGCATCTGGTTATTTTGACTTTAAGAAATGCATAGTGCATTTATATGCTTTTCTCACGTTTTTAGGAGGTGTATTTTTAAAATTATTTCTATCATAAAATTTTGTGCTCTGAGAAAACCTCATGCTTGTCTTATTAACAGTTTCCCTGGGGAGATGTCAAACTACTGTCTTTCACTCCAAATGAGTGTTTGACTACAGACCAAAGTAAGAACTATATTAAGGTCCAACTTAAAGAACTGATGAGTTCTTTGGAGTTACTTACAGAAGTAAGGCTGAGGGATGTTGACAGATTCAGGGGTGACTCAAAGGTAGCTACATTGTTAGAAAGCCCTGCCTCTCTGGCCATGGATGAGACTTACGGAAGCCAGTGTAGCTCTGGCAATCTTTACTATATGACTTGCTAAGAGCATCTTCTCTGTGTTACTGTATTATTACCTGGCATGTTCCAGACTTGACAACTCCCAGGTCAATCCTAGATTTCTGACTAGATGCTTAGCGGGCTTTTCAGACTTGATTTCCTTCAGACTGATTGTAACTACTCACCAGCCTGTCTTTTATTTGCTTGGCTGGTAGGAAAAGTTCTTCCACCAACTAACTATTGTTCACAGTCTCTCCCCCAAAGTTTGTTGATTTCAGAAACTTTCTGAGGCTGAAGAACTGTTTACTTACTGATATTTCCTCCAAGATGGGATGTTTTACTGTCTTTAACTTTGTTTGATACAAAATGACATGAGGAAAATGACATGCAGTAATGCTTTGCTAATATACATATTATATTAATATTTTAATGAAAAACACAAGGCAGCTGTATTACAAAATGATCATGATAATTCTTAGACAGATGGTAAAAAATTCCATCAGCTAAGCAATCAATTCATTCGATTGTAAAATTGCAATTTTAAGCTGAGTAAAAAGTAAAGTTGTGGGCGATCTAGCCCCTCATGGCCCTCTAGTGCCATGAGCTCTGTTTTATTTCTCCTTCTCATGGAGGAGCCCTAGCTCCTCATGGCACTCCACGTCTGGAGTCCGTGAGTTCCAACCTTTCTCTTTTCTAATAAACTCTACCTTAATCCTCAAAAAAAAAAAAAAAAGTAAAGTTGTAGGGAACATAGGCATGTTTAATATTACTATTTTAATTTTTATCTTTTGTAACATGTTTTCTATGTAGCTAAATACTTCAATGACATCTTCACAAGTAATCACTTTTCATAAAAAATAAGCATTGTGTTCTTAGCCATGTTATTTGGCTTAATTGCTACACACAAAAGATACAAAATTTCATGATCATATACAGGTTGCTTTTTGGAAAAAAATAAGTCATTGAATTAGGAGATTTAAATTTAAAGTTAAACTTACATGCATGGTTCTCTTCTAAAAGAATTAAAATAACAGAAGCTGCAAATGTAAACATTAGTAATAGTAAATTAGAAGATATTCCATATTTAATGAATATATGAATATTTTGATTTATATGTTCCTTCCTCTCTTCCTCCCTCACTTCCTTACTCCTTCTTTCCCTCATTCATTGTCTTTCTTTTTCTCCCTTTCCTTGCTTCCTTGCTGCCTTCCTTCCTTGCTGCCTTCCTTCCTTCCTGCCTTCCTGCCTTCCTTCCTGCCTTCCTTCCTTCCTTCCTTCCTTCTTTCCTTCCTTCCTTCCTTCCTTCCTTCCTTCCTTCCTTCCTTCCTTCCTTTCTTTCTTTCGTTTCTGGGGTCATAACTCATAACCAAATTATTATAGAAATAGGTAAGCAACTTATAATAAGACTCCAGTTTAACAGCTTTTTGTCTCTGGCCAGGGGGTGACATATAGTGCCCAGCAGGATAGAGTGAAGGGCATTGCAGGAGCAGCAAAACTGCAAAAGAAAATCAACAAACCACAATCCAGAACTTCAGAGACTCTATATCAACCACCTAGAACTAAGCCAGACTAATCTCTCCCCATCCTGAAGCTCAGGAACATTTGCGGAAGAGGAGGCGGCAAGAGTATAAGAGCAAAAGGATGGGAGGAGCAATGATTTGCAAGATACTCCACACAAGTTAGGGCCGAAGCAATCATAATTGGACTTTGCATGCCCTGTGCAATGTCCAACACATTATTGACCTCACAAAGTCTAGCATCTGCTAAAAGCACCAAGATCCTTGGAGGCAAGGGATTGACAGCCACAGCAGTGTTCCTATGCTTAAGGGGAACACGGGAAAGGGTTCAGGGAAATGCCACTGGGTCCTTGTACGCCATCGGAGAGGAGGGCCCAGAGGAGAGTCAGGCATGCACAAGAAAGGACTCTCTGGGAATTGGGGCGGGAGGCACTGAGGGATGGGGCGGGAGGGGTGAGGGGAGGGGGAGCAGGGGGTTCGGGGGAGGAGGAGGGAGGGAGGGAACTGGTGTACCTATTAAGTTTGTATGAGCTGAAATAATAATAAAAAATGTATTAAATAAAAAAAATTGGAAGGTGAAAAAAAAAAAAGAAATAGGTAAGCAAGTGTGAAGTGTGAAGGCTTTGAATCATGACTTAGACTATCCAGGCCTTTCTAACAAATATATTACTTTTGATTTATTAATATGAGAAATTTGCTGCAGAAATTTGCTGGAGAATAGGAATGAAAGATCAAGGTGGAAGTTGATTCAGTGGCTGGTGAACACTCACTCTCTGTTTCTAAATTGATATCTTCTCATCAAGCCCACACATGATAGGAGAGGCAATCCAGCTTTCTTGGGCTAACTTTATAATGCAATAAGCCCTATTTCTATGGGATAGGTCCTCAGTACCTAACCACCTCAAATATCTTCCACTTTCTAAGATCATTGTACCATGGATTGACTTTAAACAGTATTTTGGGGTAGGATAAACTTCAGATAAGGATATTTCATATAATCTGGCAGTGTAATTTTGCATTACTTAGTATATTCACTTTATTCCACAGTATTCATCATTAATGAGAACAACTAAATGAATTTTGAAATTAATATTTGGGGAGGGCTGGAGAGGTGGCTCAGGGGTTAAGCCTCTGCCTTGCAGGCAGAAGGTCCTGAGTTCGGATCCTAGACCCCATGTATAGAGGCCGGGCGGAAGCGAGGGTAGCCTGCGTTTCTGGTCCTGGTCCTGGGGCAGAAAAACAAGGAGGTGAAGGCATCCATGGTGGTTCCCGAATTTCATCCGTGGTTCTACACACACACACACACACACACACACACACACACACACACACACATATACACACACATACACATACATGCATACACACACAATTGAATAAATAATAAATAATAAAAAATTTAATATTTGGAAAGGTCCTTCAAAGATGTAAAAGGCCATTTCGAAATATTTCATGTTTTTCTAGAAAAGAACACTAAGCAAGATAATAGGTAAAAGACATTAATAAGCTGTATAGTGTATTGCACATAATTGCATATTCATAGGTAGAATAATATTGCTGACTTTCATTACACTTTGATAGTTAATGAATAGTTTGAGTCAATAAAGTATAAATTGTACTTTGTCATTAAATGGGGTATTTGATTGTTAAATTGCAAAAGACTAGAGCCATTTATATTTTACTAATAGGCTTCATGAAGTCTTTAGAAATATTTTTCTTTTATTTGAGTATAATTATATTTTGTTTATTTTTTAAGACTTGCAGATAATGTTGTAGAATTATATATTAATTATAAATTAATAATTTTCAGCTTCCTGTGATACATTAATATTTTTAATATTCCACAAGCCTGTTCATAAAATGACTATATTTACAATCTTTTTTCTAATTTTAATAAAAACTCAAAATTCATAAATTATATTAATATATTAATCATTACTTTTCTTCATGCTAACACATTTAGATCATATTACCTTGCTTGCTCACTGTGGTAAGTTTAATTGATTTTCTCACAAACTTATTCATTTATTCATCAAACATCTGCATTTTGTACTTATGTATTTCCTTATTTTAGAGACTTACTTCTATAACTGAAATTTAGCAAAATACTTTAAGCATTAGCTCTGTTCCTCCTCTTGCTTCCAATTTCAACAGCTGATAAGAGTTTGTGAATGAGGGCTTTACTTATTGTTTTTCTTAGAAATGTGTCCAAACATATAGTATGGAGAATCAGAGAAAGAGAAACAAATGATCTACAAAGAGGAAATATTTGAGTGCCATGTTGAAATTTAAGTTTTGTATAATAAAAACCTCTGATATTCAAACTTTTTAATATTTTATTTATTTATTTATTTATTTATTTATTTATTTATGTATGTATGTATTGTGTGTGTGTGTGTGTGTGTGTATGACATTGGGATCATCCTAGATTGTTCCACATCCTTTTATTTTTCCCTCTGGAGTTGCTCGTGTTCTGACTTCTAAGTCAGAATTTCATGTCACTGCTTCATCAACCTTACAATTTCTTTCTTTCTTACTTTTTTTTTTTGATTACTTTTCTTCTGTCATTATGTTTCTTTTTATTTAAATATTTTTCCCCAATCATACAAGGTCAATAGGTACCCCGGTCCTCTCTCTCCCTCCACCCTTCCCCAACCCCCATTGCACCCTCCCACCTTTTCCCCTTCCTTTACCCCTTCCCTATCCTTTTCCCAGTGCCTCCCCCTTCCCACTTCCATCCCCTGGAGCATCCTTTTGTGTGGATGTCAAACTTCCCTTTGAGTCCTGCACTATAGTGAGGTATAAGGACTCAGTGGCATTGCCCAGAGCCCTTTCTTGGGCTCCTCTTTAGTATGGGAACACTATCATGATGGTTAATCCCTTGCCTCTAAGAATCCTAGTGCCTGTGATCCATGCTGGATTTTGGGAAGTCGTTGACATGTCAGTCATTGTGCAAGTTATGCAAAGTCCAATATGGCTACTGCAGCCTTAACTTGTGTGGAGTATCTTGCACGTCATTGGTCCTCACCATCTTCAGGCTCTTACAATCTTGCTGCCCCCTTCTTCCCAAGTTTCCCTGAGCTTTAGGATATGGAGAGATTTGGCTGGTCTGGTTCCAGGTGATTAATGTAGGGTCTTTGTGCTCTGAAGTATGGTTTGTTGTTGTTTTCAGTTTTGCTGTTCCTGTGCTTGCCTTTGGCTCCATTATGATTGGTATTGGAGGTCACCTCCTAACCAAAGATAAAAGACAGTTTAAATGAAGATCTTACTGTAAGAGACGACTCAAAGGTAGATGGAATAGGAATAAGAGACTGCAGTGAGGGGGGCATCAGTGTCCCATTTGCAGAATGGTCACCATTCTGTCTGCCAGTTTCTATACCCTCCCTGATTGGTGAGATCAAACCTCCTCAGTTCCAAGTGACCAGGAAGGAAAGTGAAAGTAAGCTTCACAGGATGACTTGCTACTTACTTGCAATACTTGATGGTGACCTACTTTCTCTACTGAAGCATGATCCCCTCTCTCCTTATTTCTAAGGCAGGCCCCTTCCCCTTCCCTCCTGTTTATAATCTTTGCAATTACTGTAGGTGTTACAGAGATTTATCTTTGAATATGTCATTAAATGGGTTTGGTACTAGGATCCAACTAATAGGGAATACATATAGTGTTTAATTTTCTGTGTTTGGGATACTTCATTCAATACAATTTTTTCTAAGTGCATCCATTTCTCAACAAATTTCATTAATTCATATTTTTTGATGGCTGAGTTACATTCCATTGTATAAATGTACGACATTTTCCTTATCCACTCATCAACTGTTGGACATTTGGGTTGATTCCATGACTTTGGTATTGTAAATAGTACTGCTATGAACATGGTTGTACTTGTGTCATTGAGGTGAATTTTTGGTTTATGGGGGGTTATTCCCAGAAGTGGAATAGCAGGGTCATATGGGAATTCAATCTTCAACTTTTTTTAAAAATCACCAGACTGATTGCCAGAGTGGTTGTATAAGCCTTCATTCCCACCAGCAATATATAAGAGATCCCTTCTCTTCACATCCTCTCTAGTATATGGTGTTGTTTTGATTTGCATTTCCCTGATAGCTAAAAATGTGGAGCATTTTTAAAGATATTTGTTAGACATTTCAATTTCGTCCCTGGAAAAGTTTATTTTGAGTTCCCAGGCCCATTTTTTAATTGGGCCATTTATCTCCTTGGCGTTTAGTTTTCTGAGTCTTTGTGCAGTCTGGATAATAGCACTCAATCAGATATGTGGTTAGTGAAGATTTACTCCCATTCTGTGGGTTGCCTTTTTGCTTGGTTTAAGATCTCTTTATCTGAACAGAAGCTCCTTAATTCCATAAGATCCCATTTGTTCAGTGTTGCTTCTAGTGACTGTGCTGTTGGATTTCTGTTTAGGAACTATTGGCCTAGCCCATTCAGCTCAAGGGAATTTCCTACTCTTTCAACTATGGTTTTTATAGTCTCTGGTCTAATATTTTTGTCTTTGATCAATTTGGAATTAATTTTGGTGCATGGTGACAAGTACAGGTCCAGTTTGCGTGTGGATACCCAGTTTTGCCAGCACCATTTGTTGAAGATGCTTTTCTTTTTCCATTGGATTTTTTGGTTCCTTTGTCAAAGAACAAATGGCTGTAATTTTGTGGGTTTATATCTGGGTCTTCAAACATTATCCATTTTCTACATGTGTTTTGCAGCCACTACCAGGCTTTTTTTATTATGATGGATTTGTTATATAGATTAAGGTTTGGATGGTGATTCTTCCAGTAGTATTTTTGTTACTCAGGATTGGTTTTACTATCCTTGGTCTTTTTTGCTCCCATATGAATTTTGCAATTGTTTGGTCAATTTCTTTAAAGAATTGTTTGGGGATTTTGATTGGTATAGCATTGAATCTGTATATTGCTTTTGGTAGGATGTCATTTTTATGATGTTGATTCTGCAGATCTGGGAACATAGGAAGTCTTTCCACCTTCTGGTATCTTCTGTAATTTCTTTCTTTAGGGTTTTAAAGTTTTCATTGTAAAGGTCTCTCACTTCCGGAGTCTAGGGATGAAAAATCAGATCTTTTTGCTTGGGAAGCAAATGTTTCAATCTCTAAGCCAATTCCCCAGCACCTCCCTTTTCAAGGGCACACAGGATTTACTTGTAGTCTGAGCAGGTAACATTAATGCTAACATGCTAGAGATTTCATGACACATTGGCATTTACCTCTTAAAAATTTAGCTCAATTTGATTTTCTAGGCCACACAATTCAGTTTCTCCAGAAATTAAGAAATGAGTTCATTGGTGCACTTATTCTTAGGCTGCTCTTCAGTTGGATCAATAGTTACAATTAGTTGTGTACTTAAATAATAGCCTACAAATGTATTTCCAAGAATGGGTTATGCTTACTTCAAGCTCAAAGATTCCAGAACTGTGGTCAGGTTCATATGCTAGAACTGAAAAACATAAATGTACACAAAGTTTTGTATACTTTAGCAATTTGCCTGTTTATTTATCTATTTTATATGTCTGTCTGTGTGTATCAGAAGGCACTATGTGTGTGCCTCTGAAGCTCCAGCAGTGACTTGAAGAATCACCCTGGAGTGTATTATCTCCTCTTTGTTTTGTTCTGGAAATTCCCAGGGTCCCACTTCTAGGGCCGGAAGTGCTTGCTGCCACCATTTCCACTTGGAATTTTTACATGGGATTTGGGATCAGAAATCAAGATCTTATGCTTTCAAGGCAGAGACATAACTCCTACTGGATAGCTCCAGCCCAATTCACATGTTTTAAATGTCTAGGTTATCTGACATAAATGACTTTCCAAGTATACATAACTATTATTACATACTTCTTTATATATTTTAGTTTTACAATTGAGTTTGCTCTTGATTTTCTATGTCCAGCTCTGTAAGTAATTCATGGAGTCCAGTAGGTTTCATAGCCTGAACTGAGATGATCATTAAATGATTTGAGCTATCATTTTCTTTTCCCAAGAATATTGAATGTTTTTTCTAAATATTTATACACAGTTCTTAGAGTCAACTTAGTACTATGTAGGGGCTGGAGAGGTGGCTCAGGGGTTAAGCCTCTGCCTTGCAGGCAGAAGGTCGTGAGTTCGGATCCTAGACCCCACGTGTATATGCCGGACTGAAGCCCCGGCAGCCTGCGCTTCTGGTCCTGGTAGGGCGGAGCCGTGAATTCGGAGACAGAGTAAACAAGGAGGAGGTGGAGGCGTCCATGGTGGTTCCCGAATTCGCCCGTGGTCCTACACACACACACACACACACACACACATAATTGAATAAATAATAAAAAAATTTTTAAAAAATTAGTACTATGTAACCTATCCTGAACTATCAGTATTTGTTACCCCAACTCATCAGGTGAGAATGGCCAAAGCTGTCTGAACTTCAGTATGTTGAGCAGTGAGGTTAGTTTGATGAATATGTGATTTCACACCTCCATTTCATCTTCAGTTTAAGCATACTTACAGATCTTCACTTTCTAAGTTTAGCAGGTTATAGAAAATAATTCATTGGGTTTCTCAGTTTGGAAGCTTATAGAAACTAGATCATTAGAAAATTTTCCCCACAAATATATTAATTAAAATCAATAAAAGGTGCATTATTAAACTGATCACTGTTCTGCAAAATTATACGCAATCTCTCATGATGTTTGTAAGGAAACTGATACTGTGACTCTCCGAATTTTCTTGCTTAGAAACATATAAGAATTGTTTCTCTTTTCAGTCCCACATTGCATTTGTAAAAAGTTTTCATAAGCAGCATTAATATGCTGTTTCAAAATTCTTTCTTGAAAAAGATTCTCCAGACATTCCAAAATAGCAATGTGTTCTTGTACAAGCTGGGTGGGTAATCAACACAGTCCAGGCAACACAACACACACAACATAATATGGATGTGAAGTGGCATGTAAGAATTGATGCTTACATGCAACCTATACTCTCGATTCTGTTCTACATTATTCACTATGTTAACATAATAGAAATTGCAATGGTAGTATTTTATTTTTTTAAAGACTTTCTGTGTCTCTTCTTTCTATATTTCGCGATTTGATATATAATTTCCATTGTTTTTTGTTTAATTTTTACTTAAGTCCACGTTCCCAGAAACACTATTGCTAGATTGGAAGATACAGATTGAGGGAAGAATGAAGGGAGTGGAAAGGTAAGAGAGTGGGGAATGGTAGATGGTGCCTAAGACACATATATTTATTATCAATATATTTAAAAATAAAAATATGATATTCAAAAAAGTAGTGATTTTACAAAATGTCTGAAAATATGTAAAAAGTCAAACTAGAAATTAGTTATATATTTAATATATAAATATAGATTATAATCTTTGATTTATGAAGAAGGTAAAACCCATACATTTTTCTATGACTTTCTAATTAAAGTTTAATTAGATCAAGAAGAAAAATCAATTGAGTATTCTGTGATTTCCTTTTCATGTTTTATATAGGAGATAAAATGAAAGAGGATTCAATGAATTGTAAAATCAGTTTTAAATCTAGTAATGCTTAATTCCTAGCAAATCCTGATAATGCTATAGCAAACAGCATATTATTTTAGATAATGACATAATTAACAAATTGGTTATTCTATGCTAAATATTAAGTTGGTAACAAAAGTTCTTTTTATGAAAATATTAAAGGATACTACAAATGTATAGGGCCAGTCATGTAACTCAAGGTAAATTGCATGCTTAGCTATATAGAATCTTTGGCTTGATCTTTCAAAATAAATAAACTAACAAATTATTTAATTAGATGAAAGAGAAATAAGTGTACTACAAATATTCTTGGTAGATTGGAGTAGGAGCTTACTTTTAGTATTTCATTAAGTCCTCATGACATATAAGTTTTAGTAGGAGTGAATAGGCAACAGGATTTCCTTTACTGAGAAATAAGGCTATTCTAATCTAAATCCGAGGTGTATGGATTCTGCTCTGTATTTCTGATCATGCCTGCTTCTTAATTTTTTGCCTCAGATTAGTGCTTGCTGCACTAATAAACTAATAAACAACTTCAAGCAGATTTTGTCACCCTTACTACTTCAATTTTACAATACAGGCAAAAATGTAATTGTTGTCTCAATTCCTAATTTATGCTTAGTATTTTCTCAGATATTGTTTCACACAAGAAAATCTCAATATGAAAGGAGTAGTTCTCATTGAATGGCATGGTAGCTATTATCATATAATACATTTTTAACAGAAACTGAGTTTTCTTAAATATGGAAAGTGTGGATTGAAAAACCACACTAACATAGGTTCCCTTCACTGAGAAGTGAGAACAAATTTCAAATGGTAAATAGAATGAGAGTAAAAACTAGTATTTTCCAAATTTGATACAAATTCACAATGCTACTGAAAACCTAGTATGATGTATGATACTTGTTTCCTCTGGATGTATAATAAATTATAAAGGCATTTCTATTTCATAAAACAAATTGCATGATCACATTTGTTCTGTTTATCAGCAGAAGAAATATCTTGTATGAAAAGCCTTCCAAGGAGTTATAGACATGTGCACTAGACAGTTTTAAAAACTCAGTATCTCTGACTAATTAAATGTCTCTTTGTTATAGCCAAAGGCAGAGGCTGTCATGATGGTGCTAATGATCTGTGAAATCTAAGCAGCATAGAAGTCCTAGGAGTAGGAAATGAGAGCATAAAATAATAAAGCAAAGACTCAGCTATTCTTTTTAACATTACATGCATATTATAGACAATTTGGAAAGCTGAATTGTTAAGTTAATTGAATCAAAACCTTAAGATCAGGACGAAATATAATTAAATACACTGACATACATAAATAATTGACAATTTAGGTGACATCTTTGATGCATGTTCTTGAAACCAAGAAAATGGTAAAATAGCTAGTTCCAAAAATCATTGGAAAATTTTATCAAATTCATTACTGAATTTTCATATGTATCATGTTTGTTTAGTGTGTACATTAATAAATTAGATTATACTTTATTTAATAATTTAATAAATTATAGATTGTAGAAATTATTCAAGCAATTTTCCGTTCCTTTATTTCTATTCTGCAGACTACAAAGTACTAACTTTTTTGATCAGAAAAAAGACAATTGTTTTATAATTGTTGCACATATAGCAACAATGAAGAAAGAAAATCAGATGACAGTGGGAAAATCTGGAAATAAATAAGAACACTAATTTCATAAATGCACAAATAATAATATACCTAGAAATAACCTTTTGAGTAGATAGTTGGCTATGAAGGAATAAGGGAGGAAATTGAAATAAAATATTAGAAATAGATTAGCACAATAGAACATCTTCTAGAACCTATTAAATATAGCCAAGGTAGCCTGAGGAGAAAAGTGATGATATAATCACTTCTGGTAAGAAAATCAGAGGTGTTTCAAGTAAGTAATCTAGTGAAGCACCTTGAAACTCTAGTAATATAAAAAGCTAAACCTATAGCAGATGGAAAGACACAAAGATGAGGGCAGAAATTATTGAAACAAAGACTAAAAGAACAACGCATAAAATTAATCAGACATGTTCCTTCTTTGAAGGTAAAACCACTCACCGTCTCCTAGAGAAGCTAACTGTTGCAATTCACCTGCATGGTTGCTGAAAAATGACCACCAAATGGCTTAAAGAAATAAGTTCTTATTTTCTCTTATGATTACTGGTTACAGTTCTAAGTCCAGTTTGACAGAAGAGCATGCACTATTGACCACACCATCTCTATGTATTTGCTGAGAGAGGGACAATCCTTACTTGCCAAAACAGCACGTCTGGCCAAGTGTACATAAGGATGCCAACTTTCTCAATCAAATCTCGGTATTTTATTCCAGGGCCTAATCCCATCCACCATGGGCTGGACCTTCCCAATCAGCTAGACAATCTCTTGAAGGTTTATTCTGGGCTTAACTCAACCATTAATTCTCTACAATTGTGTCCAGAGCTCAAACTCTCAACAGTCAAGTTGATATCTGGGTTTAACTAGACATTAATCAACAGAAACAGAGAGAAAACACAATTAGTAAATTAGAAATGAAAAGACGGTCACTACCATGCAATCCAGAAGATCACAAGGTAATACTTTGTAATTAATTACTGTATCACAGAGTTGAAAATTTTAAAATAAATAAATTTGTAAACACATGTGGCCTATCAAAATTAAAACAAACACATATGAAAACTGTCTAAAAAGACCTATAACCAGTAATTAAAGTAATACTTAAAAGCTCCAAGTATAATAAAATACATGGGGGAATTTTCTCTTGAATCTAACAAATTTTTCTCAGTTTTCCATAAAATAAAAAGGAAATATAAGCTGCCACAATCATACCTTGAGCCAATATAAGTTACACTAACAGTAGATAATGATAAACAGAAGAGCAGATGAATCTCTGATGAACAGAAACTCCAAATATTAAAAAGCCCAAATATTAAAATACTAGCAGACTAATTCCAATTCATATTAAGAAGATTATACCTCATGACTATCTGATCTCACAGATGTAATGCTGTTTCACTTTATACAAATCACACAACAAATTAAACTTTATTGATAGATGTAAAGACAGAAGTCTCATGATTCACTCAGTAGATGCAGGAAAGGATAATGTTGACCATTTTCTTGAAAGAATCTTATAGAAACATTTATTAAATGGAACATACATATATTCAAAATCCTAAAGTCACCATTTTACTAAATGGAGAGGGAAACGCCAACATCTGTTGTAAAATCTGGAATAAGACCAGATTTTCTCTTTCTACTCTTCCTAGATATTACTACTCTTATTAGATAAAGTGTTCCAAGCCTCAGAATGAGCAACTAACAAGACAAAGTCTAAAAATGGATAGAAATGCAAAAGAAATTAACTTATTCTTATTTTCAGAAATCATGAGACTACACACACCCTAAAAAAAACTTTATAAGAAGAAATTAGAAATTAGAAAATATTATATTCACTGCAGCTTTAAAAACTAAAATAATAATACAGTCGAAAATAACATATCATTTTATTTGAATTCTGCTACATGTCCTTTCTGATGTTTAGTATTAATTTCAGCCTAAGACAGAATCCCATCAGGCATTCCTGAGAGCAATTAAATTAGATTCAAAATTTTAAATTAGAATTTAAAATTTAGAATTAGGTTGAAGTTGGCCAGCAGAAATGCATTTGAGGAATTACCTTAATTGTATTCATTGACAATAAAGACCCAGTCCATTTCACGCAAGACTATTCAGGGGTCAGGTGATCCTAGATACAAAAATATGGGGCTAGTGAAGTAGCAAGCAAGCATGATTTATTGTCTCAACAATGAATGTGGTGTGACCAGCTCCCTCAAGCTTCTGCTGCTGTGCCTTTGCCATGTTGGAATATGTGACAATTAAACTCTTTCTTCCCTCAGACTCTTGGGTCAGGTAGTTGCTGTAGCAATGTTCAATAAAGCAATTAGTTCAGAATACATAATCCACTGCTGAGTACAACTGTTGATGGCAATTCTCCTTGAATAGCTTGTGTAATGCTTTCTAACCATTATGAAGAAAGTTTCTGGCTTACTCTAAGCCTAATATCACTGTGTACTTCCACAAAATGTTAATTTTCTTCAGCAATGAGGTCTTTCTATCCTAGCTCCATTGTAATACTAATATCAGAAGAAATACTTTTTATTGTTTTTATTGATCCAGGTGCTTTGCTAATTAATATCTTATAGATGATGTGGCATTGGAATTTTCAGTTGATAAGGAGGTAGGCAGATAGAGGAAATAGTAGAGCAACCTGAAATATTGCATGGTTTTGAACATACACATCTACCCAAACAATGTAGGTAGAAAATCATTGTCATACTGAGACTCTTTTCTGGACATGTCATGCATACATGACTCTCTCTAAACATTGTATTCAATGAACTGTTAGCCAACTAGGAGTCCCACCTGCTCTGAGCTATACAGGGAAAAATGGGGCAAGTTTCTAATCTTATTAACACTACCTATAAAATTTAGTTTCTAGCTAAATATGTTATACAATTCATAGAGAAACTGGAGACAATGGATTGATATGGCCTTATCTAGTTATGAATAAAATGCAATGGAGTAAACCACCTGAAAGATAACTTTTAGAGAAAAAAATCACCTACTAACCATGAGATACCTATGAAAAATTGTGTATTCATATGATTATAATCAGATATGTTATGGGATGGGACACACAGTGAGCAAAGACCTGCTCAATCCAAATAAAACTAGTCTGTTTAGCCGATTTGCTTTGGATATTCAGTCTCTACATTCTGGTCTGCTAATCATTTTACATGAAATCTGAGAATTCAAACTCAGGTATTTTTTTGCTAGCACAGCAAGCACTTCAACCCCTATCCATCTTTCTAGCCCAGTGGTCAAAATTTAGAGTCTGATCAGGACTTCTATGGCATTATACATAAAGTTCAAATCATAAAACCTCTTTTGACACTGTTCTCCTTCATCAAAAACATTCAATATTTCAAAAAAGATTCAGTACATCATGCTAGTTAAAAGTACTGGCTATAAATCACATTCAGTTATGGTTTACAAACAAGGTATAAATGCCAGCACCACCACTTATTAGGTTAGTAATATTTGACAAATAACAATATCAATGTTCCATTAAATTATCTTACCTGCACCTTAAGAAATAAAGTAATTGCATATATGTTCTTTATAAAATTTAACAACTTAGTATTTAAATACTTTGTGTTTAAGATCCTGTTTCATGTGCTGGAAATACTAGAGCAGTGAACAATTATAGTCAGTAAACCTATCCTAGGTGAATCAATTCCATAAATACATAAATATTATATCAGGTAGTTGAACATCCTATAGAAAGAAATAAGGTAAATGTCATCCTGATTTCATTTAATTCTTTCATTTCTAAATTGGTTCATGAATCTCACTATAATGCTAGATGTTATCATTCTCAATAGAAATCACAATACACAAGTACAGGAATCCATTCATCACAGAATGAATAATTACAGACTCCTTGAGCAACACTTTGTGTTGCAAAACATTTAGCATCTGATACAACACAGGCCCCATCTCCCTTAATGTGATAGGGTATAATCCTATGTGTAGGGCTAGTAGGGAGCTCAATCTGTCACCATATTTTGTTCTCACTAGTGTAGAGAGATTCTTTCAATATGGGCAAAGCTCTGGGTCCCCTTCTCTGTCTGACATGCTTTTAAAAAAGCAACATAGGCATAAGGCATGTCATGTTCATTGATATGGAATGTCATGAAGCATTACTTATGAAGAAGTAAAAAATATACTGGTAATTATATTTTGTCAATGAACCTAAGCACTGTAGTGTCCACTCACCCATGGTATGGCGTGTTTCAGCCCACTCACATACTCATTCACACGCTCTATTACACTGGCTGCGTTGACGAAAAGACCATTCCCACCTCAGCCTCCATGCCCCAGAGACTCGGGGAGTCTGTCTGGTCTTCAGCAGGTCTCAGTTTATTGGGGGAAACAAAGGAGTTTTTATAGGCAAAAGACAAAAAGCGCCAAATGGCCGGCCAATTATGTCAAAGGTCAAAACATCCTTTAGGTGCTAGTGGCCAAGTTCAATGTCACTCAGCACAGGAGGCAAGCCAATACCTGAAAGCCAATTAGGCATCCGTGTAATGTGATCAGGGTCACCCAAGACCCTTGTCTTCAGCACCATCTTTAATCCCCTGTGCTCAGCCGTGCCAGGGGGCAAATCCTGGGTGGGCCCAACAACGCACATGAAAATTAATTAGTGTGTATATCGCCAATATCTTCAAGTAACTCACCTAACAAACTTTGTAATAACCTTTAGAATGCAAACATGTGGTTAAATCTAGATTCTAAACCCTTGGAGGCAGAGACAGTGGTCTTTGGGTTGTGGTAAAAACTATAAATCAGCAACTTATGTAGAACGGTGTCTATTTCTTAGCCAAGATCAATGCAGACATGAGTCAAAGTTGTGAAAATGGGTACCCAACCCTTTCTCTTTAATCTCCTAGGGGCATAGGTAAAGAATACTCCAGTATATCTTTCACCAGAAAGTACTGTTGAACTAATGCATGAAATTTCTGTACCTACATTAACATTATAAGGTTTAATTCATTAGTTATCCTAAAATGCATAAGCAAATTGAATAACTATTTCAATGTACTTTGTGATGGTCATGTGAAGATAGTCTATTCCTTTCTTCCTTTACTGTGTTTACCACTTCTCTTGGGATAGTGGCAAGATAACACAATAATTGCTTATACTAAAAGACTGAGAAAAGTATATCATATAGACTCCATTATTTATAATTAAGCAGCCTATGAAAAACTTCTTCAAACACAGAATTTCAATGTTCCCACAACCCGTTGCTATGACAACAAAGCTAGCAATAAAGTTGCTAATGGACAACTAGTATATGTGATACTGAAATATATTCTGAATAAAAGAACACAACAGCTTTGGTAATAGTTTAGTATGTGACAGTCTTACATTCTTACCATAAAAACAGAGGTCCTATGTTTATATGCCTGTATCTACATAAAAGATGAAGGCCAGTAGCATATCCTTTTTATCTGTGGTAATAGGGAGGCAGTGACAGATGAAGCTAATTGTCTAGTCAGTGTCACAAATTTGGGATCACTACAATCAGTAAGGAAGCCTGTCTCAAAAATAAGATGAAGACGTTCAGAAAAGATACTTGCTATTACTGTCTGATCTCCAGATAAACCTATACATATACATAGGTCTGTGCCATGTAAAGACACATACAGAGAGAGAGAGAGAGAGAGAAGAATGAGTCACTCATCAGCAAAGAAAAGATGCATAGTGAAAAATTCATTTTTACCATGCCATCAGAATAGTTAAGAATTTATGAATGGTTAGTTTTAATTATTTTACATTTAATATTTTAATGTTATATTAGTAATAGAATAAACAAAATGGAATTAGTGCAACTGGGGAAACAGGACTGTTGATATCTTCTTCAAAGTTAACACATATACTCCAATAGAAGGAAAAGAGATTTATATCTCTGTGACTTTAAGTTTCAATGATCCACGAGCTCTATACTTCTGAAAGTAAAAATACATCAGTGGCTAAGTAATGAATCTATTAAATGGAAATTTAGAGTGCAATCTAAGCAAATTTAAGTTCTCAGAGTAATGATCAATAAGCAAGGATGGACTACAATCTGGCTGGTTAATGACTATTATAAAGTACTCCAGGTGTTGCTAATCAGTGGGGTTCTAAACAGTATTACTGAAATCCCTGTATTTCTATCATTATCCCCTTACGCTATCAATAAAGCCACTGGAAAAGTTGAAACATCTTAGAGGGAATTGCAACTGAAAATCTACATATTTAAAGTTCTATACATGAGTATGAAATCACATTAGATGGAATGGGTTTTATAATATGTCAACTTTACTAAACTAAAAGACCATAAAAATAATTTCCTCACCTGTATATTTGTGGAGGATAGAGATAAAAAACACAGCTACAATGATCAGCATGTCCACATTGTGACATGCAGAAGGTGATTGGGAACATGTGGTATTGTACATATGTACTTTTTTTGTATTTTTAAGTCTGGAGACACAGTAAATCTCTGATTTCTACAGAAGTTGATATGATTGCTAGCCAGACACCTTATCAAAACAATATTCATGCTAGTGGATTCCACGTTGTTCATTAATTTAGTTTCTATTTGGTCATTACTATATACTCACTTTTCTGAAATTCCTCTTATATAATCATTCAAGTCAAACAATAAAGTAGAAATTAAAATCTAGAGAGAGATGAAACAGCAATTCTATTTGACCTTAGGTAAAAATGGGAAAAGATTGTTCACTGTGATAAAACTGAAGGTAAACATGGAAGGATGGGATGTCTGAGTTATATAATGGTATTTCCTTGATGTCTGTAGCAGGATTTTAACAGTGTTAACTCGACTAAGAAATAGGCACAAAATATAAAATCAGGAAAACATTCATGATGAAATTTTAATAAGATGATGTCTAATATTCATTGAGTCTATATTGTAAATTTCCTTTACTCATTTAAGTTTATTCAGAGTTACAAATCAATGCTCATGGTGAGTTCATGATCATGCATAGAGAGGCAAAATGTGTTGGGAAATTACTCATCTGACATATTTTTCTCAGTTGTGTTTGCACAAGATCTCATTCTTAAAAATATGTTTTCCTGGTATAAATGTCTGTCTATTACTAATATTTCTGGCACTTTTTCCCTCTTTCTTCCTTTGTGTTGGAAGCATCCTCATACCACCTCCTAGTGCTTCAGTGCTATCTACTGCTGCGGATCACAAGAACACTTTATGCATTTTATGAAGCAAAAGCTTTAGTCTCTCAAAAGCTAGAAAATATTGGCCAGAAATTCAATGGTAATAATTTAATAATACATATAACTGTTATGCCTGCTTTTCTATTCCAGAACCTGATAAAGGAGTATTTATATTCAGCTATAAAGTTCTGAAAGTGAATAAAGCTAGTTACATTTGTGAGTTCCTGACCTTACAAGCAAGTTTTGTTAAAGTGTAGTGGCAAGCATTATTAGGAGACTAGAAGCCAAAGAAATTTATGTTCATGCTTCCCAGGGTGAATTTTACGGTTAATCATGGCTGTCCATGTGAGCAGAAGCAGAGTTCACTAAGAGGCATGTTGCTGTATGGGTCTGTGAGGATATTTCCTGGAAGAATTACCGAGAGAGGAATATCGTCTACCACAGAAAGTTGTACTCTCTGCAGGCAGCTCAGTTATAAAGGGGAAGCAATCACTGCTGCTTTTTGATCCTGATTTACTACTTGCTTGTGAGTTCATCTACCTTGTTGCTGCCACCGATGTCACCTTTTTGCTAACATCAGAATTTAGCATCTTGTGTTTTCCAATGAAGACTGAAGAACAAGTCTAGACACTTGCTAGGCTTTTAGTGCCAAATTGTGATTGCTGAGGTGTCCAGCCATGTGGATTAAGTTTCTACCGCTTTTTTAGCCTCTCCAGTGTGCAGGCAAACATTTGGACTACCCATTCTGTGACATGTAAGCCAAACTGCTAACTACGTTTTGTAAGATAAATATTTTTCCATTTGTTCTGTTTCTCTAGAGAACTCTAATAGATTCAAGAATATATAGAATTCCACTAAGTGAGCACTGATTAGCATGCTCATTTATTAAGGCAGAATAGACTTAAAAATCATGCTCTAGCAGATAAAGCAAGTGCTATAAATCGTGAGACTAAAATTTCTTTAAATTGTTTAAAGATACAGTTGTTTTGCTTGGTTTTGTATGGTCTATGAACAATGTACATGTTTTCTTCAGTAACAGAGTCTTACAGTCTTTTACTTAATTGCTATCAAAAGTAATGTCAAAAGCCTTTGATCATTTTTGGGGGGGCTCAGATTAGTGACATTCCTGGTACATGGAATTTTAATTGCCTATAGGTTCTGGTAAGGCCATGATCAGCTGTTTTCTCTTGTTACACTCTTCTTTCATCTCCAGATGTTCTCCTGTGTTTTTCTTTTTGAAGACACGGCATGCTTTTTTTGTCACATTCTTTTTGAAAAAATTATTAGGTATAGAAGGTTTGTCTGGTTGTATCTTACAACCTTAGGGATATTCGTTATTCTCTTAGCCCTTTTCTTTTTATCCTATTCTCTCATCCCTCCCCCTTAACGATTTTCTCCCTTAGTTCCCTTTTCACTTTACCACTTGTGGTGCATATCATTTGTGGTCCTTACCATCTGTGGTGTTTTGTACCTCTTCTTTTGAGGTCTTCACACTCTCACTCCCCCAAAGCACTCCCTCCCATTTTTTTGTCCCTACAGGAATTTCAAAGTATTATATCAAATCTAAAGATTCAGTGTTAGCATCCACACATAAGGTAGAACATTCAACACTTGTCTTTGATATCTTTCTTAATATAATATTTTTCAATTGCATCCATTTACCAGCAAATGTCATAATTTAATTTATTCTTCACAGCTGAATAGCATTCTGTTGTGTATATATACATTTCTATTAGACATAGGCTAACCACTAAATATCTGACAAAATGGCAGTCACATCTAGTACCTATTTTTCTATGAAGAAAACTTTCCGTTTCTTAAGTATTTGGTCAAAAACTCAAGAATTATTAGAAGAAAAGTGTTTGGAAGAGTCCTGAAGGAAACACATCAATAGTTATATTCAGTCATGAGTTCTGTGAATTTTGTGAAAAGGTTCATGAATGTTGTGGGGGAAACTAACTGCTATTAGGTTTGAGACCTGTTCCAATAGAGAGAAGTCATTCTTTTATTGTAAACACTGCCAAGAATCCATGGATAACCTATTTCCAATGTTTGGCTACATGAACATGATATTCAAATGCCTTCTAAATTTTTATTTTGTTATATAATATTGATCCTCTCATCCTACACTTTCTTTTCCTTTCTTCAGTGAGTGTTCTTCATAGAAAGCAACAACTGATCCTTTTATTCAATGCTTTAACTTCTGATAAATTTCCAGAATTTCATATATAATTTTCCACACAAGCTCTTGCAGGCAACCCTAATTAAACTGTGTACAATACACACTGCAAAAAGACATAATGTAGGCATAGGACAAATTGGGGAGAAGACTTTCATCAGGAGGAACAGTAACAAGACAAAATAACAGGGGTAAAGATAACTAATATTCATTGAATTTGTGCATGGAACCATCAAAATTTTTTAAAACTTAATAAAAGAAATATATTTAAAATGATACTACTTAATCTGGCACAGAGGACTGAGTACTTGTCTGCAGAGTTTGATTATATTTGACATTAATCGTTTAGTTCTATGTTTATTAGTAATGTCATATATAGCAAAAAAAAAAAACCCTCTTCTTCTATCTTCAAATATGTAGACACATCTTAACTATGGCATTGGGTTGAATTTTATACCAGAATAAAAAAATACTTAATACTTGAAGTATTTTAAGTTGAATAGGTCATCATCCAATACACCCTTAAAGAGTTAAATCTTTTAAAAATGGAAAGTAAATGAATAAGACTATTCTAATTTTAAACATAAATGACAATATTTTGTTTGTCTAAGTTTTCAATGTAAACATTGTTTTTTGAAATTTATGATGTTTGGGAGTCTAAGAACCATGAGTAATTATAATTTATAATAAGTCATCATTATTCTGAACCTTGCAATTTTCTAAAGTCATAAATAATCTGATAGTATGGTCGAACACAAAGGATTTAAACACACAAAAAAATTGAGAGCTTGCTTTCATTTCTTGAGTGAAAAAGAACTTTGCATGAGCTATTGATGATAGTTAGTGCATATCAGGCTGTAGGGATAGTTATGAATGGTGTTGATGCCTTAGGGTGATGTCTAGCTAAATTAGTAGGTAAAGCTCATGGTGTTCATTTTCAATTTTTAATAGTGTGTAATAATCATGGTTGTTCAGTCACCACTCAATTGGCTTTGCTTATTTAGTGATTTAATTGTTTATAGCATAGTAATGAAAATCAAGACATTTATAAAAAGGGAGAAATGGGATTTTGCTACAGATAACAAAAAATTATGCTAACAGGAGTTGAGGGAACTTAGGAATTGTGATAAAGTTCAGTTGAAAGAGTTTTTCTTTTATTATAATTACAAGGAGGAACAGCTTTTGTCTAGAGAATAGGAAAACATACTTATGAGTATCATGAGATTGTTGTAGCCTGAAGTTAGGAAATATGAAAAGCTTAGAGAAATAGACTGATAATAATTCTCATTAAAACACTTTTCAGACATTTCTGAAACTTTCTCTGCTAGATGATAGGTAAGGTATTTAGGCTGTTTTTATTTACCATTTAGTTTTATAAAAAATAAAGGGAATAATAATTAAGAAAATAGATTACTTTCTTGCAATATGGATGTATTACTCACATAAAAGATAACAAAGGAAATAAACTGAAGGGAATAAGAGAATGGCAAAATCTCATGAAAAAGAGTTTCAGTCATAGAAAATCACTTTATAGCACCAGCTTTAAAATTGTTCATTTTGGGGCTGGAGAGGTGGCTCAGGGGTTAAGCATCTGCCTTGCAGGTAGAAGGTCCTGAGTTTGGATCCTATACCCCAGGTATAGACGCCAGGCAGAAGCGGGGGCAGCCTGCGTTTCTGCCCCTGGTAGTGCGGAGCCTTTGAATCCAGGGGCAGAGTAAACAAAAAGGAGGTGGACGCAGTCCATGGTGGTTCCCAAATTCGTCCGTGGTTCTACACACACACACATACATACACACACACAATTGAATAAATTATAAAAAAATTTTTTAATTGTTCATTTTCTCAAAACCACAAAATAAGGGATTCATTATTACCTATGCATGTGCAAACATAATTTTGAAATGGGACAGAAAGAGATAAAGTAGATTTCTGAATATTTGCCTCCACCAACTATTGACAATATTCAGGTTACAATGCTTTTCTACAAAATGTTTTAGAATTCAAGAAAACATTAGGATATTATCTCTATATTTCTTAAACAAGAATTTATGTTTACTGCTTTATGCTATACTTAAGTGTTTTATTGATTTGCAATCTACAAAGTCAGTTTTATACATAGAGAAGTGCACTGAGGAATGTGCTTCAATTTAATTAATTTTCAATACTGAGAGATTATAAAATTTAAATCGAGATATGTAAAGCATGCTTCAATGATAAAATAAGGAAATTTATCAATTGTGTTTGAGTCAGCTACTGTTAAATGTTTAATGTCACTATAAAATTTACATAAAATCAAATGTATTTGAAAACTTTTTTCTGAAACTTCCTCTGCTTTCTATTTAATTAAGCTTTTGTGTTATTTTAAAGTTTCATATACCGATAAAGTGAATTTTTGATATTTTCACTCCTTAACCTTAAATTCCATCCCCTCCCCTTTTCTCATTTCAATCCTTCTTTCTTCCCTACAGTTTCCCTTCTATTTTCATGTCTTTTTCCTTTTTTTTGGCCCACTGAGTTTCATCTAGGTTGCCTTTGGTGGTACATGTCCAAGCACTTACTAGAGCATGAGCCATATCATATATCTGTGGATATAACTTTGAGGAAAGCACTTCTCACACCCTATTAGTATCTGTTAGTAATCTTCAACAGTCTCTCAGGGAGGAACAGGGCCTCTTGAGATTTTTCCTCTTCCACTGTTAAATGTTCATAAGTCAAAACTTGTGCAGGTCTAGTGGTAATATACATAGCTATGAGAGTTCATGGATGCAAAATATCCAAGTAGCAACCAGAAAAGAATGCTTAGCTCTATCATTGCTCCTTTTATGGCTTTACAGTCTTATAGCACCCTCCTGAATATATTTACTTTGTACTTTGGAAGTCTATGAATATGAAGTATTTTTCACAACTGAATATCTTTTGAACTTGTATTATGAAGAATTTTGTCTCATAACTATGTGAACAATGTGTAATAAAGTGATAAAATTTATAATTTAGTGTTCTATTAATAAAGCCTTGTATACACATCTAGAGGTGTTTCATTTGTTTTTTTATAGTACCTTTCAAGGACAAATCATATGTTGAAATCAATGTTACTTGTTATGCATTTCCACAGAAGGAAAAGTTTCACATCCTTATTTTAATGTGGACTTATAAATAAATGAATAATAAACAGAAAATCCACATAAAAGTGAAAGAAAATTTTCTAAGTTTCATGGTAAATTTGTTTCTGTGATAAATATCTGGCCCAACAATTAGAGGAACAGAGAAAATTTTATTCATGTTTATAATTCTAGGCTACTGTTTGTCATGGGAGAAAAATTTATATCAGTAGAAGCCGAAGTGATTCCCCACACATATACTTAGTTAACAACTGAGAGGAGTCAAAGTCTAATGTTGCAAAATTGCTTTCTAGTCTGATAGCTTTGGTAGATCTCCCTTGCAGCTCTTTCCATCTTATCTGCAAAGGACTCATCCCACAAACTATGGACTGGATTTTCTCAAGTCAATTATGCAACTAATGTGATTTCCTATAAATTTTTAGTTGCCTACTTTAAGTAAATAATTTTTCCTAAGTTTATCCAGAAGCCCACTTGTGAAATTTCAAGCTAAAAGTTGAAATGAATTATCAAAGAAGTCTCATAAGGATAAAGAAATTTATTAAAGGAAAGAAGAGGGTAGATATGTGAACATGGATAAGTGTAGGTTAGAAAGCTAGGTAATATTACCAATATACACCACATATGTGCATGCAAATATTACACTGGAGCATTTTATTTCTACAGTTAATAAATAATAAATTTTTTTAAAATAAGGGACTGCTTAAATGCATGTATACATTTTAATACGTGAATTAGACTAAATGTTTCTTGTCAACATAATGTTCACCAGTTTTCTTAGGTGAAAATATTGAAACACATTTTTCTAAAATTTTGAAGTATACATATATATTCATCAGTTGATTTTTCTACTTATAATAGTATACTATACAATTTATCTGTTTTTTTTGTCTCTGTTTTCAATGTCAAAACATTCATATTCTGTTCTTCCCTTTTATTATTTCAATTTCCAGTCATTCCTTTTCTATTCTCAACTTTTTACACTGTACATTAGAAATGGGATGTACACTACTTGTCTTTTTATATTTGGGTTATTCCACTTAACATAGCTATCTCATAATTTCTATTTTCTGGTTATCATAAATAATTGTCACAATTACTTTTCACGGTTGCTTAAAAACTTATGAGAAAACAGCTTAAGGAAACAGGGGTTTATTTTTTCTTATGATAGTCCAATTATAATTCCTTCAACACCAGAGACTTAGAGAACTGGCCACGCCATATTAACATAACAGCTGACAGAGGAACAATTCTCACTTGCCAGACTAATACGTCAAACCAAGTATATAAGAAAATGCCAACACTCTTAGCTAACTTCCTCCATATTATCACCTTTCAGGGACTAATTCCATCTACCATAGATTGGCCCTGCAACATCACCTAGCCAATCTCTTGCAGATTATCTTAACTCAACTACTAATTCTCTACAAATGTGCCCAAAGCTTGAACCCTTTATCTATGACAATGTTGAGGTGAAATTTAAGACCTAGATATCTCCTCAATGTTCTTTTTTAATTTCATCTCATATAATCTCAAATACAAATACTGTATTATATACTATTTCAAGTATATAATATGCCAGTGTGTGTGTATACATGTATATATATATATATATATATAATCATATGTGTTTGGGTGCACATATGTGCATGGTGCATACTCTTGTGCATTCACACACATATGTACGCGAAAGATGACAATGGGGGCTTCTTCTTCATTTTCACACTACTTTATTCATTGTAGCAGGGTCTCTCAGATGAATGCAGTACTTCTCCAATGGGCTGTTATAGCTAGAATGTTTGCTTATTGATTTTATCAAATGTATACCAGTATGCTAAAAGTCACATCAATTTATAACATTATATTGCCACATTCCACACTGTGCTCTCTCTTCATAACAAGCCAATAATAAATGGATAAGTTAACTTTATTCTCCTTATAATTATAGGATGATGATAATAATATTTGTCAAAAAGCTTTCTTTCCTTCATTTGAATGCTTTTACACCATTAAAATGAAAGAAAACTCATTTTCATTGGACTTGTAGCTTTTCACACATGCTCAATTGATCTAATTATAGATCTCAACATCAAATTGGTTTTTATTATTGGAGCTCTTCAATAAGTCTTGAAATTATGTAGTGGAGATATATGACTTTCTTCAATTTTCTGATGCTACTTTAGCATTTCAATGAAAACTTCAGTCAATTTTTAAATTTATGTAGGAGAAATATCTGCAGGAATGTCATTAAGCAATATTAAGCTTCTTTTCTGTGTTCTTTATATTGACATAATAAGAGTATTGAATTGTCCAACTTATGACCTTAGCATGTGTTCATATTTCACGTTCCTTTGATACCCTCAGTTTTATCTTACAGCATTCAGTTTAGAAATATTACATATACATCTTGTATTAGTTAGGGTTCTCTAGAGTCACAGAATTCACAGAACAAATATATATATATATATATATATATATATATATATATGAAATTTATTGAGTTGGCTTACAGATATGGCCGAGGTAGTCCAGCGAAGGCTGTCAGTAGCTGAGGTAGTTCCAACGATGGCTGCCAACAGCTAGTTGCTCAGTTCGATAGTCAAGTAGGTGCTGGCTGAAGGCTGGAGAACTCCTAGAGTCTTAGTCTAGTGGAAGATCAAAGGAACCGGGCAGCCGGAAGGAAGAACGATTCCTAGCACAGCTGCAAGAAGGGATCTGTTCTCCTTGGTGGCTCCTTTTTATATGATGCAGTATTGGGAGAATCCTTTGAGAGCTTTGGGAGTTCTGATAGGATCTAGGGTGTGTACTATCCTTTCAAGTAGTCTCAGTTGATCCTTTTCCAGAGGTGGTCTCAGCCCAGCTTAGTTAATACGCTGTGTGTCAAATTGACACCCAGGCTTAACTATCACAAGTCCACCCCTTGTCAACTTGACACCAAATCACATTTCCTTAGGCCATTAAAAATTCTCCAAATAAAACAGTAAGATTCATAGTTCCGCCTAACATAATATAGCTATCCACATACAACTGCACACCCATTATTTTTTCCAAGAGCAATGACAATGCCCTTTGAAAAATCCTTAGTCTTAGTGTCCCATAACACAATATCATAATGTAGATTACAGCATTTCATCTCATAACTAAAGAATAACATTATATTACATTACATAAATATCTTCTTAGAGTATGTGCACATGCACAAGTTTATTCTTGACAGTCTAGACCAGAAGCACTCATGGCAATTATAATGCTCATTTCTGTAACTGGTTACATGGCCTTAGGTGGTATTTATAACTACCTTCTTCTACTACCCATTCTGTATTTCCTCCACCTTCAGCAAGTACTTCTGCAGGTCTTGGCTCTTTACCTGGAGGGGTTATCCATACCTTCATTCCTGAAGGATCTGGACCATTTACTGTCTTTCCTGTGTTGGGTTGCTGTAAATTCCCATTGACTTTAATCACAGGACATGGTAATACCAAGAGACACCCTAGTGGGTCTCCTACACTCCAGACATATTCTTCCTTACCACCATTGTGGAGAACCAGTCCAATTTCTCTTTGGTGGTCTGGGTCAATCACCCCTCCTAATACTGTTATTCTTTTCTTAGCTTGTTGGCTCAAGGGCATCAGAAGTCCAAAATAACCAGGAGGAAGCCTTAGCTTCCAGTTCAAAGGAATAGTTGCTGTGTCTCCTGGCAGAAGCATTCCCTGCTTTGGACTCAAAACTTCTAAGCCAGTAGAATACAGGCTTGCGGGAACAGGAAACAAGAATTTTCCTAATGGGTCACTAGGAGTGATAGTAAGAGGAGCTATTCCTGTTTTCACCCCTTGATTCCTGGACCCGTGAATCCTGGCTATAGGAGACACAGTACCATATATTGGACACTGGTTTAAGGCATATACTGCCTTCTGGAGAATTCTGCCCCATCCCTCCAGACTATTACCACCTAATTGATGCTGTAATTGTGCCTTTAAAAGGCCATTCCACCGTTCTATCAAGCCAGCTGCTTCAGGATGGTGGGGAACATCAAAAGCCACAAAATCCACATAGTCAGATTTATCAGCAACACTCCACTTCTGGTACCAATTTCTGTATTAGTTAGGGTTCTCTAGAGTCACAGAATTCACAGAACAAATATATATATATATATATATATATATATATATGAAATTTATTGAGTTGGCTTACAGATATGGCCGAGGTAGTCCAGCGAAGGCTGTCAGTAGCTGAGGTAGTTCCAACGATGGCTGCCAACAACTAGTTGCTCAGTTCGATAGTCAAGTAGGTGCTGGCTGAAGGCTGGAGAACTCCTAGAGTCTTAGTCTAGTGGAAGGTCAAAGGAACCGGGCAGCCGGAAGGAAGAACGATTCCTAGCACAGCTGCAAGAAGAGATCTGTTCTCCTTGGTGGCTCCTTTTTATATGATGCAGTATTGGGAGAATCCTTTGAGAGCTTTGGAGTTATGATAGGAGCTAGGGTGTATACTATCCTTTCAAGTAGTCTCAGTTGATCCTTTTCCAGAGGTGGTCTCAGCCCAGCTTAGTTAATACCTGTGTGTCAAGTTGACACCCAAGCTTAACTATCACACATCTCAATTATCTTATTTTTTTTTAGAAAATAGTTATTGACCACTTACATAAATATATTATGTGCAATCTATGTTTTCTTAACAATTTTGAGACTTGATTATGTCCAAAATATAGTCTCTCTTATGGAACAGTCCACATATTTCTTCAAATCAAAGGAACAGCAGTTCTCAACAGAGTGAAAATTATTACATTATTTTGAGGCGTTTCATCATCTTTCTTGTGTTTGTACAATGATGTAAAATTGAAAGCAATATAGAAGTAACTTAAATGTCTATGAATAAAGAAAATAGAAATAATATTGTGTATATTCAAGACTGAACTAAAATATTTCATATTAATACTATATTTTCAAACTTCTACCCATCTTCTCTGTTATTTTACTCACTTAACAAAATTTTTCATTCTTCCTCCCTCGCCCACCTGTCCGCCGCGCTCCAAGTCCTCCATCCCAGGTGAGCTAGCCCAGCCTCCCAGTTGGCCCCGTGTCCCAGCACCCCCCACCAGACAGCCTGAGTGACACCCAGGCTGCCTCCGGTTTTGCCTGCACCTACACCACGGGCTCCAGCCCCTTTCTTCCTCCCGCCCGCCTGTCCACCCGACCAGACAGGACTTGCTCACATTCTTCCATTCCTGGAGCTTGGGTGGGCCACTAAGCCAAGTCCCAGGTCCCAGGTGCAGAATTTTGCCATCAACATTAGCCCCTCTACCTCTCCCACCCACCGGGGACCCACCCACATAGTCCACAGAAGACTCACTGCTACTCAGAATTCAATAGAGTCCAAAGGAAACTCAAGCAAAGTTCTAAGGGTCAAAGGCCATACTCTGAAACTTCTACAATCATCCTATCTCATGGAACAGATTCTTCATATACAGCCCAAAGATAAGCAAACCTCCTTTGTTTCACCTTACTGTTCCTTTCCATTAGATTAACTTTTCCATACAGACACCCCAAAAACATATACAACTCCAGGGAATATACAACTTACCCTCGCATATCACCAAGATACAAAATGGTAAAAGTGCACTACCATACTAATACTCACCCCCTGTCTATTTAACCTGACTTAACTGATGTACTAACACCATTATAGCCTCATCTAGGAAATAACAACAACAACAAAAAAAACAAGCGTACTCAACCCCAAGGCAAACATTAGTAATAACTGCCCAAGTGTAGTAATACCAACTAAATCAGTTCAGTCAAAAACACACAGAAACTGAAAGGTTCTAAAAGACAAAACAACAATACCCAAGTCAAAGTGCAGATCCATGAGAAACAAAACCCAAGAAGACCAATCTCCCATGGAAAGAATTTACACCCTTAATGATGGATTCCGACCAGAACAAATTCACAGAAAACAGCCAAGAAAGCCATACCCAAGAAAACAACTTTCAAAGTATGATCATTACCATGATTAAACTGTGAAAGAGGAAATCTGAGAGGAGTTAAACAACCGCATTAACCACTTTGAACAGGAACACAACAGGCACTTGGAGGAGTTGAGAAAAACAGTTCAAGAAACAAAAATAAGCATAGAGCAGTTACAACAGTCTCAGGCAGTTTAAAATCGAAATAAAAGACAAGTTATCTCAACCAAAAACTCAACAGAGAGTCTTATCAGCAGAACTAATGAAGCAGAAAATAGAATTTCAGATCTTGAAGACAAAGTGGAAGAATTAACCAGTTCAATGGAAGAGATTGTTAAAGCCAAAAGGGTACTTCAGAGGAATATTCAAGAGATATGGGACACCCTGAAGAAGCCTACATGTGCATTCATGGAATACCAGAGCAAGAATCCCAAAATACCACAACTGAGGAAATTTTTCAAATTATTATAAATGAAAACTTCCCTCAACTAAAGAAAGAAAGGCCCATCCAAATACAAGAGGCATTTCGCACTCCAAACAGATATGACCAAAATAGAAAATCACCACAGCAAATAATAGTCAAAACAATCCACATTCAAGACAAAGAAAAGGTGCTGAGAGCTTCAAGAGAAAAAAAGCAAGTCACTTTTGAAGGTAAACCTATTAAAATAACAAATGATTTCTCAATGGAAACAGTATAAGGAAGAAAGGCCTGAAGAGATGTACTTCAAGTACTAAATGAGCAAAAATGCCAACCTAGACTAATATACCCGGCAAAACTACCTGTCATGAATGTTCTTGACCAAATGGATTCAGCACAGAGTTCTACCAGATATTTAAGCAGGTAATAACACCAATACTCCTTAAACTGTTCCACCAAATAGCAAAGGAAGGAACACTACCAAATTCCTTCTATGAAGCTAATATTTTCTTAATCACAAAACCTAATAAAGATACACTTAAAAAAGAAAACTATAAGACAATCTCTCTGATTAACACAGATGCAAAGATTCTCAATAAAGTTTTAGCAAATTGGATTCAAAAACATATCAAAAAGATCATTCACAGGAATCAAGTAGGCTTTATCCCCAGCACACAAGGTTGGTTCAACATCACAAATCAATAAATGTAATTCATCATGTAAACGAGTTCAAAGTCCAAGACCACATGATACTCTCGATAGATGCAGAAAAAGCTTTTGACAAGATCCAACAGCCTTTTATGATCAAAACCCTAGAGACAGTTGAATGGAAGGACCTTTATCAATATAATAAAAGCTGTATACATCAAGCCTACAGCAAGGATTATATACTCAATGATGAAAAACTTGAAGCATTCCTGCTTTGATCAAGAACTACACAAGGCTGTCCACTCTCACCATTTCTATTCAGTATTGTACTTGAAGTCTTGGCTGAAGCCATAAGACAAGAAAGGGACATAAAAGGGATTCACATCAGCAAGGAAGAAGTCAATCTATCCCTATTTGCAGATGACATGATCTTATACCTGAGTGATCCCAAAAAATTCCACCAGGAAGCGTCTGGAACTAATACAGTAGTTCAGCAGGGTGGCAGGATACAAAATAAATGTACAAAAATCAGTGGCCTTCCTATTTGCCCATAATGGAAGAAATGAAAAAGCCCTGAGAGAAACAATCCCATTTACTATAGCCCCTAAAAAAATGAAATACCTTGGTATAAACCTAACCAAAGAAATAAGAGACCTTTATAATGAAAATTTTAAAATCCTAAAGAAAGAAATTTCAAAAGACACTAGAAGGTAAAAAGAACTCCCATGTTCCTGGATTGGCAGAATCGACATCATAAAAATGACCATTCTACCAAAGGAATTTAAGAATCAATTAAAAAATCCTGAGAGAACTTACATGTATTGTTTTGTTTTTTTTTTCTAATAGTGCTGCAAGATCTTCAGTAGAAATTACTTCTTTATTTTTTTAAATCTTCCAAATTAAGATATAATTTATAAAGGATATAATTTATAAAGCATAAAATATGCCATTTTACGTCTGTAAATCAGTGGTCTTTGGCATATTTACTACGTGAAAAAGTGTCATTCTCTAATTACAGACTTCTCTCTTAACTGCCTACATAACCAAGCCCTACCCCTGAACTCAGACACTTCTAATTCAGTTTTTCCCATGGTCTTTTGTACCACATTTCTATTCTCTGTCTCTAATAGATTTGCTGTACTGGAAAATTCTTGGAATTTGAGGTGTGGGTAGCACTTTTCAAAGTGGTAAATAGAGAATTTTAGACAGTTACCTATTTAGAGTAATTACAAATCTCACATGATGATTGATGTCTTAATCCTCAGTGCAATGATATGGTGAGGTGCGTAGAATCTTTTACAAGCAATTAGATTATGGGGATGCAAATCTTATATTTCAGATCAATGTCTTATTTAAAAAGGCACCAGAGAAAACTCTAACACTTCCGTTATGTATATGGGGAAATCAGCCATCTGTGTATAAGGAAGCAAACTCATACTAGGCACATATTTAAATATATCTTCACTTTTGAATTCTCAGTGTCAAGAATTGTGAGAAATATGATATTTTTTTCAATGTGGATGAAGAAGAGAATTATTAATATCATTATTATAAACATTTCAAATTCATATTAATATATTTCCTCAGTTTCTGCATCTGTTACACAATCAGAGCACAATAGCAGCAAATGAAAAAAGGTAATTCTTGTGTATTTCATATATCAATTACCTTATAATTTAAAGCAGTTTTATGCAATACATAACAATTACAATGTTTATGTTTAGCCCTCTAGAAATACTGAGACACTATTTAAGGATAATGACAGACAGGAGAAGAGGAGCTTCTTTACACAAAAATATATCAACTGATAAGTCATCCATGCCTCAGCAAATACTCAGATACCTGCCTATGTAGACAACTCAAATGAAACCCAGTGAACCATGCATGCAAAGGATATGAAAATAATAGGAATACTGGACAGACGGAAGTACGAAGTGGGACTGCAAAAAAGATAGCATTGAATAGTAAGGGGTGAAATCACATAAATTTATTGTATTTATGTATGAAAGTATAAAACAATAAAAAGATAATTTCATCTTTGACAACATGGTACATGGAACACAGATGGAAATGCATATCATTTTATAAGTGATTTAAGCCAGGCACAGAAAGATAAATGCTGAATGATTGCACATCTGGTATCTAAAAATGTTGAGCTAGACTAGGCATGGTGATGAAAAATTTAATTCCATACTTGGAAAGTTGAAACAAGAGGAAAAATATCTGGGTTACAGCTTCACCTATATTAAGACATTTACATCAGACATTAAGACATTTACATGATAACCTGTCTTAAGTGGAAACAAATAAGTAAATACAAAAATACATAATAAATAGATATGGATTTTATTCATACATGATGGCTGAAAAAATGGGAAAGAGAGAAGGTTGGGAAAATGTTTATTATAATGTATACCAGTGTGTATGGTGTGCTATTGCTCAGTGGGAAACACAGACAGCGTTAATGTTCTATAATCAAAAAAGTTTGGATAAAAGCACACACAGACACACAGACACACAGACACACAGACACACAGACACACACACACACACACACACACACACACACACCTTTACTCCCCTATTAAAAATGTTTAAACCTAAAGGAGAGAGGTGACCCTGTTACAGCAGAGAAAATAGGCCACCATCAAGGACTGCAAGTAAGTAATGAAACATCTGGTTAAGTTCACAGACTTTCCTTCCTGATTTATTTGCAACTGATGGGTATGTTCTTACCAGAAGGGGAGTGCATATAGTCTGGCAGATAGAAAGTAACCATTTTGCAAATGGGTGATTGACCTCTCCCTCATCGCGTTTTCCTACTTTTATTACATCTACCTTTGAATATACTCTTATAACAAGACTCTAGTTTAGCAGGTTTTTATCTCTGGACAGGGGTTGACTCCAATACCCATCAGGATGGAGTGAAGAGCATTGCAGGAGCAGCCAAACTGAAAAAAAAAATCAACAAACCATAATCCAGAACATCAGAGACTCTCTATCAACCACCTGGAACTAGACCAGCCTAATCTCATCCCATCCTGAAGCTTAGGGTAATTTGTGGAAGAGGAAGTGGTAAGATTGTAAGAGCACAAGGATGGGAGGAGTAATGATATGCAAGATACTCCACACAAGTTAGGGCCGAAGCAATCATAATAGGACTTTGCATGACCTGCACAATGTCCAACACATTATTGACCCCACAAAGTCTAGCATGGACTAAAGGCACTAGGATCCTTGGAGGCTAGGGATTGACAGCCACAGTAGTGTTCCTATGCTTAAGGGCAACACAGGAAAGGGTTGTGGGAAATGCCGCTGGTCCTTGCACCTCATCAGAGAGGAGGATCCAGAGGAGAGTTTGGCATGCTCATTAAAGGATGCTCTGGGGATGGAAGGGAGAGGCACTGGGAGATGGGGAGGGAAAGAGGAGGGGAGGGGGCACAGGAGGGTGGAGAGGGTGGAGGAGGTGGAGGGAGGGAGGGGACCGGTGTACCTGTTAAGTTTATATGAGTGGAAATAATTGTACTTTGAAGGCAAGTTCTGTTTCTGGCATTGGCATCCACTCCTACGTCCCATATCTTTTAATAAAGTAAAGAATTTCTGAATATATTGAAAAATAAATATTGCTAAAATGAGTTAAACTGTGCTAGTGATCATAAATATCTTTATTTTTTATTGTTTCCTAAACTTTTATTGTTTCCTAAGTTATAAGTTAGTGGAGCAAGTCATGGTAATCTAAAGTTGATAGAAGATTACCGAGATTTTAGAGTGGCTGGTGTCAGTATTAATTCATGTTGTAATTTCAAAGCCTACTCAACATCCGTCACTATCCATGTCCAGCAGCAGCATCGACTTGGAGCTTGTTGCAGAGAGATTGTTCTCCGCTTTACTCAATGAGAATCCAGAGCACTGAGCAAAACAAAATCTATGTTAGCTCCTCCACAGCTGCTTTCATTATTATCACTTTCCACTTTTTGAGAAAACTTGTAATTTCAAATAATCTATTCACTTATAAAATAAACCTCCCCTGGCAATTCTATCTTTACTTTTCACTTTTGAAAATTTTCTTTTGTTCTTCCATTAAAAGAGCTAATAAATGCTACACATATTTCAATAACATTGTCTCATTATTCTACTTTATTCATCATCCAATATAATTAAATATGCCTCCTGTCCTCAAGGACCTCTTACATTGTTCATATCTGTATCCAAGGTGATTTTTATTTATTTTAAGCATCCTATTCATAGTTTCTTGCCAGTTACTAAAATCACATTATCTTTCATTTGTAAGTGTTATGGTGGCTTTTTGCTGAAATTTCAAAAAGTTTGTCGTAATTTCAAAAAATTCTGAAATTATTAAACCTATCTGGGTCTCACTATAGAAATAAGGACATAAGTATAGCTGTGTAGGTCATTTGCATTTCTGTGGCAATTGAGGGTGTGTATGTGTGAGATTGCATAAGGAGAAACTATAGATAGAAACTAGGAGACGATTAACTTGAAGTATAAATTCGTAAGCTGTCTGCATGTTTGTGGTAATTACAGTTAAGTACGTATGAGATTGCACTGAAATTACAGGATGAAATGGAAAGAATCCTAAGGATCCAAAAACTGGAGAGCTGCTAAATTAAGTGGCCGAGTTGAAGAAACTAGCCTATAATTTTCCTTTCTTTTTGACCGAAGCCCAGCTGCTCAATTTTGGAACCTAGATATTTCAAAAACCAAATGACCAAAAGCCCTTCCCAATCTTTCCTTTCAAAACTAGCACTTCTTAAGTCTTAACTCCAGTTAGAGTTAAAGAATGCTAATGTTCGTTTTGTTCCAGAAAACATAAAGGTAGTTGTCATTACTTTGCCTGCCCTCAGGTAATTTATTTCTAACATAGGATCTCTGGAAATGTTGTTCCCTTTCTTCCCATTCTCCTGAGGTGGTTTACAAAAGCAGGATCATAAAAAAGTTTCCGTGTGATAGCTGTAAATTTTCACTCAGATTGCTTCTCTACTGTGTAACAAGTGCTTCTTTTGAGTCTGATTCTTGCCATAGAACATTTAGTCTTCACAGGTTTTGAAACTTTCTTCGTGTGATTCCAGGCTCTACTTTCTTACATAATCTATTCTTTTACATTTTGCTTTCTTGGCTCTACATTTCATACTTTTCTCATTATTTCACCTCCTAAACTCACTCCTTCTGTCATCCTTTTGTAGTAACCTGTGAACCATGAATAAAAATATACTCTCTGTTTTTCTATCCTCATATTTTAGGCCTCACATCCATTTGTGTTTGTTCAGTTCATAAGAATATTTATTGAATGAAGTATGTGTGTGTGTGTGTGTGTGTGTTCCTGTGTGTGTATGTAAATTGTTTAATTTTTTGGATTTTTATTCATTTTAGATAATGATCCCCTTTCAATGTACATTTGGTAAAGATATTTTTTGCCCTGTTATATTGTCTGTCTCATCAGTCTAATGAGTATTCACTTTGCTGTGGAGATTTATGACTTAAATTTATCTCTTTTGTCCATCATTTTGGTTATTTACAATTTTATCTAAATACTTTACAAAAAGCTCTCATGTTTGGCTTTAGTTTTCAAAACTACATATATGCAACTAAAACAGTATTTCAAAGAAATTTTATATTAAAAAAGTTCCTTAACATATAGCTAACACAACAATCATTTGGTGTTAATCCTCAAGGATCTCAAACAATAGCACTTTGCATAATTTATTGATTCACTATTCAGAACATGCAGGCAAAAAAATACAGAACATCCAATCAAAGAGATGCTATAAAATTCATGCAATAAACATGATATATTTATCTGCCTTGGAAATCAGACTCCTTACAGACAACAGGAATCAATATTTTTAATGTTTGGTAGATTTATTTATTTTTAGTTTTTACTCTGTAAAAATCTTGGATCTGGCAAAAGCAAAAACAAGATAAAATGAATATATGTTAATCTATTTGAAATACAATCTAGTCAGGTCAAATGTGCTACATTCACTGCTGTGAGAAGATTGCAAACAGATAAAAAAAATAAGCTGAACAACCATATCCAGGTACCTGCACAGCTTCCTGACATGTATTTTCTCCAGTTTTATGGCTATTTCAGCAGCAGTTCTTGGCTTCATGATTCCTGGGGTTCAGGTCCACAATTTTATTTATATGTTGAAGGTGGCCTGAAAGCTATCTCATCAGTACAGTGAAGGCAGCTTCCTGCAATATTATCTATCTGAATGTCTTTCCTGATTATAATTACTGGTTTTATTTAAGGTTGTCCTCCTGTGATGAGCATTATTATTCTTACCACTCTTCTTTTCCTCTGTCAATGCTTGATTGTTACCATGTTCTGTAAATGTTAATCACAGACATGTGAGTGTAGAAAACTCTGCTCTTTGTTAATGCCTCAGTTCCACAATTATCTTTCTCAGCTGAGCTTTCTCAGAGCTGTGCTGTTATGGTTTTCTTGTAGCCTGTGTTCTTGTATCATTAATTATTTCATAGTATTTTTATGGTGCTAGTTTTAGCAATACATTGAACTCTCTCACCTGATACCACTGTGAGATTTAGGGCTGCAAAGTTCAAAAAGAGTTCATAAATTAATAAAAGGAAATAAATACTTATCTAATTTTCATAAGCAAAAAGTTTGACTCAGAAATTTCTTTAGAAATTAGGTCTTCAAATATTTTATGTCCATTTGATGCTGAAAGCTGAGAGGTTCTCACTGATTTAGTGAATTCCATTAGCTAATATATATATATATATATATATATATATATATATATATATGCTATTCAATTCTGCCTTCAAGTGGGTTTCTTAGAAAACAAAATTTTTTCTGCTACCAAGATTTCAGGTATCTCATCTGATTGGTCTATTTGTCAGTGTAGCTCTATTTTTTCTTTGATATTGGATTTACCAAGACATATGACTCAATTCTGCCAACGAATTGAGAAGGACTGCTAGGAAACCCTTAAGAAGGATATTCTGTTGCTATGAAAGGTATCAAGGTAAAGAAAGTCTCTTCTATTTCTGGATAAGATTGTATTTTTGCTTCCACTGCTTTCTATATTACACAAGAGATTTTGTATAGTGGGTTCAGTGTATCTATTTTTTTTTCTTCCAGTGAATTAAAAACAAAGTTTTAACATAATTTTCATATATATCTTAGTGTAGGTTTTAACTTTTAGTAACAATTCAAATGGAAGTTTTAATTAATTTATTGATATATCATCTGTCCAGATATATTTTCACTCACATTTCACATTTCCTTCTTGATTTAGTTCTGATAATCTAGTAGAAATGCCAAGACCTCCCTGAGATGATGATGATGAATAAAGACTTGTAAAACTCCTGTTACCGCAAACAGTGTTTCTTTTATAACACAGTTCAGTCTTTGAGATGAACTTCTACTCTGTAGCCCTCTTGATGTGGAATCTACTTTACAGAGCAGGCTGGCCTCAGCAGTAAACAAAATTCTGTCTGTACCTTCTGAATGTTGGGTTTATAGGTGTTTGCACCCTGCCCGGCAATATGTCCATTTCATTTATTATTTATTTTATTAATGTGTTTGTGTGGGGGGCATTGTGTGTCCCTGTGGAAATCCAAGGATGCCTTCAAGAATCCTCTTCGATTGCTTTCACCTCCATTTTGCATCACTCTCAGATTTCCTAGGCTCTGCCCACCAGGGCTGAAAATACAGGTCAGTACCATTATTTCTGTCTGGCATTTTTTCTTGATGTCAACACATTTTTTTTTACTATTAGTATTTTTATTATTATTATTTTTTTTTACTTTTACAAGCGTATTGAGCACTTATCCCTGCTTCCCTCCATGATCCCTTCCCCCATCCCTTCATCAATCCCTCCAACCCTCCTACCTGCATGCTTCTATGGATCCCAGGGTTCCCTCTGGCTTGTTTATTCTTATGGGGGTTCAGGCTTCTGTGGCATACCAATTTGCCTCTCTGCCTGGCAATTTTTTTTACATGGGACTTGGGACCAGAACTAACAACCTTCTGCTTCTGAGGCAGAGTCTTGGCTTCTGAGCCATCTCTCCAGGCCTGTACACTCTTTAAAAAGTAAGTTTAAATTCAAATCCATAACCACTCTTAATGAACAAAGCCTGATTTAACACTATGTCCTGATCTTTTCCCACATTTAAATATTATCATATTATGCCTAGGGTTTCAAAGTTGTCTTTCTCTTGGTCTAGTTTTATGTATTGCATTATGCTCTTTAACATGTTTAGTATATTCCTCTTTTATACTTCATGGCATCACAAAATTTACAAGGCATATTTCAGTAATTTTCATTTGTAAACTTCTAAGTATTTGTGCAGTTATGCTTCACTCTTACCTTCTTTCTTTCTTTTTTAATTTTTTTATTATTATTATTATTTATTCAACTGTGTGCATATGCGTGTGTATGTGCGCGTGCGTGTGTCTGTGTGTGTGTAGAACCACGGACGAATTCGTGAACCACCATGGACGCTTCCACCTCCTTCTGCCCCGGGGTTCACAGGCTCCGCCCTACCAGGACCAGAAGCGCAGGCCGCCCCCGCTTCCGCCTGGCGTCTATACATGGGATCTGGGATCCGAACTCAGGACCTTCCGCCTGAAAGGCGGAGGCTTAACCCCTGAGCCACCTCTCCAGCCCTCTTTCTTTCTTTTTTATGCATGTGTGAATGTATGCACATATGTGTCTGTATGTTTAGAACCATTGTGTGTGCCTATGGTGGCCCAAGAAATCATCCTGAATTGCTTTACCTACTTTTTCCCAGACAGTAGTTTCCCAGAATCTTTAGATCACTGCCATTTCCAATTGGCATTTTTCCATGGAAGCTGGCATTCAAGTTCATGTCCTTGTGCTTGTATTTCAGAGGCTCAACAACTATGTTATCTTTCCAGCCTGTTTCACTCTTCTGAGACATTGCAGCAAATGTTTAATATTTCTTCATTACAAGTCAATATCTGCTTATATTTTCAGCATATTCAATTTATCATAGGAACTTGCATTGTCACACACATTAGAAATTAGTCAGCATTTCCAAAATCATTACAAGTAAAACAATCATGAATATAGCTACTGGATTATTATTAAGAGGACACTTATGTGTAACTATTACTTTGAAATATTCTTGGTTTTACTCTCCATAAACAAGGTAGTTAAAAAAGGTGTAGTTAATAAAAATATTCAAAAAATGCCAGTTTCAATTAAGTTATATAAAACATAACATACACTGGCATACTGAGAATAACTAAATTTTCATATATTTACAAATGATATTTATAAAGTGTAAATCTATTAGGAAATAAAAGAACAAAATGCTTGAGACTATGGGGAAGCACTGTAGATTAAGTTGGTGTGTAAATTTGAAGACCTGAGTTTCAAACTCCAGAAAGAAACTAAAAGTCTTTAAGGTAACATGTAACTGTGAGCAACAAAGACTCCCTGCCCCAAAGGTTATAAAAGGTGAGGAGCAGGACTTGAGATTGTCTTCTGACATCCACATATTCTTTCCCTCCCTCCCTCCCTACCTCTCTCTTCCTCTTCCTTTTCTCTGTCTCTGACACAAACACACCCATACACGCGCACAGCACGCACACACACACACACATACTTGCACACCGCACAGAAGAGCTTGCTGATCTAGAGAATAGCAACTGTAAATCTGGCTTACATAATACAAGAAAGTTTAATTTTGAAGGAAATTTCCCTATATGTAGATTATAGCCAGATATAACGTGACATGTTGAGGATATGGACACATGTTCACAGAAAAGTATTAGTATTAATGCTGGCAAAGGCTAGAAAGTAAGGAACAGTACACTAAGGTATTAATTATAGGCTAGAAACTTTCAGGAGTTACTAAATGGCTGCTCCTGAGTCATTTAGAAGACGTTTGTAATTCTTGCAGAATTGACTGGGAAGCTGCTGGTGATAGTACCAATGAAATTTACTGTAGGTGACCACCACTGTGCATTCAGCAGGCTTTCTAATCATTACAGCAGTGGATAAATGACAAATACTTATAAATTCTGATCCCAGCACTGCAAGCAGAGCATTGAACATAGGATTTAAAGTGGAGACAAATCATCTTGGTAACTGGCATGGAAGCAGATTCATGGTTGTTCATTGAACTCTCAGCAGCTATATTTACTTCAGGAGAATCACACATATTCTGGACATTAATGTTTCACCATGGAAAGAGGAATTGAATCAAGAAGCCCCCTCTATTCCAAAAGATATAAAGAACAATTCACAGGTACTGGGTGAAGATGTATATTCTTTTGTGTGGAAGCCTTTTATAAGCTACCCATACTTGTGTAGGCTAACCTCCCCAATGGTCTTGCCATGAATATAAGCTAAACTCAGGAAACTAGACCTGGATGAACTCATTAGTTCATTTCTTGTGTCCTTATTGATATTCTCTTCCTAAGATGAGCAAACATTTAACCATATTTCACCTAGAAAAGTTAAAATAATACATTGATATATTGTATAATGTTTAATTCAGAACACACCCACTTTTGGATTTTTGAGATGAAACAGTAAGTAAAGGAAGCTATTTGCAAAACTGGTAAAATTGAAGTTAATCCCCAGAGCCCACAAGGTAGAAGAAGAAAACCAATTTGTAAACTCTGTTATCAGCTCCCAACTTGTTTCCCTATGTCACACATACTTCTATTTCCTTCTTTCTTTCTCCTCTTCCTCTTCCTCTACCTCCTCTGCATCATTTATCTTTTTCTTATCTTTCTAAAAAAATAAATTTGAAAAATGTAAAATCTTTAAATATTGATCATTTTCTATTTCACTTTGTTTTACTGAATTCTTCAAATTCTGGAAGATTCTAGAATAATAGAAATAATGATTAAATAGAATAATTATGTGCTATCTATGTCTTTGTGCTTATGCTCATTAACAATATAGTATCTACTGCTATAAATTGAAATATTAGGCAGTGGATTGGAAAAGGTGAAAATTGATGTAAGAGCTCATGCTCATGTCATATGATCCTCTACTGGGATGGTTATAATTTTATGGCAAAATTTATGGCTTAACATATTTTCATAGACATATTTTATGTTGTGAAGTGTATTTTCTATGACTCCTAACCATATTTATAGTAGCTAGACTCACTTCTATCCTAGCAGATATTTAGATTATTTGATCCATTATCTTTTCTTTTCAACATTGTCATTATTTGGCCCACCCAGGAATTGCCCCAGGGCATGGCCAAGTACATGGGACTAAAGATGGGGTTGAGAGCTGGTGTCCTGGGCATAACCTTGATCACATTACAGAGAGCCCTAATTGGCTTTCAGGTATTGACCTGCCTTCTGTGCTAAATAACATTGGACTTGACCTCTAAGAACCTGAAGGATGTGTTGACCTTTGATACAATTGGCTGCCTGTAGTCCTTTCTCTATATAAGCTGTTTTGTTAACCCTAATAAACTGAGATTTTACTCTGACAAACACCCTGTCCACAGCCGAATCTCTGGAGGGTTGAGGTGGAGGCACAGGAGGCTGGGCTTATCTTTCTTCCTCATCACAGCTTGGAGCTGTGTAATGGTATGAATGAAGGTATGAGTGGGTGGAGAGACACCACATCGTGGGTGTTGGACTTCTGCATACTGGTGCCCCGTGTGAGGAAATTCCTCGATCAGACGAAGAGAATCAGGGATCTCAAGGTATGTTTTGACTCTTAGTATGAGTAACACGTCTTACAAGGTTGACCTAGTGCCATCAGCACTAAAAAAAACTGTATTAAGAAGCCCTGGTTTTGAAATCCCAGATCCAGGCATTGCCAAGCTGTGGGAATCTTGAGTTAGCTCTGTGGGCCCAATCGTCCAACATATATTCATGGTTCACGTGGAATAAGATAGAGAATCTAGTCAGAAAGCGAGAAAAAAATCTTAAGATATTGCCTCCCTTGGAATTTTATCCCATGGTTTCTGTGCTTAAGATAACCTTCCTTCCCAATGCTTTCCATCGACCACCAGAGGCAAAGACCACCAGAGGCAAAGGCACAGGCGGAGCAAGCAGAGGGGAAGGAGGAGGGGAACGAGGAGCCGCAGCGGTGGGGCAGGGATTCTGCCCAGGAGCCCTGGCTGTGGAGTGGCGATTGCACTAAAGACCCACAGCGGAGGAGTGGGGATTCCACTGGACCATGGCAGGGTTCAGTAAGCCATGGAGATGGTGGACATCCCTGCCATTTAGAGAACTCCACATTGGATGGTACCCCATCACAGTGTGCTCGCTGGGAATGTTGCACAGAGTTGTGGACTCCAGGTGTGGTGGATCCAAATAATGCTTACAAATGGCACAGAGGTGAGGATGCACGTGGCAGTGGTGAGGCTGCACGCGTGTGGTGGGGTGGAACTTTGTGGAAACATGGCGTGGAGAGGCCTGTGTGAGGCAAAAAGCTTGGGGCAGCACGTAGAGTTGTCAATCCTGGCGAGGGGGCGAAGTCTCCCACTTGCCAGTGCTGTGGTGTGGAGCTGCCCGCCGGAGGTGAGGAAGGTAGGCGCCTGCTCGGAGAGCCTGAACATGATGTGGGAAAGTGGCTGCAGCAGGATAGAGTGCCCTGCTCCCTTTATCAAGGGGAAGAGGCTACATGTGCTCTGAGAACAGGGAGTGGTTCCCTGTATCCAGATTTAACTCTGCTCAGGAGAGAAAGGGATGGGGACGATTTAGAGAAAGACCCAGACTCTATTGTCTTTCCCTATAGGCTGACTGATGTAGAATGGCTGATAAATACCACCCCTGGTTGGCTTTGGCATTAGAAGGATATTTAGGAGAGATAAGTTGCCATTATAGCCCATCTAGATGGGTCACACCCCTTCAGCACTTAAATGCTTATACTAAGTATACCATATGTGTTCACAGATGGAGGAAAAACTGGATCCGCTTATGCTACCTTTGCTCCAGGAAGTTTAATTCAGCCATACAAACAAAAATACCAGCCTACCCAGGGATCAGCTCAGTATAAAGAGCTGTTGACAGTTATAATGGCATTAAAGGAAAATGAAGAGGCTATTAACTTTTTCTCTGACAGTCTATACATTGTAAATTTTACTTCCAGGGATAATAAATGCTCATATGGTTAGAGAGCAAACCCATATCACCCCTTATGGTGGAACTAAAATCTACATTAGAAGGATGAGAAAAGCCTATATATTTACAACATTTAAGGAGTCACTCTGATCTGCCTGAGTTCCTAGCCCAGGGCAATGCCTTAGTTGATAAATTAGCTTCACAAGAGATATGGGCTCTTAACATTCAAGAAACCTCTGACTTACATGGTTTAACTCACCTTAATTGGAAGGGTTTACTCCATAGGTTCCCTCAAGTTCCTATAACGGACTTAAAGAAAATTGTTCAAACCTACAATTCTTGTAAACCTTTTCTCCAAGTCCCACCCTTACAGGGACCAGGGGCTAATCCCTGATGACTAAAACCTAATATGTTGTGGCAAACAGATGTTACTCATTATGTGCCATTTGGTAAACTTAAATATGTCTTTGTTTCCATAGATACATTGTCAAGCATGTTGGGTGTCTGCACATACAGGAGAAAAGACAAACATGTACAGTCACATTTTTTACAATGCTTTGCCACCTTAGGGTTACCCAACCAAATTAAGACAGATAATGGCCCTTGTTTTACTAGTCAAACTTTACAGAACTTTTTTCAGACTTGACATATTACTCATACCACAGGAATCCCATATATCCCAAGGGCAAGCCATTGTTGAAAGAAATTACCAATATTTAAAGGCCCAATTACAAAAACTAAAAGGGGGAGTAAGCCCACACCAACAGCTAGGGTTGGCATTATTTACCATCAACGTTTAAAATTTTCAAAGAGAACAACTTGAATCGAGATTCCAAAAACACTGGGGAAAACTATCTACCAAACCTTCTGTTAAGGTGCATTGGAAGGACCCCCTAACTGGGCATTGTAGGGGACCTGATCCCTTGATTACTATGAGAAGAGGATTTGGATGTGTCTTCTCAATTGGAGAGTCTTCCCCAATATGGATTCTGGCAAAGAATCTCAAATTTTCTCCATAGGAGAATTCTCATGAAGGAGATACAAAAGAATCATCCCCAGACTAACAAACTAAACCAAGGGATAAAATGCCTTTGAGGCAGTTTTCTTTGCTTTTTCTCTTTCAGAAACTATCCATGGTGTGCTCAAGGAAGATACCAACTGTAATCCTTATAGGCCAGGCCTAACTCAAGATGGCCTGACTGATACCTTGCCTAAACCAAGGTGAAGTTGATCTGGGTTTGACCTAACATCTAGAAAAATTGCTCTTTTAATAACTATATCCTTTAAGTGTTTTCTCAGCACATCTCTTGACAGCGCTCCATCAATGAGACCATGCTACAGATGTTTATGGCCCTTGAACATCCATGCCACGCCCTCCCTAGAGACGCGATTCAAGCTTGGGGGCTCATAAGGCCTCGGTTTAAACTACTAGCCACATATCCTGGAATGCCTTCCAGAGGAGAGGTCCTTCCAGGGCTGGCAGTCAATGACAGGTAAGGCTCCACACGAGGGTGGTTACCAACCCAAGCCAGATGCAGTCCATTATGCTGGACACCCTCTGAGGCGGGGTCAACAAGGTCAGAGCAAAAAAAGCACTCTGGCTCCTGCTGGCTGCCACAAAGGATGGATATATAGGAATGACAGACCAGGCAGGCTTATATTGCTTGTGTGACCCATATGTGATTTCCCCAAGCTACCTGCTGCCTGGCACTGATGCTAACCTGCCTGACTGAGAAGACCAACCGAGACTGGACAACAGCAAAAGCTCATGCTAAGACTGATGGGACATTGGACATATGTAAGTCTCTGCTAAAACAAAAAGGGGGAGATGATGGGCCCACCCAGGATTTGCCCCAGGGCATGGCCAAGCACATGGACTAAGATGGTGCTGAGAGCTGATGTCCTGGGTGTAACCCTGATCACATTACAGAGAGCCCTAATTGGCTTTCAGGTATTGACCGGCCTTCTGTGCTGAGTTACATTGGATTCTAAGAACCTGAAGGATGTGTTGATCTTTGAAAAAATTGGCTTCCTGGTTCATGCCCTGTGGTCATTTGTCTATATAAGCTGTTTTGTTACCCCCAATAAACTGAGATTTTGTTCTGACAAACTCCCCGTCCATGGCCGAGTCTCTGGAGGGTTGAGGCGGAGGCGTGGGCGACTGGGCTTACCTTTCTTCATCATCACAGCCTGAAGCTGTGTATCGTGTGAATGAGTGTGTGAGTGGGTGGAGAGACGCCATGTCATGGGTGTTGGACTCCTGCATGTCATAGTTGGGCATAGGTATCAATTTGATAGTTGAGGGTTTAAGCTCTGGGCACATTTGTAAAGAATTAGTGGTTGAGATAGGCCCAGAGCAGGCCTACCGGAGATTGTCTAGCTGGTGAGGAAGGCTCAGCCCATTGTGGGTGGAATTAGGCCCTGGAATAAAATACAGACAGCTGGTTAAGAGATTTGGCATCCTTTTGTACACTTGGCCAGACATGCTGCTCTGGCAAGTAAGGATCATCCCTCTCTAAGCCATTACATAGAGATGGTGTTTCCAGTGTCCTCTGCTCTTGTGTTGGTGCATATTCTCCTGTCTGGCTGAACTGAGAACTATAACTGGACTGCTTATGGAAATAAACCCCTTGTTCCCTTAAGCCATTTGATGGTTATTTATCAGCAACCATGCAGGCCAATTGCAACAAACATGAATAGAAAATTTACAACTTTTGAAACATTACTTTTCTCCCAAATCATTTTAATGCTTCCTCTCCCAAACTAAACAAAAACCTCTAAAACAATTCTCATCTTTTTATGCATGTTGCATTTATTTTATATGTATTTTATATTAATATTAATATTTTGTTATTTACTTATTCTGTATTTTTATGTTTTTTTACATAAAATTTACTGTGTATATCAATTTGATCTCAAACTTTGATCGCCAGCTTAAACCTCTGGACTGTTCTCTTCATGATTGAACTGCTGTTTCTACCTGTTAAAACAATCGTATTTTGGGCATAGTGCTTGCACATACAGGTTCATGTGTGTACCTGTACATAAGAATGACTATGCACATGTATATGTTTGTGTGTGGAAACTTGAGTTCAACTTTAATTGTCTTGTGGCTTCTCAGGAAAATGTGTATCTAACTCTTTGAGGTAACGACTCTCATTGACCTGTAACTAACCATTAGTCTAGGATGACTGGTCAGTGAGTTCTAGGAATTGCTTGTCTCCATCTCATCTGCACTTAAATAAAATCTGTTCTACTATTTTTTAAACTCAGGTCCTTGTGTTTCATTCAGGATTGGCCCCAAACAGTGTATGTCAACCTACGTTTTGCTTGTCTTCTCTATTTATTAAAGAGAAATTATAAGTAATTGATAACAAGAGCTGTATCTTTGTATTCCAATAGCACCATGTATTACTGAATCTGAACTTAAACATAGATACTTTTCAACTTTGCATTTAACTTTATTTTTAAATGTAATTTTTTCTGATCACAAATTGCAGCATTTACCTGTTGATCACGTTTATACAACAGACGACTGATACTAAAAAACATTTTTGAAGTATATTACCTCTATGTGGTGAGTACATATTGTATGCTTGTTTCTCTAGTGTGATAACTGGTAACTCAGAAATATTTTTTTTATGTGAATGAAAGATCAGTAACTTATGCCAAAGGATGATTGCAGATGTACTTGAGGACAAGGTAATAAATAAAGTATTCAGGTGATTAGATATATTCTTGTTGAATTTAAACTAGAAATACTCAAATCATTTACATGCATAAAAGAAAAAAAAACTACTACGTATCAGTATAAGTAGATAAATTCTGGTTAAACCTTCAACTTAAATGTAGTAACTAATATATTAGAATGATAATGACAAACTCTTTTGTGCTTGAGAGTGCCACATTTCAAGCTGAAATGCAGTTTTGAGGTGTTCATCTATTTTAAACCCTAGACAGGAAGAAGTAATCTGAAGCAGTTCTGCAGTCTACAAAATAATTACATGGGTGTTGTTGAATGATGGATGAACAGGATGCTCCTCTTTCAGAATGAACCCTCACATCAGATCAAGCTTCAGAAATAACATTAAAATTGATAAATAAAAAGGAAGATTTAACAAGTACCAGCAAGACCAAAAGTAACCTTTCTATTTGTGGCAAACTAACATATAGATAAAGCAGCCCACTAAAGATGGAATGAGCAAAATTTATTTTGAATAGTTGTTGAAATCATACGTATTTTCTTTAGTTAATTTATCCAACATGCTTCCTTTCTCATTGGCATGGAAAGTTATTTCAATTTTTATATAATTTGAAATATTAAGTGACTTAACTTTAAAAAAACAATAATTCTGGAAAATTGCTTCAATATTCCTTGTATTGCTTCAGATAAAGCACATTTCATTTTGTTAAAGAATATAATCTGCTCAGGTGAATTCCCAAATATACTCATTATTTGAATAAAATTTAGCCAATAGTCACTAGTTCATGATTCACATTTTATATTAAAGTACACTGAAGGCCTTAGGAGATGATTTAGTAGGCTAAATACTTGCTTTGCAAGTTGAGCCAAACAGTATGGGTCTTTAAAACACATAGAAAGCAAAAATAGTGATGGTATCTGTGTAATCTCTCTACACTTTCAGAAAGCAGTGGCAATCAGAAAGCAGAAATGTGAAAATGTTTAGAAAATCACACACCTGTCAGTCTTACTTACACAGAAAAGAAACAATCATAAGTCACACAAAGTTTTGAACAACTATGGCCTTCTGACTGTACAACTGTAATATGACATAGTTTCATACATATATATATAGAAACACACAAGTACATAAAATGCATAGTAATTTAATATAACCTAAAATTAACATGAATATGCAACTCATTTAACATATTTTATGATCTTTTGTATTTTCTTTAACTTATCCATTTTAAGGTTTTATGAAGCAGTAAAATTTAGTCAATTACAAAAATATTGATGAATGTTATACTAGTATACAGTACTTGTCACTTGTCAAAATATTCCACAATTAAATATATATTAAACACAAAAGACACGTTGTGTTAACTTAATGTGTGAATCTGGCATAGTGTGAATTATGGAGTTCAAAGAAGGTTTAGGCATGATGACTAAATCTACAAATAGAAAGAGTCGGGTATAGAACTGTAGTGAACTATATCCATGCTTGAAAAAATAAAATATAATAGCAATGATTTTACAATTTAGCACACAAACTTAAACATGTTTATAGAGACAGATGTTATATTTGAGGCTTATGGAAATTCTTTGTGTCACTTTTTTAAATTTTTTTTAGTGAAATTTTAACAGTTCCACATATAAACATCATGTATTCTGATTGCTCTCTCCCCATCTTCTTTTCACCCTCACTAGCAATATCTTCCCCTCCTTGCTTTATGACTTTTTTTGGTTCATTTAGTCTAATCCATATGATCATTGATTAGATCCTTCCGGAAACTCCAGTGGCAATCAGATCAAGATTGAAGTGTGGGGACCTTTGAACATTTTTCAATCCATTCCAAGCATAATAGGCCCATTCCCATTCTAATTCAGGGTCAGGGCAGGCATCAGCAGTTGCTCTGAGTTCGTTCTTGCAATAACCATGTCAAATCCAGAAAGCAGCATTTTACAGTTACTCTCCTGTACTTATGGTTCTCACGTACTTCTTGCCACCCGTATTGCAATGTTCACTAAAGTTTAGAGGGGATGTCATTCTGAGGCTAAGATTTCATTTATTCTCTATTTATAGTTATAAAGATAAGTATTTGTAGGCAGTTTGGTTCCATGATAGTTTAGTTAAATAATAGTATGCAACCTACCCCCCCCAAGAGTGGATAAACCTCATGGTCTTTCACTCTTGATTAGATTTGTAGTGTGAGGCATGATTACTCTCAGTGGAATTGATTTTAAATCAAATCGTGGGCAGTAGGGACCCGCATAATAACTATGCCCCAGTTGCACAAATGGGTATATCTTGTGTGGCAGTTTGATATGATATGTTCTGATGTCTCTCTCCACTACTCTTACCTTTTTTTTTCTCCTATCACTACTGACATCCTACCCTCACTATTATTCCTTTTCCCAGATCCATGACTTTCAGTTTAAATTGTCATCTATTTAGTTTAAACAGGCTTATCTGTATTAACATTGGATTAGATCTATGCACTGGAGCTTGGTTGAGGGACAAATGAAAGAAAAATAGAAGAAAATCTCCTTTTCTCTTGAGTCTATAAATATCAAAGAGTTTATAATGCACATAGGTCATAGCTACAGCAGTAGTTTAAAAAGTGACTCCTGAACTTAAAAACATATGCATATACATTTATATATTAAAATTCATTACAACCTTTAGGTTTTGTATAGTTTTTAATGTTCTCTGCATTTTTGTTAAAGTGTTCTCTATTGATATCATTATCCCCCCACCTACTAAAACATTCTACTTCCAATATGTCCTCTCTACTTTTGTTCCATTATCTCTTCTTTCTTGAAGTGTCTTCCTCCCAAAGATGTTTTTCTACTTTCTATAGCAACTGTACAGTAAACCACAAAATTAAAGACTTCATGTTAGTATATAATATGTAAAGGAGAAAAAAAATATGTAAAGGAGAACATATGTCACTTGATTTTCTTTGCCTGCAGTACCACACTCGTTGCAATTTTTTCAAGTTTCATTCCATCTGCTTGCTTACAAATTTCACTTTTCTTACAATGAAGTGAAATTCTGTGATGTATATAGGCTATATTTTTATTATATATTCATCAATTGATAAACATCTAGGTCATCTCCATTTCCTAGCTATTGTGAAGGGAGCAGCAATGAACATGGATGAACTTATATGAAAAAGTTAAAAAAATAATTTCTTATTTGATAAATTTAGCTTTTGGCCATATATTCATTGACCTGCATGTGATAGTCTATTTCTTTCATGTAATATATTGAAGCTTCATGGCACAGATATTTTGTGTATTTGCATTTTTAATGATATTTCTTGACTTTGGCTAAAGTCAAGAAATATGGCTTGAGTGAGCAATATTTGTTGAAAAAAATTTAAAGTTACAACAAAAAGATAAGGAAGGCACTAACTATATTAGTGAAGATGCATCTTTTCTCAAGCATGGAACAATTGGGCAGTTAAAGTTTTAATTCTTTTTAAGGTTTCTCTGATAAAGGGATAAAGCTCCTTTTAAAACTTATTCCTCCACTTTCTGTTCCTGGTGACAAAATATATTTGTCAGATAAACAAGAGAAGATGTATTACTTTTAATTAATTGAACACATGTTAAAAGATAGCCAATAGGCAAAGAAAAGATAAGGAAGGTATGAGCGTGACAAATTACTAGGTTTCCCTAAACAGCCCTTCTTTTATCACTTGCTCCTTTATCAAGAGTTTTACATGCAGCCTTAGACTATGGCCAGGTAAAACTCCAGGCTGGTGATTTAATACTCAGAATATATGACTATACATCTTATTCTTAACACCACAAGAGATTCTTGAGTTGTGTAATGTGTGTTTTGTGTTTATGTGTGTGTGTGTGTGTGTGTGTGTGTGTGTGTGTGTGTGTATTTGGAAGGATGTATGCATGCTTTTATTCATGTTTTGTAGAGACCCAAAGTTAATCATGAGTAGCTTCTTCAGTCATCTTCCAATTTTGAAATTGATGCAATGTCTCTTGGTTGAAATTAGAGCTTGAAAATCAGCTAGAATAGCTGTCTAACTTTCCCTGCACATTCCGTACATTTTCCTTCTAAGGTTGATGTTACAAATGTATATCTTGCTTTCTTGGATTTTATATGATATCTGGGGATCTAAATCCTGTTGTGATGAACTGCTCTCCTCTTCATCTTATAAGGAGGTGTCTTGGCTACTCAGTAATCTTGCCAGTCCTTTGAACGTGTAAGTTTGTGGTCACAAGTTGTGAGTTAATCTACTCAAAATGACTCCTGATTAACCGCTTTGGTGGGTTTTTGTTGTTGCTGTTAAAGAAAAATCCTAGCCTAAAAAAATAAGAAAAATCAAGTATATAATTGACTAAAATTTCAAATAATGATTTACATGTAAATCTTACTGCTACCATGAAAATATCTGATTCATTAAGAAAACTAAAAAGATACTGGGAGATTCAATGTGTCTTTTAGAAAAGAAGCAGAAAGCCCAAAACCATGTCTTTTTGGTCATTAACTCTGCTAAGAAATTTCTTTTCAATTTGTTTGTTTGTTCCTATGTCTGTTTCTTGATATAAAAAAGCATTTTCTTTAAAATAAATTTTACCTGCTATAAATGTTGTCTTGATACTGTACATTTTGAATATAAGATGGACTACAGCAAATTGTTCATGAATGTATATGTACATGCATTTATGCATGTAAATAAACATTTTAAAAGAGAATATATGCAATAGCATATAATACCGTGTGATTATTAAGCAATGTTATTCAAGTTACTCAAGTTACTATGCATTAAACCTAGGTAAACCTAGATACTTTCTAAAGTAAAATATAAACTGGTGATCCTCAAAATAATTATGAGAAAGCCATCAGTTTTCATAATTATGCCTTTATTAACCTCTCATGAAAATAAAAAGTGTTTCTGAAAAAAAAACACTGCTGGAAATATCAGTATACCAAACCTTAATCTATTCTATAAAACCATAGTAATAAAAACAGCCTGGTACTGGCTCCAAAATAAACATGTAGATCAATGGATAAGGGTTAATGACCCAGATACAAGCACACACAATTACAGCCATTTGATCTTTGACAAAGGGGCCAAAAAAAAAAAAAATCCAATGGAAAAAGAACAGAATCTTCAAAAAATAGTGCTGGCAAAACTGGATATCCACATGCAGAAGTTTAAAACTGGACCCATACGTGTCACCATGCAAAAAAATTAATTCCAAGTGGATCAAGGACCACAATATTAGTCCAGAGACTATAAAAACCATAGTTGAAAGGGTAGGGAATTCCCTTGAGCTAATTGGGCTAAGCCAACAGTTCTTAAACAGAAATCCAATAGCACAGCCACAAGAACTAACCCCTCAACAAATGGGATCTTGTGAAATTAAAGACCTGCTGTTCAGAAAAAGATTGTAAATTGAGCAAAAAGGCAACCCAAAGAATGAGAGAAAATCTTCACTAACTACGTATCTGATAGAGGTCTATTATCCGGAGTGCACAAAGAACTTAGAAAACTAAACACCAGTGAGATAAGTGGCCCAAATAAAAAATGGGCCTGGGTACTCAAAAGAAACTTTTCCAGGGATGAAATTGAAGTATCTAACAATATATAAAACGTGCTCTTCACATCCTTAGCCATCAGGGAAATGCAAATGAAAACCTCCCTGAGATATCATCTCACCCCTGGTCAGGATGGCAAAAATCCACAATACAAACACCACCAAATGCTAGAGAGGATGTGGAGAGAAAGGAACTCTCCTACATTGCTGTTGGGAATGCAGACTTATAAAACCACTCTGACGTTCAGTCTGGCATTTTTTAAAAAGTTAAAGATTGAAATCCCAGGGAGGGGGCTGGAGAGGTGGCTCAGGGGTTAAGCCTCTGCCTTGCAGGCGGAAGGTCCTAAGTTCGGATCCAAGAACCCACTTATAGACGCTGGGGTGAAGCGGGGGTGGCCTGCATTTCTGGTCCTGGTAGGGCAGAGACTGTGAATCCCCGGGCAGAGTAAACTAAGGAGGAGGCGGTCCATGGTGGTTCTACACACACATACATGCATACACACACACACACATACACGCACACACCTATAAACGTGCACAATTAAATAAAAAAAATTATAAAAAAATCCCAGGGAGGTTTTGATTTGCATTTCCCTGATGGCTAAAGATGCAGAGCATTTTTTTAAGATACTTGTTAGACATTTCAATTTCTTCCCTGGTAAAGTTTCTTTTATGTTCCAAGGCCCATTTTTTAATTGGGCTATTTGTTTTCTTGGTGTTTAGTTTTCTAAGCTCTTTGTGCACTCTAGATATAGATCAGATATGTGGTTAGTTAAGATTTTCTCCCATTCTGTGGTTTGCCTTTGTGCACAATTTACAATCTCTTTATACAAACAGAAGCTCTTTAATTTCATAAGATCCCATCTGTTGAGTGTTGGTCATATTGACTATGCAATTGGATTTCCGACTAAGAACTGTTGGCCTAGTCCAATCAGCTCCAGGGAGTTCCCGACCCTTTCGACTAAGGTTTTTATGGTCTCTGGCCTCATATTCTGGTTCTTGATACATTTGGAATTAAGTCTTGTACATGGTGACAAATATAGGTCGAGTTTTAATCTTCTGCATGTGGAGATCCAGTTTTGCCAGCACCATTTGTTGAAGATGCTGTTCTTTTTCCTTTGGATTTTTTGGGCTCCTTTATGGGCTTATATCTGGGTCTTCAACCCTTATCCATTGATCTGTGTGTCTATTTTGCAGCCAGTACCAGGACCGTTTTTATAACTATGGATTTCTCACCCTAGTCAGGATGGCAAAAATCCACAATACAAACAACACCAAATGCTGGAGAGGATGTGGAGAGAAAGGAACTCTCCTACATTGCTGGTGGGAATGCAGGCTTACACACAACCACTCTGGCAAGCTGTCTGTCGATTCTTAAAAAAGTTACAGATTGAAATGCCATATGACCCTGCTATTCTACTTTTGGGAATAATCCCCCATACAGCAAAAATTCACCTCGATAGCACAAGCACGACCATGTTCATAGTGGCACTGTTTACAATAGCAATGTCTTGGAATCAACCTAAATGCCCAACAGTTGATGAGTAGATAAGGAAAATGTGGTACATTTATACAATGGAATACTACTCAGCCATCAAAAATGATGAATTAATAAAATTTTCTGGGAAATGGATGAAATCAGAAAAAATTATGAGTGAAGTATCCCAGACACAGAAAATTAAACAAAATATGTACTCCCTAACAGGTGGATCCTAGTACCAAACCCACTTAATGACATACTTAAAGATAAATCTCTATAACACATACAGCAATCACAAAGATTATAAACAGGAGGAAAGGTGAAGGAAGACCCCCCCAGAAATAAGGAAAGAGGAATCATGCTTCAGTAGAGAAAATAAGTCACCATCAATCATTACAAGTAAGTAGTAAGACATCTGATGAAGCGCACTCTCACTTTCCTTCCTGGTCACTTGCGACTAGGGGGTTTGATCTCACCAGTCAGAGAGGGTATAGAGTCTGAAGATACATGGTAACCATCCTGCAAGGGTTACTGATTCCCCCCTTCCCACTGCGGTCTCCTACTCCTACTCCTATTCCATGTACCTTTGATATTCTCTTATAGTAAGATCTTCATTTAAAGTGTTTTATCTTTGGTTAGGAGGTTAGCTCAAGTACCAATCAAGATAGAGCCAAGGGCGGTGCAGGAACAGTAAAACTGAAAACAACAAACCATTATTCAGAACACCAAAGAACCTACATTAATCATCTGGATCCAGACCAGTCAAATCTCTCCCCATCCTAAAGTTCAGGGAAAATTGCAGAAGAGGGGGCGGCAAGATTGTAAGAGCCTAAAGATGGGGAGGACAACGATATGCAAGATACTCCACACAAGTTAGGGCCACAGTATCCATAATTGGACTTTGCATGTCCTGCACAATGACTGACATGTCAATGACCTCTCAACATCTAGCATGGATCACAGGCACTTAGGATCCTTAGAGGCAAGGGATAATAGTCATAATAGTGTTCCCATACTAAGGTGGAGCCCAAGACTCTGGGCAATGCCACTGAGTCCTTATACCTCACTAGAGTGAAGAACTCAGAGGGAACTTTGGCATTCACACTAAAGGATGCTCCAGGGAATGGGATGGTAAGTGGGAGGCACTGGGAGAAGTGGAAGGAGGGCAGTGAAAGGAAGGAAATAAGGGGGGGAGGTGCAAGAGGGACTGGGGAAAGTGGAGATTGAGAGAGTCCTGGGGTACCTATGATTGGGGAAAAAATGTGTTTCTACAATGCTTCCTCCTCTCATAAAAGTTTCTTCTTCCAATTTTTTAAATGAAAGTTGTTTTCATTGTTTCTTCTAATGAAATTATGTATTTGTGTGTGGTGCATAACCAAAATAATAAAAAATGTAATGATTTGTACATCGTTTTGGAAGCCTCCTATGGGACCCCTGGCTAGAGGCTGCTTTCTGCTCCTGCCCCTTGAGTTGGCAGTGTTTTGGATTCCATTGGTGAATGCACAACAGCTATTATCTAACAGAAAGACAAACCTAGAAACTATTATTATCTAAGTGCTGAAAAACAGCACCATAAATTGAATTCAAATGAAACAAAAATCAACATCTGCTCATCTTAAAAATGGAAACATTTCAAAGGAAAAGCAGAAGACACTTAAGAATCCAAGAAAACATCTTTCCCCTCAATATAATCAAATTAAGGCTTCAGATCCCACAACCAAGACAATGAATTTCAAAGTTCTATTACAAATATGTTCAAAGAGCTCTGAGAAGATGTAGATAAATGCCTAAACACATTGCAAGAAGAAAACAACAAAGTCAGGAAATAATTCCAAGAAAAAAAATGAACAAGACACAGAATGAAAAGAGAAAGCTTGAAAACAGATCATGAAGCAATGAAAAAACCCAAGGTGATCTGCAAACAAACATACACTATGGGGGTCCCCGGGATCGCAGCTCCATCCTGCAGGCTGGTCCCGTGGGTCCTCCACAAGGGGAATCGGGAAAGGTGAGTGCACTGTCCGTCTGCTCCCAACCCTCCTTCCCAAGGACAATCAGACGCGACAGGGAGTCAAGTCAAGCAGGAACTCATTTATTGCAAGTCTGTAGCCATCTTATAAAGGTAGAAACCCCAATGGGAATTCCAGGGTGGGGAAACAGGCAACCAATTATCTTTAAGGTCAAGCCAGCATGCAGGCTATGTAGCAAAATTTCTTTAAAACATCCTGAGGTATTCCCTCTTGATTTCCTCCATCCTGAGCTATTCAACACATCCTGAGCCGCCCCCTCCTGACTTCCCCTGAGCTGGTCAAAACATCCTGAGCTGCCTTCTAAACTTAAACCTTGTCTAACCTTGCCAGATTATTGAGGTCATTTAGACTGAGGCCCCCACAATAGACACATTGAAAAAAAAACCAGGCTGAAACAACACTAGAACAAAACAAATCTGAATAATGCAATAAAATAATTCAATAGAGTGTCTCAAAAATAGAACTGATCATGTAGAAGACAGAGTCTCAAAAATGAAATATAAAATGAAAGAGGTTCATAAGTCAATGAGAAGAACTGAGAAGCTGAAAAACACACTTGACTGGAACATACAAGGAATCTGGGACACCATCAAAAGGTCCAGTATACGATCACAGATAGCCCAGAACAGACATACTAAAAGAAGATCCACCACATATATAATCAATGAGATAATGGAGGAAAATTTCCTTGACCTAAAATAAAAGGATACCTATCCTGATTGAAGAGGCATACAGAACACCAAATACTTTGGACAAAAAACGAAACACCCCTTGACATATAACAGGTCACGCACCAAATATACACATTGCAACCAAGATCTTAAGAATTGCAAAACAAAAAGAACAAGTCACATTTAGAGGTAACCCATCAAAATAAAAACTGACTTCTCAATAAAAATGGTAAAAGCCAGAAAGAATGGAAATACAAAACAATTTCTGAATGAACACAAATACCAAACCCAGATTATTATATCTAGAAAAGCTGGCAGTCATAATAGAAGGTGAAAGAAAATATTCCATGGAAAAATACCTAAAGGACTTTATGTCCAGTAATCTAGGGCTACAGAGAATACTGGAAGAAATGTGCAAGATGGAAGAAAAGGATGAAAACCTCAAGGAAGCTAAAGGGAATAAACAATATCAGCACAAGAACTGAATGAGGGACTAAAAAAACAAACATCACAAAATCAATAAAATGTCGGGAACCATTTAACATCTTCCAATACTAATTTTAAATGTCAATGGGCTCAACTTCCCAATCAAGGGACACAGGCTTAAAACTTGGATCAAACATTATGATCCATTAATTCTCTGCCTCTAAAAAAACCCATCTCACCTTAAAAGATCAAGTCATTCTCAGGGTAAAAGGATGGCCAATAGTATTCCAAACAAGTGGAAAACAAACAAACAAACAAATAGAAGTTTCCATCTTAATACCAGAGAAAATAGACTTCAAACTGAAGCAAATCATATGGATGCAAATGGAGACTACATCTTAGTAGAGAAAAATTCCAGCAAGAAAATCTTACAATCTTAAACCTATATGCACCAAATATGGAAGCACCCAAATTCATTAAACAAACACTGCATGAGACAAAACAACTAATCAACCTTATGATAGTAGTAGTGGGAGACTTCAATACCCTACTCAACCACTGGACAGGTCAATGGGCCAAAGCTAAGCCAAGACATAGTGGAGTTAAAAGAGACCATAAATCAAGTGGACCTTATAGACAACTACAGGTCATTTCATCCAAAACTAAAGAATAAACATTTTACTCAGCAGCTCATGGGACATTCTCAAAAATAGACAACATATTAAAGACAGAAATCAAACACATAAATTTGGAAAAATTCACTGCATACTATATGACCTTCATGGAATAAAGGTAGATATCTATGACAAAGGAAATAATAGAAATTATATAAACTCATGGGAGCTGAATAACACATTTTAAATGAGGAATGGGTCAAAAATGAAATAAAACAGGAAATTAAAAATTTATGTGTAGCCAATAAAAAAGAAAATACACCCACAACCTACCAAACTCTATGGGACACATTCAAAACAGTTCTAAATTGCCTACATCACAAAAAAAGGGAAGATAACATGAAAATACCTTAATGTTATGCCTGAAAGCCTTAGAAAAAAATGAGCAAATCAATCCCAACAGTAGCACACAGGAAGAAATATCTTAGATCTGAGCAGAAATCAATAAATTAGAATAGAAAAAGAAAAACTATAAAACAAAATCAATGAAATGAAGGGCTGTGTTTTTGAAAAGATAAACCAAATTGACAGGCCCCTAGATTCAAGACTTTAGATTCACTAGCCAAAAGAAGACAGAACACACAAATCCATAAAATCAGAAATGAAAAGGGGAAATTAAGATAGATATTAGAGAAATCCAGAGAATCCTAAGGACAATCTAAAGGACATGGATGAATTCCTAAACACATATAACCTACAAAATTGACTCAAGATGAAACTGAAACAATTTTAATTCTCCCAATTAAAAAATGCCCAGAGTCAGATGGATTCAGTGCAAAATTGTACCAGGCCTTCAGAGGAGAAATAACTCCACTACTCCTCAAATTATTCCATAAAATAGAGAAAGAAAGAATACTCCAAAACTCTTTCTAAAAAGCCAATGTAACTCTGATTCCAAAGCTAAACAAAGACCCATAAAGGAAAGAATTAAAGGTCAGTCTCACTAATGGATGCAAATGCAAAAATCCTCAAAAAATATTAGCAAAATGAATCCAAAAACATAAAGAAATGGTCATGCACCATTGGGTTCATACCAGGAATTTAAGGATTATTTAACAAATGCAAATCAATAAATGTGAATCATCATATTAGCAGACTCAAAACCAAAAATCCTATGATCCTCTTAATTAATGCAAAAAAGGCATTTGAAAAAAAACCAACATCCTTTCAAGATAGTTTTGGAGAAAACAGGAACAGAGGGGACCTATCTCAACTTGATAAAGGCTACACATTGCAAGCATAAAACAAATTTCATGCTAAATAGGGAGAAACATAAAGCATTCCAACTTAAACCCAAAAAGAGACAAAGCTGTTCACTGTCACCACTGCTGTTCAATATTGTGCTAGAAGTCCTAATTAGAGCAATAAGGCAAGAGAAGGAAATAAAAAGGACATAGCTAGGTAAGGAAAAGGTTAAGCAGATGATTTGATTCTATACTTGAGAGATCCACATGACTCCACCAAGAAACTACTCAAATTAATAAACAAGTTTCATAAAGTGGCAGGCTATAAAATCAACATACAAAAACCAGAGACCTATATGCCAGAGACAAAAAAAAAATACTTAGAAATAAAAGAATCATTCCCACTCACCATAGCTACAAAGAAAATTTTTTAAAAATTAGAATAAATTTAACCAAGGAAATAAAATATCTGCATAATGGAAACTACAAAACACTGCTGAAAGAAATTAAAGAATATCTACAAAGAAAAAAACCTTCATTGTTCATGAATTGGTAGGTTCAATATTGTGAAAATGACCATCTTACCTAAAGCAATATACAGATTCAATTCAATTCCAACTGAAATCCCAATACAATTCTTCACAGAACTGGAAAAAAAATCACAAAACTCATACAGAAGAACAAAAAACCAAGATTAGCCAAAAAATGTTGGGCAATAAGAAGACTGCTGGAGATATCACCATACCATATTTCAAACTATATTTCAAAGCTATAGTAAGAAAAACAGCTTGGTCCTAGCAGAAAACAGATACAATGGCCAATGAATCATACAAAGTACCTAGATATAAACTCCCACACATAGAGATACTTAATATTTGACAAAGTTACCAGACATGCATATTGGGGAAAAGACAGAATCTTCAAGTGGTGTTGGGAAAATTGGACATCAACATGTAGAATAATAAAAATTGACTGTTGCCTCTCTCCTTAAATAAAAGTCAACTTTAAATGGATCAAAGACCACGATGTTAAACACAAAACTGAAATTATTAGAATAAAGAGTAGGAAGTACCTTGAATTGATAGACCTTGTAAAGATTTTCTAAGCAGAATAGCAAATACCCAAGAACTCAGACCAATAATCAACAAATGGGACCTCATGAAATTAAAGAGCTTCTCCTCACAAAAGAAACTGTTAATTGTGCAAAACCACAACCCAACGAATGGGAGAAAATCTTTCTAATATGAATCTGACAAATGATTAATCTCTCGAGTATGCAAAGAGCCCAGAAAATTAAACACCATGACGTCAAACATTTCAATTTAAAAAATGGGCCATGTAACTAAACAAGGTTTTTTTAGTTTTTTTTTTTAATTTATTAAGTTGTGAGTTTGTGCACGTGTGTATGTATGTATTCAGTTGTGTGTGTGTAGATGTATTTGTGTATGTGTGTGTAGAACCACGGGGGAATTCAGGAACCTCCATGGACCACCTCCACCTCCTCCTTGTTTACTCTGCGGGGATTCACAGGCTCCACCCTACCAGGACCAGAAACGCAGGCCACCCCGCATCTGCCCAGCGTCTATACGTGGGGTCTAGGATCTGAACTCAGGACATTCTGCCTGCAAGGCAGAGGCTTAACCCCTGAGCTCCCTCTCTAGCCCCTAAACAAGGATTTCACTCAAAAAGAAATCGAAATGTCAAACAAATACCTCAAAAGATGCTCAACTTTCATGGATTATCAGAAAAATGAAAGTCAAAACAACTGTGATACCATCTAACTATCAAGAACACAAACACAGATATTGCTGGTGAGGCAGTGGAGAAAAAAAGACACACTCACTGCTGGTGGGAGTGAAAACTGGTACAACCTCTATGGAAATCAGTGTGGAGTTTCCTCAGAAAGCTTTAAACGGAACTGCCACATGATGCAGCTATACTACTTATTCACTGTAGTTCTATTCACAATAGTAAAACAATGGACTCAGCCAACATGTCCATCAATAGAGAAATGTATAAAGAAAATACAGTACATCTACACAATGGAATAATAGTCATCAGAAGGGATGAGATTATGGGATTTTCTGGTAAATGGATGGAAGTGGAAAGTTTAATATTGAGTGGGATCTCTCGGACACAGAAAGTTAAACTCCACATATTTTCTGTTATAAGCATATGATTGAACTGATATTTCTGTCAATGTATTTGTATTGGAAGCACTGAAAGAGCCAGAAAATTCAAAAAATACCTATGAGTGGAAAGGCGGGAAGGGATGGTTAAGGTGAAATCTTTTAAAGTTGAGATTTAGGATCCCAGGACAAGGTTGAGGGAAGGAGTAATTGGGAAAAATTCATAATGAGGGAATGAGAGGATGGGAGACTGGAGGGACATGGGAGCTAGGAAGGAAAGAGTGACATAGAAAAATCTGAAGATTGTGGGAAGTAATCCCAAAGGAACATTCTATATTAATAATATATCAATAGCAAGTGTCTTTTAAAGAAAGAAGAAACAAGAGGGACTGGAGAGGTGGCTCAGGGGTTAAGCCTCTGCCTCACAGGCAGAAGGTCCTGAGTTCGGATCCTAGACCCCCACCTATAGACTCTGGGGAAGCGGGGCGGCCTGTGTTTCTGGTCCTGGTAGGGCAGAGCCTGTGAATCCCGGGGCAGAGTAAACAAGGAGAAAGTGGAGGTGTCCATGGTGGTTCCCAAATTCGTCCGTGGTTCTTCTACACACACACATACATGCACACACATACATACACACATGCACACATGCATACACACACAATTGAATAATAATAAAAATTAAAAAAAGAAAGAATCAAGAATGGGCAGTCCCTATGCAGAGGAATATAGTGTAAAGTAAAAAAGGGGGGAAAAAAAAAACCTTGAGCTGACCCACTTAGAACCCTGGGACAGAATTATACTAGAATTAACCGGAATGTGCCACTTCCTGATAAAATGTTGGTCAGAGAGGTCTTAAAGTCTGCCAAACATTTTAGGCTTTTGCTTTTGTTCTTAGTTGCTCTCCAAAATCTGTCAATAAAACCTTATTACCAAAGATGCAACACAGAACATGGACAAAATATATCAACTGAAGCTGTTCTGAGGCCTTTCTCCTTGATGGATACCTTACAGAGTACTAAAGAATACTGTAAAAGCTCCTGAGGAGCAGAGTGGGTAGAGAAATATTCACAAGCCACATTGACAGTATGAGGTCTGTAAATTGCAATATACATCACTGTGGCAACAGGTGTAATATCATGAATATCAAGGAGACAATTAACGGCTTTGGGATCAGACTCAAGACCCACTTGTCAGAATGGTACACATCCCTTTTATTTTAAACTAGAACCGTGACTCCCCTCCAAAAACAAAAGGGAAGAAAATGGATCAATAGGGAAGACAGCCAATAAACCTATAGGTAGGCAGACAGTATATTGAACTGCTCTGTAGTTAGCTGTTATTATACGCATAGAATGGGAACTTATAGTGGAAACCTTTGGGTCTAAAACTGGATGAGTGAGGGGAAACTGCACATATTAGTGGGGTGGCCTGAAGAGAGGTAACTTGATATATCATGGAGTTCTGAGCCTGCACAGGAATAGACAAGCCAGAGTGAGCCCTGGGGTCCATTGAAACATACAAGTGGAAAGAAGTGTGAGGGAATGATGAATGGTAGGGAGGGGATGGGAGGGAGGAGGGGGAGGAAAGTTGGAATGAATACTCAGTATGTTCTTATAGAAAAAAAATGAAAAAAATTGTTTTGATCTCAGGATACAAGCGAAGACAGTATCAGAAAGAAGCTCAATAGCTCATTAAATAATAGCAAGACATGCAAAATGTAATTGAGTATAATTGAAAAGCTTGTTCATAGAGAAGGAAATGATCATCCCTAAGAAGAGAGCCTTGAAAATGGTAAAAAACTAAGAATCCTACTTATGATTCAGCTAAATGTGTAGGGAAAGGAATCTACAGCATACGACATCAGTGTTTCTATATCCATGTTTAATGGAGCACTATTTATAGTAGTCAGTCAGTCAAGATAATCTTCAGTAAATGAGAAAATAGAGAAAATACACACTGGACATTCATTTAGTAACACATAATGAAATTATTTAATCTTCAGGGAAATACATGGAACTCAGATCAAATTGCCATATGAAGGTAATAAGAAACTCATAATGACACTCAATGAAAAATTTGCATGTTTTCTGTTATATGAAAAACATATGTATGGAAGTAGAAAGACTACATGAAGGAATGATAGTTTTATAAGTAGGAGATAGTCAAAATCCATAACTACAGCACCAATAAAATATGTATATCTAACAGAAGAGGTCTATTTTGGAAGAAAGTATAGGACAGGCTGATGGGAGATAGAGAACACAGAGATAGTAATGGTTAAATGACCATGAGCAAATACAGTGATAAACATGCATAAAATATTACAGTAGAACCCTTTATTTTATGCTAATTAAAATATATTTAAATTTTTTCAAAACTGAATGATAATAATATTAGAAAACAAATTTTTTAAGTTTTTTATTATTTATTCAATTGTGCGTGTGTGTGTATATATGTGTGTGTGTGTACGTGTGTGTAGAACCACGGACGAATTCAGGAACCACCATGGATGCCTCCACCTCCTCCTTGTTTACTCTGCCCCGGGATTCACAGGCTCCGCCCTACCAGGACCAGAAGTGCAGGCCGCCCCCGCTTCCGCTCGTGGGGTTTAGGATCTGAACTCAGGACCTTCCGCCTGCAAAGCAGAGGCTTAACCCCTGAGCCACCTCTCCAGCCCCAGAAAACAAAATTTTTAATGTCTTGTGTTGTTTATATAGTCTTAACTTTCTACTAATTGAAAAATACCTTAAAAACTTTTGTGAGGCTAGCTTATGTAAAATAATTTTGTGTCATAATATATGGAATAGTATATGTTCAACTATTCCTTGAAGAATTTCCAAAGATTAAATGTAAGTTTATTCCTGGTCACCTAAAAGTTTGTTATAATTGATGATATCCAGGTTTCTCAGTACTATTTATCAACTTTACTTCATCAATTCATATTTTTACTTTATTTACAAAACATTGCATTTCTTTAGCTGTGTTCACATCTATCTGAGCCCTCCATTCTATTCAGTTCATCCCATGTCTCTTTTCCTGCCAGTGTTATGCTGCTTTGTAATTACTACTCTGTAGTTTAAATTGAAATCAGTAGTCATGGCAGTTCTAGTATTATCCTTTTTTATCAGGATTGTTTTGATTATCTGATGTCCTTTGTGTTTTCATAGGAATTTTTGCAAGTCTTATAATATAAATGTACTAGAATATTCTTTTACTGGGAACAGTACATGGTTCTATGTACAATGAACTTAAATCAATCAAAATTTATATTAAAATATCTATGTACAATGAACATAAATCAAACTTTTAAATGGACTGAAAATATGATTAAGTTGGTGAAGTGTTTTCCTTGATTTTTGAGTCCAAGAACACAAATATGAAGTTAAGCATAATGGTTAACATGTTCTTGTAATCCTGGCATCACAATTATCAATGGGAAGAATCCTGGAACCTTCTGGAAACCCAGTTTAGTCGACTTGGTGAGCTCCAGGCTAAGGACACACCATGCATTGAAAAGAAAAATAGAGAAGAAAAAATAATGGGTGGTCCCTGAATGGTGCCTGAAGATTTCCTCTGGTATCACATACACATGAAAGCATATATATATAGATGTATATATAGATATATATATATACATACATACACACACATATATATATACATACACACACATATATATGTATATACATATATGTATGTTTATATATATGCACACACATGAAATCACATATATGTAAAATATTTATTTTATTTTTCCTAGTTATACAGGTTCAGTGAGTAGACACCCTTACAACCCTCCTTCTCCTTTCACCTCCTTCTTGCCTTTCTCCATTCTATCCCCATCCCTTTCTCTCTCTCTCTTTTCCTCCCTCTTTCCACACTTTCCTTTCTTCCTCCCCTTTCTTGGTGTTTCCCACCTTCTCCCTCCCACTCTCCTGTCCATCAGTTTATATGTGCTCTGGAATTTCTTCTGAATCATCTACTCTAGTAGGGGTTCAGGTGTCTGTGGCAGTCTAAGGGGCTCCTCCCTGGGCTGCCCACTAATATGGAAACTCTCCTCTAAGGATCTCCTACTGCCTGAAACCATCTCCTCTGAGATCCTCCCTAGTCTATGGGACATGTTGACATGTAAGTTATTGTGAAACCATGGTAAGGTCAAATCGTAACAATTTTCACTTAATTTCAGTATTGAAAATATGTTGTAATTACATCTTTAATAACTATATAACATTTTAATATATCTTCTATATTACATTCCAGATTTGCGTAGAGTATTTTTTGACCAAAATTCCTTTATTAGATTGTCAAATGGATGAAAAAATTGAAGAATAAAGATATGTTGTGCTAGTTAAGTACTTGGGTCAATTTGACATTTGAAGGCTGAGCTTTGGACACATATTTGAAATAAATGTTAAGGGGAAACCTAAAGAAGTTTGCAGGAGGGGATTTTATTTATTCCCTGAGTTGGTGAATAAAATATTTCAGTATATGTTGTTATGATTGAAAGTCTGGCAAATAAGATTTTCCTATATCTCAGCTGATTTCTATGAACATACTATAGCCAGTTCCCTGAGCTCCCAGTGTTCCTGTGAACTTTCTTGCCATACTGGACTACAAATTATAATGAAGAATTAAGAGCAAGAATAAAATCTCTTGTTCCTTAAGCTGTTTCTGTTATGAATTTATTGGCAACATGCAGGCAGGAAAACTGCAACAGATGGCTGACTGTTTAGAGGCATGTACTGCCAAGCATGATGACATGAATTCAATTTCTAGTATCCTCACAGTGGGTAGACATCTGCAAATTGCTCTCTGCCTGCCAAATGTGCATCCTGTCATAGACATTCATGCTCACATACTCATAAAGCACTCATACACACATTTAATAAACCTTAAATAATGACTATGAATAAGATTATTTTGCCTTATTACGAGCATTCTATGACATCCAAGTCCAATTTTTGGCTACATAATATTCTTCTAACCTTTCTTATTAGAATGCTATTCATGTTGATAACCAGTGACAGTCACCACTAAAGATTCTGCTTGCCTTTCATATGCCTAAATGTAACTATGCAGCCAAAGGAATGTGAGAAACATGGCATGCATAACTTCTGTTATTCATGTTATTTCCTCCAGGAAATACTTTCCCTTTTCAATTCCTGTTTTTAAATTCCAATTAAAGTCAACTTCACTTGATGTTAGATGAGTCCATTAACTTAAAATTTTAAAAACCACATAAGCATGAGCCCTTTATTTTTTTTATTTATTCAATTGTACGTGTGTGCGCATGCGTATATGTATGTGTGCGTGCATGTGTGTGTAGAACCACGGACGAATTCGGGAACCACCATGGACCGCCTCCACCTCCTCCTGTTTACTCTGCCCCGGATTCACAGGCTCCATCCTACCAGGACCAGAAACGCAGGTCGCCCCCGCTTCCGTCCGGCGTCTATATGTGAGGTCTAGGATCCGAACTTCAGGACCTTCCGCCTGCAAAGGCGGAGGCTTAATCCCTGAGCCACCTCTCCAGCCCCCAGCATGAGCCCCTTTCAAGGGTTTAAATAAAAAGTATTATCAAAGCACAACACTTATACATATTTTCTGTATATAGCTTCATTTAATGGATTAATTTGAGTTACATTTTAGTTAGCTAAGAATATTTTAGTATATCTTTTAGTTATACTAAACAATTTTAGTTAACTAAGAATAAGTTAAATTTAATTGTTCATCCAGTAAGGTGAAGATAAGCACGATTGAATTGACTGAAAAAAATTCTACTTCCGTTCTTCACTATTTTGCTTTTTAAGATAATTGTTGAGAGTAATTTTGGTCAAATGATGTAAAATTGTAAGGGAGGTAAACTACTTAAACTATTCCTGGGAGGACATCTCTGTTTAACAAAATGAGAGTGAAATATAATGATATTCTTTCTATGATTTTTTTTTATTTGACGATTAACTTTTATGCTGTAAAATATAATCTACTGCATGGAAAAAATAAATAAAAATTCACCATAGTAACCAAAATAATGAAAAGATGGTAGTTTATTATGGAAAAAAGAAACTTCACAATACTGCACTAGGCAAAAGGAAGTTGACATCAGTCACAGTTTTCATATGACCTTGATGTTTCTGTGTGGCCACATGCATCAACTTCTTTCGAACTGTTTACTTAATGAAAATACATGAAATAGTTTAAGATCATATTGATTAAATTATTACCTTCTGATTTTTATTTATTTATTGGTTATTTATTTCAAAAGACTAGAGAAAAATTTCAAGAGCAGGTTGTGATTTTGGCCCTCGAAAGAAACTTTAATGGTCTCTCCTTTAAACAGTGAATGACAAGTGGGAAATACAACCCTGTTATTTGTCTACCCATAAGAGATAGATATTGAATAAGTTTAATTTACAGGACAGACATATTCTAGTTTTAAATATTTTATATATTGATTTATTTATCTATTTGAGAGAGAGAAAGAAAGAAAGAAAGAAGAAAGAAAGAAGAAGAAAGAAGAAGAAGAAGGAAGAAAGAAAGGAAGAAAGGAAGAAAGGAAGAAAGGAAGAAAGGAAGAAAGGAAGAAAGGAAGAAAGGAAGAAAGGAAGAAAGGAGTCATAAGTAATGGTATCTGGGAATTGGGGCGGGAGGCACTGGGGGATGGGGAGGGAGGAGTGAGGGGAGAGGCTGAGGGGAGGGGGAGCAGGAGGTTCGGGGGGAGGAGTAGGGAGGGAAGGAACCGATCTACCTATTAAGTTTGTGTGAGCAGAAATAATAATAATAAAAAAATGTAAAAAAAAACTTCTGAGAATACAGCAGAGTAATATATATGGTAACAGTCAAATCAAAAATCTTTCACTTTTTTATTGGTGGGAGAACTGTGAATATTTGTGTTCTGTCTTCAGTACACAAATACCCTTTCCAGTTATGGGTGACTTTGTGACTCTGTTGGTCCATTGTGATAAAATAAAAAAATATTGATCATGGTGGTCAGGAAAAGACATATGATTTAATTCATAAATAACCAGATATCTCATTTGGGTTTTTATAGGTCAATCTAATGTCTACGTACTTGAGTTGAATATAAAATATAGCTTTCTTTAAGGAGTACATTCCTAGAATATTTGGAATAAGAAAGTTGGAAAAATAAAATATAAGGCACAGTTACTTAGTTGACATTTTGCATAGTGCACATGCCTCATACTGTGTTCACAGAAGTTTTATATAAAATATAAAATGTTCTTACTTATGAATTCCTTAATATTTTGAACTTATATCATGGAGTAAAGTCATAGTTGAAATCATAGAATAAATGTTTAGCAGAAATTCTGTCAGAATACTGTATTCACTAGAATTATTTAGATTTCACATTCAAGAGCATTCATGCATATTTTAAAGATATATACACATTACAAACTTTGGAATTCTGTACATCATTTAAAAATTGATTTCAGGACTATGGGTATTGTTTATTATCACAAGCAAATTTGTCTATTTCCTTCATGATATTGGAGAATTGAACTTAACTTATCAGACTTAGAAGAATGTGCCTTACCTATTGAATATTCTCATTGGTCCACAATATAACTTAATACTTAATTGCAAATTTAAAACTACTTGTAACAATTACATCTACATAAGGAAGGATATAACTACCATTTTTCAAGGACGGAAATCTTCTATGCTCAATTGATTTTTTTATTATTTATTATTTATTCAATTGTGCGTGTATGCATGTGTGTGCGTGTGTATGTATGTGTGTGTGTGTGTGTGTGTGTGTGTGTGTAGAATCACGAACGAATTCGGAACCACCATGGACGCCTCCACCTTCTTGTTTACTCTGCCCTGGGATTCACAGGCTCCGCCCTATCAGGACCAGAAACGCAGGCCGCCCCTGCTTCCGCCTGGTGTTTATATGTGGCCCTAGGATCAGACTCGGGACCTTCCGCCTGCAAGGCAGAGGCTTAACCCCTGAGCCACATCTCCAGCCCTCAATTGATTTTATTTGTGATTATTATCTAAAATGAGTTACTCATTATCTGGTGGAGATTTTTTTGAACTTTTTTAAACATTTTTTAATATTTTTTATTATTATTTCTGCTCATATAAATTTAATAGGTACACCGGTTCCCTCCCTCCCTCCTCCTCCCCCCAAACCCCCTGCTTCCCCTCCCCTCACTCCTCCTTCCCCATCCCCCAGTGCCTCCAGCCCCAATTCCCAGGGAGTCCTTTAATATGCATCCCTGACTCTCCTCTGGGCCCTCCTCTCCAATGACATACAAGGACCCAGTGGCATTTCCCTGAACCCTTTTCCGTGTTCCCCTTAAGCATAGGAATACTACTGTGGCTGCCAATTCCTTGCCTCCAAGGATCTTGGTGCCTTTAGCAGATGCTAGACTTTGTGAGGTCAATAGTGTGTTGGACATTGCGCCGGGCATGCAAAGTCCAATTATGATTGCTTCGGCCCTAACTTGTGTGGAGTATCTTGCAAATCATTGCTCCTCCCATCCTTTTGCTCTTACACTCTTGCCGCCCCCTCTTCTGCAAATGTCCCTGAGCTTCAGGATGGGGAGAGATTAGTCTGGCCTAGTTCTAGGTGGTTGATATAGAGTCTCTGGATTGTGGTTTGTTGATTTTCTTTTGCAGTTTTGCTGCTCCTGCAATGCCCTTCACTCCATCCTGCTGGGCACTGTATGTCACCCCCTGGCCAGAGACAAAAAGCTGTTAAACTGGAGTCTTATTATGAGAGCACATTCAAGGGTAGATGTAATAAAAGTTGGAAACCTCAGTGAGGGAGGGGTCAATCACCCATTTGCAAAATGGTTACTTATTATCTGCCAGACTATATGCCCTCCCCTTATAAAACATTTTTTATTATCTCCGCTCATACAAACTTAATAGGTACACCGGTTCCTTCCCACCCTCCTCCTCCCCCCACCCCTCTGCTCGCCCTCCTCTCACCCCTCCCTCCCCACCCCTCAGTGCCTCCCCTCCCCCAATCCCTGGAGAATCCTTTAATGTGCATGCCTGACTGTCCTCTGGGTCCTCCTCTCCGATGACATACGGCATTTCCCTGAACCCCTTCCTGTGTTCCCTTTAAGCATAGGAACACTATTTTGGCTGTCAGTCCCTTGCCTCCAAGGATCTTGGTGCTTTTAGCAAATGCTAGACTTTGTGGGGACAATAGTGTGTTGGACACTGCGCAGGGCATGTAAAGTCCAATTATGATTGCTTCGGCCCTAACTTGTGTTTAGTATCTTGCATATCATTGCTCCTCCCATCCTTGTGCTCTTACACTCTTACCACCCCCTCTTCCGCAAATTTCCCTGAGCTTCAGGATGGAGAGAGACAAGGCTGGCCTAGTTCTAAGTGGTTGATATAGAGTCTCTGAAGTTCTGGATTATGGTTTGTTGATTTTCTTTTGCCGTTTTGCTGCTCCTGCAATGCCCTTTGGTACAATATGATACATTTATTGTCACTCATTTCCACAAATAATCAATGTAAATAAGAAATTCATTTTCAAATAATTCTGTACATTTGTGTCATGGTTGCAATATTAAGTAGCAATACATGAAATTATAGATATATTTATACCTTATATATAGACAGGTAGCTTATATTCTTAACAATTTAAAGTAAAAGTTTGGAAAGTTTCATGAAGATTATGCTAAAGTTATAATTTTCAAAATGTAAACATAGTTAAAGACATTCAGTAGCCTCCAGTTTTGACCAAAGTGACCCCTAACTGCTTAAGTATGGTGATTATTTCTTTCTCACACAGAGGTCAACTTTACTGCCCCTTGTAAAAACGCATTTTCTCTAAGTTGCTAAGAACAAATATTGCTGGAATATTATTCTTACTGATAATTCTATGTCTTAAGGATCACAAAAGCAGATCCTAAATGTTTTTAGGCAAAAGTTTATGAGAGAAAGCTATTTCATCATAATTCCTCACACACACATTGGGATGCCCATTTCCTGCTTCATTTGCATTAGTTTACCCATACAGCCTTTTTTGTATAGCCATGTCTAAATCAATATCATATCTATCCTTGCTAAAATAGCACTCTCATTATTTGAAGGAGCATGCACAAAGAAGCAGAAAAGAAAAATTTTCTGATTAAATAAACATACAATTCCTGAGTCCCATGTAAGCTGCTTGGACCCAGTATAGGGAAGGCCTGCCCTGCCCACCTTAGTAGACACATCCAAACCCGTGCCAGTCAGTTGAGGGGCATGACAGGCACAGAGCCAAGGGAGGTAAGGCCTCATGCACTCATCCCAAAAATCCAGGGAATGGGACCCACATCATGTGTAGAGAATACCTTCCAACTGTCTTCTGGGTTCTCCTCTCCGATGACATACAAGGACCCGGCAGCATTTCCCTGAACCCTTTCCTGTGTTCCCCTTAAGCATAGGAACACTATTTTGGCTGTCAATCCCTTGCCTCCAAGGATCTTGGTGCTTTTAGCAAATGCTAGACTTTGTTAAATTAAACATACTCATCTGACTCAGGAGTGCCGAAAACAATGATCGAAGAAAGCAGTCCCAGTTTTAACATAACATGCTCAAGTCACATCATAAAACCACAAAATACAGTCAATACCAGAAAAACGTATCTTCCACACACAAAAAAATCAACCCCCCTACCATAGATTCCTATAAGGACAACTCATGGATACCAGTCAGCAATGCAATAATATATTCTGAGAATAATATATTCAAAAATGTTTTGAATATCATTCCAAAAGAACATCAGGAAATAGAGAAGGAATGTGAGCAATACAGGCAATAAAGAAATGAATGGCCATATGTGAATTGGAAAAAATTATCTGAAATGAAAAAGGAAAAATAGAAGAAACAAGAACAAGTTTAAAACAGGTGAAAAAATTTGAACTGAAATTTGACTAGAATTGAAAGCTAAACTAACTGAAATTGAGAACCCAATAAAGAGTATCTCATACAGAAAAAATCAAGCAGAAGATAGAATATCAGATCTGAAAGATAAACTGACAGAACTGGATCATTAAATTTAAGAAGTCTAAAAAAATGAAAGGAATATTAAAGAATTATGGCATACTATGAAAAGACGAATCTACATATTCATAGAATCCCAGAACAAGAAACCCAATAAATCACCCCAGCTCAGATCTTTCAGTCATTCATAAATGAGAATTTCACACACCTAAGGAAAGAAAGAGTGTCCTAACAAAGCACAAATGCAAATTGCACATCATCCAGGTATGACCAAAATAGGAACACAACAAGGAAATACTAGTAATAATATCTCAAATACAAAGCAAAAAAAAAAAAAAAAAAAAAAAAAAGCTCTGAAAGCTGCAAGGGAGAAAAATTGAGCCTATTAGAGTAGCATCTAACTTGTCAATGGTAACACTAAAAACCAGAAAAGCTTGGAAGGATATTCAGCAGGACATGAGAGATCTTAAATACCAGCCTAGACTGCTATATCCAGCCAAACTAGCAGTCATGGTTGAAAGAGACAGAAAAATATTTCCAGACAAAAAAAACCCTAAAATTCCTCTTATCTACTGAACCAGGAATGCAGAAAAGAATAGAAAAAATTCTCAAAATAGTTGCAATTGATCAACACACCCAAGAGGGTAAAAGGGGAAAATAAATCCATTACATCTAACTACCATCTAACTGCCAACACACACAAACAAAAAACAAACAAAAAATGACAATACTCAAACAAAAACTTCTGAATTATTGTTTTAAATATCAGTGGGATCAATTTCCCAATCAAGAGATATAGAATAATAACATGGAATAAATTTTCAATATACTGCCTCCAAAAAACACACTTCACTTTGAAAGATAGGCACAATCTCAGGGTCAAAGGATTGTCAAAGATACTACAAGCAAATGCAACTAGTAACCATGCAGGAGTAGCCATCCAAATAACCACAAAACAGACTGCAAACCAAAACAAATCATACTAGATTCAAAAGGATACATCCTCCAAGTAACAATATATCAAGAAGAGCTCACAATTCTAAACAGAGGGTCACCCACATTCCTTAAGCAGACATGACAACATAGAAAACAACAAATCAACCCAAACATGGTAATGATAAGGGATTTCAACATCCCAGACTCACTGATAGGACAATAGGCCAAAACTGAACAGAGACACACTGGAAAACAGATTCAAGCTTTAGACAAACAAGAACAAACCAATCCCAAAGTAGATGTTACAAGTTACAAGTTGTGTTCTGGATTCGAAGACTGAAATCAGAATACATGTAGAGGATTAAGGTAGAGTTTATTAGAGGAGAGAAAGGCTGGAACCCTTGGACTTCAGACGTGGGTGCCATGAGGGGCTAGGGAGCTTCAGAGAACTCATGGACCCCGTTTATGGAATTCATGAGAGCAAGGAACAAGAAAGACTCATGGCACAGAGTGTCATGAGGGGCAAGCGCCAAAGATGGCTGCCAGGGTCAGGCATATTTATACACCTATGCAAGCCCTGGGAAACCAGCTCTTTCTCACTGGTTAGCTCCCATTGGGGCCCAACCCAGTTGCTCCTGGGCCCATGTGGGGCTAGAGACCAAGTTGTTTGTTGATATGGAGGGTCTATCTCCACAATCCTTTCATAGGGAAATTGGTCATCTTATTTCTAGGAAGACTGGAGTCAGTTCTTCAGCAGGGGTGGTTATTCAGGTTGATCCCAGCAGTGGAGTATAACATTCGGGAATTCCAGAAACCTTCAAAGATCATAGAGACCTGTTCTAGCATAGCTGCTCTAATCCTGCCTTAGCTAGAATATTAATGTTACAAAGTCAAGCATTTTTTTTCTTTTCTTATTTTGTTTTTTTATTTTTTATTTTTTTATTTCCACTCATACAAACTTAACAGGTACACCGGTGCCCTCCCTCCCTCCAACCTCCCACTTCCCTGTGCCCTGCCCCCCTCCCTCCCCATTCCCCAGTGCCTCCCCCTCCTATCCCCGGAGCATCCTTTAATGTGCATGCCAAACTCTTCCGATGAGATGCAAGGACCCAGTGGCATTTCCCAGAACCCTTTCCTGTGTTCCCCTTAAGCATAGGAAAACTACTGTGGCTGTCAATCCCTTGCCTCCAAGTGCCTTTAGCAAATGCTAGACACAAAGTCAGGCGTTTCTATACACCAAGGACACATAAAGAGAGAAAGATCCAAAAGAAACAGGACCATTTAACATTGTCCTAAAAAAATGAAGGCACTTGAAATAAACCTAACCAGGGATGTGAAAGACCTATACAATGAAAGCCCCTCTTCCACCAAACATAGAGATTACAGAATATATCAGAAGATTGAAAGACCTCTTATGTTCCTGGTTCTGCAGAATTAACATTGTTAAAATGACCACTTTACCTAAAGGGATATACAGATTAAATATAATAACAGTCAAAATTCTAACTGAATTCTTCACAGAAATTTTAAAAAACAATCTCATATTCCATATGGAAACATCAAAGACCCAGTGTAGGAAAAACAAACATTAGTGTATAAGAAAATCTGTGAAATGTATCACCATACCAGATCTTAAACTATACTTTAAAGCCATAGTAATAAAAACAGCCTAGTATTGGCTTCAAAAAAAAAGAGATATAGACCAATGGATTAGAACTGAGAACCCAAACATATGAGTATCCATCTGTAGTCAACTGATGTTGACATAGGTGCCAAAAAAAGTACATTGGGAAAAGGACAGTATCTTCAGCAAATGGTTCTGGCAAAATTAGATATCTGTATGCAGAAGAATGAACCTGTATCTTTATTTTTCTTCCTGAACAAAAATCAACTTCTAATGTATCAAAGACCTTAGTGTTAGAACAGAGACTATACAGGCACAGAGAATAAGTTTAACACTAAACAAGTGGGACTATATGGAATTAAAAAGCATTTGCTCAGCAGAAGAGACTGGTAAACAAGCAAAAGACAACCTACTGAAATAACAAATACCATATATTTGGTAGATATCCAGAATACATAAAGAACTTTAAAAATATATACCAAGGAAGGAAACAACCCCATGAAAAAAAAAGTGCTATAGAACTGAAATGAAACTTCTCACAGGATGAAATTCTAATGTCTAACAAACATCTTTAAAAATGTTCTACCTCCCTAGTCACTAGGGAAATATAAATTAAAACCAACAAGAGATTTCACCTCACTCCAAAACAAGAGCAGCAGCAAATGTTGGTGGGAGTGTGATATGAAGGGCACCCTTATACATACAACCCATATACTACCACTTTGGAGATGAATTTTGAGATTCCTAAAAAAGTAAAAAAAATGACATTCCGTACAATCCAGCTATACCACTCCTGGGTGTATTTCCAAATAACACCACAGCCTGTATGAGAAACAAACATGTTCACAGCAGCCCTTTACTCAATAGCAAAAAATGGAACCAACTTAGATGTCCAACAGTTGATGAATGGCTAATAAAAATGTGGTACATATATGCCATAGAATAAAAATTAAATGCAAATGAATTTGTCCAGTAAATGTAATTTCCAGTAAATGAATAGAATTGGAAGAAATAATACTGAGTGAAATATCCCAGATGCAGAATGAAAGACATCATATGTTCTCCCTTATAAGTGTAACCTGGGATTAATCCTTCAGTTTGATGTAAATCAAACAGCAGCTCTCACAGTACCTACAAATGCAAAGGAGCACAAACCAAGGGTGTGTTGGAAGAAGATGCCAAAAGAGTAGAAATAATATAAAATGCTAAATAGTTTAATAAAAGGCCTTTTACATAATAAAATTCTAAAAAGATAGAGAATAACAGGAATAGAACACAGTAGAGAGTGGGGTTAATATCCAGGTAACTAATCATATGCTTACTAATCTCTACCCTCCATTCAAGACAGGGAACATATACTCAACACTGAAATCCTGTCTAAACAACATTGGACAGGGAGAAAATTGATAGTAGACAAGCCCAGATGTCTTAATACTAACCCCAAACATCAGAGTATAAACTTCCATAATTTATATTTGGATAAGAAAATATCTCAAAATCCAAACAAAACATAGCCTAATATAATGGAGTAGCAATGAAATAGATAAAAGTAACCAGTCAGAATCCAAAATGCCAGAGACCCTAAAATATTGAGCTAGAATCAGGCGAAAGATCTCTACCCATCTGGGGACTCAGGAAATTTTGGGAAGAGGAGAGGCCTACCAATGGCCAAGGCATTCCATTCGAGGCAGGATTTGTGCCTCCAAAAAATAAATCCCTGCAATAAGACATGTCTTCATTGGTCCTGTGTTATGGCTGACATATTACCCCTTCACCCATAGATCACAAAATTTTCAGGAGAAATAATTACAGACGATGGATTAATTACAGGGTAGGATTAAACAGGTGAAAGGGAATCCCTCTATTATTGCGTCTACTCAAGGAAGTGCCTACAGAGGTCTGGCCACCAACTGGAGCCAGACATTCCAAAGGGAACCCCATGCCTACCCAAGGAATCAGATGGATCAAATTGGTGAATGTAGAGTTGGATGGAAAGGGTTGGAGGAAAGAAAGGAGAGTGGATCAGAGAGGATCACTCATTGTATTTGTAAAACTAGAAAAAATTAAAAACCACAATTCTTACAGTATATTTGACCATCATTCTGTGACATAGGATGTTAGTTCTTAGTTTAAAGAAAATAACCTTACTTCACATTGCATGTACACCAAGATTCCTCACTGTAACCAAACCGATCCTAGGATTGTGAACTCCATGATTACCTCAAAGGACAAAGGACTATTTTAAAAGTAAACTGAAACATTTAAATACTGAATTGCTAGTCATGGAATCAACCCAAATGTCCAACAGTTGATGAGTGGATAAGGAAAATGTGGTACATTTATACAATGGAATACTTACTACTCAGCCATCAAAAATGATGAATTAATGCAATGGGATTAGAAGCAATTATATTGAGCGAAGTATCCCAGACACAGAAAATTAAGTGCTGTATGTACTCCTTAATAGGTGGATCCTAGTACTAAACCCACTTAGAGACGCTCAAGGATAAATCTCTGTAATACCTACAGTAATTGCAAAGATTATAAACAGGAGGGATGGGGAAGGAAGGCCCCACCAGAAACAGGGAGAGAGGGGATCATGTTACAGCAGAGAAAAGAGGCTACCATCAAGAACTACAAGTAAGTAATGAGACATCTGGTTAAATTCACAGACTTTCCTTACTGATCATTTGCAACTGATGGGGTATAATCTTACCAGTAGGGGAGGGCATACAGTCTGGCAGATAAAAAGTAAACATTTTGCAAATGGGTGATTGACCCCTCCCTCACCGTGGTCTCCTACTTTTATTACATCTACCTTTTAATATACTCTTATAACAAGACTCTAGTTTAACAGGTTTTTATCTCTGGCCAGGGGGTGACATCCAGTACCCATCCAATTACCCATCCTGTAATACCCAAGGGCATTACAGGAGCAGCAAAACTGAAAAAAAAATCAACAAACCATAATTCAGAACATCAGAGACTCTCTATCAACCACTTGGAACTAGGCCAGCCTAATCTCTCCCCATCCTGAAGCTCAGGGAAATTTGCAGAAGAGGGGGCGGTAAGATTATAAGGGCACAACGATGGGAGGAGTCAAGATATGCAAGATACTCCACACAAGCTAGGACCGAAGCAATCATAATAGGACTTTGCATGACCTGCTCAATGTCCAACACATTATCGACCCCACAAAGTCTAGCATAGACTAAAGGCACTAGGATCCTTGGAGGCTAGGGATTGACAGCCACAGGAGTGTTCCTATGCTTAAGGGGAACACAGGAAAGGGTTCTGGGAAATGCCACTGAGTCCTTGCACCTCATCAGAGAGGAGGACCCAGAGGAGAGTTTGGCATGCACATTAAAAGGATGCTTGGGGGATGGGAGGAGGGAGGAGAGGGCGGGAGCAGGGAGGGGGCAGAGGGAGGGAGGGGACCGGTGTACCTGTTAAGTTTGTATGAGCAAAAATAAAAAAAAGAAAAAAATAATATGCCATAATAAAAAAAACTGAATTGCTATAATATTACCAATGAAAAATAATTTAGTGATGTGTATAATTTTAACTTCATTTGTTAAATTTATTTACTTATTCATTGTGTGTGTGAGAGAGAGAGAAAGAGAAAAAGGGCACTTTGTGTACTCGTGGAGGACAAAGGGAGACTTTCAGAATCATCCTGGATTGCTTCTTTTCCCTTTTTGCTTCTTCTGGTGAATTCCCAGACTCCACCCAACTGGACTGCAAGTGTGCAGGCCACAGCTACTTTGCATGGCATTTTTACATGGGACCTGGGATCTGTACTCATGTCCTTCTGCTTTGGGAGGCAGAGTCTTAACCCTTGAGCCATGTCTCCAGCCCAGTGATACATATTTAATATAAATATATATATATTTATATATATAAAAGAAATATATTTCTTTTTCCATTTTTCTGTTCTTGTACATAGGTTGGTTATAGAACTTGGCATTTAACAATAATGAAGCAGTATCTTCGTAGCACATTGTTTTTTAGGCCATTTGATAAATGTCAAGAATGGTATGATTGGCTCATAGAGCAAATTTATCTTCAGGACTTATAAAATCCTCGATTTCCATATGGAAACTGATTTTCATTGAAGTTCAATCATTAGCATATAAGAGGTCCATTTACATCTTTACCAGCATTTATTTTCTCACCAAGAAACATTTAGATTAGGGTTGAATTGAATAAATATGTAGTTTTCAACTGCATTTCTTTGTTGCCTAGAGCTGGTGAACTATTTTTTCATGTTTATTGATCATTTATATTTCAAATTTTGTGAACTGTTTATTTCATTAGCCCATGTATTGATTGGGTTGTTTCAGGCACAATGTAATTTCTTAGAGCAATGTAAGAGAATGAGATCCTGTCATTTGCAAGTAAATGAATGTGTTACTGGAGACAATTATTTTAAACAATTTAAGCCAGTCTAAGAAGGTCAAATATCTTATGTTTTCTCAAATTCATGTATGTGTGTGTGTGTATGTTGAAGTGAAATTTTGTTTATTAGTAATGGAGAAATTAAAAACACGGTGGGGGAGCTGGAGAGTTGGCTCAAGGATTAAGCTGCTGCCTTGAAGGCAGAAGGTCCTGAGTTCGGATCCTAGACCCCATGTATAGACGCCGGGCAGAAGCGGGGGCGGCCTGCATTTCTGGTCCTGGTAGGGCGGAGCCTGTGAATCTCGGGGCAGAGTAAACAAGGAGGATGTGGAGGCAGTCCATGGTGGTTCTACACACACACACACACACATACACACTATTGAATAAATAATAAAAAAGACCAAAAAATAAAAATAAAAACACGGTGGAGAGTATAATCAATACACAATATGTATGTGTGAAAAAACAAAAACAAAAGCATTCCACAAGCTAGAACTGATTTTGTGACCTTATGTGTATTTGGATGTCTATTATCAAGAAAATGAAATACAATGTTGTTGAGGACATGATTCAAAGGGAAATTTAGTGCATAATATTTTAAGGAGTTGAAATTTTCTATGGATTTAAATAAATGAAATTTTCTCAAAAATTAATATTAGAACCATCATTTTTAAATATTTATATTAACATTTTAATTGATCTAAAGGAACTGAATTAACATTGAAGGAAGATTCTATACTCCCATTTTAATTATAACATAATTCAAAATATTCATGCTATGCTTGCAACCTTAATTGTCTATGGATGAACAGATAAAGTTACATATAATATCATTAGTAGTCTTACATGGGTGAACCTGGAAGGAATCATTCTAAATGTAATGTCAGCAACATAAATACTGTATGTTATCATTGATATGCATAATCTGAACAAAGATAAATTTATAGGAACAGAGAAGAATAGTGGTTGTCAAGTTCTGGAATGGAGGAAATGGGAAAATGATAATCAAAGTATACAAATATTCAGTCATAAGGGAGATAGTGAATGTCTAATATATAGTGCAAGGTCAATAACATTTTTGGTATAATATGCGAGGTTATAGACATGAAAAGTCACTTAACTGAAGTATCAAATCTTAATTTGTACAGAAGCCAAATATATTCATACTTTAGATATGTATTGCAATTTGCCTGCATGTTATAGAAAATTCAGGAATAATCATTTTAAGATATAAAGGGCTTTTTATTCTCACTTATGTTTAATTTTTTGCTTATAGTACTACTACTTGAGATCTACACAATGGCCAACTTATCAACCTTTCCCAAGAACTAACAAGGATGTTAGAAGAAACCACTGCTCTCGGAGAGTGTCCCAGGGGCAGGTTCTGGATGATTGAAGAGGAAACTCCCCTCTTATGACTTTACACACAGAAGAACCACATGCACTACAATATTAATCTGATTTCCTTACCAACACAGGCAAACCTAAAAGAGTCCTGTGATCCACATATGCAGACAGAAAAGTGGAAGGGACATGGTGGGACTGAAAAGGGGAGGGAAGTATAGGAAAGGATGGGACTGGTAGGGAGGTTAGGAAAGTAGGGAGAAGGGGTAGAGAAAGATGTCGGGGCAAAGATGAACCTCATTTTGTTGGTGTATAAAAAATTCTCAATAAAAATTTAAAAATCAACTTAATTACATCTTTCTTTCTGCAAAACCTCATGAGCCAGGTTTTAGCACTTCACTTCTCTTGGCATTACTATACTCACAAAACTTTGCTTAAAAAATTTCTAGCCCCGAATTTCAAATTCCTCCATTTTTGTCCAACAAAATAGTTTAGAAGACACACAAGTTGTGGAGTTTCAAGTTCAACAATGATAATCTGCTTTTATAGTATCTAAATCACGTTAGTTACTGTAGTGCTACGTATATTAATCATGAAACAAAGAGTGTTTTTTGGTCATGCTCACGATTTTAGTCTATTATAATGGGAAAGAAATTTCAGCAGGAACCAAGGGAACTGGCCATACTGTAAAGAGAGCTGAAAGAGGGGCATAGCTTCTGCCTTGCAGTCTAAGAACTTATTCTCTTTTAGTCTTGTCCACGTGCCAGTAACTCTGGCTGAATCTTCCTACATAAATTGTTTAATCTAAAGGGAAAAGAAACCTATACACTTACGACTTTACCCACTGAAGATCAAAAAAAAAAGTTCAGTAGAAATCTGTTTCCCATACCAACACAGGCACCCAAAAGGGAGCCTGTGATAAATATAGCAAAGGACAGGAAGCGGGGGCAGGAAAGGATTAATGAAGTGAGGGAAGGGTGGAAGGAGGGTATGTGGATAGGAAAAAGGTGGCAGAAGAGGGAAGTGTGTCAGGAGGGTATCAGGGCAAAGACGTAGATAGACCCAGTTTGTTTGCAAATAAATAAATGAATAAAAAATCACAAATACTGCAGTTTTCCACTTTTCATAGATTTTAGCCACTTTAATGGTTTTTTTTTGAAATAATTTTTATAGTTTGTACCCTTATGCCAATTGGTAATGCTTTAACTCTGAAAACTTCACTAATCTGATTTTATATGACTTTTTCTCCTTGATATTGTTCCCTTAATAACTTTAGTGAAATTCATGCATTCTTAATCAGAATCTAATCATATTGCGAGGTCAAACTAAGTTTATCTTGAATAATTAAATTAAATACAAATCAGTTAGTCAGGGAGGATTCATATATATGTGTCCTTCCTGTGTGTGTGTGTGTGTGTGTGTGTGTGTGTGTGTGTGTGTGTGTATTTTATTTATTTATTCATTTGGTATATTTAGAAAGTCAACTAGAAGCTGCAAACATTTTGTGGAATACCTGAACTGAACATGGTTGTCTCAACTAATTTATCTCATTGGTATGAAATAGAACTCATGATTTTAAAATGTTGCAAATCAACCTCTTGAATTTCTGGGACAACTATATATTTCACTTGTTTAAAACCAATGTGGAGCCTCAACTAGCACAGAATGTTTTAGCTGAAAACATCCTGGACAAGACCAAAAAACAGCCTCCGAAGTGTGCCACACTCTGTGTGTGTTCCTACCTAATTTATATCCCTTTTCTTACCCTGTTTGCTCTGCAAAAATAAAGCTCCAACAGAATTGTTAAAACAACTGGTTGCAGGTCCTGCTCAATTAAGTTCTACATTTGAATATTTCACAAACCTTTTTTAGTTCTATTGTACTTATGTATAAATTATACCTTAATTGCTTTTCCCCTCTGTTTGAATGTTGATTGATGACATGTGTATATGCATCTTTCTACATGTTATTATAACATGATTAAATATTTCATGTATTCCCTTTATTTTTGAAGATAAATAATGCAGAAAAAGGTTTGAAAGTTTACTCAAGGTCACGTAACATTCAGATAATGAAATCAAGACAGAAACTTAGTCATAAAAATTATTTAATTAGCAGGAAGAAGCATATCAGTGCACATACTTTGATTTCATGTCATGGAGAAATCAAACATGGAACTGATTTTCATAGTACCAGAAGATATTGTACAGGCTCCTGAGTGAAAAGACTCATTAGCTATCTTACCAGCTCTGATACCAGTTTGAACATGGTATCAAACTTCCTTCTAGATGCATATCTTCATTCATTCAGTTTGGTACATTTCTCGGTATTCATCAGAAAAGCTTGTTGCAGTGGATGGCAGCTAAAACAGAGTATCAACTTGTCAAACTTCAGAGAAAATGTGACTGTGGCATGTGTGGTCCTAAATATATAATCTATATAATCTGACCCCTTAAAGCTCAGAAAGCGCTGCAGAAAAGGTGCCAGAAAGACTGAGAGAGCCAGAGGGAGGGATGTATGCTAATGAGCAGCCATTGCTGGACAACTTGCATCTTGGAACCTGCACAAGATATGGAGTGTTAACAATTCTTTATTCGATACAGAAGAGTTCACTTAGCCACACCTTCCTAAGGGAGTATTTATGGTTACGGATGGCTAGGGGAAGTGAGTCATCTTTTTCATAAAATTAAGGGGAATTTGTGAGAAAAGAAAGATTGTTTTCTGTGAGAGGAAGAACAGGAAGCAGGTAATCATGGGGCAAAAAATGATTAAAATTGATTATATACATATATGAAATAGACAAACTATAAACATTACTTATTTAAAAACGTGTTCTAATGTCGAGTTGCAAATAATCAGTATATTCTTTCAAGAAATCAGGCTTCTTTTCAAAGCTATTTTTTGAGTGACTCAGCTGACAGTGCTAGCAGTTTCTATAGAGTATGCATTTGTTGAACAACATGCACAGAGTGAACTGTATTATCAACAACATTGTGCTTGTGTTATGGTGCTAGTCTCTCAAGGTGAAACAAAAATGAATGATTAATCGCCTGCCTACATTTGGCTTTGCTTATGAAATCTCATGTAATCAATAATTGATTGTTCTCTGGAAACACCAGCTCGCAAATACTGAAAATGCCTTGCTACTTCCTTCAAACAAGGAAAGGGGTATAGGCTGGTGTCTGCAGATAATGAAGAGGAGGAAGGTGAATGCTGCAGAGTGACTGTGGAGGCTGGCACAGACTTCAGTGAGGAAGGCCGGGGAAGCACATTGAAGAAAGGGTGCATGTTCATATAGAATAATTTCCTATAATACTCAAAGATGTCATTGATCACCACTGACAGAATTTTATTTAAAAGTCATAATGTAAATTCAATCACATTTATTTGAATACACTGAAAGAAGAGAGTATGAAATTTTTAGTATAGTCATTGTATCACAATGTTTATGTTTCACAGGAAATTTTATATAGGCCAACTCAACATTATGTTTCCTATGCTTTGCATTCATCTACTTTGTTACCAATTTTTGACAGGAAATACTGTCAAGGAAAGCAGAAAAGAGTGTTTTCTGTGATGAGGGAGATAAGAATATTATACAAATTGTATAAAGGCATCTCACTTAGAAGGAAAATAGTTGCTTACATTACATTGTGCTCCATGATCTTTCCATTTCCAGGTTACTTTAACATGTGCAAGATGCTGATGTTTAAAAAATAATTAATGTCTCAGGAGTTAAAGTCTTTACCTCCCAATCAAGAGTCAAAGACCTGATTTCAGATTCATATCCTATAAACAAAGGTGTCAATGAAATAGAGGAAGTCTTGTTATCTGATCCTTGAAGATAGAGCCTGAGAAACCCCAGAGTGAAGAGAAAGAAGAAATAAAGAGACAGAGAAATCTAGGATGTTTCTAAATGTCACCCTTGGACTTTCACAGACACATGCTAAAGTGCCCACTTGTACACACACACACACACATATACATATGTGTGTGCACATATAAGTACACAAGAAAATATTTAATGAAGCAAATTATCCATAATCACACAATCAACAGAATCTTAGAGAGCAGAACTCAGGAGAAAGGAAGAAAAATAGGGTTAGTGGTTACAGAGAACAGCAATTCTTTGCATTTTAAGTCTTTACTTAGATAATTGTCTACCACAGCATTAGACTCCATGTCATAGCAAGACTTAACACTTTGAAGCTATCAACGACAATAGTGATTATACCTATAACAAGAGCAGAACAATTAAACACATAGGTTTTTTGTATAGATCATTAGTTTGGTAGTTTTCTGCATTAATGCAAGTTTGATATAAGTTCACCTTCCTTAGCAATGTTTAACCTAAATACACACACACACACACACACACACACACACACACACACATACACACATATACATGCTATGTGTCCTAGGTATCCAATGAACTATTTATCTCCCATGAAGTGGTTTATGTTTAGGACATAATAAATATTTATTGAATTAATGAAATGGACTTGATAAGGCTTATTTTATTATTTTGTGTGAAACTGGATAGGAAATATAAGACCTCAGACACATATTTTACCCCTCAGCCATGTTTGAATCTTATGATACTTATTTTGTGCGTATTTTCCTTATACAAAGAATGGACCTACATGCTGACTTTTATCTAGTTTAATCTATGTACACATAAAATGCCTAGTTCAGCATACTTACAATCACTAAAGAGCCATTTCAAAATCAGTTTTTATAGTTTATCCTTTGTTACAAGTCCAACCATTTACATAAAAATGAATAATAAAGTAAGAATTATCTCTTCTAACAATTACTGCAGTGCACTTTACCTTAATAAGGAAACTTTTAAAAAAAATTAACTATGTTTTCAAGCAGAAAAAGATGTCCAGGTTCATATAATAAATATCTAAGAGTTACACAGGGATCTGGGGAGATGCCTCAATGGATAGAGTTCTCATGTGTGGAGAGGAAGAAAGAATGTAACACAGTGTCAACCTTTAGCCTCAAGTTTTGGCATATCACATTACAAACATGTGCATACACCATGTAAACATGTGTAATTAAGCAAAAATATGAATTTGTCCTGAGATGGTCATAAGTCCTTTAGAGTCACTTCAGAATGTCTCAGGATCTCCTTCCTAAATCCTGATTATCATACTGTGCTATGTCAACTGTACTTTGATTCCATTATTCCCAAGCACTATTTGTTCCCAGACTCATGCCAGCATTTCTGTGACAATGATGTAGTAATGATGATGTATCTCAGAACAGCAAAGCTTAAATGCCACCTGCAAAAACAGCAGGAGGGAAATATAGTGAGGAATCAACAGCAGGTAAGATGGTGTTCCTGCAAGTGCCAGCTATGTATTTGTTAAAACTAATGAGGTGTAAAAGTTAATGTGACTTATCATCATTTTGTCCAGATTTTGGAGGCATGTTGGGAAGTAAATACAAGGAAGAACAGGAAGTCAGCTAGGCAGAGGTATATAAACAGCCAACATGAAGATTGGTACTTTTTTAGTGAATCTACAGTAATCTGATGCTAAATTAGTACAAGATTTTATGTGGCTTTCAGTTTGCAGACATACATTGTTGGGTATGATGAGTTCACCTATTATTTTTATAAATTTAAATAGTGTTCATCAGTTCTGTATAGAGATTGCCATTTATGTGTATGCAATTTCTGATTTTAGTTTTTATAGTATTTGTGTATGTACATGGATGAGGAATATATATGTGTGTGAGTGTACATACATGAGGGATGTATGAAAATGCATGTTTTTGCACTCATTCATGTTCATAGCACTTGCGCAGGGATCAATGGACAGATAATATTGAATGTCAGCCATATTCCACATGATTGTGGACATGTTGACAAGTGTTTGCTACTGCATATATCAGCCTTGGAGGCCAGTGAACTTCTGGAATTCTGCCTTTATATCTTTCTCACTCACTCATCTCGTTGTGCTGGTTCGGGGACTGCAGATTTGTACTTCCAATCCTGCTGTAAGGTGTGTTTTACAAATTCAAACTCAGGTCTTCATGCTTGTGCATCAAGCCTTTCACTGTCTGAGCAATCTCAGCAGAAATGAATTTTTCTTTCTTGGAAGCTGATAGAAATGATTCATGATCAGTTTTAACTTTAAAAAAGTTAAACATTTTATTTATTTATTTGAGTGAGGAAGGAAGAGGAAGAAATAAGTTGCATTACTGGAAGTGAAATATATATGTATAAAAGGAAAAGAGAGAGAGGGAGAGAGAGAATGAGAGAGAGAAAGAGAGAAAGAGAGAAATGCATGATGCTGTGTTTTTTATGGAAGTCAGATGACAATCAGGCTAAGTTCTCCCTTCTACCATGTTGTCTTCAGTTACAGAACACAGATCGTCATAAAGGCTTATGGATCCCTTTAACTTGCTGAGCCATTTGCCCAGCTACTCATACTTAAAAATTTCAGGAGCAAGGCAAAATTAATTTTTTAGAATCAGAAACTCTTAAGTTCATACTATCAGTAGGAATAATGAGGTCAACCTATAAATGTTTTTATCATTTTATTAATGTCAGAATTGAAGACTGCTTCTATAACATAAGCATAATACTGGATGAGAACAGATTGTATTGTAAAAATAACATAATACAAACACTGAAAAATTTCATTTAACTGTATATTATCTATTCACTCTCATGAATTTCACATAAAATAAATTTATAATTTGAGCATGTCTGTCCATAGAATTTACTTTTCCTTTGTTTCTTTTATCTATTTTACTTCTACTACACTCTATCTTCTCCTTTTCTTGCTTGATGATTCTAAAATCCCCTCATACATTTTAATGATTTACACACAAAGGTGTATATACTGAGCATTTGTTGAATTGAAAAAGTTTAAAGTAAATGTCTTATAATTGGAATATATGTGAGTGCAGCTTATGGAATTCATTATGACCTAAAATCCTATAAGAGTCAGATGTTTCAGCCCTAACTTGTGTGGAGTATCTTGCATATCATTGCTCCCCCTATCCTTGTGCTCTTACACTCTTACCGCCCCCTCTTCCACAAATTTCCCAAGTCAGGGCTGAAGCAATCATAATTGGATTTTACATACCCTGTGCAATGTCCAACACACTATTTTCCCCACAAAGTCTAGCATTTGCTAAAAGCACCAAGATCCTTGGAGGCAAGGGATTGACAGCCAAAATAGTGTTCCTATGCTTAAGGGGAACACAGGAAAGGGTTCAGGGAAATGCCCCTGGGTCCTTGTATATCATCAGAGAGGAGGACCCAGAGGACAGTCAGGCATGCACATGAAAGGATTCTCCGGGGATTGGGGGAGGGGAGGCACTGGGGGGTGGGGAGGGAGGGGTGAAGGGAAGACGAGCAGAGGGGTGGGGGAGGAGGAGGGAGGGAAGGAACAGGTGTACCTATTAAGTTTGTATGAGCGGAGATAATAAAAAATGTTAAAAAAAAGAGTCAGATGTTCAACTGTAGGATTTTGATTTTTAAAAAAGTAACAATTTAATGAACTGTTTAAACCTTTTACAGTACTTAGCCAGATTTATAATGTCTGGCCTTAATAATACTTCTCCAAACAGCACATCTATATGTATATCTTCAGGAGAAATGAGAGCACAAGAGGAGAGACCCAAACGAAAGACAGATTGTGACTTGCACAAATATTTGCATGAATAGAACAAGGCTAAGAAATATGTTATAGTGAAAAACAGCAGATAATACTGTTCCTTGAACTGGGAAATGGCTCTGAACTAGAAGATCAGACCATGATTGTGTCATCTTTTCAAACCTATTGAAGGAAGAATGCATATGAATGGTGCACTATACAATGTTGGCTATTTCCATTGAGCAATTGGTGAAATTATACATCAAAAAATTTGAATATGTACCTTTATGCTTAAGGGATGACAGTGAAAATTAGTTACTATTACAGAGAGTAAAAGCAATCTGGTGGTATTTTAAGGAAATGTAGGATGATATAATGTACATAAATCACATGGTATGTCATTTCTTTAATGGGTTATGATAATGGAAATTAACCCAAAATTTTACTAAAATTATGATTATTTTTGTAATATAGCAAAAAAATCTGCAGGCTTCTTTTTGCAAAAAATTATTAATTGTAAAAGTTGTAAAATGTTTTTCTCCAGAGTATGTGAACATGCACAAACGCAGACATACACACATGCATAAACATACACGCACGTGTGCGCACACACACACACACACACACACACGCACACACACACACACACCACAAAAGAGTTATATCTCTCAGTAAGCATGGGAATTTGGTTCAAAATTCCATGGCTACTGAATTCCTATCTATAAAACAGCATATTATGCAATTCTTTATCTCTGACTCTCCAAATTTCCTAAAGTCATGTAAATATGCAAGTAGTAAATATATGTATTGCTTAAAATCAATTAAAATAAGGAAATGTGTATACATATTCATTAATGATATAATAAGTTTTCAAATTTTTTTGATGTTCTTGGTGGAATCTATGGATAGAGAACTTGCCAATACAGATATATAATGAGAGAGACAAAGAGACTAGAGACAGAGAGAGAAAGGGAGAGAGAGAAAAAGAGAGAGAGAGCTATCTAGGAGAATATAGGAGAGATCCTTAAAATTATTTAGTAGCATTAATGAATGTTATGCGATCATTGCTTTTGTCCAGGAAAATATGTATTATAATGTGTTTGTTACTGATCTTTCCCTGTAGGATTCCTGTTTTGGGTCATTGCTCATTTTAAATAAATCAGTAACTCATAAGAGTTGCTAGGCTCTCCCCGCTTAGCTTTACATCATTTTTTTTACAGCAACTGCTCAACAAGAGCCTCTGCTATGGATGAGATCCTATGGACTGTGAAAATTTAATACATAAGTATATAGTGTATCTCTTATACATGTGTGTACTCACAATGTAATCATTCAAAGATACAGTAGATGACTGAACTTTGCCTCGTTCTATGAGTCATAGTTCCTCAATATAGTATACACAGATGGATACTTTTTGATTGAGTGAGCATATGAATGAAAAAATAAAAGAAAACACAAATCTCATCTGACTTTCATATAAAATTTACAGTGCACAGTTGTCTACATTCTTCTCCTCTACCTAGAATATTAAATATTTAATTCTTTAAACAATATGTAATATGTTTCAATGACTTCTGGTATCATATTTTCATTTAGTTTTGATGGTTTCATCAATTTTAACCTATAATTTGACTAAAATACACATTTTAAAATTCTGCAGTTATAAAAAGAAGACACACAAAATTAGCATGATAAATAATAATGACCAAAAAATTAATGCAATACAAGTATGTGGTATGTTTTTCTTTGCTTATTTACAATTTCATGAATCTATGCATGTATATATACATATATAATGTTCTTTTATCAAAATACCTACATTAATCCCTCTTACACTTTTCCTCTCCCACAAAATCCTTTTTTCCTAAATCCCCTCCAATTTTAAGGTGCATATGTGCGTGTGTTTGTGTTCATTTAATTTAGACTTACATGAATGGACAAGACGGAAGAGTTCTTTACCTTGTACCGATAGCTAAACTGCTGAGAAATATGATTGCTCCTCCCCTGAAACCTTTAGCTATCAATACAGAGAGGTGAGACCTAAACAAACACTCTTGAGTACACGATGGAATGTTGTTGGATTTAATTCTGTGGAGATCTTGTGCAAGAAGCCACTACAGTTTTGAATTTTGAATCTGAATTACAGTGTTGAGTAAATCTCACTTCTTGTCAAGGAGCTAGTGTTTTACAAAATTCCTTCCCATCCTTAAGCATTTACCTTTGCTAATCTCCATATTCTGCACTATTCCCTGAGTCTTGGAGGCTTAATAGAATTGTTAACTTTAGAACAGAGCTCTCAAGAGTCAATGTTTTCAGTACCTTGCCCATTTATGAATTTATAGCATTTATCATTGTCCATTGAAGGCAGAAGTTTCTCTGAGTCTCAGTCTAATGCCCAGAGTAGTCCTAACTACTCTAAAAAAGTAGGCTCCTCCACAAGGATTATGAACTTTATAGCCATGGATTTTAATCAGGTTTTTTCTCTTTAATGGGACTAAAACCCAATTACAAAACTTAGTTGGTTTCATAGAACTCATACCACTACTACAAAATTAGGCATAAGTTTGTTTTTTTTTTAATAGCCAGGTTGGCATTGTTGTTCACAACACCTGGATAACACTTCTCACCCAACAATCTTCTTCAATAGCTTCTATCAGTATACATATTTTTTTAATTTTTAATATCACAATATTGAAATTTGGGAGTGAGACTGTTGTTTTTATTAAGTTGACTTTTTCTTTTGAAACAGCTTCTTATTTAAACAAAGCTGATCCTGAACTTTCCATGGAGATGAGAGTGAACTTTGTGGAAGTTGAACTTTTTTTTTCTCACTTTGCCTGTATGTTTTTTTTTATTTCCGATAATGCAAACTTAACAGGTACACCGGTCCCCTCCCTTCCTCCACCCCCAACCCCCTGTTCCCCCCTTCCCTCCCCATCCCCCAGTGCCTCTCCCCCCATCCCCGTAGCATCCTATAATGTGCATGCCAAACTCTCCTCTGGGTCCTCCTTTCCTATGAGGTGCAAAGACCCAGCGGCATTTCCCAAAACCCTTTCCTGTGTTCGTCTTAAGCATAAGGAACACTACTGTGGCTGTCAATCCCTTGCCTCCAAGGATCCTAGTGCCTTTAGTCCATGCTAGACTTTGTGGAGTCAATAATGTGTTGGACATTGCGCAGGTCATGCAAAGTCCTATTATGATTGTTTCGGCCCTAAATTGTGTGGAGTATCTTGCATATCATTACTCCTCCCATCCTTGTGCTCTTACAATCTTACTGCCCCATCTTCCGCAAATTTCCCTGAGTTTCAGGATGGAGAGAGATTAGGCTGGCCCAGTTCCAGGTGGTTGCATATAATCTGGCAGATAGAAAGTAACCATTTTGGAAATGGGAAACTGACCCCTCCCTCACCACGGTCTTCTACTTTTATTCCATCTACCTTTGAATATACTTTATAACAAGATTCTAATTTAACAGGTTTTTATCTCTGACCAGGGGGTGACATCCAATACCCATCAGGATGGAGCCAAGGGCATTGCAGGAGCAGCAAAAGTGAAAAAAAAATCAATGAACTTTGTAAATTTTTGTCTCCATCTCCCAAATACTGATATTACAAGGTTGAATCTCTACGATAGTTTCTTCTTTAAACTTGCAAAAATCATTTCTCATGTGAAGTCTTTCCTTGACCATTTTGTAAAGATGACAAACAGGTTCTCATCAGGATATGAAGCATCTTGTAATATGAATCTTTATTATTGAAAACCATGTCATGACAATTTATGTATTTGAAGAACTGCATGACTACCCAGCACTCATGAGGATAAGACCTAAGAGTCACCACTTTGGGGCTAGTGAGAGCAACATTTAACAATCTGCAAAGCCAAACAAGCAACAAAGTTATAATTATTGTTATTATAATTGACCACTTTCCACATAATAATCATATACTTGAAAAGAAAAAATAAAGCAGAAGGAAATTAGAATATTTATTATGCAATTCACATGATTTAGCCTAGCTTGATGTAGTCTTCAAAAACTATATATTAAAATCAGCAATTAGTTGTTTATTGAGAATAACTCTTTTTGATAAGGTGGAAATGTTTGAATTAACCTAGAAATTCTCAGTGTGAGTATAATGATGCAACACTCGCTCATATGTATAGTCTTTAAAAATGTTATATTTTTAATTTTCTATTTTAAAATATCTTTTTCTGTTACATTTATTATTATTTGCCTAGTTATATAAGCTAAATAGGACTCCCCTCATTCCCCCTCCTTCTCCTTCCCCTTTGTTGTCTCCCAATACCACTCTCCTCCCTTCCATTTCTCTCACCCCTCTTTCCTCTCTCCTCCTCTCTAGGTGTTTCCTGCATGCTCCCTCCCATCTTCCAGAACATCCATTTATATGGGCGCTGAATTTCCCTCTGAATCATCTATATTAGTGAGGGATCAGGACTCAGTGACATATCTTGGGGTCCCTTCTTGGGCTACCCACTAATATCAGAACTCTCTTACGTCTTTTTAACACCTTTGCTTCTAAGGATCCTACTACCTGAAGCCTTCTCCCCTGAGATCCATATTACATCTTACAAGGAAAATAATTTTCATTTCTTTTCTCTTAAGTAAGGTAGCGGCATCATTCTCATAATAACATTTTACATAATTACTGCTTGGACTATATAAGATAAAGTTACAAGTTTAAAACAAAGATGATATAAAAGGCTTTCATAAGTTATAATTACTGTATTGGAGATTTCTGAATGTATGAAACTGAAGTGCATGTTCTCTAATAGATTACCAAGTTTTCAGCAAATTCATGAAAATATCATAGTCAAGAAGGGCTAGGGTCAAAAAATTTCTTTTTGCATCTTTGAATTCTGGAAGGCATTGGCATTATTGACTTTTGAACTGCAGCTCATGATTTTGATTCTGAACCTCTTGTTCTGACTGCCAGACCTTTGTCTATATATTACCAAATGCATCAGATGCCAGAAGCTGTAGGAAGTTGATGGCACAAGGTCTATTTTTTGTTTGTTTCCCTGTTTCCAGTGCAAGAAGTCTTTCAGAGGAAAAGAAGTCATATAATATAAAAGAAAAATGGTCTCATGATATACCTTCCATGGGAAGGGATAATTTCATAAGATCAGTGCATTTTTCTCTTTTTCCTGATAGTATTTTTGTCATCTCATAAGGTTCACTAATACTTTTATTAGAGAATTTCTAATACTGTATTTCACTTTTTCACATTTGTCCTTTCCCAGGTCTGTAAGAGATGAAATGCAAAGAGAGACAGCACACTTAAGACATATTAACAGAAAATCCTGCTACAAAAGGCAGAGAAAGTCATGGTGTTTAATTACAGCAAACTAACTGCTGTTTTTTGAAAGAGAAAATGGATTGAAGAATTATGTAGTTTGGTTTCCACATAGCTTTAATACTGTTTCATGTGTGGTATTTTTATACAGATACTTGATGTATTTAGGACACTTGTTTGAATGTGAAGAATTCCTCTCTGGAACCATTTGCCTAACTGTGGGACTCAGATGATTATATACAGATTACTTTGCTACCATAATGAGTCTGTCCCATCTATTTGATCCACTGGACATAGTATGGACTAAATCTTGACTTTTTGAAGATCATGGCTGTATTGCCAGGATCAATAGCTTTCCTTTAAAACACACATGAAATCATCAGAGAGTTTCTGCTATAACTATGTTTAATCTTCTAAGAAGTGCGTTTAATATCAACTTTTGAATCATAGACATAGTAACCGATTTGAATAAAGTAAGCATTTATTTTCCCCCACACGATGAACGTAAACATAAAGAACATAAAGGTTAAAATAGTGACACCACCAATGGCAACAACAAGAAACGAAATACAACACTGAAAATCTTAGGACCATTGACAAGTTTGCAAGAAAAAACTTGAATAATGTTGCATTTTTTTGAAAAATGAGTAATGGAGTTGCTGAGGATAAAATAGAAGATTAAGAGAGGCATCTATATCTTAATGAGTATATTGGTACACACTGATAGCAAAGTTCACTTAAAAGTGACTTTTAACCAATATCTTTAATCATAATCAAGGAAACATAAGCAAAGATCGGGTTAAAATAGGTCAGCACTCTTTATTTTATTGTCAACTGAAATGAAAGTAAATGGAAAAGAGAACACTTCCGAAATTGAGTGTCATATCTAATTAATAAGTGCAATCAGTTCAAAACTGAAACTGCTAGACCAATCTGGAGCCACCACAATTCTTTGTAAACCACATAAAAAGTAAAATATAAATGGCACTGAGAGCAATATAATTTAGAATAGTTAGCAACACATAATATTGTGAACATCTGAAGACTCATTAATAAATTATTATGAAAAATAATTTCATAGTAATTACCGAAGTTTGAAAGTTTGACAAGTGTTTACTTCTAATTATCAAAATTGTTTGGAAAATAATTATAAATCACATTATTTCTCAATTTATGGAGATGACCTGTGTATATAAGACTTACATTGATTCAAAACTTCAAAAGCAATAAACTTTTCATATTTAGAATTTATGGCATCTAATAAACCATTAAATTTTTTCTATAATTTTATTATACTATAATTTTAGTATAGAACTTAAGTAACATAAAAATCTATAACTTTAGACTATATTGTATTGTCTATTGTTTTATTAGTAAGTATGGAGCTTAACTGTTGTAAAAAAATCAATATTGACTTTACCTGGTATATATTGGCAGTAGCCTAAAATTATTCATATTGAATATTACCTTAATGAAATACTTCTGTAAATTCTTTACTTTTTCTTTTATCAATTTGAAAGAGAAACTGTAGAATATTTATTTCTAAAAGGTAGAAGTCATGCATGGAGGGATCTTACCTAAAATTCTAGCACTTAAACAGTTGAGGAAGGAAGAGTGTTGCAATTTTGTGTCCACTCTTGGCTAAACAGGGAGCTCTCAGGAAGACTGAACTATGGAAATATTTTAATAAGTGATGTTTTAAGTAGTCTTTAAAGTTATATGCCCCCTCAAAATCTTATTACTTTCATACTAAGTTACAAGGTTGCATTTGCTAAATATGAATAACTTTTTCATTGATGGATTCCTGGTATATTATAATCATTCTATCATGCTTAAAGTTTAATATAATGATGATAATTATAACAATTATTTCATTAGATGCAAGATGACCTAGTTATAGGGATTTTGTCTTGTGTCTTATTTTAGTTGTATTAGAAAATGATTTCACAAAGAAAGATTGTGTGAATTAAAGATTTTTGTCACCACTTATTTAACACAATATTCTATGGCTAAAGTTCTTGTGACAAAATAAAATTAGAGGCTAAAGTTCTTGTCACATAATAAAATTAGAGAGGATCAAGGCAATAAGTACAAGTACAGAGAGATTTCTATTCTCATCACCCAATGAACTTCTCAAGAGTGAAACCATTTTTTTCCAACAGCATGAGAAACTTCATGTGAAGTGTTCCTAGCCAAAGATGCTATCAGAACCATGGTATCCAGATGAAACTTAGGCACTTAGAATGGCTGATTCCCCTATATGAGCAAAATCAGTGTAGAGGATCATGAAAAGTTGACACCATGTGGATCAAAGTTCCCATTATGATTATAATTGTTACTGTATGGTATGAAATTCCCACTGTAATTACAACTGTTATTGTAGACTCTTTGTCATGAACCACAGCATCCTAACAAAGAAGCATATTCTTATTGGAAGTAGTTTTAAGTCAATAGCCATCATCCACAAGGAAGTAAAAGCATAGCCCAAATCTGTTTTGAACAATTTAATTTTTTCTGGTAACACCTTCACAACTTATGCAAAGGAAACATTTGGAAGCAGAATTCATTGTTGGTACTCCTATGTGATTACACAGGAAAATTAGTGAAGATTCAGCTAGAGTCCTTCATGCTTCTTAACACAAATAATTAAATGTGATAAATGAGACACTGATTAGACCATCAATTACACATGAATGTCCAACTTTAGTTATATATCAAAGAAATTAAAAATTATAAAATTTCTAAAATTATACAATTCTCAATCTAGAATATAACCTAAGTTGTTAAGATGTAGAAATACAGGAATTTAAATATCAGAAGAAATGTCTCTCAGAACATTTTCCTTAAAAAGTAATAAAGCTGAAATAAAATCTAGTTTCATGCTTGTCTGCTTTCCAAAGTACAGGGCTGCTTATAACAGTATTATGTAGACAGCAGTTCAACAATGATTTTCTGGGAGAAAGAATGTTCAGAACCTTGTCTAACTGGTGTGTATTGGTGTACTAGAAAATGAAGAACTGTAGCTACAACTTCACAGTCCATTGCTCCGTTGCTCAAGAACTGCAGAATGGGAAAACAGAATTGATTTCCAGAAAATTTTGCTAATCTAGGATGATTAAATATGAACTTTGAGCTCTTTTCTTGACAAATCATTTCTAATACTGAATGCTATGTTATTAATTATAGATTTTAATTGTCAAAATTTCTATTGTATTAAATGGAAAAAGAAAAGAAAATATAAGAAAGAAGACCATACTTATATGAAGAAATAATAATTCTTAAGTAATAATAAAAGAATGCTTAATTTGCTAAAAGTCATTTTTGTAACATAACATGCCAGTTTCCACTTGTTTGTGGTCAGCTCATTGGTTATTATTACCAAATATGCCTTTTGGTCCAGCATTGATGATCAAGTTGGCTTAGTGATCTCCTCTGAGATAATTCACAGAAGAGAGAGGAAAGGCGATAGGAGGAGGAAGGAGGGAGAGAGTGAGGACAGATTTCTAGGCAGTAACCTTCAGAATTAATGAAATTGGTTGCTCCCTCTAAGTTCAATTCTCATATCCTAAGGTTAAAAGAAAATAAAGCTTCCTGTTTAAGCTCTAATATTCAGAAGACATACAACTGTTTTTTTATAGTTTGTTCTTCCTTATAGAAATAACTGTTCAATAAACACAATGAAATGTATTTCAAAATACAGCATTTAGTGAAAATGTTTTTACATAATATGATTTCTCTTTTCTCTTAAGCACAAGCCATTTTGAATATGGCAATTATAGTTTTATCCATTGATTTTCAGAAAAAGGAGAAATTGAGCTTAAAATTATCAAGCAAATTAAAAGTCATTTAGCAGTGAATTAAATTTGCTTTAAAATGTGAATGATATTCAATGTTATATTTTACTTTAAAACAGAAAGCAAATAGACTTCTAAATGTTTATGAATGGGGTGGGTAAACAATTGACTTATATTCTCAAGGCACTGAGTTGAATCTACAACACACACACACACACACACACACACACACACACACACACACACACACAGACACACACACACCACACCAGTCAAGCAATGGGCAATGTTGGGTATATCACACACCACTACTCATAATTCCAGTTCTTCAGAAATTGTATACATGCAAATCTACCCTTTGTCTTAGAATTCAAATAAGCCTGTGAGTTACAGTGGAATCCAATCTTTAAGCAACAGAAGCAACAACATGTTTAGGCATTTAATTCATTAGGATCCTATATGCTTTGGAATTTAACATAAGTTAGAATTTTTACAGCAACAAAGGAATTCTGAAAATATATTCAACATTGCTAGGGAAATATGTAAACAGGTCATTGAATTTGATTATAACTGTTCTAAAATATATCAGTTACTGACAGCTAAATGGGGAAAACAAATTATAACTAAAATATCATAAGTTAAGTTCATTTTTAAAAAAAATCTATGTCATATTAGCTTGAAAGTATCATCATCATTTGGTGGAAAACCAAAGGAGAATTAAAAAGAATGGTGATGTACTATGAATTAAAAGTTTTTTTAAATAATATTTTATCAAATGTCATACTTCTTTCAAGAAATTATAGTAAAATTCCTATAATAAAGACACATTTTCATTGTCTGCATTTTACTAATTAACACTGATTACCAAAGAAATATTAGCATGTCCAAGGTGGATTGAAATATTAATAACTGTATCAGAAATTAACCCCAAATATTCATCTCAAAAGTTAACATTTCAATAGGTATCTAAATCCCACTTAAATAATTCCAATTGCTATCACTCATCAGAGGAAAAAAACATGATTATTATGTCTAGGCATTCATAGTCTATAGATCCTTAACTTTTAGAACAAATGATTTACTATTCTAATATTATTAATAGCAAATAAATCAAAACAATAAATAAATACAAACGTAAAATAATCATTAAAACCAAAAGTATTATTCTCTATACTTGAGTTTGTGAAACAGAGGACAATTCTATAAAATTATTGTCTTGAAATTATGAGAAGCAGAGTGTGTTTTCAAAAATACCATTATCATCTGTACTTTTTCAAAATAAGTACTAATAATTTTATCTTTCTCTATGAAGACACAAGCTTCATAATTTCTCATTTCTAAGAAGCAGCCATTTACTAGCTACTTCTTCTGTATTCATTAATTATTATTCATTATTCATTAATGTTGAAGAGACAACTAGGATGGCCCTCATCACTTGGTTCATTTTTCACAGAATTTAACATTCTATTTTAATTTAATATGAGTAAGTGTTTCTCAGCTGGTCAGCAAAGTAATTTAGCATAATCAAGTGGCCACACATGAAATGTTACATTAGACGTTCATGTTCTTTGATGCATATGACTTCTGAATATTTAATCAACAGTGCCTACTGAATATAGAAAAATAAAAGTTAACATAGTGAATATCTGCAATTTTTATCAGAACCTCTATATTGTAGCAATTCTGGTTTGAATATTAAAGGAATAGTATATGATTCCTGTTTTATTGTTTCTGGCATGTCTTTCATTAAATATGGTTTATCTGATTAATTGGGCAATTGTTATAGTTACCTACAGGTATTAACTTGACAGTTGAGGGTTCAAGATTTGGGCACATTTGTAGAGAATTAGTAGTTGAATTATATCCAGAGTGACAGGGAAGAACCAGCCCATGGTGGGAAGGACTAGTCCCTGGGAAAGTAAGCAAAATAGAGGAAACTGTTTGAAAAAGTTGGCATCCTTCATATTCTTGGCCAGACATGCTTGTCGGGGAAATAAGGACTGTCCCTCTGTCAGCTATTATGTGGATATAACGCATTCACTTCCCTAGACCCCTGATGTGACAGTGAACTCTCTCCAAGCTGGACAAAAACTGTACCCAGGCTGTCATAGGAGAGAATAAAACCCCTTGTTCCCTCAAACTGTTTTGTCATGATTTTTTAAAATTTATTTATTATTTATTCAATTGTGCATATATGCGTGTGTGCACGTGTGTGTGTGTGTGTGTGTGTGTGTGTGTGTGTGTGTGTGTAGAACCACGGACGAATTCGGGAATCATCATGGACGCCTCCACCTCCTCCTTGTTTACTCTGCCCCGGGATTCACAGGCTCTGCCCTACCAGGACCGGAAACGCAGGCCGCCCCCGCTTCTGCCTGACATCTATACGTGGGGTCTAGGATCCGAACTCAGGACCGTCCGCCTGCAAGGCAGAGGCTTAACCCCTGAACCACCTCTCCATCCCCCTTGTCACGATTTTATCAATAATATGAAAAATAACTTCAGCAGTAGTTCGTTTTCACAAACAGCAATAGTGTTAATGTCCAGATAGTGCATGATACTTTTGTGCAAAAGTATTATAAATTTTGTGAGAGTAACTGTTTTTTAATTAAATTTAAGGTCCCTTTCTTTGGAGGTAACTCATGCCTAATAATGATTTAGTAAGGAAAGGGAATCATTAGTATGGAAAGGAAACAGTAGGAAGGTTAGTACATTATCCTGCATGGTTGTTGATAAATTCATGACTAAGAAGCTTCAATGGGAACAAGAAATCTATTTTGGCTTATGATAGTTTGGTTACAATTCCTTGTCAAGATTGATAGGAGGGCTTACAGTAACACCAGGGATGGAAGAAACTGATCAAATTATTTACTAACGACTGTGGAGGGAGGGTGAATCCTTACTTGCCATACCAGCATATTTGGGGAATTATACCAATGGATACTAATTTCCTTTTCCAGTTCTTTCCATCTTCTCCACCTGCCCAGACACTAGTCCCACCAACTAAGAGCTAGACTGCCCCATCAATCAGGCAATCTCCTTTGGGCTTGCTTTGGGTTTAATTCAACCATTGACTTTTTACAAATGTGCCCAGAGCTCCAAGCTTTCAACTGTGAAGGTGATAACTGTATGCAACTATGACAGGTAAGAAGAATGAGTACACAAATAAAAAAGTGTCAAACAGCAGTATCTTCAATAAAGAAAAGTGGATAAAAAGGTTTATGTTATAATAAACTCTAAAAGTTTTGAAAATTATGATTTTATTATTTTAAAATTGTCATTTAATTTTTCAATATAACCTGTTACAAAAGAAATTATTTTTCCCAGTGAGTTAGCTTGGTTTATCTGTTGAAATATATTCATGATTTGTATTCCATGTTAAAATGTTTATTCCAGTTCAGTGAGCTGTAGATCTTTGTTCTTTTTATATCAGTAGTGCACAATTCTGAATTGTATTGCTATGTAGACAACTTTGAAGTCGTGTGGTATGAATTTTACAAATCTTCATTTAAATTATTTTAGAAATTCCATATCTGTCTGTTCCACATATATTTACTTTAATGCTGTTAATAACTGTGATGATGTGAGGCATCTCTAAAAATTGGTACTTTGTAAATCTCTTAACTAAATGACATAAACACATTTGTTTTGAAAGAATTGCCATTGTGAGAAGATATGTCTGCTGCGTCAGAGTAAGAATAAATGAGCAAAAATTAACACAATGAGTTTTTAAAATTTTTATAACATAATTATGTTAACACTCACCTTTCATGCTTTTATGTAAAGTGGAGTAATTTACTAATTAAAACCTAATCAGTTAGAATTCCTCTGCTTGATACCTCCAGCATTATTTTTCAACATAAGAAATTTTGTATTGCAGATCATTTTCAATTTTGTTTGATTAAAATCAGTGAAATGCATGCATAACATTGTCAAAGAATTAGTTTAATTATCAATGAACTATTAGGCAAACATTTAAATATGTTATCATTACTTGGAATTGATAAGTATCTAAAATTCCTTACATAGCTATTGTTCTTATAAATATGTGGCCTTGAACAATTATTTTATCTGCCTTATAAGACAAATGTGCATTTGACTATAACATCCATAGCCTAAAATCTAATCAGAAAATACTGGAATAACAACTGTCCAGCAACAAAGACCTCAAACGTCTTTAGTGAATTAATTGATTATATGTTATTGGATATCAGAATATATATTTATAATAGCACCAGCTTGCTCTATGGTTTCCTGGGTTCCACCATCCAGGGCTGGATTTAAGTGTGTAAACACTGCTCAACTGACATTTTACTTTGGGTCTGGAGAAACTAAACACTAGAGTTTTGCTATTACTGGTGAACACTTTAACTGCTAATGCATTATCCAATTCTTAAGCATGGAGTTTAAAATAAATTTCTTTTAGATATATGAGTGTAACATATGATTTTAAAAAAAGCATTTGGTAAGTCAGGAAGGTTTTTTACCATTAAAAAAACATTTCAGAGACTGATTGCACAGTACTGATTGCTAGAAGAGGAGTTACAAACTATTTATTTATTTTTAAATTTTTCTAACACACAGCTTGCTATAGAAAGTCTTCTTGAACCATAATCTTACCTATGCATTTTCATCAAGATTTGCTTATTTTTTATATGACTCTTAAATTTTGATACTACATTGTCAAAGGCGTGCAGATGTTCTTAAAATTAAAATGGTACTGAGTCACAATAAACCATCTATAACTTGAAAATATGAAAAGCAAAAAAGATAAATGTCATGCTCCTAAATGATCAACAACCATCTCTTAGCAGGAAATGATATTATATACTCTGTGGATAACTTACATGAAGAATAAAATCATGGGGTCTGAGATACAGTGCAAGCCCATGACTCCACATATTTCTAAACTCAGAGATGATAAAAACACAAAATGTGAACAGTGTCTATTTGATATGTCTTGTTTTGACACAGTCATAAATTGAATTTAATTGAAATACAATTAAACTACTGTAAGTCAGGTTCTGGGTAGATAAGGTTTAGGTTTTTGCATTTATGCATTTGTTTGCTGATATTTTAGAAAGTGATCACTCCGAATGATGCATTTTACGAATACACAAAATGGTGGACTGGAAAGATGGCATAGGGGTTAAGTCTCTGCCTCACAAGCAGAAGGTCCTGAATTCATATCCCAGGTCCCATATACAAATGCCAGGCAGAAAAGGAAGAGAGGCCTGTACTTCTGGCCCTGGTGGGAAGAGCCTTGGGAAATACAAGAGCAAAGAATAAAGGAAGAAGAAGCAATCCATGATGATCCTGAAGTCCTCCACAGGGACACATGATGCTTTCTAATACACACACACACACACACACACACACACACACACACTAAATAAAAATAAATAAAAAAGAATGTACAAAAAGGAAATACCTAATGTTACTATCGTCATTAGGGATTTTTAAGTATTGCTTGGGAAATCCAAGAGCAAAGAATAAAGGAAGAAGAAGCAATCCATGATGATCCTGAAGTCCTCCACAGGGACACATGATGCTTTCTAATACACACACACACACACACACACACACACACACACACACACACACTAAATAAAAATAAATAAAAAAGAATGTACAAAAAGGAAATACCTAATGTTACTATCGTCATTAGGGATTTTTAAGTATTGCTTTTCATTATTCTCAAGTCAAACATTCTGTACCATTTCCACAGTTTAAACAGGGGCTTTCATGAGAATATATTCTATAAATACATGTTATTTCACATTCAGATATTTGTGATAAATATTAACTGAGTGTTTGACATTGTGATAGAGACTGACTATTAGAATATACTCAGAGATGGCATACAGGTTTTCAAGCTCAAAATAACTGGCTCATTTAGAACAAAATAAGAACCTGCCATACAAGTTTGAGTGCATTTATATATGTGATATCAATAAAGAAAATATGAACAGTTACAATTCACTATGAAGTATACAGTGCTACAAGAAGACCTTAAATCTCTCCTTCTACCTATTGGTGGAAATGGAAAATATGAAGAAAACCATGTTCCTAAGTTGTTCGAAGTTGGTATTTCTTACAGTGATAAAGTTTCATTTAACTGTGATAGCTAGCTAACAGCTCCCATACCATCTCAAAATTGGTGATTTGACCAACTCTAGCATAATAATTATTTCATCATCATGCCATATCCCTAACTGTCTGAAACTTTAAAATGTCTCACAATAGAGATGAAAAATTTCTTAGAAATAAAATCAAGGCAAGCAATGTGGGATGAGAAAGATGACTCGGCAGTTAAAGGCAGCTGAATGCCTTCCTAATGAACTAAATTTTGTCTCCTGGTCTCCACTTTTAGACCATGACATGTATTTTAATTCTCTCTCTCTTTTTCTCTCTATCTCTCCCTTCCTCTCAGATGAATAAATAAAATTCTTTAGATAATAATTTCTTCAATGGAGAAGTTTCACAACCATTAAATTGTAGCCACTCAAGGATATCTTAAATCTTTCAATCCAGGAATGACTGAAATGTTTCCTTTTCTTATCAATTTGTACTTAATACTTAAGAGCATAGTAAAATCTCAAACATAAAATTTAAGGACAATTTTTTAATTTTCTTTATAAACATTTGTATTTACAGGAAGATAAGTGAGATCTATCTATATTTATCTATCTCTATACATATTGTAGAATTAGAAAAGATAAATATCTCATATATTAACTTCCATGTTCTAAATATTTGATACTTCCTAAATATCTTGTTAATTTCAGCTATGTGTTCTCATCATAGCTACCACTTTTTAAAATATTTTTATTTATTTATTTACTCTACACGCGTGTGTGGTATGTGCATATGTGTGTGTTTCAGAGAGCATTGCTTGTCCCTGTGGAGGACCAAGGGTGACTACTTCCACGTTCATCCTGGATCACTTCTACCTCCTTGATTTGTTCAAGGATTTCCCAAGCTCTGCTCACCAGGACAAGAAGTGTAGGTCCCTGCCTTTATCTGCCTGGTGTTTTTTTTTACATGTAACCTGGGATCTAAACTCAGGACCTTCTGCTTGTGAGGTATTCTTAATCCCTGAGCTATTTCTCCTGCCCAGCTGCCACTTTTTTTTTAGCTTTTCCCTTATTTATTTATCTATCTATCTATCTATCTATTTATTTATTTATTATTTCCACTCATACAAACTTAACAAGCATACCGGTCCCCCCACTCCCCCTTCCCTCCCCATCCCCCAGTGCCTCCCCCTCCCATCCCCAGAGCATCCTTTAATGTGCATGCCAATCTCTCCTCTGGGTCCTCCTCTCCGATAAGGTGCAAGGACCCAGTGGCATCTCCCAGAACCATTTCCTGTGTTCCCTTTAAGCATAGGAACACTACTGTGGCTGTCAATCCCTTGCCTCCAAGGATCCTAGTGCCTTTAGCAAACGCTAGACCTTGTGGGGTCAATAGTGTGTTAAACATTGCGCAGGGCATGCAAAGTCCAATTATGATTCCTTCAGCCCTAACTTGTGTGGAGAATCTTGCATATCATTACTCCTCCCATCCTTGTGCTCTTACAATCTTACCACCCCCTCTTCCGCAAATTTGCCTGAGCTTCAGGATGGGAAGAGATTAGGCTGGCCTAGTTCCAGGTGATTGATATACAGTCACTGATGTTCTGGATTATGGTTCGTTGATTTATTTTTTTCAGCTTTGCTGCTCCTGCAATGCCCTTCACTTCATCCTGATGGGTATTGTATAACACCCCCTGGCTAGAGATAAAAACCTGTTAAATTATAGTCTTGTTCTAAGAGTATATTCAAAGGTAGATGTAATAAAATTAGGAAACCTGGGGCTGGAGAGGTGGCTCAGGTGTTAAGCCTCTGCCTTGCAGGCGGAAGGTCCTGAGTTCGCTTCCCAGATCCCACGTATAGATGCCAGGCGAAAGTGGGGGCGGCCTGCGCTTCTGGTCCTGGTAGGGCGGAGCCTGTGAATACTGGGGCAGAAGGAGGTGGAGGCCTCCATGGTGGTTCGCGAATTCGTCCGTGGTTCTACAAACACACAGACACACACGCGCGTGCACATACACACTCACATGCGCACAGTTGAATAAATAATAATAATAATAAAAATATATAATATATAAAAATTATATAATATATATTATAATAATAATAAAAAGAATTTTAAATTAGGAAACCGCAGTGGGGGAGGGGTTAATCACCCATTTGCGATATGGTTACTTTCTGTCTGCCAGACCATACGCCCTCCCTTTCTGGTAAGATCATACCCCATCAGTTGTAAGTGATCAGGAAGGAAAGTCTGTGAACTTAACCAGATGTCTCATTACTTACTTGCAGTCCTTGATGGTGGCCTATTTTCTCTGCTGTGACATGGTCCCCTCTCTCCTTGTTACTGGTGTGTCCCTTTTTCCCCATCTCTCCTGTTAATAGTCTTTGCAATTACTATAGGTATTACAGAGATTTATCTTTGAGTGTCTCTAAATGGGTTTGATACTAGGAGTCACCTATTAGGGAGTACATACGGCACTTAATTTTCTGTGTTTGGGATACTTCACTTAATATAATTGTTTCTAATCCCATCCATTTCCTGGCAAATTCCAGTAATTCATCATTTTTGATGGCTGAGTAGTACTCCATTGTTTAGATGTACCACATTTTCCTTATCCACTGGTCAAGTGTTGGACATTTGGGTTGATTCCATGACTTTGCTATTGTACACAGTGCTGCTATGAACATGGTCATGCTCTTGCTATCGAGATGAATTTTTCTCTATGGGGGGTTATTCCCAAAATATGGCATTTCAATCTTTAATTTCTTTAAGAATCTCTAGAAGGCTCGCCAGAGTGGTTTTATGAGTCTGCATTACCACCCCAGCTGCCACTTTTTAAAACAAGGGTCACACTATATAACCCAGAATCTAGAAAAAGTCACCATAGCAAATAGTAATTGACCTTGTAATCGTCACAAGGTCACATCACATCACATCACATGCATGCATGTGAAGAAGAAGAAGAAGAAGAAGAAGAAGAAGAAGAAGAAGAAGAAGAAGAAGAAGAAGAAGAAGAAGAGAAGAAGAAAGAAAGAGACAGAGAGAGGTGAAAACAAAAAAATATATGACCAAGACAGAGAGACACTGACAGAAAGAGAGAGAGGCAGAAACAGAGAGAGAGAGAGACAGAGAGAGAGAGAGAGAGAAAGAAAGAGAGAGAGACTGGGAGGTGAGTTTTCAGTTAAAAGCTTTGCATGCAAGTCTGAGGATCAAGGAAGGTTTTGATGGCCAGGTACCATGTGAAAGGAAAGGTATTTGTAGTGTCCTTCCTGTGATTCCAGGCTCAGAAGGCAGAGCTTTGGAATCACCAGAAATGACTAGACACCCAATCTATCATTAATGGTCAGCACTTAGTTTTCTCAAAAACTTATGTCATAAGAATAAAGCGGATTATAATTCAGAACACCAAAGACTCTACATTATTCACCTGGAATCAGACCAGCAAAATCTTTCACATCCGAATCTCAGGGAACCATATGGCAGAGGGGGCAGCAAGAGCCTAAAGATGGGAGGACCAATGATACGAAAGATACTGTACAAGTTAGACCTACAGCAGCCAGGATTGGACTTTGCCTGACCTGCACATGGCTGACATGTCAACAACCTCGCAAAGTCTAGCATGGATCACAGGGGAGAAGGATCCAGGCCAAAGGATCCTTAGAGACAAGGGATTAAATAGTCATAGCAGAATTCCCATGCTAATGGGGAGCCCAAAAAGTGACCTCAGGCTATGCCATCGAATCCTGAACCCCCACTAGCATAGAGAACTCAGAAGGAGGTTCTGTGCCCACATAAATAGGGTGCTTCCAGGGGGATGGGAGGGAGAAAAGGGGATGGAAGCACCTGGTGAGGGGGAGGAAAAGAGAGGGGTGAAAGAAGTGGGGAGGCATGAGAATGGAATAGGTGATGATGAGGGAGGGGGGCTGGGGGGAGGAGGGGAGAGAGAGGTGCCTATTGAGCATGTATGACTAGGAAAAAAATAAAATGTGGGAGAAAAATAAAGAATAAGGTGGATTGAGGATGATTTTCAACATAAATTTTGTATATCTGCCCATATACATGTACACTCACACACATTAGAGCCTTTACACTTGTAAGCATCATATCTACATAAATGCAACCCCAATCACATGCTCATGAAAATGAAAGCAGGAACATTAAGCATATTATCATCCACAGAAATGGACCAGAAACTGACAGTGATGTCTGCAGACTCTTTCCCTTTGAGAGTTGGAGTTGTAGGAATAGGAAACCGCAGGAAAAATTTTATGCAGAATAAAATATTTAAAAAAATAAATAGATGTGTAGAACACCTATGATTTTCCCTGGAACTATACATTTTTCTCTTGCTCAAAGCAAAAAAATTTAAGTAAATCTGGATAATTGAAGGGTATATTAGAATGAGAATGGTGAAAATTGAAAACAATTACTGATTGATTTAAGTGAATCTGAAAAAATCCTGAAGATTTAAAAAATTAAAATCAATAAATATAATTTTAGCTCTTTCCCATTTTGCAAGATGGCAGGTGAAAAGACTCAGAAGCAAAGATATCTTCTGCCAAGTAGGCTGGCATCGATGAAGCTTGCACAGGCACAAAAGATAACAGGAAGGTTACAAAGCTAAGAAGTGGAATCCACACCACACCCAAAACCCAGTCCTGGTTTGAGGGATTGGCAGGTACTCAGTGGTCTGCCGTGTATTCCTTCAGGTCCTGTACAAAAGGAAGTACACAGAGGCCAAATCCAAGGACGAGAAGATAAAGAAGGTTTTTGCCACTGTCACAAAACCAGTCGGTGGGGACAAGAATGGTGGGACCCACGTGCTCAAGCTTCATAAGATAGTACCAGAAGATGTGCCCTGGAAACTGCTGAGCCATGGGGAAAAGCCTTTCAGTTGGCACATGAGGAACTTGCATGCCAGCATCACTCTGGGAACTGTCGTGATCATGTTCACTGGGCACCACTGTGGCAAAAAAGTGGTTTTCCTAAAGCAGCTGGGCAGAGCTTTATTACTTATAACTTGACCTACCTCCCTCAATGGGGTGCCTCTGCACAGAACACTCCAGAAATTTGCTATTGCCACCTCCACAAAGATGGACTGTGATAGTTAATTCTGGGTGTAAACTTACCCACACCTGACATTAACTAAAATCAGCTGTCAGACTAGCTGAAGAGATTATCCAGATCAATACACGTATGATACAAAGACCAGCCCTAGGTCTGACAGGAATCTCCCGGTAGCAAACCACATAGAAAGAACCATAGAACAAAAGACTTGGAAGAGAGACTCTCCACTTCTTGACTCCAGGAATCCTCCAGTCTTGAGCCATCTCCTACTGACCTACTGGACTGAGCATCTCTGATCCTCCGGGATGTTTGCAATGACTTAGCTTGCCTCCAGCTTTAGCCACCAGTCATGTCGTCTGTGTCATGAAAGAAAAGACTATTTCTCCCTTCTAGTACCGTAAGCTGAATAAATTTCCTTTTTTCCCTTAAGTTGCTTGACTTTGAATGCTCTCTCACAGCAACAGTTAAGAGTAACTATTCCATTGATATCAGTAGCTTAAAAATTCCCAAACACCTCATTGATTGAAGAAGAATTTGTACTGAAGCCCAGGCACCAGGAGGGCGAGATCTTCCACATAGAAAGAGAAATACGAGATCATAGAAGTGCAAGGTTGATCAGAAGGCCTCACATATTCTGCTGGAGATCAAAGACATTCCTCAGCTCCAAGGCTACCTTCGAACCCTCTTTGCTTTAAAAACATGGAGTTTATCTTCACAAATTGGTGTTCTAAGTTTTTTTTTAACCAAGGAACTAATTAAATCACATTCTGTTTGTGTCCTGTAAATAAATATCTATATAACTTAAAAAAGATTGATTCATAGATTTTTAACATCATACCCTCAAATATTTTAAAGTTAACTTCTGATAAGTGTAAACTCAATAAACTTAGTCTATATGAAGCCTTTTGAAATAAAAGTGAACAATGTCATTCTCTTCATAAATTTTTATGACTTTTGTTGATGTGTTACAAATTCAATATAAAATGGATACTCTAAAACTTATATGTTTCAAATATTTCTGTTTGTACTTTGAATGTTTCATGCATGTATATTATGAAGTTTGATATGTACACATCCTAATACTCTCTTTTTTACCCCTACTTCAAATGAATCTTTTTTCCAACAAGTTCTCCTTCACATTCTGTGTGTGTGTGTGTGTGTGTGTGTTAACAGAGTGTCTACTTATGTTTTTTTACATGAGAATGGGCGGAGGGATATTTATCAGAGTGTGAGGAAAGTACCAGGGGCTGTACTACTAAAGAAGAGAAGACCCTCTATGATGACCATCAACTGCCATTGGCTGCTCAGAGATGAATAAGGATTCCCAGGCCTATCTCAAGGTCTATGATCCTTGACGAGATGCTAATAAAACCAAGTCATTTTTATGCTAGACTTTTGCAATGAGCCAATATCTGCTGTGATTTCACAACTAACTTTGAAGGGTGTTTTTTACCATATTCTATTTTTATTTTACTTTTTCATTAGAAACTTAGATCAGCAATTTTATTTTAAATACCTGCAATTTAAACTTTGGGCAGATACTAAGAAAAGAGTATAACATGTAGTACAATCAAATATATTATTGACAGTATTTGTTTCATGTAAACTTTGAAGCTTTTTATGCATATGTTCCATTAAGGGGCTGACCACTTAACATTTACTTTTTCTTTATAAATTCTGAGTCTTTATAGCAATCTCAGAATATAGGAAGGAATATATTATATATATATTTACAGTTATAGTTAGTTACAGTTATAGTAAATGGATCTGTTATCAAGCTAATATGTATAACTACATATTAATGTTGCTCAAAGCCTTTGTCACAGAAGCTTCTTTTTGCAATGGACAGATATTGTACACATTTTCTGTGAATTCCAAGTTTAATACTTTGTGCCAACACAAAATCCAAAACATCCAAGATATCATCACTTTCACATGGAGCAGACTAGGATGAAGTATGATATAATTACTGAAGATAATGAGACCTGGGAAAATTTTCAGTTTATAAAACTAAGTGAAAGTTTCTGAAGAAAGCAGCAAATATTTTTCATGTATTTGCTTGTTGGACAGTAATGCCTTGTGTGGCTTTTGAAGAGCCAGCATTTTGTTTCTCAATTTGAAATGGAATTCTAATTTGTAATTGCAGTGCAATTATTGATGAGAGCGGGCAGAACTGATTCCATGCAACTTAAGTCAAAGTTCTTCAAAAATGTTATTTAAATTTATCAGTCTACTACAAAATATGACACAACCAAGAGTAACAAAATAAAAATAACTATATCATAAGAAAATCAGAACACATGAAATCAAAGATTCCTCCCTTTGACTAATGAGGCTAAAGATTTAGTTCCATTAAAAATGCATTTACATATAGCTGAATTTACACTGGGAAAATGAGACAAATGTTTCTTATTCTTTCCATGGCACTCTTTATTTTTGGAAAAAACACACAAATAAATGAACCAAGAAACCAATATGCAAAACCAAAAACCTTCCTCATTCTATGCCCTTGAAAAAAACTTTACTTGATAAATTTATGAACAATATTTTAAAGATTGCTTCTTGTCTTTGCTGAGAATTTCCACATCATGCCTTGAGCAACCTGGATAAAATCTTCCAATATTTTTTCTGTTTTTGCATGATTCTGAATTAGTTTTTTTAAGCTAATAAACTAGAATCCAGAAAGTGAATAGTTCATATACGATTTTGTCTAAGGAAAATGACAAGAAATTCTCCTTAAAAATTTAATAATAATTTACTTTTCTTACTTGAAATCCATAGAATAGAATTGTTAATAGAATTCCATAGAATGCAGGAAATAATAAATATATGGGAGAATTAGTATCCTTGGAATTTTAAAACAGGAAAATATTCCAAATATATTCCATACATAATTTTTAAATAAGTTATAAAATAATCTTCTACAAATGCAATAGTTATTAATAAGATGAGAATTTGACTTTTTAATAGGTTTAGCAGGACTGGAGAAATGTCTCGGGGGTTAAGACTCTGCCTCACAAACAGAAGGATCAGAATTCTGATCCTAGATCCCAGGTTAAAATGTCTCCTGGCAAAAAAGGTGGCATCCTGCACTTCTAGTTCTGGAAAGTAGAGCTTGGAAAATCTCAGAGCAAAGCTAAAAGGAGGTAGAAGCATTCCAGAAAGATTCCTGAAGTCATCATTGAGGCTCCCCAGGGACACAAAGTACCCTTTAATTCACATGTACACACACACACACACACACACACACACACAAACTTTAAAAAATAGGTTTAACAGTAATACGTCCTTTATTTAATTCTTTGCAAGTTATATAAAAAAAACTAGTAAAATAAACTGTTCCCTTGAGCATAAAGAATTTTCTACATTCCACAGCATATATTTTACATCTGGGAAAACAGCTACTGATGTCTTGGTCAGTTTATTCAATTTGGAATTGTATTCACACTGAACGCCTTTATAGACATATTTAATAATGTTCACTGATTTTCAGGAAATGTGCTTCTCTAATATCTTCATATTATCAACCTTCATAAAAGTGTCCACATTATTTCTTAATATAGTACTTAAAAGTGGTACAGATTATGTATTCTTAGGACTACAAGTTCACAAAATATTTACATGCATAAAGAGGCAAAAATGTGTTGGAAAAATGAAATTGCCATAAAACACTTGCATTACATACTTCCAGCCAGTATCTTTAAGATAGTACTATTTGGTACAAGATGAAAGATAATAAAACCTTGAGGTTTCTGAAATGTTTCTGTTTATGCATACAGACTGTCTATGGGTACGTCGAAGTCCATGTTTATATGCCTGTGTTTCCCTGGCTCATTAGGTGCAGGTTAGCATTTCAGTTCAAATTATTAATTAAATGGGGAAAAAAAGACATATGTCATGTCTTACTCAGGTGTTACAACCAGCAAATGTCAGAATGTCTGAAAGTTAAGAGAAAAATACAAGGTTCTTCAGTACACTGAGATCTGGTGCTGTCAGAACAAATTGTCTCCTGTTGTCAATGACCTTCCTGTTCTTGTCAAATTTTACCATCATCCACCAGCCTTTTTAATGGCTTTGCATGCCAAACTAACTGAGTTTTCATAATTGAAGTGAAAGAAAAATGTTGCAAATAAGTTTTAAATGAAAAAAATATAATTGATATATTCCTATGAACAACCATTAACTTCAAATACTTTATTTTTTACATCAAGGTCTTCAAAATTAAAGCCTTTGAAGTTTGCCTGAAGTTAATCAGATATGTATGCTAGACTTAGAATGAGACATTCATCATTGCTCTTCCATATGTCATCACTCTGTCTGCTGCAGCACAGTTCCATTATTCAAAAAATAAAAATAAATGAATTAAAAAAATAAAAATTTAATAATAGTACTGTCTTCTTAAGGTAGGGCAACAAAGCCCTAATATATTTTTTTGTTTTTCAAATGTGAAATCTAAGCCAAGTTCTGAAATTAAAGAAGATAGTGCTTAGAAAACAATTTTCATAAAAACAATCATCCCAATTTAATAGGAAGAATGAAATGTAGCATACTATCGTAATCTTTTCCTGTCACAAATTCTCTTGCCTGAGTAGTGATTCTGAGGGATCACTGAGACCAACAGCTGATTTGAGGCAGCTGTAAACCTTTACAAATGCCAGTTATTTTTCAGATATCCTCACACTTTGTATAAATGAGAACTGCTATCTCAAATAATAGCTATGTCCTTAAAACCCATATCAAGTACACTCAGCTAAAAAGTTGTGCATGCATCTCAGTTAGTCTTCCAGAGACTCAGACCCAGAAGAAACCGAACAGACACCAATCTTCATAATAAAAGTAGAACTATAGGAACACCTCCCTTTCCTCCTGTTTTCAAATTCACTTGGTGATTCTTTACTACATGTGTCCTCGCACCATTTTTCAATGTCAGAAAATAACAAGCTGCCAAATTTTATAAAAGTCTAATTAAAAGTATTAATCCCCTACAGAGATAAGGTCATCAACTTCCCTTGACCCCTCTGTTTATGAAAGATGTGGAGATTACTTTTCCACTCTAGCTAAGGCCTACCATAAGACTGGGCACAAGATCAACCAGGTTGGGCCCCAATATGAACATACCAATGAAGTGTGGACCAAAAGGTACAATCAGATTTAAAGAAACTGGCGTTAACTTATAAGAAAAAGCCATTTTCCCCCAGCTGACCCTGGAAGCCATCTTTGGTTTTCTTGCCTCTCATGGAATCCACGAGATATGAGCTTTCTTTTTCCTTGTGTATTCAACTCCATGAGTTCTATTCTTTCTCTCCTCTACTAAACTCTGAGTCCTCTACACATGTTTTGGTTTTAATCTTCTACTTGCCAACAGAAGAACCTGGACACATAAGGACACATAAAGAAAATCCTGCTCATGCATCATCATGCTCATGGTGGCTTTCTTCCTGTTTTCTCTGACTTTAAATTTCTCCTCTGTTCTAATGTTCTACCAACATAAAGATATGTCTCCCTTGGAAGACTTTCATGGTATTTTATCCTTCTCCTCTCATTTTCAATAAAATCCTGCTGCCACTTTTCAATTTGTTCTGGTTTTGAACGTTTGCTCTGGAAAGCAATAACCAAGGAAGAGGAACCAAGGAACAAAATAGTGATGAAATTAAAGGTTATTAGTATTAAACATTTCACACTGTGGGTGAATGTGTACACTTATATATTTATATTATTTATATGCCAAATGTTCAATTATGCATTCCATGTTTGTATTATATATGTGTTTACCAAATACATAGTGAATATGAGGAAGAAAAATATTAGACTGAAGTATTTGAACACCATGTTTTCATTGAAAAAACACCAAGTTGCATTTTTAAATATGTGCATGACATAAAAACAGCTCAATTAAGATTACACACAGTAAAGGATGGGTATAAGTCAGGTTCTGCTCAGTCAAAGGTACGGTGATTTGTATGATCTATGAGCTAGTTAAAATGAGTGTCTTAAGTATTATTAAACTTAAATCTAAAAAATAACATATTATATACAACTTGTGTGGTCATAAAAGTTTGAAAAAATGTTTTTTTTTTTGTTTCTGATGTAATGAATACAGCTGTTTATATATTTTCATGCCTTTCTTTACGTAACTAAAAATAAGATATTATTAACTTCTGCTGAGACCTAAAGACTCTGATTTGAGATTCTTAGACTTTTACACAAATTTAGCAGTTTGGGATTTTTTGACAATGAGAAAGGTTGTGAAGACACATGTGGTAGAGAGTCACCAAGTGACTTTGAAAACTTAGGAGGAAAAGGAAGTTATTCTGTAGTTCTGCTTTTCTTATGAATATTGGAATCTGTTCTATTTCTTCTCCTGGTCTCAACCTCTGTAAGAATAACTGAAATACATGCATAATATCCTGGCTGAGTGTACCTAAACAATACCATGGAGTTATTGATGAAAGGGATAGTGGCTCACCCTAGTATGAACTAAGTAGGAAAACATGTCTTCAAAATGTGCTCTCAGTATTAAAAATGAAGCAGAATATCTGCTTCCACTTTAATAAAACAACAAAATAACTTCCATTTTGTTAGCTCATAATTTAACTAAAAGGTTCAAATAAAAAGGTAGCCTTGCTGTCCTAGGTCCATCATCCAAGCATTGGGGAAGACGTCCTGTGCAGTCTAGGTCACACACTAGATTTATGTCAGCCTGAGATACAAAGTCATCCCTTTCTTAAAAGGCAAAATAAACAATGAAGAAAAAAATAACAGAGCAATGAAAATGCTTCAAACTAAAACCAAAAGCTAAACCTCAGAAGAACAAAAACTATTCATTTCTTTATTTCTCCAAAAGAAGATAACCATGATCTCATGATCTTTTTTTTTTAATTTTTTTAATTATTATTTATTCAACTGTGCGCATGTACATGTGTATGTGCCCGCGTGTGTGTGTGTGTGTGTGTGTGTGTGTGTGTGTGTGTCTGTGTGTAGAACCACGGTCGAATTCGCGAACCACTGCCTCCACCTCCTTCTGCCCCGGGATTCACAGGCTCCGCCCTACCAGGACCAGAAGCGCAGGCGGCCCCCGCTTCTGCCTGGCGTCTATACGTGGGATCTGGGACCCGAACTCAAGACCTTCCGCCTGCAAGGCGGAGGCTTAACCCCTGAGCCACCTCTCCAGCCCCACCATGATCTTTGTATAACCATGTTAAATTTAATTCTAAATTTCTAAGTTAAATCATGAATAATTTAATTCCAAACTTCTGTCTATATGATTTACTATGAAGTAGCCTGTTGCTTATGTTTTAAAAGTTCTGAATCACAAGAATTATCCAGAAAGTCATCAGTTCCTCTAATCCTGGAAGAAGGTAGTGTAATCAGAGTTCCATTCATGATGTTTATTTGAAGGCCTATGACAGAACTTTCCCTTTCATAGTAAAATATGGAATTCCCACTGTTTTGACAAAGGAACTGCTCTCCAGCTCTTTGTAACACATTTAATAAGTCTGCTGCTTATATGTTGCACTCTGTGGAGAAAAGTCACACAGGATAGAAAAGAAGTCAAATGTGACAGACTTTTTCAAAATCCAGAGCAGTGTTGCCCACAATGATAGTGGTTATCTGTCTTGGGAGCAAAAACTCAGCTAATCTTGCTCTCTCAGTAACTGCATTTTGGCCACTGTTTTTCAATTTATTATTATTTTATTGATAACAATGGCAAAGCAGTTCACATACGCAATTTTCTTCACTTTTTAAAATTTTATTACATTTTTTGCATAGTTGCACAATCTCAGTAGGTATGCCCCTACTTCTCTGTCTGCCCTGCTATCCCCTTCTATATCCCACATTGCACTTCTCCCTTACAACTCTCCCCCTCTCTTGTTGCTTCCAGCTTTCTCCCTCCCATCCTCTAGAGGATCTGATTATGTGGGTGCTGAATTACCCTCTGAGTCCTGTACACTAATAAGGGTTCAGGATTCAGTAGCACAGCTTGGAGCCCCTTCTTGGGCTGCCTGTTAATATGAGAACTCTATTATTACTGTTTAACCCATTGACTCTAAGAATCCTACGGTCTGAAGCCTTCTCTCCTGTGATCCCTGATAGGCTTTGGGGGGTTATTGACATGTCATTGTGCATGTCAGGCAAGGTCCAATCATATCATGGCTACATTCTGGCTGCTACAGCCCTGACTTGTTTGGAGTACCTTACATAACTTTGGTCCTCCCCTTCATTAGGCTCTTACAATCTTGCTGCCCCCTCTTATGCAAGGTTCACTGAGCTCTAGGATAGGGAGCGATTTGGCTGGTCTGGCTCCAAGAGAACATTATAACATCTTTGGTGGCTGAATTCCGGTTTGTTGTTGTTTTCAGTTTCGCTGTCCCTGCACTGCCCTTTGCTGCATCCTGATTGGTTGTCTAGGTCATCTCCTAACCAAAGGTAAAAGACTGTTTAAACAAAGGTCTTAATATAAGAAGAGACTCAAAGGTAGGTGGAAGAATGGGATAAGGACACAGCAGTGAAAGGATTCAGTCTCCCATTTGCTGGTTAGTTACCATCTAACTGCCAGTCTCTATACCATCCCTGGCTGGGGACATCAAACCTGACTAGTTCCAAGTGAATAGGAAGGCAAGAGAGAGTGAGCTGCATCAGACGTCTTCCTAGTTACATGCAATACATGACCATGGCCTAATTTCTCTTTTGACTTGTGCAATTTTGTCTCCTTCCTTTGAAGTCTTCTTTCCCCTTCTCTCCTATTTATAATCCTTTGCGATATTAGTGGGTATTACAGAGATTTACCTGGAGTATATCATTAAGTGGGTTTGCAACTAGGATCCACTTATTAGTAAGTACATAAGCTTCTAACTTTCTATATCAGGGATATTTCGCTCAATAATTTCTCCTGATTCCATACATTTCCTGAAAAATTTCATTAATTAATTTTCTTTGATGGCTGAATAGTATTCCATTGTACAAATGTACCACATTAGCATTATCCATTTTCAACTGTTGGTTATTTGGGTTGATCTATGATTTACAGTTGTGATTGCACTATTGTAAATAGTGCTACAATGATGGTTGTTCTCATGTCACTGTAGTGAATTGCTGCATTTTGGGGGATTATTCCCAGTAGTGGTGTATCAGGGTCATATGGTATTTTAATCCTTTCTACAGTCATTGTATAAGTCTGCATTTCCCACCAGCGATGTATGAAATTTCCCTTCTTTCCACATCCTCTCCAGCATTTGGTGTTATTTGTATTGTGGATTTTTGTCATCCTGATGGAATGAGATGATACTTCATTATAATTTTTATTTGCATTTCTCTGATGGTTAGAGATGTAGAACATTTTTAAGATATTTTTTACACATTTCAGTTTCATGCTTGGGAAAGTTTCTTTTCAGTTCTGAGATTCATTTTTAAATTGGACGATTTATCTTTGTGGTTTTTTACTTTTTAAGTTCTTTTAAAGAATTTTCTTGGGATTTTGATTGGTATAACATTGAATCTGTATATTGATTTTGGTAGGATGGTCATTTTTATGATTTTAATTTTGCCAGTATAGGAGTATATGTGCTCTTTCCATTCTCTTGTATCTTCTGTAATTTCTTTCTTTAGGGTTTTAAAATTTTCACTGTAAAGATCTCTCACTTCTTTGCTTAGATGTATCCCAATGTATTTATGTTTTTACTGGCTATAGTAAATGGGATTGTTTATCTTAGTACTTTTTCATTTTTTTGTCCTTGTTTTACAGGAAGGCCACTGACTTTTTGCACATTTGTTTTGTAACCTGCCACTCTGCTAAAATTATGCATTAGTCCAGAAGTCTCCTGATGCAGTTTTTAGGATCTCCCAGATGTATGATCATGTCATCTGTGAATAGAGTTATTTCAAAGTCTTCTTTTCTGATTTGAATCCCTTTTATCACCCTCTCTTGCCTTATGACTCTAGCTAAGACTTCAAATACAATATTGAATAGAAGAGATGAGAGTGAACGGCCTTGTCTAGTTCCTGATTAAAGCAGGAATGCTTCAAGTTCTTCCCCATTTAGTCTAATCCTTGCTGTTGCCTTGTATACAGCTTTCATTATGTTATTATAAATTCCTTCCATTCCATCAGTCTCTAGGGTTTTGAACATGAAAGGATTTTGCATCTTGTCAAAAGTTTTTCTACATCTATCATGTGGTCTTGGACTTTAGATTGGTTTATATGATGGATTACAATTATTGATTTGCATATGTTGAACCAACCTTCTGTGCCTGGGATAAATCTTACCTGATCACAGTGAATGATCTTTTTGATATGATTTTTGAATACAATTTGCTAAGATTTACTTGGAAATTTTTATATCTGTTTTCATCAAAGATATTGGCCTACATTTTTCTTTTTTAAGTGCATCTTTTATATTTTGAGATTATTATGATATTAGCCTTATAGAAAGAATTCAGAAGTGTTCCTTTCTTCACTATTTATGGAATAGTTTAAGGAATAGTGGTGTTAGTTGTTCTTTAAATGTGTGGTAGAATTCTGTGTGAACCATCTGGTCCAACATATTTTGGTGAGAAGATTCAAGATTACTTCATTAATTTCCTCAGGTTCTTTTAGGGCTATTTAAATAATTCAATACTTCCTGATTAATTTAGGCAAGTTGTTCTTATTCAGAAATTCATACATTTCTTTCAGGATATCAAATTTTAGGGAATACAAGTTTATTGAAGGACTTCTGTTCAGCTAAAGTGATTGTAAACTGAGCAAAAAGGCAGCACACAGAATGGGAGAAAAATCTTCATTAACCACACATCTGACAGAGCTCTATTATCCAGAGTCCACAAAGAACTTAAAAAAATAATCACCAAGGAGATAAATAGCCCAATTAGAAAATGGGACTCATAATTCAAAAGAATCTTTTCCAAAGATGAAACTGAAATGTGTAACAAATATCTTAAAACATGCTCCACATCCCTATCCATCAGAGAAACACAAATTGAAACTACCCTGAGATGTCATCTCACTCCATCAGGATGGCAAAAATCCACAATACAAACACCACCAAATACTGGAGAGGATGTGGAAAGAAGGGAAATCTCATACATTGCTGGTGGGAAATGTTGACTTATAAAATGACTATGGAAATCAGCATGGTGATTTCTAAACATGTTAAGGATTGAAATGCCATATGACCCTGATACACCACAACTGGGAATAATCCCCCAAAATGCAGCAGTTAACTATAATGACATGAGTACAGCCCTGTTCGTTACAGTGCTATTTACAATAGCAAGTCATAGATCAACCCAAATAACCAACAGTTGAGAAATGGAAAATGCTAATGTGGTACATTTATACAATGGAATACTACTCAGTCATCAAAAAATGAATTAATGAAATTTGCCAGGGAATGATGGAATGAGAAAATATTATTGAGTGAAGTATCCCTGACACAGAAAGTTATCTCCTTGGTGATTATTTTTTTTAAGTTCTTTGTGGACTCTGGATAATAGAGCTCTGTCAGATGTGTGGTTAATGAAGATTTTTCTCCCATTCTGTGTGCTGCCTTTTTGCTCAGTTTACAATCACTTTAGCTGAACAGAAGTCCTTCAATAAACTTGTATTCCCTAAAATTTGATATCCTAAAAGCTTATGTACTCCTTAATAAGTGCAAAGCTACTTAATGACATACTCCAAAGTAAATCTGTGTAATAACCACTATAATCACAAAGAATTATAAATAATAGATGTCATAGTTAGACCCAGGTGTCAACTTGGCAGTTGAAGGTTTGAGCTCTGGGCACATCTATAAAGAATTAATGGTTGAGTTAAGCCAAGAACAAATATGCAGGAAATTGTCTGGCTGATTTGGAAGGCATAGGTGGGTGGGATTAGACCCTGACATAAAATAGAGTGTTAGTATTTGGAATCCTTGGCCAGACACACTGGTTTGGCAAGTAAGGATCATCCTTCTTTCAGCTTATATAGGGATGGTGTGGTCAGTTCTCTCTGCCCTGGTGTTGGTGTGAGCTCTCCTTTAAAGTTGGACGAGGAACTGTAACCAGTCTTTGTGATTTATCAGAAATCATGCAGATGAAATGCATCAGGAGAGAAGGGGAAAGAAGACTTCACAGGAAGGAGACAAAATAACACACTTCAATAGAAAAATTAGGCCATGGTCAAGTACTGAGTATTGAGACATCTGATGCAGCTCACTCACACTTGCTCTCCTGTTCACTTGGGACTGAACAGGTTTGCTCTTCCCAGTCAGGGGGGAAATGGGGATTGGCAGTTAGATGGTAACCAACCATCACATAGGAGACTGGCTCATTTAACTGCTGTGTCCTACTCCCAGTTTTCTATCTACATTTGAGTCTCTTTGTTTAAACAGTCTTTTATGTGCAACCCAATCAGGTTGCAGCCAAGGGCAGTTGAGGAACAGCAAAACCGAAAACAAAAACCACAATTCATAATACCAAGGACTCTACAATGTTCTGGAACTAAACCAGCCAAATCTCTCCCTATCTTAAAGCCCAAGGAACTGTGGGGAAGAGGGGTGGCAAGATTGTAAGAGCCTAATGAAGGAGAGACCAAAGATATGCAAGGTACTCCACAGGGCTGTAGTAGTCAGGATATAGTCATGATGTGATTGGACCTTGCCTGACCTGCATAATGGGTGACATGTCAACAACCTCCCAAAGCTTATCAAGGATCACAGCACAGAAGTCTGCAGGCAGTAGAATTCTTAGAGGTAAGGGGTTAAACAGTCATAATAGAGTCCCCATACCAGCAGGTAGGCCAAGAAGGGGTCTTAATCTATGCCACTAAGTCCTATACACTCACTAGTGTAGGTGACTCAGCAGGAAATTCATTGTCGACATAAACAGATGCTATGGAGAATGGGAGGGTAAAGCAAATAACACAAAGAGTGGACAAGGGAAGGAAAAGAGGTGAGAGGGAGGGGAGGAAAATGGGAAGTGGGAGAGTGCAATGGAGGACAACAAGGTGTAATGAAGTGGGAAGGGAGAAGAAGAGGAGTAACTATTGAACTTGTATAACTAGGCAAAAAAATGTAACAAAAAATAAAATGTTCTCTTCTCAACTCTTAAGCTGTCATACCCTGCCCCTGGCAGTAGAACTGGAGAAGACTTGAGAGGCCCTCAAGTGTTGTAGATAGAGTAATCCCCTCTCTGGTGCTGTCTACCCTGCTGTGAGGAAAAAGGCTTTCACATCATGGAAAAATGCTAAAAATACATTCAACTGAAAAAGTTTATCTTGCCACTCTATGTTTAGGTCTCATGAAATGCATTGCTTATTACAATGTTGCTATATGGCTACTGATTGTCATAGTGAGACAAGGGTCAACTTAATTTTAGAGACTCTAAGCTCTGAATAGAGTTGTGAGAAATTAGTAGGAGAATTAAACTCAGATCAAGCCTATAGTCTATTGTCTATTGTTTATTGTGTATTGATGGGGAGGTCCAGTCCTCTGTCAGTGGGACTAGATCCAGGGCAGGTGAATAAGTTGACTGGAACTCATTGAGAAATTTGGCTTCCTTGGTGTACTTGGTTAGACATGCTGGTCTGGAAAAGGACTGGCCCTTTCTTGACATTACTTTGGATATGGTGTAGTCAAGGTGTTCATATAAGCATTCCTGTGAAGCTAGAAAAGGAACTATAAGCAGATAAATTGTTAGCCAAAATAATGTTCCTTGTTCCCTTAAGCCGTTAGGTTGTGAGTTTACTAGCAACCATACAGGACAATTGCAAAATAGATTTAAAAATCGCAGAAAAATTATGCAAAAGTTGATAATCAGATTTGGGAATGAAGAAATTTTGGTAGATCAGAAAATACTATCTTACACTTTGGGTATGATTCTCTAAACTCTATTATTTTCTTAATATTCTAAAAATTGTATTAATTTTATTATATCCATATAACATAGTAAAACATTTTCATCTACTCAAAGTTGTTATTTTATGCATGACTAGAAAATCCTTGAAATACTCCAGTAATTATAGGACTGTTGCACTTAGGATCTCACTGCACTGATATTTATAACCTTCAGATATATCCAGTGGCCATATCAATATTCCCCCAAGGATCATTGAAGATCTGAGGAAAAAGTAACTACATACAGTGGAAATTATAGGGACAGGTACTAGACAGGTGAAGGGGAGTATCCCCATCAGCAAGTTTGCCACTGAAGGACCACTTATATTGCCATAGAGGCCTGGGCCCTTAGTATAGACAACTTGAAAGGAGTCTTGTCCACACAAGCGGAGAGTCATGAGGATGGGAGAGATAGGGATGAACTGGGACAGGTGGGTGGAAGAATAAAGAGAAGAGTGGGATGAGGCAGAGGCAACAATTCACTTTGTAAAAAATGATTAATAAAACTTTCTTCATATGATTTTGTAATTTGTTACTAAATTTACTTTTAAATTTTATGCCACTACTGTTAATAGATTTTTATCTTCATTGTATTTTCTACCTCATTATGTGTATATGTATGTACAGTATTGATTCATGTACTAATTTTCTCTCTTCTTAATTTTTGTAGCTATATCATTTTTTCTCTAGGTTTACTTAGCATATCACCAGATCATTTTCAAGTAGAGTTTTACTTTTATGTCTTAAAAATATAATCCCTGAAATAAAGTTTATGAATATAGATATTTTACTTGCTCTAGTTTTGGGTTGAAAGACTAATTACCGGTTCCAAGACTAAACAGGATATTTACTGAGCATTATTTGAAACCTTACGTGCTAACTTTAAACAATGTAAGTTCTCAACTTCTAATGTAGTATAGTTCAGCCTGCTGAAGGAAATATAGTTTGTGGAAATATTTCACAAATTTAAAAATGTGTTTATTTTATGTAATTCTAAGTGTATGCCTTTGGCAAGTCATAAAGTTTTATAACGTGTAAATGATCAATTATGCCAAAAGAACAAGAAAACGACCTCTGCAAAGTATGCTGCAGCCACATTGCTATAAAAGTAGACTGTGAAAAGTGAGGGGAGAGAGAGAGAGAGAGAGAGGAAAAGAAAGGATTAGTATTAGAGCCAAACAAAATTTTAATAAAAAAGATTCCAAGGATATAAGAACAGGAAAACAAAGGATATTATAATCATTAATACATGAAAGGTATGGCATGTGTGTTAGACAGAATAACATTCACTTAGAGATCATCACTCTAGAATTCACAAAGACATAATTGAAGGTCTCTTAGAGTGAAAGTAGTGAAGTGTGTGTTTGTGTGTGTGTGTTTATAAATATGTGTGTGACAACTAGTGCACAAGCTTTAATTATTATACTTTTTTTGTACCACCTTGTAGTCAATATATGTAGACATATTTTTCTACTGTTGTGTCTGAGAATGTAAGACAAGAAGATACTTGTCCTTGTAAACTTCTGAATTACGCTTTCATTGCACCAAAGATATTAAGATATTCTAAAGGTCAAATAGCCATCATTTTTATATTCTGTAAGGTTGCTAATATGATAGAAAGAAAAGTTTACATTTTTTTCCAAATAGTATTAGTTTTTATTTTACATTTCCATGCTATAACGATGAGACAAATGTTAAGATATGCTTCCTACTCACAGCTATCTATCACCTAAGCAAAATATTAATGTTTATTACTATTATTCACTAATGTACAATCTTTAATATCAAAGCATAGATAGGAACCACTGACTCGGTATTATTGGAAGTTAGAAGAATTTCATGTTTTTACTGAATTTTCATTTTGTAATTTTTATTCATTCAAAAACTTAACTCATTAAATAAATTTTCTTTCAATGATTTTCCTCATTTTTATTTTTAGAGTTTAGGAATTTCCTTAACGTTAAAAACTAAGCTTTTATTACATATAAATTCCAGTGACATAATCTCTTAGAAATAAATGAGGAAAATGTGTCCAGACTCACTCATTTTGGAAAAGAACATAAACGATTGAGGAAGAATGCATCACAAAACCCTGAGGTGAGTGCAGTGTGCTGAGTAGCTTCCAAATATGCAAATATGCAAAACTCATTTGCCTTTTGGTTAATAAGTCCCCAAATTTAAGTGCTGTTTCTATTAATTTGTGATATATACTTTTCCGTAACATATAGCTGGAATATATATCATCTCAAACATTTAATTTTTATATGTCAGAAACCTTCAAACTCTTCCCAATACCAATTTGTTGGCAACTATAGTTAACCTGCTGTTTTAACATATTAAAAGACATTCTTCCTGTCCATCTTCTCCCCTGTAAGTCTACAATTATTCTTTCTTCACTCTCAGTATTCCCCCCTTCTTCATTCTTGAAGCCACATTTCTGGTGTTGCTAATTACATGAGATTAAAATTTCCAGCTTCAACTTTTGAGTGAGAAATTGTGTGTATTCTTTATTCTACATTTGGAAAGGTTATGCTATTTTATCAAATTAATTTTTTATTAAATACATAATTTGGCATGTATGATGGCTAGATTCAGGTGTCAATTTAATAAACGTTGGCTGTTGGGGGCACAATTATAAGAATTCATTGTTGGAGCAGGCCCTTGAACAAGTGTACAAGTGATCTTTTCATTACTATGGAAGACACAGACCATAGTAGGTTGTGCTTTCCAGTGACAGGATCAGATAAAAAGAAGTGCAAGGAGGAGGGAATTTTTCTTGTCTTATCCTGTGTTTACTTGCTGTGTGAGTCCTTTGCTAATACATAGTTGCTTTCTTTGTTGCTACTGCCACTGTTGCCTCTGTTATTGGCTGATATCAGAGTTCTGCCCTTCCAATCTTGATGCTGGGCTCATTGTAATTGAATGCTAGTTGAATGTAGTTGACGGTAGTTGAATGTAGTTGAATGCTAGTCTCCTGAGCCTTCCTGCTGTTCATCTCTGACATTAGAGTTCAGTTAAACTCAACTTGTCGAAGTCCAATGGTTTTCGCCTGGCTGTTGTCCAACCCTGACATCAGACTCTTCAGCATGGTTGAAGCTCAAGACTTTCAGGGGATCCTTAGGTCTTATGAGATATTCAGGTCAAAAACAAAACAGCTATGGGTGGTTACTTTGAAGGACATTGCTTTTATTTGCTAGTTGATTTAATAAAGATATCTATCTATCTATCTATCTATCTATCTATCTATCTATATCTATCTATCTATCTGTCAGCATTCTATAGGTTCTGGTGAAGTTCCCAACCTCATATTCAAGCTGAGTAATTCCTGAATATTTTCAAAATGAGCAGTCTGTTATTTTGACAAATTTGATATAAATAACAACTCTATTTTTTTGGAATTAAAATTTCCTCCGATATTTTTATCTGCAAATCAACAAGTAAATTTTTGGGGAGGTTCCTGTGTTTCTGTAGTGGAATTGCCCTCAGGAAGTTCATTTGTAAAATACTGTTGTTTAGTAGTTTACATTGATTTATCATGAACTTTTTATAAAATCTTGAAAAAATGTGGAATAACTTCAAAATTGTCCAAAACATGACCCTAAAAAATCTTCTGTGCTGGATTTTTTATTAAAACATATGAACTGTCTTTTTATGGTCCTATATAAATTTCCAGTGCTAGCTAACATATTGAGTTATCCCTATTTCTGTCCTAAATTACTTGAATATGTTCCATATTCACTCAACTGCTTGCTTCAAATTTTTATTTTTTCACTTTCTTCTATAGTCTACCTTAAGTCCTTAAATTCCACTTAGTATTTTTGAGGTTTCTGAAGAATACCTCTCTAGGGGTCCTTTTATGACACAACATGCTCCTTTTAATGATGCCAATGTCACAGCTAACTGGCCATCCCTCTTCTAGCGTTTACACTTCGGGGACAGTGGAAATCCAGACACTGACAAAATGAATACAAATCAGTCCCAACTAAAAAGTAACATCATTAAATTTCAAAGTGAGTCAATTATAAAGTATATTTGAAGTCTAAGCCACATATATCACTATCAATGTCTTATATAGTTTCCAACATTGAACTTCAAATCTAATGAAATAATTATTTTTATAAATGATGCATAATGTAATCTTTTAAGGATCTAATAGGATATACAGAATTCTGAAAACATACCTCTCTTTGTATTTATCTCTTTCTCTCTCTCTTTAGAGGATAAAAATCTCAGCCTTGACAATCTAAAGTAAGAGGGTAACTAATAATAGTGCCCATTGGTGGAACAGCTGCTTCTCCTTGTGTCATTACCATGAAATTTTGCCTAGTGAATCCCATCAAACCTTGATCTTCTAATTGCCTTCTGTCCAAGAAAATTAAAATCAAAACAAAAATATGAATAAATAAACATACTGAAATTACCTGGTATTCTTAGAGATCAGAAAATTCATACTAAGCAGTTTTCCTAATGACAATTAAAAGATAATAAAAAAAACCTGACAGCATTTTTATTTTATTTTTTTATATTTTATTAATTTTTTATTATTTATTATTTATTCAATTTTGCATGTATGTGTGTGCATATGTGTGCATGTATGTGTGTGTGTAGAACCATGGACGAATTCGGGAACCACCATGGACAGCCTCCACCTCCTCCTTGTTCACTCTGCCCCGGGATGCACAAGCTCTGCCCTACCAGGACCAGAAACGCAGGCCGCCCCTGCTTCTGCCTAGTGTCTATACGTGGGGTCTAAGATCTGAACTCAGCACCTTCCGCTTGTAAGGCAGAGGCTTAACCCCTGAGCCACCTCTCCAGCCCCAGCATTTTTATTAATACCTAAAAAAATACATAAATAAAATATTACTAAAATTGTGCTTATGACTGTGTATTTCAAATATACTGCTTAGATGGTATTAATAGTTTACAACTGCTTAGGACTACAATCTTCTTACATGTGAATTTGTGTGCTATATTTCACTCTGGTAAGTAGAATATGGACAAGTGGTATGTCTCTTCACCTTAGCTGTCTGTCACATCGTTATAAATTATTATTTTAATTTTCTTACAGGTAACTTCATGAAAATAAAGTATCATTCACTGAGGGGAATGAGAAAGAGGGGAGAGAGAAGCAGGGACCCAATACGCTTGTAAAACTAAAAGTAAAAAAAAAAGCTTTGTCATGTAAATTTTATGTCACAGGGAAATCTTCAGAAATGAATATATAAACAAGAAAACTTGGAAAATAGATAAAAGTGTCAACTTGACAATTGAAGTCAGGAGCTCTGTACACATTTGTGAATTAATAGCTGAGTTAAAGCACTAACAAGCCCGCAAGAGATTGCTCATTGTAGTCTGTGTAGTGGGGGTGCTTAGCCCATGGTGGATGAGACAATTCTCTGAGCAGGTGTATAAGATGGGGGAGTTGGTTAAGCTAGTTGGCATTCTTCAACATAGACAGCCATACTGTCTTGGTAAGTACGTCTGTCTCTCACCAGTCCTGTTGATATGGTTCCCTCAGCCTTTGGTGTTGGTATAAACTTTCCTGCAAGCTGGATTGAGAATTATAACCTAACGACCTTAAGTCAGAACCCCTTGTTCCTTCATAAGCTGTTTTGTGGTGAATTTATCCACACTATTCAGAAAAACTGCATCACAGTTATCTTGAGATTATGAGTGGTAAAATTAAGAAGTGAAGTTACCCTCTATGACTTGTAATTATTGACTTGATATTCTCCTGCATTAACTATGGGTGCATAAATCTATTTTGTTTTGCTCTGGATGGGGCTCTCTTATTTCCATTAATGTACTGGAAACTCCTACTCAAACATATAACAACTTTGCATACTTACATGAACCTATTTATTTGTATTAACTTGGTTAGTTTCCTCTGCAAAATTTGATCATGGAATCTCCATTGCAGTATTCAAGTTTTTATAAACCAGGTCTATAAGAATAAACATGGCAAAGCACTCTACATTAAAAAAATTCATCATGACTGTAGAATGCAGATGCTGTTATGGTTGCATTTTGGTGTCAACTTGACAGTTGCAGACTGGTGTGCAGCTGATGAAGGTTAATGGTTGGAATGGCCCCTGCACAAGTCTGCAGGTACTTGATTGATTGTTGTGGAGAACCCAGCCCATAGTGGGTGGTACTTTCCAGTGGTGGACCAGATAATAGAATGGTGCAAGAAGAAGGACTTGCTCGTCCCTTATCTGGTGTCTACTTGCTGTACAGTCCACTCTGCATGAATCAGTTCACTTTTAATTTTTTTATTTATTATTTATTCAATTGTGTGTGTGCATGTGTGTGCATGTGTATGTATGTGTGTATGTGTGTGTGTGTAGAACCACGGACGTATTTGGGAACCACCTTGTTTTACTCTGCCCGGGATTCACAGGCTCCACCCTACCAGGACCAGAAACGTAGGCTGCCCCGCTTCTGTCTGGCGTCTATATGTGGGGTCTAGGATACGAACTCAGGACTTTCCGCCTGCAAGGCAGAGGCTTAACCCCTGAGCCACCTCTCCAGCCCCCCAGTTCACTTTTAAAGCATCATGGACTTCTTTGTTGCTGCTGCTGCTGCCTCTGTCCTTAGCTGACTTGGAACTTCACATTTTCCATTATGTTGCTGTTCCAACTGCCTTTAGAACCTGGTCTCTAGGCCTTGCTTCTGTTCCCTGTTCATCGCTGACATCAGAGCCCAGCTGTTCTTCACTGTTGGAATCCAGCGTATTCGATCCTCCAGAGGAGCAAAAGCTTATAGACCTTTTCTGGATCTTTTTGCTTTGTGGAACATTCCAGTCAAGAAAGAGGCTGGGGGGGAGGGGCTGGAGAGATGGCTCAGGGGTTAAGCTTCTGCCTTGCAGGTGGAAGATCTTGAGTTGGGATCCTAGACCCCACTGTATAGACTCCGGGTGGAAGCTGGGGCGGCCTGCGCTTCTGGTCCTGGTAGGGCAGAGTCTGTGAATCCCCGGGCAGAGTAAACAAGGAGGAGGTAGAGGTGGCCCATGGTGGTTCCCGAATTTGCCCGTGGTTCTACACACACACACAATTGAATAAATAAATAAATAAATAAATAAATAAATAAATAAATAAATAAATAAATGGAAAATATCAAAAAAAAAAAAAAAAAGAAAGAGGCTGCTGCGAGTGGTTACCTTGAAGGACACTATTTTTATTGTGAGTTATTTTTTTATGAGTTATTTTTTAATAAACTTATTTATATATATTACATTCTAGAGATTCTGAGTCTTCAGTGAACACTAATATAGATGCTACACAAAATCATCTAATTTCTGCTTTAAAGTAATTTCAAGAAATATATGCAATATACTGACTGTCATAAATGTAAAATTCCAGGCAAAAAAGGTAATATGAAGAATTCCCTGTTAACATTAGATATAAGTGAAAATTTGTGAACAATCCCAAATAAAATATGTAATTATAATGTAGGATAAAAATGTGTTTTTGTTCTTCACTAAGCCTTTGAATTGAACCCATTATGCAAAAATAGATGGCAAAAAATTTAATTACAGTAAAAATATATTCGATGTTTTCTCACAGATATACTGATGTCAAAGAAGGCTTACAGTAAACAAATAATAGTTATCAGCAGAAATTAATATGCAAATCATCCAAGAAACTTGTTTTTAATAGAATAGTTGTTATATATGTAAATTTTATGTATGAGGATAAAATTAGCACAGTAATTATTTGTAATTTTTTAAGGTTTGACAATATGTGCTGAAAATACATATATAAGCATAAATATATATGACATATATGAACATAAATATGTATATATGATTTTTTTACTACTTTTTTATTTTAAAAATACAAGACAGAATATGTATCAAGGTTATTTAACCTTTATGGAGGAATTATAATGAAAAATTAAAGGTAAAATAAAATATTTATTTAAAAATAAATCGCATAAAATTTAATATATAATTAATATAAAAGATTATATAATACATTAATAAAAATTAATCCATAAATAATAAAGCTAAATGGAAGAAGTTGGTATGATACAAGTTATACTTAAGACAAACTCCTCAAACTAGACTAATTAAATATTTAACCTAATGGAAATGGATAACAAAATAAATTAATATTTAATTTAAACTTCTCAGAAAGTGTTAAGCCATTAAAATATAAATTAGCTGTTCATAAATTTGTCAAAATAATGTGTTTTGTTAATTTAAATAATTTAAGTAAATTAAGGCTAATTTTATTAATCACATGAATACTACAGAGTAAGATGTTTTAACATTGCAAGCATATGAAGAACAAAAAATATGTGGATCTTTTTACATTTCATTGTTCTATTTTATGTAGTAACCAAAATATTTTGTACTGTAATGGTATGAAATGTGTCCCCCACAATCTCATGTGTTTGGCAAGATTGTGGTACCTTGAGAGGTAGAGCCTTGCTGGAGGAAAGTGGTCACAAGGGGTGGGCCGTGAGGTGGATTAGTCCCAACCTACCTCAAGCAGAAGTCTGCCTTTGCAGCAAGCATTCTAGCAGTTGTCAGCCTCCAAGATGATTGCAGCAAAATAGCCTGTCTGAAGCTTCAGCCAACCAGCCATGCCCCTTCCACCATGAGAAATTGTATCTCCCCTCTGGAACTGTAAGCTGAATAAATATCCCCTTCTTTCTTAAGCTGATTGACTTTGGGTGCTCTCTCTTATCTCATAACAATAGTTAGTAGTAACTGTTACATATATATATATATATACATATATATGTGCATATATATAATACTTTCAGTTTTTGGTTATAAAGTAGCTAATCTTATAAGAAATAAAAATGAAATACTGTTTAATATAATTTTTTCAAAATTTGTTTACTAGTTTTTTACAGTAATTTTTTAAATGTGTGTTGTGTGTGTGTGTATCAGAGATTATTGTGTGTGTCTTTGGAGACGAAAGTGTGATTTTGCGAATCATCCTACTGTATTTTTTGACTTTGCTGTCCTATTTCCTAGCATTTCACCCAGTGTTTTTACATGGGATCTGAGATCTTAACTCAGGACTTTCTGATGTTGAGGCAGAGATTTAAACACTGAGCCATCTCTTCAGTCCCAGGAAGATTTTATCAGTCACATATTTGTTTGACTATACTAAGGATTAGAAATTGTAGACTAGAAAGAACATGAAAGTAATTATTACAACATGTTTGGGCAGATTTTGTGTGTGACATTTAAATAGTAAGCAAATACACATGTAGTAATGATGTTCCTTTAAAATTATTTATTGAAACAGGCAAAGTTTTGAGTGCTAAATAAAGTTTGAAGGCTATGGTTTGAGAAGACTTGATGCAGATAGTAATGTACTAATACTTATTTTCTTTTTCAATAAGTTTTGCTTATATATATATATATATATGCATGCAAAAGAAGGCAAAGAAAGACTGATACAGGGTCTAGTACAGAGAAGAATTCTGCATTGCTAGAATTCCTCTGCCAAACATCTAGGCTAATAGTATAACTAATGACCAAATATAATTGTAAAAAGAAAGAGAAAAAGATTTAAAATAACAAAATCATAAGAAAGAATGAAAGAAAGCTATCTAAGCCTGTAAAATATGTCTAAAATTGTTTTAAAGCATGTCTTGCATTTTCAAATTCTTCATCCTTTGAGATATTGTATTCCATATGAATCACAAATGTTAATCTTTTCACCAGATGTCTGATTTCTCTTAAACCAACAGTTAAATTTAAATGTCTTCTTATTATAACAGTGATCTCTAGTCCCTCCTTCCCCCATTTAGCAAATTCTGGCATCTCTTTTATTTACTGTGTCATTTAAAAACAAAATAGTTCTTGAAGCAATGTATCCAACCTTTTAGTAACAAATCATTGATACATGAGGAAGCAACTTTAAAAATGATATTTAGCATAGAGGGATATTGTAATTATGTTGTAGGTTTGAAAGTATGACAGAATTTTTCACTTCGCAGGTATATATGACCCAAGAACCTCAAATGTCAAATATGTTGATCATCAAGGTCAATTTGCAAGAGTGGTTTAGATGATTTTGTTTTAAGCTGAAGAACTTTATAAAGGGAAATTACAGAATAGTGAGAAATGAAGGAAAAGTTAAAAAAAAAAATCTTTTTGAGTGTTTGTGGGGGGTGGTTCTAAAGAAAGCCACCACCAAATTTCCTTTTGCCTGGAACTTTTAAAGGGTGATTACCTGAAACTGATTGAAAAAGGCAAAGGTAAATAGTAAATATGTCATGATAAAGAAAGTCTGAGCAATACTCCTCTTGAAGCAAATAAATGTATGCTGTACATATATTCTCTCTTTATATTTGCAAATACACGTTTTTAAAAAACTCGTCAATGATTTTATCCCTTATTTTGAACATTAAAATAGATTCTTGAAAAAACTGTCATGTAAATGAAAGGAAGGTAAAAGACAATATTGAATTTTGTAACACCTTTCTTGTTGCATCAAGTACAAAGATAATTTTAAACATTTTTATTGTTATTTCCGCTCATACAAACTTAATAGGTAGACCAGTTCCCTCCCCCCTCTTACTCCCCCTGAACCCCTTGCTCACCCTCCCTCCCTCCCCATCTCCCAGTGCCTCCCCCCCAATTCCCAGAGAATCCTTTATTTTGTATGCCTAACTCTCCTCTTGGACCTCCTTTCCGATGACGTACAAGAACCCAGTGGCATTTCCCTGAACCCTTTCTCATGTTCCCCTTAAGCATAGGAATACTGCTGTGGCTGCCAATCCCTTGCCTCCAAGGATCTTGGTGCTTTTAGCAGATGCTAGATTTTGTGAGGTCAATAGTGTGTTGGACATTGCCCAGGGCATGCAAAATCCAATTATGATTGCTTCGGCCCTAACTTGTGTGGAGTATCTTGCAATCTTACCACCCCCTCTTCCGCAAATGTCCCTGAGCTTCTGGATGGGGGGAGATTAGGCTGGCTTAGTTCTATGTGGATGATATAGAGTCTCTGAAGTTCTGGATTGTGGTTTGTTGATTTTCTTTTGCAGTTTTGCTGCTCCTGCAATGCCCTTCACTCCATCCTGATGGGCACTATATGACACCCCCTCGTCAGAGACAAAAAACTCTTAAACTGCAGTATCTTGCAAATCATTGCTCTCCCATCCTTTTGCTCTTACACTCTTACCGCCCCCTCTTCCGCAAATGTGCCTGAGCTTCAGGATGGGGAGAGATTAGTCTGGCCTAGTTCTGGCCTGGTTGATATAGAGTCTCTGAAGTTCTGGATTGTGGCTTGTTGATTTTCTTTTGCAGTTTTGCTGCTCCTGCAATGCCCTTCACTCTATCCTGCTGGGCACTATATGTCACCCCCTGGCCAGAGACAAAAAGCTGTTAAACTGGAGTCTTATTATAAGTGGCTTAGTTCTATGTGGATGATATAGAGTCTCTGAAGTTCTGGATTGTGGTTTGTTGATTTTCTTTTGCAGTTTTGCTGCTCCTGCAACGCTCTTCACTCCATCCTGATGGGCACTGTATGTCACCCCCTGGTCAGAGACAAAAAACTGTTAAACTGCAGTCTTGTTACAATAGCACATTTAAGGGTAGATGTAATAAAAGCAGGAAACCTCAGTGAGGGAGGGAAAAGTCACCCATTTGCAAAATGATCACTTTTCATCTGCCAGACTATATGCCCTCCCCTTCTGGTGAGATCATGCCCCCTCAGTTGTACATGATCAGAAACGAATCATCTGTAAACTTAACCAGGTGTCACATTACTTACTTGCATTCCTTGGAGGCCAATTTTCTCTGCTGTAACATGGTCCCCTCTCTCCTTGTGTCTGGTGTGGCCCTCCAACCGCATCCCTCCTGTTCACAATCCTTGAAATTACCGTATTACATAGGTTTGCCCTTGAGTGTCTCAATGTGGGCTGGGAGAGTTTGGTACTAGCAGCAACCTAATAGGGAGTACATACGATGCTTAAGTTTCTGGGTTTGGGATACTTCACTTAATATAATTGTTTCAAATGACATCCATTTCCCAGCAAATTCCAGTGATTCATCATTTTTGATGGCTGAGTAGTACTCCATTGTATAGGTGTACCACACTTTCTTATCCACTCGTCAACTGTTGGACATTTAGGTTGATTCCATGACTTTGCTATTGTAAACAGTGCTGCTATGAACATGGTCGTGCTTGTGCTATCAAGGCAAACCTCTGCTGCATGGGGGGTTATTCCCAAAACTGGAATAGCAGGGTCATAATGGCATTTCAATCTTTAATTTCTTTAAGAATCTCCAGACGGCTTGCCAGAATGGCTGTATGAGCCTGCATTCCCACCAGCAATGTAGCAGAGTTCCTCTCTCTCCACATCCTCTCCAGCACTTGTTGTTGTTTGTATTGTGGATTTTTACCATGCTGACCAGGATGAGATGATATCTCAGGGAGGTTTTGATTTGCATTTCCCTGATGGATAAAGAAGTGGAGCATTTTTTAAGATATTTGTTAGACATTTTAATTTCATCTCTGGTAAAATTTCTTTTAAGTTCCAGGGCCCATTTTTTAATTGGGCCATTGATTTCCTTGGTGTTTAATTTCCTAAGTTCTTTGTGCACTCTGGACAGTAGAGCTCTATCAGATATGTGGTTAGTGAAGATTTTCTCCCATTCTGTGGGTTGCCTTTGAGCTTGTGTGACAATCTCTTCATCTGAACAGAAGCTCTTTAATTTCACAAGACCCAACTGTTGAGAGTTGGTAGCAGTGACTGTGCCATTGGATGTCTGTTTAGGAAGTGTTGGCCTAGCCCAATCAGCTCCAGGGAGTTCCGTATCCTTTCAACTCTGGTTTTTAAAGTCTCTGGCCTGATATCAAGGTCCTTGATCCATTTGGAATTAAGTCTTGTACATGGTGACAAGTACGGGTCCAGCCTTAATCTTCTGCATGTGGAGATCCAGTTTTGCCAGCACCATTTGTTTAAGATGCTGTTCTTTTTCCATTGGATTCTTTGGGCCCCTTTGTCGAAGATCAGATGGCTGTATTTTTGTGGGCTTATATCTGGATCTTCAACCCATTGATCTGTGTGTCTATTTTGGAGCCAGTATCAGGCAATTTTTATAACTATGGATTTGTAGTATAAACTAACGTTTGGTATGGTAATACCTCCAGCAGTGTTTTTGTTACTTAGGATTGTCTTTGCTATCCTGGGTCTTTTGTGCCTCCATATGAATTTTGAGATTATTTGGTCAACTTCTTTGAAGAATTGCTTTGGGATTTTAATTGGTATAGCACTGAATTTGTATATTGCCTTAGGTAGGATGGTCATTTTTACAATGTTGATTCTGCCAATCCAGGAACAAGGGAGGTCTTTGCACCTTCTGGTGTCTTCTGCTATTTCTTTCTTTAGGGTTCTAAAGTTTTCATTGTAAAGGTCTTTTACCTCCTTGGTTAGGTTTATACCAAGGTATTTTATTTTTTTAGGGGCTAAAGTAAATGGGATTGTTTCTCTCAGGGTTTTTTCACTTCTTTCATTCCAGGCATATAGGAAGTCCTCTGATTTTTGCACATTTATTTTGTATCCTGCCACCCTGATGAACTTCTCAATTACTTCCAGGAGCTTCCTGGTGGAGTTTTTGGGATCACTCAGGTATAAGATCATGTCATCCGCAAATAGGGATAGCTTGACTTCTTCCTTGCCGATTTGAATCCCTTTTATGTCCCTTTCTTGTCTTATGGCTTCAGCTAAGACTTCAAGTACAATATTGAATAAAAGTGGTGAGAGTGAACAGGCTTGTCTAGTTCCTGATCGAAGTGGGAATGCTTCCAATTGTTCCCCATTGAGCATAATCCTTGCTGTGGGCTTGTTGTATACAGCTTTTATTATATTGATAAAGGTTCCTTCCATTCCTACTGTCTCTAGCATTTTGATCATAAAAGGCTGTTGGATCTTGTCAAAGGCTTTTTCTGCGTCTATTGAGAGTATCATGTGGTCTTGGACTTTGAACTGGTTTACATGATGAATTACATCTATTGATTTTCATATGTTGAACCAGCCTTGTGTGCCATGGATGAAGCCTACTTAGTCCCTGTGAATGATCTTTTTAATATGTTTTTGAATCCGATTTGCTAAGACTTTGTTGAGAATCTTTGCTAATGTGTTCATCAGAGAGATCGGCCTATAGTTTTCTTTTTTAAGTGAATCTTTATTAGGTTTTGGGATTAAGACGATATTAGCTTCATTGAAGGAATTTGATAGTGTTCCTTCCTTTGCTTTTTGATGGAACAGTTTAAGGAGTATTGGTGTTATTGACTCCTTAAATGTCTGGTAGAATTCTGTGCTGAATCCATCTGGTCCAGGACATTTATTGGTGGGAAGATTTAAGATTACTTCTTCAATTTCCTTATATGTTATAGGGCCATTTAAGTAATTCACAACTTCCTGTTTCAATTTAGGTAAGAAGTGTTTACTTAGAAATTCATCTATCTCTTGTGTATTGTCAAACTTCACAGAGTATAAGTTTTTGAAATATGATGTTATAATTATCTGGATTTCTTGAGTATCAGTAGTGATTACTCCATCTTCATTTCTAATTTTGTTAATTTGGGTTTTCTCTCTCTTGCTTTTGGTTAATTTAGCTAGGGGTGTATCAATCTTATTGATTTTTTCAAAGAACAACCTTTTTGACTGGTTGATTTTTTCTATCGTTTTCTTAATCTCGATTTCAGATATTTCTCCCCTTATTTTGCTAATCTCCTCTCTTCTACTACTTTTGGGATCAGATTGCTCAAGTTTCTCTAAAGCCTTAAGCTGCATCTTTAAGTTATTTATTTCTGTTGTTTCCATTTTTTTGATGTAGGCATTAAGAATTATGAACCTAGCTCTTAGGACAGCTTTCATTGTGTCCCAGAGATTTTGGTAAGTTGTATTTTCATTATTGTTCACTTTCAGGAAATCTTGAATTTCCTTTTTAATTTCTTCCTGAATCCAGTTCTCATTCAGCTTCATAATGTTAAGTTTCCAGGAGTTAGTGTATTTTCTCTTCTTTGTTGTGTTGTGGATGTCCAGCTTTAGGCCGTGGTAGTCTGATAGGGCACAGGTTAGAATTTCAACTTTTTGTATATGTGTAGATTTGTTTTGTGGCCCAATATGTGATCTATTTTGGAAAAAGTTCCGTGTGCTGCTGAGAAAAATGTGTATTCTTTTGTGCGTGCATGAAAAGTTCGATAGAGATCTGTAAGGTCCATTTCTTTCAGGGTTTGATTAAGTTCCAAAGTGTCTCTGTTAAGCTTTTGACCTGTTGATCTATCCCATGTTGAGAGGGCGGTGTTGAAGTCCCCAAGAATTATCATTTGGGGGTTGATTTCTTGCTTTAGGCACCGTAGGGTTTTCTTAATGAATTTGGAGGGGCCCATATTGGGTGCATAAATGTTCAGTATTGTGAAGTCTTCCTGGTGAATTGTACCTGTGACTAAAATGTAGTATCCATCTGTGTCTCTTATGATTTTCTTTGGTTTGAAGTCTACTTTGTCTGAAAGCATAATTGCTACCCCTGTCTCTTTCCTGGTTCCATTAGCTTGCAAGATTTTGGACCAGCCTTTCATTCTTAGGATGTGCCTATCTTTTGTGGTGAGATGAGTTTCCTGAAGGCAGCAGTTTGTTAGATTGTGGTTTTTATTCCATGTTTGTAATCTGTGTCTCTTAATTGGCGAGTTAATACCATTGACATTTAATGTTATAATGGAGAAATTATTTTTAATTCTGGACATTTTTTATGTTCAGTAGATTTTGTAAGCATGTTTTTTGATATTTATGTTTTGGTGGTATTATACTTCCCTTCTGTCCTCCTGTATATGCTTGTTCTTTTCTTCAAGCTTGAGTATCATTTCTAGGATTTTTTGAAGGCCTGGTTTCTTAGACATGTATCCCTTCAAGTTGTCTTTGTGCTGGAAAACTTTTCTTTCTCCCTCAATCATGACAGATAGTTTTGCCGGGTATATCAGTCTGGGTTGGCATTTTTGCTCATTTAATACTTGAAGTATATCTCTCCAAGCTCTTCTTGCTTTTACTGTTTCCATTGAGTAGTCATTTGTTATTCTAATAGGTTTACCTTTAAAAGTGAGTTGCTTTTTTTCTCTTGAAGCTCTCAGCATTTTTTCTTTGTCTTGAATGTGGAGTGTTTTGATTGTTATTTGCCGTGGCGATTTTCTATTTCGGTCATATCTGTTTGAAGCGTGAAATGCCTCTTGTATTTGGATAGGCCTCTCATTCTTTAGTTTTGGGAAGTTTTCAATTATGATGAATTGAAATATTTCCTCCGTTGTAGTATTTTGGGATTCTTGTTCTGGTATTCCATGAATGTGCATGTTAGGCTTCTTCAGGGTGTCCCATATCTCTTGAATGTTCCTCTCCAGTATCTTTTTGGCTTAAACAATCTCTTCCATTGAGCTGGTTAATTCTCCTACTTTGTCTTCAAGTAGAAGAATTTGCCTCATTTGTTCTGCTAATAAGACTCTCTGTTGAGTTTTGGGTTGAAGATAACTTGTCTTTTACTTCAGTTTTCAACTCTGTCTGGGACTGTTTTAACTGCTCTATACGTATTTTTGTTTCTTGAACTGTTTTTCTCAACTCCTCCAAGTGCCTGTTGTGTTCCTGTTCGAAGTGGTTGATACGGTTGTTTAACTCTTCTCGAATTTCCTCTTTCATAGTATTAATCATGGTAATGATCATACTCTGAAAGTCGTTATGTTGGGTCTGTCTTTCATGGCTATTTTCTGTGGATTTGTTCTGGTTGGAATCCCTCATTATGGGATTGATTCTTTTGGCATGAGATTGGTCTTCTTGGGTTTTGTTTCTTGTGGATCTGTACTTTGACTTGTACATTGTTGTTTTGTTTTTTAGGACCTTTCAGTTTCTGTGTGTTTTTCACTGAATCAAAGTAGTCGGTATTGTTACGCTTGCCAGTTATTACTAGTGCTTGCCTTGGATTGGGTATGTTTGTGTATTGTTATTGTTATATCCTAGATGAGGCTACTAGGCTGTTAGTACGTCAGTTAAGTCAGGTTATGTTACCAGGGGGTGAATATTAGTTTGGTAGTGCACTTTTTACGATTTAGTACCTTGGTGAAATGTGGGAGTGAGTGGTGTACTCCCTGGAGTTGTATGTTGTGGGATGGCTGTACAAGAAAGTTGATCTACAGCACTGATACTTTAAAGGATCAGTAAGGTGAAAAGAAAAAGTTTACTTATCTTTGGGCTGGATGAGAAGAAACTCGCCCACGTGATATAATGATAGTGGAATCCAGATGTATGGCTTGTGTTCCCTTTATTCCTTAGAATTTTGCTTGAATTGCCTTTGGGCTCTATTGAATTCTGAGTAGCAGTGTGTCTTCGGTGGACCACGTGCCTGGGAAGGTCAGAGGGGAGGTTGGCGGGGCCCTGGGTGCAAAGCCGGCGGCCGCATGGCATAGTGCTGCTGGCTGGGCAGCTCCTGGGTGGGGGGCGGGGCTGGTCTGGGATCTTTCGCTCATTGGCTCAATGGCAGAATTCTTCACCTGTGACCTAGGGGGGTGGAGTGGCGCACAGGGCGGGAGGATGCGAGGGGCTTGGGTCCGGGGTGGGGCCCAGGCTAAGCCGGAGTCAACCTGGGTGCTCGCTGCCGGGACGCGTGGGGCTCCGGGGTGGTTGGGCAGGGCTAGGCGCTCTCTCTCATTCACCTTGGGCGGGCGGGGGCTAGGCGTCGCGGCGCGGAGGGAGCTGGGATCGTCAGGGCCAGGGCGCAGGCCAAGCCGGAGTTGGCCTGGGTGCTCGCCGCAGGGGCGCGTGCGGCTCCGGGGTGGTTGACAAAGACAATTTTTATTTTTTTTAAAAATCAGATCACTTAAATAAGAAAACATCAAAGCAAGCAAATGCACATCTATGAAAATAAAAAAAGAAAATCTTAATGGTTAAAAATGCAATGAAGATGAAAGTATTTCAAGATTTTCATTTTAATAAGTGAAAATTAAAATTTTTACTCTGCTTCAAAAGAATTAATATTGAGTTAATTGTTATTCAATCTTGTAATATAGAATATTAAAACATTGCACTTCACTGTGTTTACATTTAACTTTTAATTTCATGTAAACTTAGAGTTCATTGTGACAAATTATTAAGAACAGTTCTCATTGTTTAAAATAACAAATCGCATATGTTATAAATTTACCAGACATTTCAAAGAAAATCAAGGAAACTGCAATTTAATTCCATAGGTTATTTACAATGAGCCATATATGTTAAACCATGAAATGCATTTTGCCTGATGTGATCATATAATAGGTCGCTTAATTCAAATTTTATTTTCTCTTTGTTACTTTTGATCATTGCAGAGATAATCAAGATTATCTAACATGGACCTAATTTCTCTTTATTTGTATAGCAAAATTGGATTTTTTTTATTAAATCACAGAGCTGTTCAGTTTAAAACCAAAAATAATGAATATTGTCAAAAGCAGAGCCAGTTTCTTATTTATCTTTGTTTTTCCCCAATGTTGTTACACAGTTGACTATTTTTATTGAAATAAAAACTTTTTATATCAATATCTTACTAATAGAATAGAGAATAGACTAGATTGCTACGTGTCATTTTTCCTATCTCAGCAAAGGATATATTAATAGGAGTAATTATCCTAAAGATAATGTAAAGATGACAGCATTTTGAGGGAAGTATATAGTAGCAAATTAAATACAAGGAATAGCAATATTTCCAAGAGCATGAAGTACATAGGTAAAAGGGTAAGTAATAGATCATTTCTCCTATGTTGAAAATGAAATACTTTTCTTTTAATTTTATTAGCATATAAAGCTCTTTTATTTTATGATATTTTCACACTTGAATGCAACATTCTGTCTTACTTCTTCCCTGCTACCTTTTCTTATCCCTCTTACTACTGGTTTCCTTGTTCTCCCAAATACTCCCTTTTCTACTTTGAGGTTTTACTTATTTAAAAGTAGGATAATAAATATTTGCAGACAGCAAGCATATGGTATAGCAAATAATCAATAAAATACTGTTATAATTACTGAACTAGTCAGCATCCTTCTTAAACTTAGAGATATTGGGATCTGATAACCATGAATGCAAATAGCCTAAATACAAGTAGTGTTTGTTATGAAAATTTAATGAAAAATAGCCATCTGTAGCTTCTCTGCCTTGTTTAATATGTTCATTGTCAAGAGATGTATAGAAGTATATAATTTAAAATCTAACATTCAAACCAATAAAAGTCACTAAAATTTTAAACGAAGCAGTAGTTTATCAGACCATGGAAAGTATAAGTAAACTTACTTGTTTATCAGAAGTTTGAGATCTTTGGTGCAACACAAACTTTGAGTTTTGCATATAATACGCCCAGAATATGTGACATGATCATCATAAAATGTTATAGGAAAATTGACAAAAAAGTAGTAGGTACTCAGATAGCATAATAAATTAATAGCCAGTGCTATAGTTTATATAGGGAAACATGGGTTGGTTTATTTCAGAACAGTCAAAAAGAGAAAATGACAGGTGAAGAATCAACATATCATCACAAGAAGAATGAATATTTATAGCTTATGGCCAATTGGATATGTTTGGAATTGTTCAAATCATTATTGTTTAATTAATAATTTGATATGAATATATAATATATTGACCTGCCCACACAAATATTATTGGATATTTACTGTTTTTGTTGTTGTTATGATTTTCTTTTGTCTTATGATAGGCCAGATATCATGTAGCTTAGACTGTTGTCACACTGATAATCTGGCTAAGGATAACCTTGAATTCATTATTCTTTTCCCTCCAGCTCCTAAGTCCTTCAATGCTGGAATATACCACTATGCCTGACACCATTTTTTAAGTTTTAAAAAGCTATACGATGCTTCATCTCATTTATAGTCAATTCAGTGTTAGGCACTATTTCTTCTTAAAAATTTGTTTTGCACAGTTGTGTGCTACTCATTTTTCTGGAAATGTAGAGAAAATCAATATCATTATAAATTTAAATGAATATATTTGCTGTCTTTTGATCAAGATAAACATGCAATAAATTCAAGTCACTAGCATGGAAATATAAGAAAGCATGCTAGAGGCTCTAATGCCTATGTTTTCACTCAACAACATATACAATGATTTCAGCTGACCTTTCTTGGAATTACCAACAGGCAATTTTTTAGATTATAGATGACTATGAAGTTTCCTTCGAAATGCCAGATAAATTCATTTTCTAGCCATGCCTCTAATGTGAGTTCTGCCTCTAAATCATATACATGGAGGAATTTATGAGTTTATTTATATTATTTATTTCATGTCACCAAGTTGATCTTCAAAGTAATCTTCACAATTTATAATCCTATCACAGCTTCAGTAAAAACACATCTTACTAATCTTCTTAGATGTGTAGAAAGAGAAATGAAAACCTTTATAGTGCAGGTTACTTAAGAGATTGTTCTGCTATTCTGCACCGTGCTATTGATTATTATTTCCTTCAGTGCATGTGAATGAGCGTCTTGCAAATATATTTTCTGTTATTTTATAATTGCTTTCCCCTTCTGGAATTTCCATGATTATTTCTGTCTATTTCTTACCACCCTTTGTGTCTTTTCAGTTAGCATTTATAAAATTGTTCTAAATAATTCAGATATGTAATTATCTGGGCTTCCATCATAATTATATTTTTCCTGTTTGTGGTTAAAGTGTTGCTCCTCTTGTGGTAAATTTGTTTTCCTTTTTTCATTTTTTTTAAATTCCTTTCCTATAAACTTACTTGTGTGGCTTTCTTCTATTGTTAATATTGAGAGTCATCTGTAGTTTTGTCAAGGATCATGACAGAAAAGATTAGACCTTAAGTTTCAAATGCCTTTTCTTGACTGTTATGACTGTCAGGAAGCATTGCTGTTTTGTTGATAGCATATTCAGTAACTGACTAAACTAGTTTATGTTGCTTCCAATAGTTTTGACTTTTTGTTGTATATTTCATAAAGTCTGGTAATGTAGCTTGGTCTTTGATGTTGTTATTTGTCTGACAGGGATCAATATTTCATTGCTTCTTTTGAAACATGGCATTGTTAAATTGAAAGGTTGTTTTTTAATTTGGGATTCTCCTTACTCAATCTGCTGAGTACCTGTGTTTACCACTTGGGGTTTGCAAGGCTTGGCTTAATGGTCTTGTTATATTTCTTCCTTATTTCATACAATATTTAATATCACAAAATAAAGATGACTCAGTTGCAGCAGCCTAATATAGTTGTTGCTTTAATAAGCTTGTCTTGAGTTTTTAATTGCTTTTACTTGTATTTTCTAAGTATCAGTGTTAGACTTTCATGTTCATTTAAATGTTGTTTTTATAATAAGCAGTATTATTATTTTAAAGATTATTGCTACATCTTCTAATAAGATTATTTCTGGTATTATACTGAACTATCTTTCATTCATGGATTAAACTTCTTTTAATCATGACATTTTTAAACAAATGAATTCAATTGAAATAATTTCTGTCACAATCCATTAATCAAAGATATAAACATCAAATAAACCATCTAGTGATGTGATAGTACTTGTGAGAGAGAAGCTTTTCTTGCAGTTTTCAATGGAAAATACAAAAGGGTATGCTTTAAAGATTCAAATGTCTTTCCACAGTTCTTATCATTCTTTTTTACTTTCTCATATTTATGCTATCCTTGCTTTACTGCAGTATGTGTTCATTATTTTTCTTTAAAATTTGTTCTCTACTTTCTTATAACCCAAAACTTATCAAAATTGTATGATATTGTATGATAATTATTTATATTTTGTATTTTTGCCTCATGCATTTTTATTAATGTCTTGGTCCAGAGTTTTAAAAGCCAGGAAACAAATGAGTGATTTTATTAAATCCTTGATTCAAAGTGTCCCATAAAGTCAATGAAATGAACAGCTACATATTTTTAAGGTAGTTTTCAAAATATAAGGGGAACAAAAACAACTGTGAGTATAAGACTTAAATACTAGTTCATGCACTTGACAGCACTTTAGGAAACAAATACTTTTCTATAACTATTTCCTTTTGGACTTGAAGCTAGGATAGGCTTTCACCCCCATTCAAAGCATTATTTGCAGTTTCTTTCCCTAATCTGAACAGCCTGGAGATTTCCTTACCCAGGGTTTTCAATGATTTTCTCTTGCTCCTTAGTTATCAGTGTTTTTTAACAAGAAGGTGAAAGTTGAAACTATTGACACAATGTTTTAATCTATAAAAGAATATAGCTGAGGTCACTTGAACATGTCTGCCTGTGGAGGCTGAAGTTGAAATCAGGAAAAAGTCCAAGATTGCTCTACACTTTTGCTTTGCTTTGGGGTTTCAAATGTTCAGCCCTCCAGGGTGGCAAGTACAGATTGTCACCATTTCCAAGGACATTTTTACATTGTATCCAGCATCCAAATTCAGGTACTTCTGTTTGGAGGCAGAGGATTAACCACTGCACTGTATCCTCAGCCCTGAAGTTAGAAGGTTTTTGACAGTCACAATTATTTTTAATAATGCTTATCACTGTCAGGAAATAGTCATATGTTTTCTTAAAGCAAAGCAAATGTGGTGTACTGATGCTTCACTGCAGTTATTTCAATAATTAACTAGTTTTTCAAAGTGTTAAATAATTTGTTAGAATTGCCAGACCTTTGAGATCCAAGAGTTTTCTACTTTATCATCCTTCTAATTTAGCTTTAGAAGCTTCATCACTCATTACATTGAGAAGTATTATCTTATCATTGCCAAGCATGTTCCTAAAAGATTAAGGTGGTATCACTAATAATTTATTACATATATTACTTTCATGTAATGGTACATGTATAATTTCAGAACGCTTTCTTGCAGATGAGCTGATACTTCACAAAAGTAGAGAGTATAAAGAAAACTCTGGAAATAGAAGATATGTTTTTCTAAGACATTTTTAAGTAAATCTGTACTTCAGGACAAAAATATCAACCGTCAACATTTTACTAAAACGAATTTCTAGAAACATATTTAGGATTCTCCTTTAGGCAAAAATATAGAAAGAAAAAATTTACTTCACATGGAAATATATGAAATATTCACAGCTTATGAACTATGATTCCTGGAAAATTTCATTCATGATTTCAGATAAAATTAAAATTATTCAGTTTCTGATAATACAATCTTGATTGACAGGGATAGTTCCTTCTATATCAGTGACTTGTGTTTGTGTGTGTGTGTGTGTGTGTGTGTGTGTGTGTGTGTTGCATTGACACAAAAACCTGTTATTATCATGATTTTATCATGGATATGCATGTCTCCTCTTCATTCCAGTGCCATCTACATTGACCAAAGCACATTTGTATTTCCATCTTTATTTCTCCCTACATTATCATTTATCTCTTTTTTCTTTTTTTAAATTTTTTTATTATTTATTATTCAATTGTGTGTATGCACATGTGTGTATGTATGTGTATATGTGAGTGTGTGTAGAACCACAGACGAATTCGGAAACCACCACGGACCTCCTCCACCTCCTCCTTGTTTACTCTGCCCCGGGATTCACAGGCTCCGCCCTACCAAGACCAGAAACGCAGGCCTCCCCCGCTTCCGCCCAGCGTCTATAGGTGGGGTCTAGGACCTTCCACCTGCAAGGCAGAGGCTTAACCCCTGAGCCACCTCTCCAGCCCCTGACATTTATCTTTTAATTTTATTGGAGTACCTTCATTAAGCAATTTAGGATGACATGAATAATAAAATAAGGCATAAATAGTGAAATATATTTCTTTATGCAATATTTTAACAAAGACTATTTATAAATCTCTCAATGATTCTTCAACATTACTTTTTGAAGTAAAGATAATTTTATAAGCAACATATTTATATGTAGAAATTGAAAAGTGTAAATATTATAATACTGTCAATTAATCAATTAGAAAACACTTGTTTATTTCCACATCATAATTGAAAGCTTTAGCAAAACTTTGTGTATTTTTGTCATGAAAAATATTGGACACCAGTCTCACTGCAATGATTGATTGATTGATTTGTGTTTGTTTATGTATTTATGCTTTATGGCAAATCTTCATAAAACTGATTTATTTATTTGTGTTTTGTTTATGATTTTTATGCTTTATGGCAAGTCTTCATAAACCTGAAGCTGGCTTCAAACTCTCTATGTATCCAAGGAAGATGAAATCCTTCTGCTCTGATTGTCAGTTTCTGAATGCTGGGGCTTGCAGTGTGTCCCACCATACTCACTTCATGCTATGCTGAAAATGGAACCCAGGTCCATGTGCATGTTAGGCAAGAACTCTTTCAACTGCGTTCTGGTCCTCTTGGGCTGAGCCTGTGAATCCCGGGGCAGAGTAAACAAGGAGGAGGGGAGACTTGGTAATGGTGTTAATTACACCAAGTAATATAACTCACCCATATCCATCAACAAGATATATCCTTAGCCAGAAAACAATGGTACACTATTGTTTAAAAAATAATTGAGGGGCTGGAGAGGTGGCTCAATGTGTATGTTCAGCCTTTTCCCAGTCCCACATTACAACGGTGCATGGGGGCAGCATGCGTTCTGGTGTGGGTAAGCCGGACGATTTCGGAACCCCATGGATGGCTATAGTATCCAGGCGGTATCAGGACATTCATCCGTGGTCTATCTTCAACAGAATCACATCCTGCAACGCATCACCTTGAATGCAAAATAATAATTTGTTTGTTATTACTATGCTGTTTAAACATGGGACTATCTGTTTAACTCTGCTGCTTACATCCTCTTCATTTTGCGTCTATATGTGGGGTCTAGGATCCGAACTCAGGACCTTCCACCTGCAAGGCAGAAGCTTAACCCCTGAGCCACCTCTCCAGCCCCCCATTCTTTTAATTTTTAATGTTGCATATGTGAATATAGTCAACTCATAGTATTTTCAATTTTCACATTTTATTTCCAAGTCCTGTCTCTCTTCCTTTCCCCTTCATCTCTCTTGCAAGACTTCCTCCTATTTTCAAATTTTTTCACTTTCACAGCCAGTCCTCTGTATTCCATCTAGTTTGTCTTTGGTGACATATGCCTGATATGCTTTATGCTCCAGCAAATATCATAGAACACTGAGTATACTATTGAGGCAAACATCCTCCGTTTCATCCCCATCAACATTAGTCCTCATCAGTCTCTCAGAGAGGCATAGATCTTCTTGTCATCTTTCTGCATTCATGATGAAATATTGAGACAGACTCCATGCAATATATGTTTGTTATGAAATCATGTATATGCTAACTCTGTCATATCCACAAGATAATGTTTGACCCACCACAGTCTCACTTTTTACAATCTTACTGTCCCTTCTTCTGCAATGCTGAGTCTTGGGATTTAGGTAGGTGAGGCATGTATGTTCTATGAGTGCTTTTAGAGACTAAAATGAGTAAAACAAAAAAGTATTTTACAAAGTAGTTTTGTATACTATCTTCTTACTAAATAATCATAGTCTGTTCTTGTGCTAGGACTTATTTATTTCCATTTTGTATGCTTTTTGTATGCTGACCAGAGAAATTGAATTGATTTAAGATAAGTGTTTGACTTTTGAATTTCTTCTTGTGACAAGTCCATATTTAATTCCAGGCTCATTTTTGGGGTTGTTTAGTTTCTTGGTGTTTAGTTTTTTTAATTCTTTGTATAATCTCTAGAATAATTCTTTGCTAGATTCATAGCTAGCAAGGATTTTTCTCACATTCTGTGGGTTGTTACTTTGCAGAACAGAGCATTTTAATTTTAAGAAGTCCCACATATTGATTATAACTCTCAGTCCTGGCATTTGGGGTTCTGTTTAGAAAATCTTTACCTAGATCTAACAAATCAAGCTTACTCCCTGCTTTTTCTTCTACAAGTTTCAGAGTTTCTGGTTTAGCATTGAGGTCTTTGGTCCAATTGAAGTTTATATTTTGTAAAACAAGATGTAGCAGTCACTTTTCATTATTCTACATGTAGAGGTCTCCTTATTACTATGGTTATGAAGTATAGTTTGAAATACAGTATAGTGATACCTCCAGCACAGCTGTTATAGCTCAAAATTGTTTAATTGGGGTTTTTTATCATTACTTATAAATTTTGAGATTGTTTTTACCAGTTCTGTAAAGAATTGTGTTGGGATTTTGATTGGAATTTTATTGAATTTATATATTGCTGTTGCAATTTGCCTGCATTGTTGCTGATAAATTACTATTAAATGGCTTAAGGGAATAAGACTTTTATTTTTTTATGATAGACTGGTTACAGTTGGTAGTCTAGCTTGACAGGAGAGGTCACACCAACACCAAGGCTGAGGGAACTGGCCACAATATCACCACATAATAAAGAGAAAGGGACAATCCTTACTTGCCAGACCAGATGTCTGGCCAAGTGTACATAAGGATGCCAATTCTCTCAACCAACCTTCTGTATTTTATTCCAGGGACTAATCCCACCCTCCTGGGCCTTCCCCATCAGCCAGACAATCTCCTGAAGGTTAACTCTGGGCTTAACTCAACTATTAATTCTATACAAATGTGCTCAAAGCTCAAACCTTCAACTATCAAGTGACATTTGTGCTTAAGTATGACAATTGTCTTTGGCAGGCTGGTCATTTTCACAATATTAATATTATCAATCCAGTAACATGAAAGATCTTTTCACCTTCTAGTATCCTCTTTAATTTCTTCCAGCAATGTTTCATTTTATAGGTCCTTTACTTCCTTGGTTAAATTTATTCTAAGATACTATTTTCTTTGAGTCAATGGTAAGGGGATTGATTCTCTCCTTTTTTTCTTAGTTTGCTTGACTCAGATACATAAGAATGCTAATGATTTTTGTATGTTGATTTTGTATCCTGACAGTTTACTGAAAGTGTTTATTAATTTAATAGTTTTTTTTGGTGTAGGCATATATATCTCTTAGGTATAGAATAATATCATCTGCACATAGGAGTACTCTAACTTCTTTCCAGTTCATATCCCTTTTATCTCACTCTGTATATTATTGGTGTGATTAGGACATCAAGAACAATATTAAACAAGAGTGGTTACTGTGGACAGCCTTGGATCATTCCTTATCTAAGTAGGAATGCTTCAAGTTTTTCATGATTTAAAATGATGTTTGTCTTAGATGTGTTGTATAGAGCCTTTATTATGTGGACATATGTCCCCTCCATTCCTGTTCTCTCCAATGATTGTGTTCTGAAAGGATGTTTAATTTTGTCAAAGGTCTATAGGGAGTACTTTTGTTTTTGAGTCTGTTAATACGTTGAATCACATTTATTGATCCATTTGTGTGTGTGTGTGAGTGCATGAGTGTGTGCCAGAGGGACATTTGAATGCATGTACCTGTGGAGTTCCAAAGGTGGTAGTAGGAATCATTCTGGATTGTTTTACCTCCTTATTGTTTTGCTTTCGGTTTTTACAGGCTCCACTTTCCTGCCTGAAAGTGGAGGCTTCCTCCATTTCTTCTCAGCTTTTTTCTATTTTTTAATGTGGCAAATTCAAATTCAGGTTTCTTTGTTTGAAAGGCAAAATCTTGAACCACTGAGTCATCTCCCCAGCTCTATCACTGTTCTTTCTATGTATAAAATAATATCGATTACTGCTCTTTCAAAGAAAACTAATTTTTCAAGAGTTGCTTGACTCACAGAACATTAATTTAAACATTTGGGGTTTCAAAGTCATTTCTTATGTACAATCTCCAATACAAATTACTGAATTCAAATATGTGAAGATTATTCTTTGGTTTATTTTGTACAACTAAATCCATGTTTCTTTTTCTGACTGTTCCACTGACAGCAAATATTTAATAACCAATGGTGATTTAATAACCAGTGATTTTTCTCTCTGCCTGAGAAGAGAACTTTCTCTACTCCCAGGTTGGGAAAAACCATATGGTGTTTTTGGTCACATACAACAAAAACTCAGAAATCAAGGCATGGAAATATTTTTCTCTCTGCCTATCTTATTCTCTGAGATGCTAATAATATGTTTCTTGCTTCTAATTTGACATGTATATTTGCTCAATACAGTAAACATTTTAAATCCCAGAGATAACAGCATTACACATATTTCATGAGCATTAAATTTCTTTATATAAACTTAAGTAATTTTAATCTTTTAAACTTTCAAAATACAAATGCTGTTATGTGAAATATCATGGCAAGCAACATTTTAATATATCATAATGGGTCTTGTTATTTCTTCAGAACAAAAATGAAAAAAATATATGCTATGCGGTTGGAGAGATTGTTCAAGTGAAGCTTCTGCTTTAAAAGTAGAAGAACCTGAGTTGAGACATCAGATCGAACATAAGAAGAACAGATAGACAGAGACTCTATATCAACCAACTGGAACTAGGCCAGACTAATCTCTCCCCATCCTGAAGCTCAGGCAGGTGGTAACATTGTAAGAACACAAGGATGGGAGAAGTAATGATATGCCAGGTACTCCACACAAGTTAGGGCCGAAGCAATCATATTTGGACTTTGCATGCCCTGCACAATGTCCAACATATTATCGACCCCACAAAGTCTAGCATTTGCTAAAGGCACTAGGATCCTTGGAGGCAAGGGAATGACAGCCACAGTAGTGTTCCTATGCTTAACGGGAACACAGGAAAGGGTTCTGGGAAATGCCACTGGGTCCTTGCACTTCATCAGAGAGGAGGATCCAGGGGAGAGTTTGGCATGCACATTAAAGGAAACTCCGGGGATGGGAGGGAGAGGTACTTGGGGATAGAAAAGGAATGGGGAAGGGGAGGGGGGCACAGGGAGATGCGGGGTTAGAGGGAGTGGGGACTGGTGTACCTGTTAAGTTTGTATGAGTGGACATAAAAAAAAAAAACAAAGAACAGATGGAAATGACTCAGTCAAGGAAATACAGAGTGAAGAAAAGCAATCCAGGATGATTCCTAAAGTCACCTTTGGCCCTCCACAGGCATACACATTGCTCTTTTTATACATAGACACATACGAACACATAAATACACACAGAAATGAAAACAAGTGTATGATATGGTTTTTCAAGGGAATAATGTGACATTAGTTGAAAGAACACTGAAAAAGAAGTGAAAATACCTACTAACTCAAGTAAATTACATCACAGATTTAAAAAAAAAATGTGTTTGGTATTTCGTATCCAATATGCAAGTTTACAAACTCTTTTTAATTGTTGTAGAATTATATCTTTGAATAAAATCTATTCAGTCACATAGTGCAATCTCAGAAATATTTTGGGAATTTTTTTGCTTGAGTTTGTGCTAAATGTAGGTATAACCAGTTCAGAGAGAGAGAGAGAGAGAGAGAGAGAGAGAGAGAGAGAGAATATCTTCATATCTTTTTGTACTAAATCAAAGATGTAAATTTTCTGGCTTGTTGAAAACTTCACTAATCAAATACTTATTATACCATAAATCACAGACACTGATAGTATATATTAGGTTAATGCAAATGCCAATCAAAAATAGTTTATCTGGCAGAAATGCAGAAAATGTAGGGCGGGACGGGGGTGCTGGAGAGATGGCTCAGGGGTTAAGACTCTGCCTCCAAAGCAGAAGATGCTGAGTTTGGATCCCAGGTCCCATGTAAAAACATCCAGACAGAAATGGGGGCGGGGGCTGCACATCTCACTCTGGTTGATGGAGACTTGGAAATCCCAGAGTGAAGCAAAAAAGAGATAGAAGTACTCCAGGATGATTTCCAAAATCACCCTTAGGATACAGTGTCCTCTGACACACACACACATACACACACACATACACACACACACACACACACACACACACACTCATACAGACAAAATAAAATAAAGTTTAAAAAATGTATGAGGTAGTAATAATGTTATAATCCAAAATTATGCTACATCTAATTTTATTGTTATTAATATTAAATAGCCCATGTGTTGATCATGATTGTTGCAATGCAGTGGAATAATTTGTTACTGGAACAGCCTCTGATCTCACTCTTAAAGTGGTAACTTCTTATGTTACATGCAAGTGGATATGAATACTCATTTCTACAGACGCAATAACACATTGCTAAACAAACAAGATAATCATAATTAGAATGAGTTGTGATGTGTCATTCAGTTCTCAAAGCAAAAACAGCATGCCAGTAACAAACAAGAAAAAAATCAACATAGTTCTAGTCATTGTTAGCCTATCACTAATTTTATTGCAATGAACATGATTTTGTACACACAGTATCTTCATCAAAATTACTTAAATATGCTAAAATTGTTTAAAACTCACAGTGCTGAATGTGACAATTTTATTGTCTTATTTTTATTTTCATTCCTTTATTCATCATAACTTTCCTTTAAAATTGTTAATTTCATAACAATGTGATGGTCCTTGTTGCCATGCCTGGAGCCCACATGGTAGATGTAGAATGATTCCCACAATTGGTCTCCCACAGCAAACTATGGTATATGTGCATGTATATACATACCTGTATACATATATGCACAATTTGAATAAAAATCTTAGCTGAGATTTGATGAAACACTGGGCAAATGAAAATAAAAATAGATATGTGAAACAGTCAATAACTATGTATTGAATAAGTGGGAAATGGAAGAAAATGATCCATTATACACATTTGTTGTTATCACTTTTAACAATAATTAAAACCTGGAATAGTAACATACTTGATTTCAAGTTTTGAAATGGATCTTGCAATGTAAATCAAAACTTTTTTCCTAGTCATGGATTTTGTAATGTATCAACTTTTCATTTTACAAAAATACTTTCTTTAATGTTATATTTACAAGTCAAAAGAGTATAATTTTATAATACCAGGAAAAAAATCTCCAACAGATTTGAAAGAAAATGAAGTTCCTAATGACTAGGGTCTATAAAATAGGAACATATTATTTAGAGCGTATGAAAGTCAGAATTAGTATTCACTAAATATATACACCATTTAATTATATGATGGCATCTGACAAGCACATGATAGGAGCTATTTTGCTTCTGTTTTAACACAAATACTGTGATAATTGCATAGAAGAGTATGGAAGAATTGGTACCTAAGCATTTCTTTGAAAGTCAGTCTATGAATTGAGTTAAGCTATAAGAAAAAAATGCAATAGAGCATCTGATCATGATAGAAATGTAATATCGTTTTTCAACCTCCATTGAGAAATGTTTGTGACTTTATGAAATGAACATGCTTATCATAGTGCTGCTAGAACATGAAAGAATAGAATGGCATAGGTTAACAATTGAATGTTTATTGTAAATAATGTCAAAGGCTATCAAGTTTTCAAATGCTGATATGACATGGAATATCCTCTAATATAAACTAAAACTTTAAATTTAAAAAGGCAAGATTTTTAAAATGATCATGCTATGTTACCATTTCTATAGAAATATGGCATGAATTGAATCGAAGTGTATTGTCTTTACATTTGACATTGAGTAGGCATGGGTCATGTGTGGAAATCAGAAAAAAGGTTTTCTGGGTGGTAGACATACTGTGAACAACGGATGTTATTCATTCAAAATAATTTCCCTTACAGTACTTTTAACTTTACTATTTCTGAGATTGATGTATAATATAAACACTTACACCCATGCCTAGAATTTGTTCAATATTTATAAATCCCATTGCTCATAATGGACAAGTCAATTCTTATGAAATTTTTCAGCAGAAAGCTAAATAAAGTTAAAACAGACTCATCTAACAACTTCCATAAATGAATGTAATTTTATATTTTATAAGCAGAAAGCATTCCCTGTAGATTAAGACCCTGAACTGGGTTTATCAGTTATGAATACTGTAGTGCCAAGAACTTTATTCTTCTAGTCTGAAGTAGTTAGGATTTATTCTTGTAGAAAAGGCAATAACTATGTAGTTAGTAGAGATTTTGCCCTCATAAATTCTTTATAATATCATTCATTACAGTAAATCTCATAAAACTATTGGGGGTGGATTCTGATTTATAATCTGATTTAGCATACAACTTTGAAGACTGAATTCAAATACACAGCACATCTTAACTGACCCACTTCAAGGAAACAAGCATCAAGATTAAATTCTCCTGAAAAGAATTTCACTCTGATATAATTTTAACGCATATCATTTGATCAAGTGAACAAACTGCCATCAGGAGTGAAGTAACAAACCACCTGTCGTTTTGAAGTTTGTATCTTCTCTTGTTCCTACTTCTATAACTTGAAAATATAAAATGTTGCAAAACATGGCTCATGTTGTGATAGTATGTCACACACATTTCATTTAATGTAGTCTCATCTCAGTGACGTAGTCAAAGACTAGGAACTGTGTGATAAACTTGTATAGTCAACTTCCACTTTAGAAGTAAGTGCCTCAAACAATTCCGCACTCTAAAATGGTCTATATCATGGTTGTGATAGTTAATCCTTGCTGTCAACTTCTCATTAACTAAATCAGCTGAGACCACCTGAAGAGATTATCTAGACAATACAAATACTAGCCCTAGATCCAATTGGAATATAAAAGGAAACATAGAACAGAATACTGGGAAGAAGAGAGACTCTCCAGGAATCCTCCAGTCTTCAGCCACACGGATGGGAGTTACTTATTCTGTCTGACAGCTTCTGCCACCAGCCATGTTGCCTCCACCATGAAAGACCTGGAACTGTAAGTTGAATAAATCTCCCTTTCTCCCTTAAGTTGTTTGACTTTGAATGCTTTCTCACAGCAATAGTTAAGAGTAACTGATACAATGGTATAGTTGGTTTGCCAGAATAGAGATTATACAATTGCAAAGGTGAAAAATGTGAACCTCAGAAGTTCTGAGAAGAGTTGAGTCCTGGGAACACAATGATTCCAAAGAAAAGGAAAAGGATAATACATGTGTGAATTACTTTATCTTGAGTCCCATATGCATTTAATTGCTTTAAGTCCAATATATGAACATGTTCTTTCCTTAAATTTTAATGCGCTTGCCTCTAATAACAAGTTTTGCCCTAGGGAGATGTAAAAGAGATAATGAAAATGTTACTCAAAGTCAGTCTCTAATAATATTTATGTTTTCCTACATGCATAATATTAAGATAGCAGAATTATAGATTGTTTCTTTTATTCTTGATTTATTCTTTAACTGAAATAAGTTAGTTATTGAAATATATTAAAACTGTTAAATAAACCAACAAGGATACAATACATAAAAAGAGAAAAGCTGACATGAAATGTAAATCAGGAGTCACACATAATATGTATGAAGTGTTACTAATTGTTGCAGCTGCTCTGGAACAGTTAAACAACTTAAGGGGACAAGGGATTTACTCTCTTACTATAGTCTGATTACAGTTCTTAGTCCAGTTGATAGCAAAGTATATATCCTTATTGAAGGGCTGAGGAAAATGGCCACACCATCTCCACTTAACCACTTACAGGGGCTTTATTTGGGTTGCTGGCTTACTTGCCATACTAGCATGTCTGAACAAGTATACACAAGGGTGCCTACTTCCTCAACCAGCTCTCTGTATTTTACTCATCTGTCCAGGGCCTATTTCCACCCACTATAATTTGAGCATTCCCCATTTACTAGACAATCTCCTGCAAGTTTACTCTGGGCTTAACCCAACTATTAATTATCTACAAATGTCACCAGAGCTCAAACCCTCAGCTGTCAAGTTAACGTCTGCATCTATGACTCTAAAAGAAACATTCCCAACCTATAAACACATCCCCACCACATCTGTTTTCCTACATCTTAATCTTTAGTAGGCAATGGCAATAGGAGAACACCTTCTCTCATATACTCTTAAATATTATTTTATGCTTCATATTAATTAACTTACACTGCCCTTTGTATCAATATTCTGTATAGGAATAGAAGAATAAAATTGATATATATTACAGAGGGCATTGGAAAAGGTACAGTAGACCTACTAGAGAATTATCTGAGCTATGAACAAGGGACAAAGACTATCCAAGCTGTCAAACATATCTTCTCATTAGACACTGTTGAAACTTTTCATTGCTACTATTGCAATGTTATACTACCTTGCAGTTTGTGTGCCCTAGTCAACTGAAATATATCTCAGACTCATTTGAGTCTCTCAAAACTTAAGCCTATTTATCTCTTTCATTATTACCTAATAGAATCTTGGAATCTTTAGATGTTTGTTCCTGAGAGAAAGCAATAAAATTAAATCACTTTAGGCAAACAAAGCCTATTAACCTAAAGTAATATTTTCTAAGTTAATTATACTTATCACAAACAATTCCCACTAGAATCACTGAATGTGTTTTTCTAAATTTAGTGAAATTGTTGAAACACACTTCCTAGTATTAGGATGTTTGAAATATAATCAGCAATGATATCTCATATGTCCTTTTTCTCAAAGTAACATCTATGTACATTCAGTCTGGCGAAATGTGCATCATACTGCAAAGCTGATTTTACTTGCTTTAGTTTGAAATCATAACTGTAGCATACTACTTCATAATCAGTTTTCCTTTGTAAATAAGAAAAAAATCACAATAGTTTTTTATTTTAATTAATTAATTTATTTTTCCACTCATACATACTTAATAGGTACCACAGTCCCCTCCTTCCCTCTATCCCTCTCCAGACCTCCTTGCTCCCTCCTCCCTTTTCCCCTTCCTTTACTCCCCCTCCCTTTCTCCCAGTGCCCCCCCTCTGGAGCATCTTTTAGTTTCACAATAATTTTTAATTAATAAACACATAACTTGTTTCCATTAAATTCTGAGTATTACCTGGAAATAAACACAATATCTTAACCTTCTTTGGTACTTTCTGATATTGTATGTATGCTGCCAAAAATTAATGACCAAAACACTTTATAAGATTTCATCTGGCTTACAATAGTCTGGCAACATCTTTTAGTCTAGCCTGGCACTAGAGCTCATACCAACACCAGGGGCCAAGAACTGACACACCATATTCACATAACTGCTAAATGAGAGGCGAATATTACTTGCCAGACCATTATTTTTGTCAAAGTATATTGAAGAATGCCAACTTACTTAAGTGGTTCTTTCCATTTTATCCACCTGCCCAGGGAATAATCAAACTCATCAGTTTGTTCTACCCCCATCAATTAGAAACTCTCTTCCAGTCTTGCTCAGAGTTGAACTTTCCTGATTATTTATAAATGCACACAGAGTGTGCATCTTCAGGTTTCAAGTTGACAGATGCATCTAGGTATCACATTTCATCCACGCCTTGTCAACTTGACATAAGAACACATTATTTCAAACTGTAACCTCCCTATCTTTGGCCCCACAGATGTTACAATAATGTTATAAATATTGGACTTAATTTTAAAAGCTCTCATAATGTAACATTAAAAGGTTCTCTAGTCCACTTTTAGTTTGATCAGCCAGTAATACTTAAATCCCAATATTTTAAAAGATCAAAGTCTCTTTTTAAAAGTCTATAATCTTTTAACTGCAAGATTCTGTGAAATCAAAATAAGTTAAATTCTTCAGGACAGAATAAACATTAAACTGAAAACATTAGGACAGAGAAAAAAATAAGCTGAGACTAAAGTCTGGCAGAGTAAATAACACTTCCTGCATTATAATATTAACTTTATTATTGCTTCTTATACAGTCAGATTGGTCAAAAGGTCTTGGGCAATCCCAAACCCTTATTACTCAAGGGTAGTACTTCTCTGGACAAGGTCAATCAAGACTTGGAGTTGTCCTCAGCACACATCTATTGGTTCTCATAACTCCAACATTTGGGGTTCTCTTCTGCAATTATAAATTTCACTTACCTTTAGAAACTACAGACATACCATTTGGCAACTAACCTCAGCCACTCTTCCAGAGCTCTTCATTCCTCCATTAAAAAGTACCTACATGATGCTGTCAAAGTTCTGCAGTGAGACTGAGATATAGTTTGGCACATTTAGCCAAGAAATATATCAACTTCTGTGTGCTGATCATATAAAAGCCCCTTTCTAGGCAGCTAAAATATTGGAAAAGGAAAAAAAAAACTGCTTAAACTTAGTCTTTCATCTCTTAAACAAATATGGATCTTCAAATCAGGAAATCTCCATATGGTGCTATTTTCTTCTACTGTCACAGTTATACTGTGCTTTATAGCACTAGATTTTTCTCCAGTGAAGTTAATATTTTCAATGTTTATAACTATTCTGATGTCAAGATATTGAAAATCAGATCTGAAGAAATCTGGTACTCATTTATATTAGTATTTCTGGTAATACTTAAAAATATTAAAAACTAAAACCAAATTAGATAAGTTAATTAGTATAGCTGAAAGTCACCTTATTTATATTCAGATACAACTGAGCATTGTTCTCTGGCACAAAGCAAATCATTTTTACCTATTTGAAAAAAAAACACATTTTTTCTGTGTCTGAATAATACAGATTTGGTAGATTACATATTTCATTTTTAACCATGTGAAACTAATGTTTCTGTCTCTACAAGATGTACAAAGTTCAAAAGATCAGTTTCAATAGAATAAAATTCACTTTCCTCTCCTGGTGCCAGAAGTCATGCTGCTCCTTGTGGTAAAGTCACAGCAGCAAATAGGCCATGCCCTAGGCCCCAGGATCCCACTAATCAGTTCTTTGTTTCTGCTGTGAACCCCAGCAGGCTCCCTGCTCCTTGCAAATTCAATAGAGTCCAGAGAACTCTAAATGGGCTAGGGTACCAATACCATACATCTTCAGAAATCATCCCATCAAGTGAAAGATAATCTTCACCTCCAGCACTAAGATAAGCAAACCCTTTTTACCTTCCCATTACTCTCAATTGTTAGTCACCATAGTTTAAGAATTCCATATAGCCCACACAAAAATCCATACAACGTTAAGAGCTGTACCATTCACACACATCGCCAAGGAAGTAACCTAAAAATGTACCACCATACTAATCTACAAGCCCTGTCTACCAACCCCACCTTAATCGATATGCTGTCAATCCAATACCCTCATATAGGAAATAACATCAAGCAACACTTGATAGACACATCCCACACCAAGGCTGTAGGATAATTAAGATCAGCCAAAAACAAATTTCAAGAAACATGAGATCAAGTGAAAAATGTCTAAGTCACAGAGCAAATAAGAAACAAAAACCAAGACAAGAAGTCTCCTACAAAAAGCATCAACCCCATAATGATGGAATGTGATCAAAACAATGAAAGAGGAAATGCAGGAGAAATTAAATAACCTCATCAACCAATTTGAACAGGAACACAGCAGGCACTTGAATTAGATGAGAAAAGCAGATGAAAAAGCAAAAACAGGCATAGAGCAGTTAAAATAATATCAAGCACAGATTAATCTCAAACTAAAAGACAAGCTGTCTTCAACCCAGAACAAGAGACTCTTATTAGCATAACTAAGGAAGCAAAAAATAGAATGTTAGATCTTGATGAAAAAAATGGAAGAACAATCAATCCAATCCAAGAGTTGTTAAAGTCAAATAGATACTCGAGAGGAATATTCAAGAGTTATGGGACACTTTTTAGAAGCCTAACACAGGCATTCAAGGAATAATAGAACAAGAATCTCAAATTACTACACCCGAGGAAATTTTTGAAATTATCACAAAGGAAAACTTTCCACATGGAAAGAGAGGCCCATCCAAATGCAAGAAGCTTTCCACACCACAAACAGATATGACTGTCATGCTTTGAAATGTGTCCCCCACAGTCTCATGTGTCTGGCAAGGTCATGGCACCTTGCCGAAGGAAGGCAGTCACAAGGGGTGGGTCTTGAGGTTGATTAGTCCCACCCTGCCTCCAGGAGAAGTCTGCCTTTGCTGCAAGCAGTCTGCAGCTCTCAGCTTCCAAGATGTCTGTGGTGACTTAGCCTCCTCCAGCTTTGGCCAGCCAGCCATGCCACCTCTGCTTTGAGAGACTGTACCTTCCCTCTAGAACTGTAAGCTGAATAAACCTCCCTTTCTCCCTTAAGTTGGTTGGCTTTGGGTGTTCTCTCACAGCAATACTTAAGAGTAACCTTTACAATGACCAAAATAGAACTGCATCATGGCAAATAATGTCTAAAATGCTATAAATACAAGACAAAGAGAATGTGCTAAGAGCTTCAAGAGAAAAAAACTAAGTCACTTTTAAAGTTAAACCTATTAAAATAAAAAATGATTTTTCAGTGGAAAAGTAAAAGCAAGAAAAGCTTGGAAAGACAAATACTGATTCAAGTATTAAATGAGCACAAATATCAACCCATGCAGATATACCCACCAAAATTATCGGTCATGATCGTGGGTGAAAGAAAAAATTTCCACCATAAAGACAAACTGAAGGTTTACATTATCACCAAACCAGTCCTTCAAAAAATGCTACAAAAATACTCAAGTTTGAAGAAAAGAACAAGCATATCCTGAAGAACATAAGTATAATACTATCACAACCTACAAGTTAAATAATACACATATGCAAGCCACTAAACACAAAAAATGTCAGGAATCAAAAGTAATTTCTTCATTATAACCTGAAAATACAATGGAATAAGTCACCAATCAAAAGACACAGGTTACAAGCATGGATTAGAAATAAAAACCCATCTATCTGCTGCTTTCATAACACAAATCTCAACACAAAAGAGAGACACATCTTAAAAGTAAAAGGCTGGCCAAAAATATTTCAAGCTAATGGAACAAGGAGGCCAGCAAGGGTAGCAATTTCAGTATCTGACAAAGTGGACTTCAAACCGAAGAAAATCATAAGAGATAAAGAAAGATACGTACTTCATTTTACTCACAAGAACAGTTCACTAGGAATACCTCACAATACTGACCATATACACACCTAATATGGGCTCCTCCACATTCATTAAACAAACACTACAACGTGGAAAACAATATATCAATCTGAAAAAGATAATAGCTGGGATTTCCATATCCCACTCTTAACATGGGATAGATCAACAGACAAAAACTCAACAAAGACACACTGAAACCCAAAATGGATCTGACAGATTTCTATCAAACCTTCCATGCAAGCACAAAGGAATACACATTCTTTGCAGCAGGCTACACAACTTTCTCCAAAGTATTGGGCCACAAAATGAATCTCTACACATATAGGAAAGTAGAAATTATAGCCTGTAACCTATCAGACCACCATGATCTAAACTTGACATCTGCAATACAACAAATAACAGAAAATACACTACTTTTTGGAAATTAAGTACCATGATGCTGAATGAGAGATTGTTTCAGAAAGAAATCAAAAAGGAAATTTAAGATTTCCTAGAAGCAAATGATAATGAAAATACAGCATATCAAAATCTCTGGGACACAATGGAAGCTATCCTAAAAGATAAGTTTGTAGCTCTTAATTCCTATATCAACAAAATGGAAATGTCACTATTAAATAACTAAGCAAAGCAGCCTAAATCTTTGAGATAAGGAAAATGATGCAAAGAATCAACCAGATGAAAACATGGTTCTTTGAAAAAATCAGATAAGATTGATACACCTGTACTCAAATCAGTAGAGAGAAACCAAATTAAAAATATTAGAGATGAAAATGGAGTTATCACAACTAATAACCAAGAAATTCAGAGAATTATAGCATCCTATTTCAAAAGCTTTTACTCCATGAAATTTGACAACCCAAAAGAAATGGATGAATTTCTGAGTAAGGATAACTTACTTAAATTGAATCAGGAAGTTTTGAATTATTCAAATAGCCCTATAACAAATGAAGAAGTTAATGAAGTATTCTCAAATTTTCCCACCAAAAAAATGTCCTAGGACCACATGGTTCAGCAAAGAATTCTACCAGACATTTAAAAAACAATTAACACCACTAATCCTTAAAGTATTCCATCAAATAGAAATGTTACGAACACTTCCAAATTCTTTCCACAAAGCTAGATACACTTAAAAAAGATCCATCATATAAACCAATCCAAAGTACAAGACCACATGATACTCTGGATAGGTGCAGAAAAAGCTTTTGACAAGATGCAACATACTCTTATGGTCAAAAATCTAGAGACAATTGGAATGGAAGGAACTTATATCAACATAATAAAAACTGTGTACAATAAGTCAACAGCAAGTATTATACTCAATTGGGAAAAGATTGAAACATTCCTGCCTGATCAGGAATTAGACAAGGCTGTCCACTCTCACCACTTTATTCACTATTCTACTTGAAGTCTTAGCTAGAGCCATGAAACAAGAAAGGGAGATAAAAGGAAGAAGTCAAGATATCACTGTAGGCAGATGGCACGATCTTATACCTGAAGTGATCCTAAAACTCCATCAGGAAATTCTCAGAACTAAGAGATTGTTTAGCAGAGAGGCAGGTTACAAAACAAACATGCAAAATTCAGTGCCCTTCCTGTACACCAAGGATGAAAAAAGTGAAAAAGTTCTAAGAGAAACAATCCCATTTACTATATCCCTCCAAAAAATGAAATACCTTAATACAAATCAGACAAAAGAAGTGAGAGACTTTTATAATATAAACTTTAAAACCCTAAAGAAAGAAATTACAGAAGACACTAGAAAGTGGAAAGACCTCTTATGCTCTTAGATAGGCAGAATCAACATCATAAAAATGAACATCCTATCAAAAGCAATATACAGATTCAATGCTATATCAATCAAAATCCCAAGCAATTCTTTAAAGAAATTAACCAAGCAATATCAAAATTCATGTGAAAGCACAGAATAACCAAGAGAGCAAAAAAAAAAATAATGAGTAACAAAAACACTGCTGGAGGTGTCACCATACCAAACCTTAATCTATACTACAAATCCCTAGTAATAAAAACAGTCTGGTACTGGCTCCAAAATAGACACGTAGATCAATGGATAAGGGTTGAACACCCAGACATGAGCCTACACAATTACAGCCATTTCATCTTTGACAAAGGGTCCTAAAAATTCAATGGAAAAAGAATATCATCTTCAATAAATGGTGCTGGTAAAACTGAATATCCACATGCAGAAGATGAAAATTAGATCTGTGTTTGTTACCATGCATAAAAAATAATTTCAAATGCATCAAGGACCTTAATACTAGACCAGAAACTGTAAAAACCCTAGTTGAAAGGTTTGAGAACTCCCTTGAGCTGATTGGACTAGGCCAACAGTTCCTAAACAAAAACCCAGTAGCACAGACATTAGAACCAACACTTAACAAATGGGATCTTATGAAATTAGAGAACACTTTATTTTTAAATATTTCTTTTTTCTGTTCCAATTGATGCTTAAATAGTAATTGTTTCACTTTATCTAATCATCTTATTTCCTTCGTTTACATAAAATATCAAATCAATCTCTTAGCAAATGGAGAAATAATAAGTAATTATTCCTTCCTATAAAGCACCTTCAGTTGTTGTCTTGTTTCAATCTACTTTTTTGTGAATTTTCAGTATTATCTCAGACATGACATTCTATTGTATGAAGCCTGCAATTTTGGACCACATAGCTCATATGTAATTTATTAAACTTATTATTTTAATTTATATGTAATTGTCTTTATACTTTATAGATAAAATCTCTTGAAAGAGCCTGACAGCAGAAACCAGCATTGACTTTTACATGTTATCAGATATTTTGAATTTTCTTTTCAAAATTTCAATTATTTTGGGAATAATCTGCCAAGGATTGACATTCTTTAGCCCTTGTGAGCAAGCTTCACATTTCCTTTCCTTGATTTTTCTCTTTTTGGACTGACTGGAGGTGAGTTATAAAATTTTATTTCTCATCCTGTTTGACTTTGACTTTCATGACCTAACATTCTTTCATTTTCTTTAGCTGTTTCTCTATATAAAGTGTATTTTAGAAGAAACTCCAACTAAGTGGCAAGCACAGTGTTCTTGATATTACAGTTATCAAACTGTCCATAACATTGGTGAACTTTTGAACTGCTATAAAATTGGTGCTACTTTGTCTTATTCCATAAAAATTGCAAAATTACTTCTGAAGCTACAAAAGCACAGATTCATTGTAGGAACATTTTACAACCAGAAATTTTATTTTAGAACAATGCATTTTTCTCATTCCTTAAATTTCTGGAAACATTTCATTAAAATTATAATCATTCAATCAAAATAATTATATTTGGACTCCTTTAGCAGGTTACATTCTTAATGATTTTCTTATTGTCACTGGCTGACTAATTGCCATAAATGTTTAACAATGATGTTATGACTAATCTTTCCATTTATTTCAAGTCACTTTTATGTTGTTTCAAGTGTTCCTTATGTTATTTTCATTGCCCTGTCTAAAAATCTCTTTAATGGTTACTTAATGGATTTCAATTCTTATTCAATACTTTCCTGTTACTCTGCAGCATGATTACTCCAGGTATTTTAATGTCATTTCTTTATAGTTATATCTTTCACCCTCTAGGACTGTACATTCAGCTGAGTTAATTTCCATATTTGTTAATGATTATGATATTCAGTACTCCCTCAATCACTTAGCCCATGACTTTGGAATTTCTCCTTGCTATCAGAGTAAATTTGAGATTTCAACTTTCCCCTCTGATTTTGCTCAATTACACAGTAACAATGCTTCCTAGTTTACCTATTATGAAGGAGATAGGTGAGCTGTTGACACATACAGTGGCTATGGTATTACAAATACTCTTGGACAATGTAGCTGTGCAGAAGGGGGCCTTTTTTCATTTTTTCTTTTGTGGTCTAAATGAGAATTTATCTTTTCCAAGAAAAAAAAAGTTCCTTGTGCTCTTGCTAAAGGGAGTGGTGTTTCTATTTTGTTAGATTGAAACAGCCAAATTTTTGAAGGAAAGAACTAGAAGTTGTGTAGGAAAAAGTCTAAAACATCAAATTCAGAAGTTATTGTTTCACTTAAATCTTTCCTTGAATATTCTTTAGTAATAATTGTCTTCTTAGATAGGACATTTCAATCACAAATAACCATTAAAGAAAGAACATTTATTTTTCTTTCTCAGAAATAATCTGTGCTTCTGAAATATTTATTTGGATTATAAAACCAGAAATTAAATGCAGTAAAATGTAAAAATTTATTTGTAGATCATATTTTTGGTTCTACTTTCTGAGATTAATATAGTATGTCATAAAAGTATTGTCCAGTTTTATATAAATGCTAATATTCTTTTCAATCTATCTTCATAGGGACAATAAAAAGTTAAAATTAGGTTATGTTTCTATATTTATCTCGATTTAATTTATATTTTATTAGATATGCTGACTTGTGCACAAGAGGGAATGTTTTGGGTTTTTTTGAAAGCCAATGCTATCAGTTGTTTATTTATATTAATAAATATTTTGTTATACAGACATTTATGATTTTTTACTTACATAGTTCATTACTAATGTACTAAATTTCCAAGGTATTTATTTACCAGCAAAAATTTCAGAAATCTCAAATTTGTAAAGAAGAAAATACAATTAATAAATGTTACATTACTAACAATATGCAAGATTTCTTATAAATAAAAATGTACTTGGTACTTTATGATATTATATAAGCATTTGGCATTTATACAGATAGCTACAATTCTTATTACAACTATAAAGTACAATAATCTGAGATCTAGAGTTTGTTGTTCATCTATTATCAAGTATCTAGCAACAGGACTGATAGCTAAGTCTCAAGTGCCAAAACTTGAAAACGATATCTAGATGTTTGCAAGTTTAAGTTTAAAAAGTCAGGTTGAACTTAACAACTGAAAGATAATACAAATGGAGATTGGAGTTACAAGAAACTATTAGAATAAAAGTGAAAAATCAGAAGCCTAATGGAATAAAATGAGAAATGCCTTCAAAAGTTCTATGAAGACCCTCTCATCCTCAGGATTTGACATGACAACTGAGAAAACAGAGAAGCAAAGCCAGAAAGTATGAACACAATTATTCAAGTCCTGAGCACAGAATTAAAGCAGGAATGGAAAAAGTGTTAATTAGCGACATGAAATCAGAGAACTACAAAAGCTATATCTAAAGGAATAAAGAAAAGAATTATCCCAATAGTAATGTCAGACAAAATAACATATTCAGAACTCTCAGAAAACCCAAGTAAAATATATTCCATTAATATAACAGTTAGGTCACCATGACTTAAAGTTAAGGACCTCTAACTTAAAGGGAAATCTTTCAAGAAGCAGAGGACAAGCTTTTTACACAAAGAGCTAATGATGAGAATCATATCACTTGTATTTCTTCTTTGAATCAGTGCAAGGTATGAAAAGGGAACTCTGAATACTTAGAAATTTTTAGGCAAACAAATATCAAAAGACTTTTTCTCCATTCATCTTCCTCCCAATAGCATTAAATGATATCCTTCAGCTTTCTTGGGATTGATACAATTCATAATCTTAACCCAAATAAAGAAGTATCAATGAGTGAATAAGTAAATACAAAATAAAAACAGTAGTTTATAATTCTTGGTTGATCTAACAGACAATATTCTTTCAAATTGAAAGATTAAATGTAAATATTAAGTACATATATGACAATATCTATGACTGTATAAGTTTTCAAGTTGGAAAAATACAATGCAATATTATTGCACAAAGCCAAACTCAGCACGCATCCTGTTATCGTGGCAAAACATTTTTTTGGCATGTGATTTTCCATGTGTATGTGGTATACCTATGGGTGTCTATGTTGGCCCAGAAATGGAGGTATCATAATCTATGCACATTTATGTAAAGGCTCAACCTCCACATTGGGTGTCATTTTTCAATCGCCTTTCACTTTTACTCTTAAGGCAGGATATACCAGTTGAGTCAAGAACTGTCCAGTTGGCTACACAACTTGGCCTGCCTAACTTGTAGATATCTCTTATTTGCAACCCCCAACCTCCAATTGTTAGATTACAGGCAGTAACTTTGTCTATGAGGTATGGTATCTGGTTATGTCAACTAGAATTTCCCAATGGAAAATATGTCCCCAGAGACATCTCAACAGCTCAAATGTGGCAAAGCTTTGGAAGAATCATATGAAAAATTTTTACTTTGTCAACATATCAATTTACCTACTTTTGTTAAATTCTGTTAGATGAAAGAGATTGACCTATAATAGCCACTGAGTATAATGGATAATACAGATCTAGTCCTGTTACTTATAGCAGTGACCAGAATATTCTTTGGTATACCTTAGAAAAATAACTTATGACCTTGAATTTTCTATGTATTATGCTATATCTTTTTCAAGTTATTTTAGGGCCAAGCTCCAAATCACCATGTCTCTGTCTGTAGATTAAGAACGTTATAGATCATTGTTTGTGTACTTAGAAATATTTGTCTTTTGATTTCTAAATAGCATTATGAACAATGTTACAGAGAATCTCTATTCATAATTTTCCAATTTTGTTTTACTTTTGGATATACAGTTATCTTAAAATGTGCTATGAGGATTACCACCTAATGCAACTGATGTTATACCAGAAGAAGCACTTTAAAATGTAGATACAATTAACCAATATAATGGTGTGTTGTCTGAAATTCCAGACAATGACCAAATTCATTGCTGTAAATTTTGTGCTGAACTTTAAGCTGCTAATCTATAAAAGTAGAGAACTAGGTTATACTACCTTTGTTCTCCATCCTTGTAGGCTAGGATTTGCATTAGTAGAATTGTCAATAGAAAGAAATGCTTTCCAAAATTAATGTGTCTGTTGGCAAATCTTTCTTTACTTTGTTTCTAAACATAAACCTGCTCTTTAGAAAACTTATGTCTTGACATTGTATCATTAAAATATCTGAGGCTTCTCATCTCCCAACTACATATTCTTTAAAAACAATGACAATTTGTCCACTAATTAACATACTTCCCTAGACCATGCCCAGCTGAACATTTGATATATAGAACACCTGATTGCACCTGTTCCTGGAAAGCTGGGAGCAGGAAGTGAAAACCCTTCTCTTATGTATGATTCTAGAAGGTCTGGGTTTTTCAGCCTTTAAGACCAGTTACCTCCTCTCTGTATTGATAGAGAATCCCTGAATGTCCTGCTTTGCATTTGATACTTCATCCTGTGTATATGCCTCCTAATAAAAGCAGCCACAAAGCCCTGCAAATTCACTTCAGTATGGCAAATATCTAAAGTCCTCTGGCTATTGGAAGTTAAACTCCTATCTTCAGACCTTGGTACTGGTAACTGATACAGTTGGCAACTACAGAGGCTAATAAGTTTGAACTCTTGTTATAGGTTAGCAGCAGCCTGTAATTCTAGTCACTGTTTGTTGACCTTGGGAAACCCCAGGGCAAAACAATCCAGAATGATTCCAGAAGTCATCCTTGAGGCTCCACAGGCACACACCTTCAAGTCTCCTCTTCTGCACATACCCACACATAAAAATAGATAAATGAATGGAATTTTCACTTTTCTAGAATACTGTGATTTGGAACTATAAGTAGATTTTATTTTCCAGTGAAAAACAGTTTGTGAATCATCACATTTGACTGCTCGAGAGGTGAAACTTTATATAAAACAATCACAATCACATCCTTTCGCTGTGAAAGAGATACATGTATTCAACTCCTTTAGATCTCTACTGAAGACTCAGTATAAGAACACATTAGCTTAGAGATGGCCAGTTAGATGTATTTTTCATGGCTTTACAAAGACATAGAGATTGGACAGATTTCTAGAGTCAATAGAGATGCCAATATTCTCCAGTTTTCAGGATAACAGGGTAATGGTTTTCAGGGTACCTGTCAGTGGACAGCTCCATCTCTAGTGTTGTAACAGGACAAAGCAGCAGCACTGAGACATGTTGAGATCATGCTGTTATCTTTCTACTGATAGGTATCATGAATTTTTTTATTTTCTGTTCTTATTTCTGATTTGCCATCAATGTGTAAACTAGAAAATATGATTTAATTGACTTATGGCCAAAATAGTTTGCATTTTATACATAGGAAGACTGAGTATAAGTAAAGGATCCACATTAAACTTTTGATTTGTTATCATATATACGTATATTTTATATATATATATGGAAGTTATTCTAGAAATTTTGATGTAATTTAGAATGTTAATGTTGAATTATGTTTCTTTTGGTGATGGTTAAAATTTTCACATATGATCCAAACTATATCATGCAAGTTTTAGGAATATGGACTTTTTCCCTCATTCTTGTCTCATATATTTTAATGCCAAATTTATGGCAAATAAATCATATGCCAGTTACTGACCCTCTGTTGTGAAGTGAGAATGGATTCTGATTTAGTTCAATGAAATTTATCTCAGAGAAAATTGTACTAGGATAAGACAATATTGTATATGGCACAAGATAGGTCCTTTAAGCAAATGTAATTCTACTTATCTGAAGGTTTTCTAGAAAATCAAAACCCATGTTTCAAGATTATATTGTCCAAGAGTACATGTTGAGAGGCTGGAGAAGTGGCTCAGGGGTTAAGCTTCTGCCTTGCAGGAGGAAGGGTCTGAGTTCAGATCCTAGACCCCATGTATAGACACCGGGCGGAAGCTGGTGGCGGCCTGAGTTTCTGGTCCTGGTAGGGTTTGCATAAAGAATATATGCTAGGAGCTAGAGGAAAAACATCAATGGGCTGTCTGTAGGTAGCTGTTATTATGCCCATAGAATGGGTACTTATAGTGGAAGTCTTTGAGTCTAAAGCTGGATGAGCGATGGGAAATGCACTTACCAGTGAGGTGGCCTGAAGAGAGGTAACTTGATATTATCAGAGAGACCTCAGCTGCCACAGGAGTAGACAGGTCGGTGTGAACCATGGAGTCCATAGAAGCACACAGGCAGAAAGGTGGGAGGGAGTGGGAGAGAATGGTGAATGGAACAAAGAGAAGGAGAGGAGGGAGGGAAGCTGGGATGATACTTAATATGCTTATAAAAGTAGAAAAACAGGAGCTGGAGAGGTGGCTCAGGGGTTAAGCCTCTGCCTTGCAGGCTAAAGGTCCTGAGTTCAGATCCTAGACCTCACATATAGATGCTGGGTGGAAGCAGGGGCGGCCTGCGTTTCTGGTCTTGGTAGGGCAGAGCCTGTGAATCCCAGGGCAGAGTAAACAAGGAGGAGGTGGAGGCAACCCATGGTGGTTCCCAAACTCGCCTGTGGTTCTACACATACACACACACACACACACACACACACACACACTTGCACACATACATACACACAATTGAATAAAAAAATAAAAAAGTAGAAAAACAAATAAATCATAACTGGCCTACTAAAATAAAGTTAATAATTTCTTAATAAAAATATCTTTGATAACATGTTTTTATGATTATGTACAAAATAAATAGCACTGAATTTTCTTAAATGTTTATTGACATTTGCATAACAAATATTAGACTTATATTCAAATAGACTTTTAAGAACATTTATTCGAATGAAGTAATGATTTACTGCAAAAAGAAATATAATTCTCTTTGCGATAAAGATATTCAAGAAGTAAAATATAGATCTGATATTCTCATAATCATGAGGAATAACATCACAGAAATTGCATGAGTAGGTATGGGAACATATGCTGAAGGGGTTAATAAAACATTTTTCTTTTTTTATTATTTCAGCTCATACAAACTTAATAGGTACACCAGTTCCCTCCCTCCCTCCTCCTCCCCCCGAACCCCCTGCTCCCCCTCCCCTCATACCTCCCTCCGCATCCCCCAGTGCCTCCCGCCCCAATTCCCAGAGAGTCCTTTCTTGTGCATGCCTGACTCTCCTCTGGGCCCTCTTCTCCGATGATGTACAAGGACCCAGTGGCATTTCCCTGAACCCTTTCCCGTGTTCCCCTTAAGCATAGGAACACTGCTGTGGCTGCCAATCCCTTGCCTCCAAGGATCTTGGTGCCTTTAGCAGATGCTAGACTTTGTGTGGTCAATAGTGTGTTGGACATTGCGCAGGGCATGCAAAGTCCAATTATGATTGCTTTGGCCCTAACGTGTATGGAGTATCTTGCAAATCATTGTTCCTCCCATCCTTTTGCTCTTACACTCTTACCGCCCCCTCTTCCACAAATGTCCCTGAGCTTCAGGATGGGGAGAGATTAGTCTGGCCTAGTTCTAGGTGGTTGACATAGAGTCTCTGAAGTTCTGGATTGTGGTTTGTTCATTTTCTTTTACAGTAATAAAACATTTTTCTTAAGGAAAATATATTGTTTTTCTTTAATTCACAAGAAGTCCTTTTCACTTGAGCTATGTGTATTATATTTTATGTACATACATGTATCCATAATACAAATTATTTTTCTGCATACTCTATCAATAAAAATCTGAAAGAAAACTACCTTAGGATGGACAGATTTAGTTTTGCTTGTTGTTTGAGGGAATAATCCATCACAGCAGAAGGGCATGGTGCAGAAGTCTGAGAGACCTGGGTGCCAAGATACAAGTATGGACTGTCAGGAGTAGAGGCACATGAGTGTTGGTGTTTAGCTCAGCTCTTCTTTTTTTCTTTCACCTTCAGTCTGAAGTCCTAGACTTGAACATGGTATATATCTAGTATAGACCTTGCTCCTCAGTTAATGTTCTCTGGAATGCCCTCCACAACATGCTCAGGTGTGTGTCATCTAGATAACTCTAAATTCAGTCATGTTGACATTATTTAGATATATTGGTGTTACTGACATACTAGAACTAACAGTGTGATACGAATGTCAACTGATTTTGTGCTGGGCTAAAGTGACTGAAAATGGGCATAAAATGAAGAAAAGGTGTATTTTATATTGGAAGGATGATCTTGAAAAATTTTTAGAAGGAGAACTTTTAGGCTTCTTACATTAAATGTTCCATCGTATTCTTATATTTTTTATTTCTTCATTATGATATAATGTATATCTATTAGGAGTAGGTCTTTTGGATTACAAATGTTTTCCAGTAACTTTGCTTGTGTTTAACCTTGTTTTCACAATGAGTTCTTTCAGCTTGGGGAAATATTTGTCAAGCTTAAGAACCATTGGCCTGAACTCTACAGGAAGAATATTCTTTTCATTTCTTGAGCAAACTTTTGAGCAGAAATACAAATATAGCTTCTAGACATTTTATTTGCTCTCATTCACAGTTGAATTCCAGATCATGTAGACAATTAAATAGAAGAAGAAAAAAAAATGAACTGGGCATGAGAGTTCCAGAATATTTCCTTTGTTATTTTATGATCTTGAAGTAGCAAAAGCAAGCCTCTTTTCATTCTAACAGGACATATGGAACATAGAAATGTTGCGCATACTTGCAGGTGAATGTGTATGTATTTACCTAGGAGTATGTGTGACTAAGACACATACTTTAATAAATTTCACCAAAGAATCTCTTCTCCTGACATTGTTTACTACTAACATAAACTATGTAGGAGGGGTCTTCTGAGTTTTATAGCTTTCTGGCTTCTTTGAACCTTATAGTTTTCATTAATTTTCTTATTCTTACAGCTTCCCTCCTAACTCAAATAAAGAAAATTTCAATCTGGAAGACATAATTATACAATACCTTGAATTATATAATTTTCTTACCACTTTTCAGTGCAATGGAATGCCTATCACAGTAGTATATATACCAACTATTTGCAGTAATAGACTGAAAAAAGGAAGTCAAGATAGATTCTGGTACTAGAGAAGCTGAGGCAGAGTATTAAATGATTGGTTCTGCCTGTATGACCTTGTATCACAAACCAAAAACACAGAAGAGATAAGCAATGCCCCAATTCCAACACACCTTTCACCTCCACATTTCAGAATGAAAATGGAATAGATAAATCTGTATTCTTCTCATCTGAGATCTTAAGTTTTGAAGATCAAAAGTAAATTTGTGTAAGTATCAATGTTAATGTTTTCTTTTTTTTCTTAATGTTAATGTTTTCTGTCTTTGATTTGTCTCTAGAAATATGACTTTGGAATAAATCCATAAATGAGACATGAGCCATATAATATGAATTATAAACAGGAGATTCCCACAAATAATCTGTTTAAAATGAAATATTTTAGATAAATAAGTGTATCATTCCCAGTCCCTATCATTTACACTTATACTAGATTAAAAGCTCTTTTTAGTTTATATTAAACTTCAGAAATCCAGGGGATTTCCAGGTTTTTACTTCTTACATATGTGAAGTATTCCTTTATATACTTTGAATATGTGGAATATTCCATTGTTACAAATTTTACCTAATTGACAATAACTTTTCTTAAGAATCAGACAGTTTAATTTAAAGTTCAAAAATCTGAAATGTTCAGAAAAGCTTTACCAAGAGTAGCAGCAATCTGAACTCTAAATGTGATTAGAAATGATCCTCAAATGTTGACCTGGCTAGGTATAATCAGCTTATTCTACTGAAAAAAGTGTGTTCCCTTTTCTGATGCCCTCCTCATATTTTACAAGGTCAACAATGTCCTGGCTGCAGTCCGCATAGCTTTCCCCGTGCAAGGCATTCAGGTCATGTAGAAATGCTCCAGATTTACTCAGAGAAAGTAAATAATCACCATTTACTATGAAACATACCAATCTTCTAAACACTGGAACTACAAAATACATGCAAAAATAGAGTATCCAAATGGAAACATTTTCCTTGAAAAGCCTTAACCATGTAGGCATCTTTGCAAACCATGAGCGATTGTCTTTGCCCCTGAAAAATTTGTATTAACTCTTTACCATACTGCATTTCAAATTCCTTTGCTAGTCCATCATACAAAACAATTTTGTTGTAGGATTTGTAGTGTTGTCTTGTTCTTACAATAAATATAAAAGGAAAATGATAACATAATTATATTCTAAGAAATGATCTGGTTATTAAAATATAGGCAAAGTCATTGGGGAATAACTCTGTGTTCATTGTTTATTACTAAAAATCTTTATATGTAAGTGGCTAGGATCATTACATAGGGACCTAATGTTATATAAGTAACACAGTTTTTACATACAGAAACCTCAATCTAGGATTTATTCACAATGAAAGACAGGTGTAACTATTAATCTAGAAAATAAGAAATGTATTCACCCTGTGTTACCAGCATTACAGTGGAGACTGCAAGATGGTGGTGGTGTTCATGAAATTTTCAAAGGTACAAAAAGGTGTCACAGTTTGATGAGTTGATGTCAATCCCTTAAAATAAAATACATTGTGCAGTAAAAATGGTTTGAGAAGAGAAAAACAAAATAAAACTAGAACATTTTGATACACAGTAAAGTGAAAACAATATAACAGTGCTATAGCAGCAGCCCACTGCTGCTACTGTCATTTAATCAGAGCCACTGGATCTAGTCATAACAGTTTTGTGGTCCCAGTTTGTTCACTTTCATAGGGTCAAATCACTTAATAAGGAAGTTTCCAAAGGGAATTTCAAACTAATTTGTGTAGATCTGTGTGTGTGTGTGTGTGTGTGTGTGTGTGTACACATATGAACAAATGAAAGCTGATAGAAGATAGATATATATTAGATGGCATACATATAGAAGACTGAATATTATCAAAAATGTTTAAATTAAATTGTATAATTTTAAATCAAATGCTAACTTGAAATTCTGCAATCTACTTGGCCAACTTCGTATCACCATATTTTTCCTGCATACTCTCTATGTTCTTAATGCCAGACCTTTAAATGTAATTCTGTACAGATATTTCTTCTTGACTACTTCTTGTTATGACCCACAAATCCTGTAGACACTATCTTCAATGTATTGTGCTAAGTCATTCAGGAAGAATGACCCACCATTTCTGAATTGACTCCCCATCATAATTTTCAATCCTATCTGCAATGCCCTCAATAACCGAGGTGTCTTTTTATTAAACATTACCTTAGATCTTCTTTGGCATATGTTTTCATGAGTTTTTGCCTTATATTTGAAAAGCAGAGTAGAATACTTCGCAAAGCTTTGTATCCTAAACTGTATATAAGCAAATATTTTCTAACAACCTGTAAAGAAACTTCTCTATTCTTCTTGGCTACTCACATTATAAAAAGTGCCTAAAAAGAAATATGATTTAATTGGTCCAGAAAAGTTTTCAACATTTTTTTCATTAGTCATGATAATCATTATCTTAAGGCCTTACATTTGGATAGATTGCTAATGTACTTAACATAACTGATGAATATAAAAATACTTTTCTCTTTTATGGTACTAGTAAAAATGTGATTCAAAATCATGACCATTTAGTGCAATTCAAAAATAGAGGAGAATTGTGACTGAAATTATTCTGACCCTTCGGCATTCAAAAGATGTGTCATATGATAACATGGCCATTGCACTCAGGAGCTCACTGCACTTGCTGTTATTTACACAAACCTATGTAAGAATTGGTCCATCAGCATTTAATCGTGGAAGGAGAAAGGATTCATTAGGACCTATTTCTTGATGAGGGACCATTTAGTAATAATATGGATTAGGGAATGTGTGTCAGATTCTTCACGGTGTAGATGCTGACAAATTGTTCATATTCTAGTACTTCCTACAAAGTCCCATGCAGAAAAGTCTAAACTTGGTGTGTCAAAAGCAATACAAAAATACATGAAATTGGTATGGGAACTTATTAAGAGAAGGTTTTCGATAAGTGAGGAAAGTGAGCAGAACACGGTAAGTAGGTGACAAATTTGAATCAAGTTCATGGGACACATTTATGAAAACTGCCAAAGAGCAAATTAAAAAAAAGTAGATTATAAAAGTTGTTTCATCAAGTGTGAAGGAGCACATGTATTTGTTTTTTTTTTAATTTTTTAAATTTTTTATTATTTATTCAATTGTGCATGTATGCGTGGGTGCACGTATGTATGTATGTGTGTGTGTGTAGAACCACGGGTGATTCCGGGAACCACCATGGACCGCCTCCACCTCCTCTTTGTTTACTCTGCCCCAGGATTCACAGGCTCTGCCCTACTAGGACGGGAAACGCACGTCGCCACCACTTCTGCCGGCGTCTATACGTGGGGTCTAGGATCTGAACTCACGACCTTTGCTTGCAAGGCAGAGGCTTAACCCCTGAGCCACCTCTTCAGTCCGAGCACATGTATTTGTGACTCTGTTGTTTCAGGAGTGAGAAAAATATAGCTTGTCCTTGGAGAAATATGGCCACTTCAAATTGAATACCTAAATCAAGTAAAATGGTTCATTCAGACAGGGAGTGTATTCCCTTCACTGGAACCCAGGTGATCATGGTGTGAAAGATCTTAGATACATGGACATTTAATTCACATAAGGGTATTCACAGAGACAGGTGAAAAGTTCATACTCATTTTTTTTGGACTAGGCAAGGCGAATCTCATCCTAATTCAAAAATTCCAGATACATTTGCAATATTCCCTCAACCACAACAGAACTATTTAGTATTTCAGTCTTCTATGACAAGGGCTGCTCTGTGTGGTTTTATGATTCCCTATTGTTTATGGACTATGCATCTGAGGTGAATACAAGTATTGTGGTCTATTTGCATACTGTTGGATACCCAAGAACTAGCTAGGTATCCTAAAGGCAGCACAGTTGCTTGCCCTTATAGGGAGATGTGGGAGAGGAAGGAAAACAGGTGGGAGGAGAGATATGGAAGGATAGAAAGAAATGTGTGTGATGGTAGGAATAGGCAATAGAAACATATAATTTCATGCCTAATACAATTAAAAATTTTAAACAGTACAAAAAATTAAAGTTCAAAAAAAGAAAGAATAAAAACTTTATGTGTGAGGCACAAATCACAAGGTAAAAATATACTTAGGTATATAATAGTATATATGTGTGTATGTTTTATGGTAAATATGTGCAAAATATTATTACCATGAAGAGTTAAGATTAATAATTATAAAAATTGAGCAGAAGTTGAAATTGTCATAATATTTTGAATGAATGTATCAGATATACATAGATAAATATAGAAAGCTAATTTATTTATATTATATAATTATTTATATTTGTTAATAATTTTAGTTAGTCATTTTAAAAATATACTTTTAAATATTTTCAAATACTGTATATTCTATAATATGTGTATGGTGGTATTTAATTAGAAACGAGCCATATTCCTCTCTCAGTATAGAGTAAAGAATTATATAGAGTATAGTGATATAGTGATTACTTCTAATTTACTTGGTTTCTCATCTCTAGTCAGTTAACCACTCAAGGTCACTATTAATTAAAGAATAAAACAGTTAAAAAACTAGGATTCTTTCTTAGTACACAGATCATGCAGTTTCTTGATAAATTTGCAGTTTATGATCTTTTGAAAAGCATTATGTTACCCAATAAGTTGAAATGAAAAAGACATTTGCTAACACTATGAAAACTGGGGACACATGAAAAAAACTATCATTTCTAATTAAATATAGAATATTTGAAAGTTATAAAACAATGAATATGAATTGCAGACCTAGAAACATATTTCAAAATTGTAGAAGCTTTCTTTGGAAATATGATATTATTAAGGTTATGCATGATGCTGTTTAAATTTAAGAAAATAAAGAAAAATATAACCCAAATCTTAATGTACAAAATGTCATTATTCACTATACTATTTCTCTGAGTTCTGAATTTAAATTGCTAACTGTCTTCATTGTTTTCAGATAGAGTAATACAGTTGGGCCAAGATGATGATTAGGTCTGCAATTATGAAACTCCTGAACTCTGCCTTGCATTCTTTTGTTCCCTTACTGAGCATAATCTTAGACAACTGAATTTGCTTTTAGAGTCACCACTTTTATTACTAAATTTCACTTCTAAAGGAAAGATCAGACTGAATAAGTACAAAAGTTATGCTAATTTATTCTATTTTACAGCACATTTCTTCAAGTGAGAATTCAGAGCCAACATATTCTCAGGCTTGACTTGGAAAAAGATAGCACAGAACTTGCTCTTTTTGTTGAAAAGTCATCCTTTCTCTGTCTATTCAAATTTATATTTCACAATACTTATGAATGTCTGATTTTCTCTGAAAAAGTAACTAACATTGCCTTTTTTTAAATGAGGAAGGCTGAATATGGCATGGTTTCTGTGTTAGTCTTTATAATCTAAATGTATATTTGTACCCACAGCATGTAAACTTGATGACTGGTTTAACATTTACATTTTAAGGCAATTGAATTATCATTTTTTATGGATGCATTATTTCCCTCATCATTTCCTTGAACTGAGTTGTTCTACAAACTGTTTCCCACATGTTCATGACACTGCTTCAGAAGGTTGTGTAAGCATGCTGAACGCAGTATGTCATTGGGCACTGGTCTTGATGGCTTGATAACCCTGCCATGAGTTTTGCTTTCCATATTTCCTGAGTGTGAATGTTGTAGCTGGCCTCTTGCTTGTGTTGCATGCCTTGCCTGCCTGATGCTGAGTACCTCCTATTGTTAAGGACTCTCCCAGCTGGAACCTGGAACCAAATGCCAAAATAATCAGCTCCTTCCTCCTCCTTCAAGGTACTTGGGTCAGAGTATTTATCACAGCCTGAGAAAGTAACTGGAACACTTCATTAGTCTTATGAAATTATTTTTCACACTAGATACAGAAAACATACATGGGAATTGTAGCAATTAGTGATTATTTAGTTTGTGTAATTTAAGAGATTAACAGATATACAAAGCAAGCTGATTTTGGAAGGCAAGAGTAAAATTAGAATTAACATTCACTTTCTAATTGTTGAAATGATACTTTGGTTTTACATTGCAAGAGACAGGGTAATATGATTTTCCTTGTGCATTGAATCCATATATTTGCAAATAGAGTAATGAGTAGTTTACACTTGGATGCTGTGACTTCTTTTGGAGTGTAAAAATAGGAAGTAGATATTAGAGTTCTAACTAAGAAAAAAATCATTAGAAAAGTCTACTCTTCTTGCTATAAAAACACACATATATATACATTAAATTTAAGATATCAAGATAGAAAGAGCTGGCTCAGTAGTTTGGCAGCATAATATAATATACTTCAGCATAATTTGACCATCTCACAGACTGGCAAGTGTGGAGGTTTGTCCCTCTTACCAATTTGTGTATATATGGTGTGGATAATTTTATAAAATCCTGATGTTAGTTTGAACTCTCCAACTAAGGTGAATTAGTCACTATAAGCAAGAATAGAACACCTTGTTCTTTAAAGGTGTTCAGGCATTAATTTGTTTCAAGTTTCAAGCAGACAGATTGCACACTAAGTCTCAAAATAATAATTAAACATCACAGATTCTATCCTTACTTTTCCTCAAAATATTAAAATGCATGTAATAGATTATATGCATGTATATATAAGAAACACATAATTACTAGTTGCTATTTTATTTCAATTATTTTACTTCTTGCTATTTCAGTATTCTTAGTATCTGATTATTTGTGTACACATGTATCCTTGAGGGTCACAAAGTGTTACTTATAAACATTAAATAAATACTGTCAGTCATTTCAAGATAATATCAAATTATAATTATTCTTAGGAGACTAACAGCATTGACATTCTTGTTTGAAATTTTTATGTCAATACATATCATGCTGCATATGACAATTTCAAATAAATGAATATAACAGCATTTAAAGAGTAAATATGGTTTGTATTTGTAATATTAATAAAGTTGCTTAAATTTATGGCAGAATATTTGTTAGATTATATTATTCCATATTCATTTTTATATTATATGAAGATATAACAAGATTAGTGAACTCTTTCAGATTTTTTTAAAGTTGGGATTTTAATTTCTCTATTACATCCTTTTCTTGATTTGATTTTGAGGATTAATTCAGAAATGAAATACATTCATTTTTGTGTTAGCAAGCAGTTTTTGACTTTTTATCAATCATATGATAATTTCATGCATTTCTTTCAAGATAACTTCATAATAATAGATTTTTCTTTTGCTTCTTGTGAGAAATGTGAACCATTCCATTTGCTTCAATATGTGATAAGCCCTATCATCATCTCAAAATATATCATATTTTCTTAGTTGCTTGACAGTATTTTCATAAGTGTATTAAATATTGTCAGACAATGAAACAGAAAGAAGAGTATCAAGAGTGAAACATCAACTGCGTGTATGTCTGGAATATAGTGACATATTTTTTCTCCAATGCTTGTCCATCATGGATAACAGCAGAATTATGTCTTTCTAAATGGAAGCAATGGCGTTGTTTCTTTATTTAGAAATATCAGCATTATCATGAGCTATAAGTCTTATAAAAGTGAAAGGACAATGTGACAAGGAAAGTGAATTGACAGCAAATCACAAAGTCAGTTTATAACATTACAAACATTCCCATTTGTAAGTGCACAGTCACAAGAGTGCTCAAACATACAATTTATACATTTCCCACTACAGTTCGTTTTACAGGGATTTTTTTCTTGTGAAACAGTATGGAATAGCTAGTAATCATAAATTCTCAATGTGATCACACATCTACTTAATAAGTCTAGCACATTTATTATAAGCACACATGGAGAGAAACGATAGCTACAAAAATGACAAAGAAAGACATTATGTACTGCCACTTACTACAGGCTTCACGGGTAAATGGTCCACAACTCTGATTCATGAGGGAAATTTGAAGTGAACAATCTCTGAAAATGGAAAATATGACAAAAGCTTTCCCATTGATGATATGTCATTCAGTGGATAAACAGTCCATGGTGTATTAATTTCTGATGACTGCAACATAGGTGTTTGTTAGTCAAACGGGGATTCAATGTCCATTAGAGGTGATAGATTAATGATCCAGAAGCATCTTGTCATCTGTACATGCATAGAAGCGGCAATGAAGGGAATGTTTTCCACATATTCGGTGTAATGTTCCCCCTGCTCAAGCAGCCCTGAGTGCATTGTGCACTATGTTTTACCTTATTTTCTTGACTTACTGGTGCATTTGAAAGATACTTTGTTTTACTTTCCCTGGTTTTTATCTTCAATGGCAGGTGTCAAAATCACTCCCCAGACATTACAATGCCATTATGTGGGATAACTATCCTCCCCTTTACCAAAATAACCCTTTCATTATTTTTAAAACCTTTACTTAACAATTAAATTATTTAACACTAATTGCATCAATGTTTTTTGGATTTGACAATGAATTCCTGAATATAAAATTCTGTGGTTGCAATTTACACTGTCATAGTTCTTGTGTGTGTGTTGTTAATAGTGTGAAAAGCAAACCGCAGTAGTATCAATTAACTAAAAAAGCAATAAAATAAATAGAAAGTCCATATTTCTCAAAAAGAATTTGAAAGTGATGGAACTGAAAATTGATAAAATGTATTGTTTGGTTCTTCAGATAATAATTTAAAAAAATGATTTTAGGAAAATTCATTTTATGACATGTAATGAAATAAATTGCTGTTTTGGGCAAGAGCTTAATATAAATCCAGTTGCAATAGTCTACAAAAATTAATAGATGAATATCTATGTGTGATGTAGTGAGGTAAGATTGAGAAAAATAGGTATACATCACTAAATCTTTAAATCATAATGACATAATTTTAAAATTATTAATCTGACAAGATTTAGATTACAACTCTCAGCTAAAATATAAAAGTCATAAGAACATACAAAGAAAACAATAGCCATTTTCTCTTAAAGCTCAAAGCATTCTTTTACTTTTTTTTGTTTCTGGTGACATGCTAGAATAATAAGCCCAGGAAATTTTCCTGTACTGTACTGTAATATCTTTCCTCAAAGTGGAAGTGTATGTAAATAATTCATTTTTTTGCCAAATCATTTTTTATAATCTTAAATAAATTCATATACAATATGGAGAAGTGTATATTCTATCATCTGCTTAACCTATTATTGTATAGTAGAGTCAGAAGACAATAAAGTCAATCCGGCAGGTCAGAACCATATATGTATGTGTAAATTTAGGAAAACATGATCCATGGCAAATATGTGGAGTTCAGAAGACAAACTCTGTTGGTCCTTGTCTTCCATCTTGTTTGAGTAATAGCTGTCTTGTTGATATTCTGCTGGGCACCACAGGCTATTTGATTATTGAACTTCCAGGGATTCTTATGCACTTTGTGATCCCCCTTTACTTTTGAGGTTGACCATTGGACATCTTGCACTATTTCTCCCTTTCATACTCCTCATAGATCAACCTTCATAAAATGTCAGCTCTCAACAGGAAATCAGAACTGAATGTTACCGATTCAGCACCTCACTAACATGGTTTACCCCTCTTCCCCAGTAATTATTTTTTCAGTCCCAGTTGGGTCATCTAGGACATTAACTTATCGGTACATTTTTGCTCATGGATGACTTGGGTCTGAAGTTCAAACTTTTTCTACAAAATGCCATTTTGGAATGTGACCTGTCTCCCATAAACGCATATGTTTGCATCGTTAGCTGATGTTGATGTTTGGGAAGGTTATGATGTTGTTAAGATATGGAGAGAAGAATAATACAATGCATAGTTAGAAAAAGGAACATCCCGATACTAAAGGGGAACACAAAAAAGAGCTCTAGGCAATGATACTGAGTCCCTACACTCCATCAGAGAAGAGGACCCAGAGGGAAGTTTGACATGCACACTAAAGGATGCTCCAGGAATAAGGGGGGGGGGCACTGGGAGAAAGAGAGGAAGGGGGGAAAGGAAGGAAATAGGAGGGAGGGAGTAAGGGGCAGGGGAATGGGGTATCTATCAAATTTGTATACAAATTATTAATAAAAGAAGGAACATCCCAGAACTGAAATATCTGTCATGATGAAATAAAACCGCTTCATCTCTTTCTTCTTCCTGTTACGCTGTCATAAGTCCATGTCATAGTGGCTCTGTCCTCTTGCCAGGTGCTTAGGGAGACTGTTCAAATGTTCTTCCACCTTAAGGTTTTTGCTTCCTCCTTTCCCCTTTGTAACAAGTGTCCAAGAATTTCTTTCCTTTTCTCTGTTTTTTAATGAATCCCTGCTTTATCCTCTAAAATACAGTTGTTTTAATATTTACAAAATAAAATTGTAAGGGCCATTACTGAGTAAGTAAAGGCACTTTGTGTTAACCGTTATGACTTGTGTTCTATAACTCCAATAAGCTGTGTTCTGACACCTACATTTTTCTACACATCTAAATAAACACAATCTCACAGATACATGTACATACTAAATAAATAAAAGTGAATGAAAGAAATTTTAAAATAACAATGGGAAAACTAAAAATGCTAAAAATATAAAAGATATTCATGTCCAAATACTTTAGAGAGATTTAGTGATTACTAACCTTGCCACTCAATCATGAAGGTTTGAGTTTGGATTCCCAGGCCTATATTAACACAGGCTGAGCATCACAGTCTGACTGTAATTACAGCTTTTGAAGTCAGAAACTGGGAACCTCAGAGCAAACTGGTTAGCCATACTATCAACAGCATTCAGGCTCAAAACAATTCTCTATTCACCCATAATCAAATGAACATATGTGCCCACACTTGCATACATTTGCCCATTCACATGAACCCCCCCATACACTCGCAAGTTCAGTCCCCATATATGCGTACATCTGAAAAGTTAAGCATACCACATATGCACCAAAAATTCTATCCATAAATTTTAAATATTTTCTGTTATTATAATATCAGTCAGAGACAAATCTGCTCTGTGCATGTGCACCACTATATACCTTATCAAATAAAAAGACCTTGTGAAATCGTGAAATATCAAACTGATATATTTTCATGGATCTTAAAAAGAAAGCAGTGACTTTTCCTATGGAGACAAGCTGAATTCATATTTTATATGTGGTGAAATATAGCTGTCATCAATTCATGAAGTTAAAATTAACACTGAAAACCTAGTATTGTTTCTTTTACTTTGCTTTGTGAATGGTGTTTTCAAAATTATTATGCTGCTTATTTGTCAAACAGCAATTCACAATTCCATTGGAACATAAAATGCTAGGATTTATGCTGTTCATTTTTCTTTCAATTATGCCAAATAATAAAAACTTCCTAAGTGTTAATTTAATGGATTCCATTAATTCCCAAATCAAAATGACATATTTGGAATTAGACCCATTGAAGGCTTCAAAAATTAACTATTGAAATTGTATTAATAATTATAAACCAAAGCTGTAAAGAGAACATATAAAGCACCCCAAAACCAGGATTTAAGGAATATTACAGAATGCAAAGCACTAAGAATGTAAGAGCCAGATGGTGAGGAGGAGTTCTTCCAGACAATACCTTCTGGACATGACAGGATTGTTATGTACGTCAACTTACTGCAGCTCTGCTGACTTCCACAAACCTGCACGAGATTTGAACTATCAACATTGAATTATAACTGCAAGAGGCACCACATCTCTCTGTGAGTTTATTTAGAGTTAATGTTAGATGAGGGAAGACCTTCTACTTTTTTCAATAGTATACTGATACATCATTCATGCTTTTAAAAGTCCTTAGGCATATGCCAATAGATATACTAGATGAAACTCAATGGGACATACACACACACACAGACACAGACACACACACACACACAAAGAACTTGAAATTACAAGAGAGACTTGGGAATGGAAAGGAAGGTTTACTTTGGGGAAAAAAGGTAACAACAGAATTAGCTAATAAGGGCTAAAATAGCATAATGTCATTGTATTCATGTATGAATTGTCAATAAATAAAAAAGAATAAATTTAAAAGAAATGTATTAATTTTCATCAATTGACTTTCTTCTAGAAAATGATATTCCATGAGCTATTAATTAATTAAAATTAATTAATTAAACTGCAATGGTTGAAGAAGGCAGACTAGTTACGAACCTGGAAAATAATTTTGTTTAAGGTAGCATAATAAGGCCCACAATTCTTTTGCCAATCTACACTAGTATTGCCAATCTCTGATCTGCACAGGAATGCAAACAGCAAAGCTTTGTGCACCCATAATAATAAGCAAGTTTACTAAATATTTGAAAAAGAAACACTTCAGATCTGAGAAAATATAACCAGTCATTTTTTTAATTCAGCAATGTACATGAAAGTTGGGATTAACATTGACTGAGAAAAGCTGTTTTCTCTGTAGTGCTATGTGAAATAACATTGAGGACACAGTTTTACTTTATTGACACTATTCATTGTAATATACAGATTTTTTATAATAGATTACAACAAAGGCATTATATGAAGAAAAAGTTACTTCATCCTACTTTTCTAAAGAGAATTAAAGCAAAGTTCATTAGAAGAGAAAAGGAGCAGAACTCACAGACATCAATCCATGAGGGGCAAGAGAGTCCTCAAGAACTCCTGGATTCCACGTAGGGCAAGAGAAAAATCAGAGAGGAACTTATGGATTCCGCATGTGGAATCCTTCCCCTTCATCCTACTTGTACAGATATTTCCTTTATTTTCCCAATTAAAAGGTGAGGAAATAAAGTACTCTGAAATCACCATTTCTCCTATATCTGATGGAATCTTAAATGGATTTTTTAGCACTTTAAAAATTATACATGATATGTCAGAACACATTTACCTTTCTATAAAATAAACTAGTATTTACATAATCTTTTATTGCTCCTAATCAACAGCCTTCTCTTATCATATTGAATTTGACATGTATTTGAATGTGGATTCAGAATTTTTATATAAAATTTTGTGTCTTCAGTCAATTGCATGAGAGTTAACTTACTTGCCTCCAACAAATTAGCTTCCAATATGTCTCTGGTGGTTTTTAGGGAAAATAATTGGATTTCTTTTTTTTTTTCATATATATTTGTGTATAAGGGATGCTTGAGTGTTCTGTGTACCTTTTTTTTTTTAATGTTCCTGTACACAAATGTGTGTGGGCTGTGTGTACATGGGCCTGCACATATATGGAGACCTGAAATTGAGGTCAATGATGGGAATCATTATCAACTGTTTTTGCACTTCATTCTTTAACACTGATTGAACCCACAGCTCATTAATATATATAGTCTGGTTAGGTAACTTGTTCTTGGGTTTTCAAGGTTCTGTCTTCCAGGGATGTAATTATAGAGCAACCATAGCAATCACCTAGCATTTGATATAAGATTTTGTTAGGCCAGTGATTTAACGACTGAACAATTTCCTTAGTCCCAGATCAGAATTCTTAAATCATTAAGTGGATGATTGACTTCTTATGTCCTAAATTTTCTAATTCCAGATAAAGATGTGATCAGTGAAGAGGGCTCTTCATTGTTTCCTTTCTTTAACAGCTGGAAATAATGGCAATTTTATCACCAGTCATTTTGGGCCAGTGGAATGCATCAGCATTGAAAAAGCTTTAAAAGTCAGCTTTAAGAGACACATTTTAAGAGCTTAAAGGTTTACTTTCAAAATTCATCTTATGAACACTGTATCAAAACTTAACCAGTATATATGACAGCATGTGTGCGTGTTGTGTGCTTCTGCCATTAGAAGGTATTGCTGAATCCTGCAACAGTCTAGGGTGCTGTTTAGAACCTAGAATAGTTATTTCAATCATAGGAAAATTTTGTCTGTGAAATCTGTTTCTAAGGGAAACATCACACAACTACCTTCTTCCTTCCGTTTTCTTTCTTCTCTTTCTTTTTTCCTTTCTTGGTCTCTTTCCCTTTTGGTTTTATTTCTCATGATTTAACCTTGACTGACTGGAAACCAGTTGAACAGAACAGACAAGTCTGGAATTGGAAATAGCTCACCTGTCTCTGCTTCCTCAGTGCTGGAATTACCAATGTGGTCTACCAAGCCCAGCTCCAAGAGCATTTATGTGGTGTAAATATCGACATGGGACCATAAGATTTAACACATAATCCATAGGTGGCTTATTTTAGACCTTCGTTTTACAGCTAACAAATTTCAAAGTACTAACCAGTGTATATTTGCTGTCACAGATACAATGAAAGCAATATAAACATGTACCTGAAACCTCTCTACAGACCGTTGGTTCTCACAATGAATATTTTGTTTAATTCAGTGCATGTTTACTTCTTGAGGGCTGTTTGTACTTTTAGACTAGATTTCTAAAATTGATGTGAGGTATGCATAATTTGTTGAAGGGAGTTACTAGTCTAAATTTAAGAAATGTATTAATTGGTTTTCCATTTATAATATTATTTTGAGAAAAAAAATCTATTCCATGGGATCAAATTGCATTGCTTAATATATAAATCTTTATTCATAATGGGTCTTAGAGACACATAGAGAATAGTAAGAAAATATTTCCTCTAAATTGTTCCAATGTCCTAAATATTTGTTATATTTCACAATTATTCCACATGCTTCCTCTAACCATGAAATATTAGTTCTGAAAAATTAGCTTTTAACATAAATTTACAAAAAGAGAGTACTCAATAAAGATGTAATGATTATTTTTGTTTTAATTGCAGCTTGAGATTGCATCATATGTTAAGAGTGAAACTGCAAACCTATGGTATACTTTCTTTAGCATTATTTTGATCTTAAATGATCAAATAGCTTTCAAAGGTTTTAACAGTGGGTAATTTTGCACAACGGTTTTGGACAAAGTGACAAGCATTCAGTAATGTTTCTTTGCACTTACTAAAGAATGAATGGAGAAAAAAGCAGGTGAATGATCACCTATAGGGTGCAGTGACACACTTGAATTTCAAAAATTGAAATTCAAATTTTGAATAAGGCAGAGAGGACCCCAGTCTCATGATTAAGGCTTTGTAACATGGTCCCCAATTTGTCAGATACAGATTGCTGCTCACACATGCATTTGCAAAAATAAGGACATGACTCTGAATTCAAAATCTTTCATCTGAAATTAAAGTCCCAGGATAAAATATTTTATCTAATAATTAATGTATTCTCATTTGAGAAATACATATTGAACACTGGTACCTTGGAATATGTAAGGAAATATTAAGAAATTAATGCCAGCTCTATTTTTCTTATAATAGGAATATAAACATAAGCTTGAAAATTTAAATTAAGGTTAGATTATATGAAAGAGAAAAATAATTAAAATGACCTTGGGATACAAAGAAAAAAAATCACTCAATATGTGTTTAGATCTGATAATTAAATATTTGATGAAATTACAGAAATGTTTATTTTTAGATAGAGCACAGTAAACCTGATACAAGATAAGGAAGGGGTCTATGCACATGTAAGGAGCACATGCAGAAGTCCTGTGTGCTACAAGAGTGAGGAGACCCAGGAGACTTGTGGAGCAACAAGGAGCTCTGCAGAAGAGCTCTGTAGGTTAGTGTTATCATGGTCCTCTCAGAGATTCACCTGTCTATCATTCTGACATGTGGTAAAAGAGAATTTCCAGTGATGACCATTTCCTAATAGTACTAATGGTAAATATGTCAGAGTCTGGCCCAGTTGTTTTTAGGTTCCTAGTGACTTATTTTGGAAGTTGAAATAAATGAACACAAATCTGCAAAATGGTAGGGAAACTATTTGAAGAAAGGGGATAGTACATGTCAGAATACACTTCAAGAGACAAGTAGGCCACATAAATACTTAAGGCAGCAATTACTGTTTGTGGTTTCTTTTTTGTGAGGTTCAAGAGAAGCAGTAATAAAAACTACCTAGGTATTTCTCTATTTTGATTTGCAATCTGAATTACATAGGCCTTTGCTCAAAGTGCATGCCTCTTCCTAAAATGTGTTTAGTTTTTTCATATGTGCATACAAATATGCATGGGCATAAGATAATAAGAGTTTTTCTGTAAAAGTTCATGTTAAGAACAACATTTACCACTCTGAACATATTCAAAATTAGTTCAGGTTGTATCAAGTCATATTACTCCTACTTCCTATTTCCCAGTAGAGTTTGATAGAACAGAAATTGTTTAAATTTGCAAATCATTCAGAGGAAAATTTTATTACATGTTCAGAGAGGCATGTGTGTGCAGCTTGAAGAAGGTGGATGTTAAGAGTTATTTTTTTAAGGAAGAGTATTTGTATATAACACAGCAGGTAAGGATATCAGGCTGCCAAGTGCCTTAATAGAAAAGAGGTGAGTTAATACCTCAAACAAATTAAAATCTCAAAATTTTTAGCTCTTCCCTGTGGTTACCTGCCTCTTCAATACTGAACACTATGAATGTCTTACATTACATAGGAAAGAAATTGAAATTGAAGGTGAATTATAGGTATTACATACCTGATTCTGAGATGGGAATATTTCTTAGGTTATCAAATAAAATTAATCTGAGTCACTAAAGATCTTAGCAAGAAGAGAGGGAATCAAAAAACAGTATCATAGAGAATGTGTGCTCACTTACTGAAAATCCTGGAAGAGTTGAACAAACAAGGAAAAAAGACATCTCTAGTTGTTGTAAAGCTTCCAGCAAGCTATGAAGTCATGTTAATATTTTACTAGTTACCTAGATAGACTCAAAATGTATCTCTCATTGTCAAAGCATTGTATTTGTAAAGATTTATGTGTATAAAAGTAGCTATATGCAGGACTCTGGGGCCACTGCAGGTAGTGCGGCTAGGGACGACCGGACCAGCCGGGCGACTGTGGGGCTGAGCGGGTGATGAGTGTCGCGGCCCAACAAACACAATGGAGCCGGGAGGTCTGTCAAAGCAGGAACACAACTTTATTAAACTGGGGAGTGAATTATATAGAGTGTGCAGCGGGGGGAAGGGTGAGGGGTGGTGTGATTATGGGGTAACCAATAGAAAGTGAATAAGTGATCAGAAGGTGATTGAATACGTGTGACATTATTCCAGGTAAACGAAAGAGATGAGATTCGAAACCTAAAGTCAGGTCCTGAAACTCTAGCCAGGCTCAGGAAGTTCCAGCAGGCCTCAGGCCTGGTAAAGAGGTCCAACACCTCCCCCTTCTGTTTTTTTTTTTAAAGACGATCCGGGGGCTACCTACAATCGAGTAGGCCATATGGCCTTGAGTGACTGTGCCTATCTTAGGTGTGAGAGCCCTCCTCCAGAGTCTTACCCGTCATGGGAGCTTGCAACTTTGAGTGTTACAAGTCCTATCTTAGGTTGATCTCTGGCTGGGCCCTCACTTACCCGTCTCTGGCCACCAGCCCTCACTTAAGTGCCTGACTAGGCCAGACTTGGGGTTTGCATGGTCACAGAGAGTCATCAAATGGCTCTAAGGCCAAATATTCAGAGCTGGACTCCTGAGAGGCGAGCATCTGATAGTTGATGTGGATCTGGTGAAGCTGGATAGATTCAATCTGTCTTTTAATAAAGCAAGTAAGAGCATTAATCACACAAGGCCCAACAGCTGCAAGGAGAAGTATCATGGACACAGGACCCAAGAGGGGAGTAAGGTATGGGAGGAGGCCACCAAAGGAGGACCAAAAGGGGTGTCCCTGGAGCTCTTTCCTTCGCCGATCCAGGTCCTCCTGTAGTTTTTTATCTTGTCACGCACGGATCCTGATCCATCTGTCATTCACTGATGATTCGGGCCTCATGTGGATCTCCAAATCCTTCTCTCAATGGCTGGAAGATCACCATCAGGTAGAGTAAGATCAATGGAGCCTTCATGCTTCTCTGTGGAGAGAGAAGAATCCTCAGGGGGAGACGACTCCCTGGGAAGGTTTTTATCCTCTCCCTCCGCCAATGGAGGAAGGTATTTGATGTCCCACGCAGGGACCCAAATAGGCCTTTTTTCACTTTGGGGGAACACGCATCCAAATCCTCTCCCCACAGTGATGAGGGGGTATGGACCCCTCCATCCCCCGGTAAGGGGGTCCTTACAGCAAACCTGGATGGATTTGTATGAGATCTTAGAGGTCCAGTGCTTCTGGAATGGTGTTTCTAAATCTGTTTTAGTCAAATTTAAAATGTTAAGTGTTAACAGAGCCTTCTTCAGCTGATCATGGGGGGGAGACTCCCCCTTTTGTTTTTGTAATTGGACCTTAAGAGTTTGATTTTGACATTCTATGATTGCCTGTCCCCGAGGGTTATGAGGGATGCCAGTGGAATGGGTAATATTCCAGGTCTGGAGAAACTTGGAAAAGGCCTTACTAATAAAGCAAGGGCCATTATCTGTTTTAAGTTGATCAGGCAAATCAAGGACGGCAAAGCATTGTAACATATGACTGAAAGCATGTTTAGATTTTTCCCCTGCATGTGCCGTAGCCCAGCAGGCATGAGAGAATGTATCAATAGTGAGAAAGATATATTTAAGTTTATCAAATGGAGGGTAATGAGTAACATTTGTTTGCCATAGGTTGTTAGGTCGTAGTCCATGGGGGTTAACTCCCATCTTTTGTAAAGGAGGGAGTTGAAGAAAGGGTTGGCAGGACCTGCAAGTGCGGATGATCTTTTTAAGATCTTTGATGGGCACCAAAGGATATTTGTGATGGAGGCCTCTCCAGTTAATGTGGGTTAACTCATGTAAACTGGTCGCCTCTTGAAAAGTTAAAGCAGATGCCATCTTATCTGCTAGGGCATTTCCTTCAGATAGAAACCCAGGCAGATTTTGGTGACCCCGAAGATGTTGAAGATGGGATTAAGTCTTTGTTTGAGTAATAATTGTGCCTGTAGCATCAATGGAGTTATAGGGTTAGAATCTAATTTAATATAAGCATCAAGTAGATTAGGCAGTAGGTTAACAACATAAAGGCTATCAGAAAACAAATTAAAAGGCTGAGGTATAGTGCTCAGTGCTAATACCACCGCAAACAATTCTTTAAATTGTGCCAAACCCTCAACCTTATGGGTGACCCTCTTAAGGGGGAACAATGGTTGCCCCTTCTTATGAGGGGGAAAAGCCACCAAGGAGGCTCCAAGGTGCCCCCATTGGTAAATATAGTAAGAAAATTAGGATCAGGTTGAGGGAGAAAGAGCCTAGGGGGTCTCCAATCTAGTCTTAAAAATGAGCTCATCCATTTATGAGGGCCATAATGGCAATCAATCTTTCCTAAGTATCCTTCAAGGGCTAAAGCGACCCTGTCATTATTTCTCTGAAGCCAGGTAAAGTCTGACAGCTTAAAAGGAACAACAAGAAGGTGAGGTTCCAGCCCAAATAACCGGGTGCAAGCATCTCTGCCTTTGATAATACAATCAGCAACTTGATCAGTCATAGAATAAACTCTAGGGGCTCCCCCAACTGAGAGGTGGATCCATTGAAGGGGATTACCTCCTTGTGCCAACATGGCAGTACATAACATCTCTCCAGGAAAAAGGTAAAGGATGATGGGAAGGCCAGGATCATATCTCTTTAAGACAGAATGATCTATTGCTCGTTGAATTTTGTGAAAAATGTGATGATGATAAGGAGTGAGGGTCACCTGGGAGGAGAGATCCAAGCCCTTCAAAAGATCAAATAGGGGAGATAGTTCCTCTGTAGTAATGGGTATCCATGGCCTCATCCAATTAATTTCTCCCAGGAGTTTCTGTAGTTGGGGTAATGTATAAGAGTCTTTGATATGTAATTGAGGCTTGATAGGGGAAACTGTATCGAGGGACAGTATGGAGGAGCCCAGTATCTTGAAAGGAGGGACAGTCTGAATCTTATCAGGAGCCACCCTAAACTTGTTGGCCTCTAAGATAGCAAGACACTCATTAGTAATTTTTTGGAGACTGGCGGGGGAGAGAGCCCCCAAAATTATATCATCCATATAAATGTAAAATAAAATGTTAGGGCGGTTAAGCAAGGATAACAAAATTTGTGACATAAAATACTGACAGATTGGGGGGCTAATGGCCATCCCCTGAGGCAGGACAGTCCACTCATATCTTAAATTTGGCCCCCTACAGTTAACGGAGGGGACGGAGAATGCAAATTTCTCTGCATCCTCTGGGTGAAGGGGAATGGAGAAGAAACAATCTTTAATGTCAATAATAGTCAAATAATAATCTTTAGAAATAGCTGGAATCCAGGGCAGACCCCTTTGAGGGGTCCCAAAAGGAATCATCCTTTCATTTATTTTTCTTAAGTCATGTAAAAGTCTCCATATGCCATTGGCCTTCTTAATAACAAAAACAGGGGAATTCCAGGGACTAATAGAAGGTCGTACATGTCCCAAAGACAATTGCTGTTCCACAAGAATATGAAGTTGTTGTAATTTGAAAGTAGGGAGTGGCCACTGCTCAACCCATATGGGGTCTCCTGATGTCCATCGAATCTTAGGTACCAGGGGGCGAGCAGTGGCCTCTAGGATTGGGGGTGGACCGGAGGATGCTTCCACCTCAAATGCTCAAAATAAGGGTCATCCCTATAATTTGGATGACTATTTCTGCCGGCTTCAAATTGCTGCTCATATTCTTCATGATCAAGTACATCCTCATAAAAACTCTTATGATCAGTTGTAATATAGGCCTCAGCTTCACCAAGAATATCCTGGCCCAGAAGATTAGCAGTTAAGCCAGACACCACTAGGGGGCGCATCTCTCCATGGTTCCCATTGGGATCATACCAGGGCTGGTAATCAATAGTCTCCCAGGAGGAAGACTGTCCACCCACTCCTAGTAATGGGGGGCCCAGGACCAGCCGCCAGGCTGAAGGCACCTCCTCTTTTCTTATAACTGTGCAGTCAGCCCCTGTGTCAATGAGAAATTTCAAACTCTTTCCGCCAATAGTGAGGAACAGCTTAGGTCTCAGCATCGGGACTAGAGGCACCGTCCAATGAGCTCTGACAATTCACTTCCCCTTATATAACGGGGCTGGGGGCGGCCCCGGAGGGAGTTTAAAGACTTCCCCTGAATGTCCACTTTAGATTTGCAGTCTTTAGCCCAATGGAATCCCTTTCTACATCTCGGTCAGGGGGTCTGAGGACTTTCCCATGGAGGGGCTTTAGCCTTAAGTGGGCACTCCCTTCTAAAGTGACCTTGTTGCCCACAGCCCAAGCAGTTTTGTTTCCCTTTTCCAGGAAGAACTTGTTGGAGGGCACACAACAGGGTGTCAATTGATTCCTGTCTGTCAGTTTCTCTGGCTGAGCGCAAAGCCATAGCCATGACCCTAGCATTGGCCCGGGCAGTGTGGGAAGTATTGCCTATGTCCCTGGTGGCTATAATCCACCTAGCCACATTTTTATCCTTAAAGCCTGCACAGGCCAGCTTGTGATCCTGATTCATACCTTCCCAGACTAGAGATCTTTCAAACTGCTCTCGTATAGGCCCTGGGGGGACCTTGCGGGCTAGGCTTTTCTCCACCCTCTCAATGAAAGAGGCGAGGTCCTCATTTGGTTTCTGGGACAATCCAGAAATGAGGGACTCAGTTGGGCCATAATCTAGCCTTTTCCAGGCATTTGTGCCTGCAGTCCTCACTTGATCTCTATAGGAGTTAGGGATAGCTGCCTGTTGAGCTCCAGTAGAATATTGGGCTTCAAACCCAGCAAGCATACCATAGGTGATGGGAATCACAGGGTTGGCCTCCTGATTCCTCTGTCCCTGAGTTCTACATTCATCTTGACAAAAAGCACTCCACTTGATAAAGAGTACCCCAGGGAGGATGGCTTTAGCTAAGTCCATCCAGTCTTGGGCTGTGCAGGGCTGATGAACAAGCCCTCGAAGGATGGTCTCTGGCCAAGGGGAGTTGGGCCCATCCTCAGCTACAGCTTTTTTCAAATCTTTGATCTCAGTAGCTGTCCAGGGGTACCATGCTGCAGGGCGATTTCCCCCCGGCATTATGTTAACCGGGAAAAGCTCGGTCGGCCCTAAGGGAGGATATGGAGGAGGAGCAGAAGGGGATAGAAAGGGGTTTGTAGGAGGTGATCAAGAGGTCGCAAGAACAAAGGAATCAGGAGGGGAGTGATTGATGGCAGTCGGGTTAGCCAAGCTTGGGCTCTCACCGGGATGCGGTTTCACTTCATCTCCTGGTCTATTAACCCCCTCCGCCCCAGTTTCCTTTTTCTCCTTAGGAGGCCGTGGGGGAAAACAACTCTTAAGGGTGCCTATGGTGGGTAGGACCCCCCAAGGGGGGAATCTCCCCCTTCTGTTTTTGGCCTTTAGAATCAACTTCTCTATCCGGTCCCAAGTGTCCCAATCAAATAAATTGCTCTTAGGTAGCCATGGAGCCACCTTGAGCAAGCAGGACCATGATTGCTGTGCTTGGTTATCTGTGAGGTTTAAACCTCTGCTTTTTAAAAGCACTCATAGGGAGTCCAGGGCTGGATCAGCCCAGGATGAGGACTGCCCCATAATTTATGGGGGTACACTCACCTGAAGACTGACTTGACCGTCAGCGAGTTGAGGTTTTCCTCACATGGGGCACCAGTCTGCAGTACACTGGGGCCACTGCAGGTAATGCGGCTAGGGACCACCGGACCAGCCAGGCGGCCGTGGGGCTGAGCGGGTGATGAGTGTCGCGGCCCAACAAACACAATGGAGCCAGGAGGTCTGTCAAAGCAGGAACTCAACTTTATTAAACAGGGGGGTGAATTATATAGAGTGTGCAGTGGGGGGAAGGGTGAGGGGTGGTGTGATTATGGGGTAACCAATAGAAAGTGAATAAGTGATCAGAAGGTGATTGAATAGGTGTGACATCATTGCAGGTAAACGAAAGAGATGAGATTCGAAACCAAAAGTCAGGTCCTGAAACTCTAGCCAGGCTCTGGAAGTTCCAGCAGGCCTCAGGCCTGGTAAAGAGGCCCAACAGCTATAAACCAATAACTTGGAGTTACTTTTAACATAAACATAAGATCCCCTCAATGTAAGTAGTAAAAGTATTATTAGTTATGGCATCTTTATTTAACAATGGATAGATATTTAACCATCTTTCTTTAACTTTTCTTGAGGGTGATTTTATGTATTTGTTCTGAAAATATTGTATGATAGCAACATTTAGATTAGAATATATTTAATTTAGTCACATTATTTACCAATATTATACAGCAAACCCAGTCTTGCTAACAGGCTACTCTAGCTATGCAACCAGCTCTGGTGATCTGCATTTGGAGACTGGAATTACAAATGGGCTGCTGCATCCAAAGTGCCTGTTGTCCCCTGCTGGCTCAGGTGTTTGCAGCCTTAATTGATGCTAAAGAATGGGAAGCTATACAGACCTCTAGGAAGTGGATCCTTGCTTAATGAAGGCACTTCACAGGGGGCAGCACTTGAGGTTAGGTAGTTCAGCCCTGCTTCCACTAGCAGTCTGCTTTGTAGTTTGCTGCTTGATTTTTCTGTCTCCATGATAGTTGCAATGGCTTGAACTGTTTCTAGATCACCATGTCTTTTACACCACTGGAACTGTAAGCCAAACAAATACCCTTTCCCCACTTTTAGGTTGCTTGAGTCTGAGTGTTGTCTTACAACAGCATAAAAGAGTGACTGCCATATACCAAAAATTTAATTTTGGGTGTCCAAGTCCTGCTCACTTTGCTTTCCCATTGAGTCACATGATCAGCTCTGATTCTGAGCATTTTTTATTCATTTTGGTCCACCACATTTACTATAAAACTGCTTTATTTTGATATTTTCACCCATTACTTAAATATCTACATTGCTCAGTTTCTTCTGTATTGCATATCAACAGCTTAATTTTCTTAGGATGTCCTACTATAAGTAGAATCCCAGATTGGGCATTTGACTATTTTTCATTTGGATCTCCTAAAGTACATGCTGGTGTGAAGAATAATTACAGTGGACTTCAACACTAGAAAAAAGCAATTGCTAAAGGATAAAAGATAGATTGGAAGGCTAAGCACTGGCAAAGATTAAAAAAAAAGTGAACTCATTCACCCATTAGGGAGTTCTGGAGCTAGGGAGAATTGGAGTGCTCTATATTGGAGTGAGGGTAACATTCTTTTAATTTTTGCATAAACACTGCCCATAGAAGTAAGAGAATTGCTAAAATAATCCATTAGCCATTGGTAAAAAATTTTAATTTAAAAAATTAAGGAATATTACAATAGATTTATCAAGTAGTATTACTTACTGGTGAGTAGGGAAATAATTCCTTCTTCAGTAGTCTGGGTAGACATCATAATGGTCTTTCTCATGGGTTAACGCTGGATATGAGTTATACCAAAGCAAGATTCAGATTTGAAAAATAGCTTTTATAGGCCTGATGAACAGCTCTCAAATACTCGTGTTTTTCTATTGTAATATTCCTTAATTTTTTTAAATTAAAATTTTTTACCAATGAAAACCACAAAGAAAGAATCATTATGTTAAATAACCCAAAATAGGTAAGATAATTTAAATCTGAATTCCTGGGAATATCATAATTACAGCTATCTCAGAATACTTTCATATGTTTTTAAACCTATCAGTTATTTAAGCAGCAATGTTTTTAAAGCAATCATTTCAAATTTAGGATCTCATACATTTTAAAGCAAACATTTTCATATTTCTCAACAAAAAGTTAACCTAGGTGACGTGCATGGTACTGATACGTTGATCTCACAAAACAGCAGAGACAACATTTTTTTTTCCTATGGAAACCTCACTCTTTCACAAATCAGTGCATGGATAGTCCTCAAGAAGTACTCAGGAAATTGGAATATCTTCTTCAGTTTCTCCTTCTTACTTCGTTATTGTCATTTGACTGAAAGCGAATGTGCTGGCTTTTAATTATCCTGCAGCTTGAATTCAGCCAGTGATAAGTAGTTATTTAATTTGCTGTCAGGTTTAACTAACCTCAGCAGTGACAGGGAACTGCTATGCTATCTTGAGAGGCACTGCTGAATCAAAATAGCTGCTCTCCGGAGCAGCACTTCTTTATTGTGCTAGTGATGACCTGCACATAAGTGAACACCTGGGAGCGAGGGCACTTTCATACTGAAAATTTGGCAACCTTTCATACAGAAGACTTTATATTCAGAATTTATTAATTCTTTCAGCAAAATTATTATAGAATCTTTCTGCTCCAAGAAAGCTATAGGACCAACAATATAAAAAAAGAAATCATATTAAAATAATATTGATTGGTAGGACAGAGTAAGGACTTGTGAGAAATGGTTGCATTTTTAATATATATTAAAGATAATTTTGCCAGAATTTGCAGTTTATGTATTAAGCACAAGAAATATGTTTCAGGAGAGCTCCTTTTTATCTCCTGCCCTCCTGCCCGCCCAGACAGGACTCCCTCTTGGTTGGTCCTCCATCCCAGGTGAATTACCCAGCCCTCAGGTCTCCCCCTGTCCCAGCTCTTCCCACCAGCCAGCCCGGGCAACACCCAGGCTGCCTCCAGTTTGCCTGGCCCACGCCCCGGGTCCCAGCCCTTTTGTTCTGCCGGGCCTGTCTGCCTGCCCGACCAGGTCAGTTCACGCTCGGGAGTTCTCCATCCCAGATGGGTTACCCAGCCCCAGAACGCCCCTGCAACACCCAGGCTGCCTCGGGTTTGCCCCAGCCCCTTTTTTCCTCCTGCCAGACTTGCTCTAGGTCCTCCATCCCTCGAGCCCGGGTGGGCAACTAATCCAAGTCCCAGGTCCCAGGTGCAGAATTCTGCCATCAACATCAGCCCCTCTACCTCTCCCACCAACTGGGGACACACCCACGTGGTCTACGGAAGACCCAGTGCTATTCAGAATTGAGCAGAATCCAAAAAAAACCTAAGCAAAGCTCTAAGGGACAAAGGCCATACATCCTCTAAAATCATCCTATCATATGGGAGAGATACTTCACATCCAGCCCAAAGATAAGTAAACCTCTTCTTTTTTGTTTTTTAACCATACTGCTCCTTTTTAGTATTAATCACTATAAATTAACTATTCCATACAGCCACCCCAAAAATATATACACTACAGGGATTATACCACTCACCCTCACATATCACCAAGATACTAAATTGTAAATGTGCACTACCATACTAATATTCACCACCTGTCTACTTAACCTGACTTAACTGATGTACTAACAGCCTAATAGCCTTATCTAGGAAATAATACTAACAACAGACAAACGAACCCAACTACAAGGCAAGTAGTAATAACTGCCCGAGTAAGTAATACCAACTAAATCAGTTCAGTCAAAAACACACAGAAACTCAAAGGTCCTAAAAGACAAAACAACAATGCCCAAGTCAAAGTGCAGATCCATGAGAAACAAAACCCAGGAAGACAAATCTCCCACCAGAAGAATTAACCCCATAATGATGGATTCCAACCAGAACAAATTCAGAGAAAATAGCCAAGAAAGCCAGACCCAAGATAATGACTTTCAAAGTATGATCATTACCATGAAATCCAGGAGGAGTTAAACAACACTATCAACCACTTTGAACAGGAACACAACAGGCACTTGGAGGAGTTGAGAAAAACAGTTCAAGAAACAAAAATAGACATAGAGCAGTTAAAACAGTCTCAGGCAGAGTTTAAAATCAAACTAAAAGACAAGTTACCTTCAACCCAAACTCAACAGAGAGTCTTATCAGCAGAACTAATGAAGCAGAAAATAGAATTTCAGATCTTGAAGACAAAGTGAGAGAATTAACTGACTCAATGGAAGAGATTCTTAAAGCCAAAAAGAAACTTGAGAGAAATATTCAAGAGATATGGGACACTCTGAAGAAGCCTTAACCTGTGCATTCATGGAATACCAGAGCAAGAATCCCAAAATACCATACCTGAGAAAATTTTTCAAATTATCATAAATGAAAACTTCCCTCAACTGAAGAATGAGAGGCCTATCCTAATACAATAGGCATTCCACACCCAAAACAGATATAACCAAAAGAGAAAATTGCCACAGCAAATAATAGTCAAAACACTCCACATTCAAGAGAAAGAAAAGGTGCTGAGAGCATCAAGAGAAAAAAAAGCAAGTCACTTTTAAACGTAAACCTAGTAAAATAACAAATGATTTCTCAATGGAACAGTAAAAGCAAGAGCTTGGAGAGATATACTTCAAGTATTGAATGAACAAAAATGTCAACCCAGGCTGATATACCCCGCAAAACTATCCGTCATGATGGAGGGAGAAAGAAAAGTTTTCTAGTACAAAGACAACATGAAGGCTTACATGTCTACCAAACCAGGCCTTCAAAAAATGCTAGAAATGATACTCAAGCTTGAAGAAAACAACAAGCATATCCAGGAGGAGGGAAGGAAAGTATAATACCACCAAAACCGAAATGTCAAACAACACACTTGTCACTAAACATAAAAAATGTCCAGAATTAAAAATAATTTCTCCATTATAACAATAAATGTCAATGGTATTAACTCACCCATCAAGAGACACAGATTACAAACTTGGATTAAAAAACACAAACCATCAATCTACTGTCTTCAGGAAATTCATCTCACCACAAAAGATAGGCACATCCTAAAAATAAAAGATTGGTCAAGAATTCTGCAAGCTAATGGAACCAGGAAACAGGCAGAAGTAGCCATTATGCTTACAGAAAAAGTAGGACTTCAAACCAAAAAAAAATCATAAGAGACACAGATGGATACTACATTTTAGTCGCAGGTACAATTCACCAGAAAGACTTCACAATACCGAACATACATGCACCTAACATGGCCCCTCCACATTCATTAAGCAAACCCTACAGCATCTAAAGCGAGAAATCAATACCCAAACAATAATTCTTGGGGATTTCAACATTTCCCTATCAACATGGGATAGATCAACAGGCTAAAAGCTTAACAGAGACACTTTGAAACTCAAACAAACCCTTAAAGAAATGGACATCAATGGTCTCTATTGAACTTTTCATCCAAGCACCAAAGAATACACAATTTTCTTAGGAGCACACGGAACTTTCTACAAAATAGATCACATGTTGGGCCACAAAACGAATCTCCACATATACAGGAAAGTTGAAATTCTAGCCTGTACCCTATCAGACCACCATGGTCTAAACCTCCACATCCACAACACGATAAACAAGAGAAAATACACTAACTCCTGGAAACTTAACACTATGATGCTGAATGAGAACTGGATTCAGGAAGAAATTAAAAAGATTTCCTGAAAGAGAATTATAATGAAAATACAACTGACCAAAATCTCTGGGACAAAATGAAAGCTGTCCTAAGAGGTAAGTTTATAGCATTAATGCCTACATCAAAAAAATGGAAACATCAGAAATAAATAACTTAGCAATGCAGCTGAAAGCTTTAGAGACACTAGAGCAATCTGATCCCAAAAGCAGAAGAAGAGTGGTGATTAGCAAAGTAAGGGGAGAAATATCGGAAATTGAGATTAGGAAAACAATACAGAGAATCAACCAGTCAAAAAGCTGGTTTTTTGAAAAAAAATCAATAAGATTGATACACCCCTAGCTAAATTAACCAAAAGCAAAAGAGAAAAAAATACAAATTAACAAATTAGAAATGATAATGGAGTTATCACTACTGATACCCAAGAAATCCAGAGAATTATAACATCATATTTCAAAAACTTATACTCTGTGAAATTTGACAACACAAAAGAGATGGATACCCAAGAAATTCAGAGTATTATAACGTCATTTTCCAAATGGATGAATTCCTAAGTAAGCACAACTTACCGAAATTGAATCAGGAAATTGTGAATTATTTAGATAGTCCTATAACATACGAGTAAATTGATGAAGTAATCTCCAGTATTCCCACTAAAAAAATGTCCTGGACCAGATGGATTCAGTTCAGAGTTCTACCAGACATTTAAGGAGCTAATAATACCAATACTCCTTAAACTGTTCCATCAAATAGCAAAGAAAGGAACACAACCAGATTCTTTCTACGAAGCTAATATTGTCTTAATCCCATCTGTGATGAACACAGATGCAAAAATTCTCAACAAAGTCTTAGGAAATCGGATTCAAAAACATATCAAAAAGATCATTCATGGGGACCAAGTAAGCTTTTTCCCCGGCACACAAGGTTGGTTCAACATATGCAAATCAATAAACTTAATCCACAATATAAACCAGTCCAAAATCCAAGACCATGTGATACTCTCAATAGAGGCAAAAAAGCTTTTGACAAGATCCAAAAGCCTTTTATGATCAAAACCCTAGAGAACGTTTGTCAATATATTAAAAGCTATCTACAACAAGCCCTCAGCAAGGATTATACTCAATGGGGAAAAACTCGAAGCATTCCCACTTCGATCAGGATCTAGACAAGGCTGTCCACTTTCACCACTTCTCTTCAATATTGTACTTGAAGTCTTAGCTGAAGTCATAAGACAAGAAAGGGAGGTAAAAGGGATACAAATCAGCAAGGAAGAAGTCGTTATCTCTATTTACTGATGATATGATTTTATACCTGAGTGATCCCAAAAACTCCCAGGAAGCTCCTGCAACTAATACAGAAGTTCAGTAGGGTATCAGGATACAAAGTAAACATACAAAAATCAAAGGCCTTTCTATATTCACAGAATGAAAGAAGTGAAAAAGCCCTGAGAGAAGCAATCCCATTTACTATAGCTCCTAAAAAAATGAAATACCTTGGTATAAACCTAACCAAAGAAGTAAATGACCATGACAATGAAAACTTTAAAACCCTAAAGAAAGAAATTACAGAAGACACTAGAAGGTGGAAAGACCTCCCATGTTCCTGGAATGGCAGAATCAATATCATAAAAATGACCATCCTTCCAAAGGCAATATACAAATTCAATGCTATACCAATTAAAATCCCAAAGCAATTCTTTAAAGAAGTTGACCAAACAATCTCAACGTTCATATGGTGGCACAAAAGATCCAGGATAGCAAAAATAATCCTGAGTAACAAAAACACTGCTGAAGGTATCACCATAAGTAACCTTAGTCTATATTACAAATCCATAGTTATAGAAACAGCCTGGTTCTGGCTGCAAAATAGACACACAAATCAATGGATAAGCCCACACAATTACAGCCATTTGATCTTTGATAAAGAGGCCCAGAAAATCCAATGGAACAAGAACAGCATCTTCAACAAATGGTGTTGGCAAATCTGGATCTCCACATGCAGAAGACTAAAGCTGGACCCATACTTGTCACCATGTACAAGACTTAATTCCAAATGGATCAAGGACTTCAACATAAGGCCAGAGACTATGAAAACCATAGTTGAAAGGGTAGGGAACTACCTGGAGTTAATTGGACTAGGCCAACAGTTCCTAATTGAAAATCCAATAGCACAGTCAATATAACCAACACTCAACAGATCTTATGAAATTAAAGAGCTTCTATTCAGATAAAGAGATTGTAACTCGAGCACAAGGGCAACCCTCAGAATGAGAGAAATTCTTCACTAACCATATATCTGATAGAGCTCTATTATACAGAGTGCACAAAGAACTTAGAAAACTAAACACCAAGGAAACAAATGGCCCAATTAAAAAATGGGCCTTGGAACTTAAAAGAAACTTTACCAAGAATGAAATTAAAATGTCTAACAAATATTTTAAAAAATGCTCCACATCCTTAGCCATCAGGGAAATGCAAATCTAAACATACCTTAGATATCATCTCACCCCGGTCAGGATGGCAAAAATCCACAATACAAACAACACCAAGTGCTGAAGAGGATGTGGTGAGAGAGGAACTCTCCTGTATTGCTGGTGGGAATGCTGGCTCATACAATCCCTCTGGCGAGCCATTTGGCAATTCTTAAAGAAGTTAAAGATTGAAATACCATATGACCCAGCTATTCCACTTTTGGGAATAACCCCCCATACAGCAAAAATTCACCTTGATAGCACAAGCACAACTATGTTCAAAGCAGCACTGTTTAAAATAGAAAAGTCATGGAATCAACCCAAATGTCCAACATTTGACAAGTGGATAAGGAAAATGTGGTACATTTATACAATGGATTACTACTCAGCCATCAAAAATGATGAATTAATGCAATTTTCCAGGAAATGGATGGAATTAGAAACAATTATATTGAGTGAAGTATCCCAGAAACAGAAAATTAAGTGCCATATGTACTCCTTAAAAGGTAGATCCTAGTACCAAACCCACTTAGAGACACACTCAAAGAGAAATCTCTGTAATATCTACAGTAATTGAAAAGATTATAAACAGGAGAGGAGGGGAAATAGGGCTCCACCAGAAACAACTAGAGAAGGGATCATGCTACGGCAGAGATAATAGGCCACCATCAAGGACTGTAAGTAAGAAATGAGACATCTGGTTAAGCTCACAGACTGTCCTTCCTGGTCACTTGCAACTGATGGGGTATGATCTTACCAGAAAGGGAGGGCATACAGTCTGACAGAGAGAAGGTAACCATTTTGCAATGGGAGACTGACCCACCCCGCACCACAGTCTCTTACTCTTATTCCATCTACCTTTGAATCTATCCTTATAATAAGACTCTACTTTAACAGCTTTTTATCTCTGACTAAGGGTGACATCTAAAACCATCAGGATGGAGCCAAGGGCATTGCAGAAGCAGCAAAACTGAAAAAAAAACAACAAACCATAATTCAGAACATCAGAGACTCTATATCAATCACCTGGAATCAGGCCTGCCTAATCTCTACCTCCTGAAGCTCAGGAAAATTTGCAGAAGAGGGGGCAGTAAGATTGTAAGACCACTAGGATGGGTGGAGTCATGATATGCAAGATACTCCACACAAGTTAGGGCCAAAGCAATTATAATAGGACTCTGCCTGATCTGCGCAATGACGAACATATCATTGACCCCTCAAAGTCTAGCATGGACTCAAGGCACTAGGATCCTTAGAAGCGAGGGATTAACAGTCACAATAGTGTTCCTATACTTAAGGGGAACGCAAGAAAGGGTACTAGAAAATGCCACTGAGTCCTTACACTTTATCAGAGAAGAGGACCCAGAGGAAAGTTTGATATACACATTAAAGGATGCTTCAGAGATGGGGGAGGGGGCACTGGGAGAAAGGGAGGGCGGGGGGAAAGGAAGGAGAAAAGGGGAAAAGAAGAAGGGAGGTCCAGGGAGGGGTGGAGGGAGGGAGGGGACGGGGTACCTATTATGTTTGTATGAGCAGAAAAATTAAAAACAAAAGAAATATGTTTCAGGGTTAGTGAGATGGCTTAGTAGGCAAGGCACTTAAGGCAAATCTGGTGACTTCAGGCCCAACTCCAGTATTTCACATTGTACAAATTACGCAGGATTAGAACAGCTTTGCAGGATGGGTCTCTAAAGGTCTTTAAAGGTCTTCAAAATTCTTGAAGGCCATTCCCCACTGGGGATCACCCTGAGGAACAGTCCTGCTGAGAAACTGAACTCCAGACCTCTGAGAAAAAAGATGGACAAGTTCCCTAGGAAAGAATTATGGAGATGAGCTCTCAATATCAAAGAAGCAACTTGACCTCTAGCTCTACTGTGGGCCCAAGAGCAAGTGGGTTGAGCCTCAAAGAGGGCTAACGAATGAGAAAAAGTCAGCTTCCTGGCTTGCCTAAATGTACAAATATGCATGACCTTGGCAGCCATCTTCATTTCTTGACCTTTGTGGCATTCTAGTGCCATGAGTCTGTTTCTTGTTCCTTGTTCCTCATGGTTTCCATGTCCGGAATATATGTGTTCTCCAGGGCGTCTGCCCCTGATGGCACTCTAGTGTCATGAATCTATTTCTTGCTCTTTGCTTCTCATGGATTCCATGAATTCTCCCGAGAGCTCTAGCTCCTCATGGCACTCCAAGTCTGGAGTCCATTAGTTCCATTTTCTCTACTCTAAAAAGCTCTCCCTTATTCTTTTACATGTGTTCTGGTTTCAGTCTTCCACTCCAAACACAAGAACCCTTCAATTTAAAAAATTAAGGAATATTACAATAGAAAAACCCAATGGGACAGTCGTTCCTGTAACATTTGACTCCTAAATAGGAACCCTATAACATTTGGTAACGTAGAAGGAATATTTGACAAACAGAAAAGACTGTTTCGGCAACAGGACAGAACTAATAAGGCAGATTTAGAGCAGCCATGCTGGGACAGTATCCAGAGGTCTTTAATGGTCATCCCTTAATGCTGGGATTACCCTGAAGGAACACACCCTTCACTTCTACCAACCCTTTACTTATGAAAGATATGGTGATTAACTTTCCTTTATAAATAAGCCCCACCTTGAGGCAGTCACAAGTTCAACTGGATTAGGACCCAAGAGCAACTGGGTTGGACCCCAATGTGAGCTAACCAATGTGGAAAAGCCATTCTTCCCAGGCTTGCCTAACCAATGAGAGAAGACCATTTTTCCAGGGCTTATCTAAAGTTATAAATATATCTGACCTTGGCAGCCACCTTTGGCACCTGCCCCTCATGGTGCTCCACACTGGATTCCATGGGTTCTTTGCTTGCTTAATGACCTTCATAGTTTCCATGTCTGGAGTCTCATGACTTCCATTCTTTCTCCCTTCTAATAAACTCTACATGTGTCCTGGTTTCAGTCTTCTACTATCAACACAAGAACCCCCATAACATTAAATCTGAAAGTTGTCCTCTGACCTCCACTTCTGTGGGCTGAATTCTGAATGTATTCTCTCTCTTTTCCTCTGATGATGATAATGATAAGTTTTTAAAAAGAAATATTTTGGGAAAAAGAAATATTAGGATCATCACAATTGAAAATGAGCTATAGTACAAAAAGAAAATATTTGGAAAGCACATCAACATTTGATCTAAAGAAGTCATTTTCCTGCAACACAGTATATAAACACTTCTTTGTTGTTCATGTTAAGTAAATGTGAAATTAGCCTTTTATTGTGATACTTATTTGCAATACTCATTTAACGATATGATTTTTTTCAAAAATTAAAATGAAGACTAGGGAGAGGACTCAGGGGTTAATATCTTTGTCTTACAAACAAAAGAATCTTAGTTCATATCCCAGATTTCACATGAAAATTCTGTGCATAATTTCTGATTCTGGAAACTGGAGCCTGGGAAACCCCAGACTAAAGCAAAATAAATAAAAATAACATTAATAAAATAAGCAAACTAATTAAAAATGAACCTTAAGACTAGAAAGAAACTATTCACAAGACAAAATTGAATGCCTAACAAAAATCTCAAAAAGTATTCAACTTCCCTAGACATCAGAGAACCATTCAAAGATATCATCTTACCCTAGTCAGAATGATTAGAACTAAAAATACAAATAGCATCGAATGCTGGGGAGGATGTGGAGATAAGTGCTCTTTATTCACTCTTGGTCAGAATGCAAACTTATTCAGTATCTTTGAGAATCATTATAAACTTTTCTCAAAGAGCTAAAAATTGAGCTACTATATGATTCACTGAGACCACTTTTGAGACCATAACCCAAGGAGTCTGCATCATATTATAGAGACACTTGCACAATCATGTTCACTGCAGCTCTATTCACGATAGCCAAGAAATGGTATCAGGCTTGATGTCCAATATTGGATAAATGGATAATGAATATGTGGTTTATAAACAAATGAAATATTACTCAGTTGTCATGAAAAAAGAAATTATGAAGATTGCTGGTAAATGTAACAGATTAGATGACATAATGTTGAGTGAAATATCTCTGACACAGAAAGAGAAATACCATAAGAAATACCACTGGAATTTTACAATGATATACTTGAACCTCTATAATTGCTGTGATCTAGAAAGGAGTGAGCTCTAAAACCACATGAGCTAGAGCATGCTTAAACACACACTTAAGCAACCAATTGCAGTTAGATGGACATTATGCATGAAATGCAGTTGGGCATTGTAAACCAAACCAAATACCAAGGATGGGGAGATCAGAGGTTCCAGGTGGGAACAAATTTCTTAGTGCTAATTCTTAATGCTCCACAGCAAGTTAACATTTAAACACCTATCTTTATAACCAAGAAATAAATTGTAATGGAGAAAATGCAATCCAAACAACCACAACAGGTCTAAATGCAAAGGGAATTATGAAATGTACAGCTTAAAATAGGACATAAATCAATCTCCACTCCATGTCTCAGAAAACCTTGTGGAAGAGAGGATGGTGAATGTAAGAGCCTGGGGGGTGGGAGAAATATTTCCAGATAGAAGCTTCTGTCTTTATCAGGGCTTCCACTACAAAAATTCAATGTAGCAATGCCTACTTCCATTAGATCTACATACATATCTGAAGATATATAGTGTCACCATAAAAAATTCTGAGGGGCTATCATGGGAATTGAGAGAGGGGGATTATTATTAATGCACACATTAGTCCACTGGTAGGCTTATCATACCCCAAAAGGTACCCTGAAGCATGGCAAAGTTTGTGTCCTACATTGGGCCCAATGGATCTCACTCATAAAAGGGAAATAGGGGAGATGGAAGGGATTGGATAGAAAGGACGATAAATGAATGGAATCGAGTCAGAAAGGGGTAGAAGGATAATGGAAAATAAACATAAAGTTTGTGCAGGAAAATGCTAAACAACTAAAACAAAAAAGAAAGCAATTGGTTAGTCCAATACCTTACATGTTTCTTGACAAAGTTTTTATTTCAGTTTGCAACATTCATTGCTGTGTGGCTTGTTTTTTAATGTGTCTCCTTATCATTGTGTGTGGTCTCCTTAGTAATAGGATCTTATTTTCAAATTATGAATGGTAAATATTAACAATGGCATACACCTATCTTCTTTTACAGGTTTTTGAGATCCTTCTAACAGTTGTTAAGAAGGTAGTACATTCATGGAACTGGGAAATTTATTAAATTTTCCATGGTTTGTGGCAGGAATATCTTAGGACAATTTCTGTTTTCTTCTTTCTTTCCCTTTCTGTGCTATATTGGCTGACGCTAGATGCTCTAGATATTAATAGATTTGAATTACAGACAGTTGCTGTCCGGTTATATTTCAACATGCTTATATTAAATTTTTATGTATCCACCAGTTCTATCTCTTATCCCTTGACTTCTTTACCCTCCTGTTATTACTCTTTCCACATTTCTTGCCACCAATGTTCCATTTTGATTGATGATATTACCTTAAAGGAATATATAAAGGAGATATAATAAGACCATAGGCACCTGTAAGTGGACATGTTATGTCTCCCCATGTTTCTTAGAAATAATGACATCTTGTTCACTAATTAACAGATTTCCTTAGACTTTAACTGACTGAGCAGTTGAATGGTGGAATGCCTGAACATCTGCTCTCAGAATTTTGGGGATAAGATATGGTAACCATCCTCTCTGTGTGTGACTCTATGGATTCTAGAGTTCCTTAGCCTTGAAGCAAGATGGCTGACTCCTGTCAGGATTGATAGGGAATCCTTGTGTTCTCTGCTTTATGTTTGTGTGTGTGCAATCTGCATTTTTCCAATAAAAGTAGTCATAGAGCACCATGAAGGCACTTCATGTGATATGTGAAGTCCTCTGATATTGAGTTAAACTCAAATCAGATTTCAGCAATGGTAACTGCCATCATGGATGACTATAGACAGCAGTGTGGAGTGTGGGATATACAGAGGGGAAAAAATGTTTAAGGAAGATGGAATTGGTAAGAAAGCAGACAAGGAGGGTCGAGAGAGTAACAACAGTAAGGTTATAATTGACAATCTGATAGAAAAATTGCATGCTATTAGTATATTAAAAATTGTTAAAGGGGCTGGAGAGATGTTTCAGGTCTTAATACTCTTCCTCACAAGCAGATGGTTCTGAATTTGGATCTTGGATCTCATTTAAAAATACAAGGTGAAAAGAGTGATGGCCTGCACTTTCAGCCCTGGTGGGAGAAGAGTCGGAAACCCCTGAGTGAAGCAAAAAGGAAGTAGAAGCAATCCACAATGATAGGTGAAGTCACCGTTGCTCCTCCCAAGGAACATACAGAGCTTCTCACACACACACACACACACACACACACACACACACACACACACACACACAGTAGTTTAAAAAATATCCTCTACAGAAAGAGGAAGACAGAGCAAAAAGGAAAATATCCTATGATACTACAACTAGAACCCTCTCAGACAATTGAACATTTTACCAAGTTCTAGGCACATGATGTACACTATTCAGATGTTGGTCAGAGTGGTCTTAAGAGCCTCCAGAAAAAGGATAGCCTTTTTCCTTTGCTTTGGCTGCCCTCTAGAAAATGATAAGACCCCATTACTAAAAACACAGCACAGGATCATCACAGGACAAGGATAACAAGTACAAGGTGATATAAGCCTGGAAACTTGTTCCTTCTTATACAAATTCCATAGTAGCAAAATTACTATACGAGTTTATGGGGGAGAAAAGCAATCAACAGTCTCATTAATCCATGAAAACTGCCTGTTGTAATAGCAATCATTCTTCAAGAGGAGATTAGTATAAAAGTAGCTTAAGAGTCAAGGGGAGCAACTAACAGGTTCTTACTGATTTAAATGTACTTTTTTAACAGGAATCACAGTCCTAGTATTGTAAGCCAGAGCAAGAACTTATGAAAGATGAAGAAAAAGATCCTGGAGGGGTCCAAACTATTGAGAGTTAACAATAAAAACACTATCAAAACTGTCTTTTAAATATTAGTCATTACAACTTTAAATTGGAGAAACATACAGCACTTAACCTAGATTTTCTCTTGTTTGTCCAAGATAAGCAAAATATTCTGAAGGCTTGGAAAAGTCAATGGCACACACACATGTGCACATACATACACACACACATACACACACATGCATCCCATCACAAGCAAATAAATAAAGTTTTAAAAATAGTAGTGAGAAGTATATTTGCAATGACTCATAATCTGTATTTGATAAGTCATTTTTGGGGTCCATTTTGTCACATATCTATCTATTGCACTTCTTGTACTTCCCTGATAATGTCATTTGTTAATGAATATTACATTGTGGTAAAGAATAATTTCTTAAATGAAGAAAAAATATATCCCTGATGTAAACTTAATTTGTGTCTTGGGGTTTACTTGTCCATGACATTTTCTGTACTGTTTCTCCTTTTAGTGTTGTTCTGCAAAAGAACTTTGTCTCTCCTCAAGATCAACCTCTTTCATAATGTATTGTTCATTGTAGCCAAATGAAGACATGGTCCTCTTTTACTCAGCAGATATTCATCTCTTCCAAGAGGAGTAGAATAGGAGGAGAGTTGGATGGCTCCAGGAAATAAAGGAATTTTCTTTATTTGTGAAAAATTCTCAAGAAGAACAAATCAAAAAGATAAAAAAAAATGTTTCAATGCAGGTTTCAGGCTGTCTGAACCATCCTTCACATAATTCTGAATGATAAAGGGCTTATTTAATGTTCATCATTCTCTTAAGAATTTCATGTATTAAAATGCATTTTAATTCTCATAATATCTGAACATGGTAGCAAATAGTTTCTCTTTACATAATGGCTGATGCACAGTGTCATAAAATGTCAAAATTAGCTTAAATATAGGCACTATGTAATTTTCATCTGTTCACTTGTACTTCCTGAACTCCTGCTCTATTTCCCACCTCACTTGCATTGTCTCTCTTTTGTCAATTTCAGAGGACAATGATGGAAGTCACTTATCTTTGTGCAAAAAAGTCCTTATCATTTTAGTTATTTGTCAGTCAGCTCAGTATAGATATTATAGAACTGTAAACAATTGTTAGTTTCTGGAACAGATTAACATTCAATTTTCTGTGAGATAAAGAAGTATAAAGGATAATGTACAAGGAAAATGAATGAAGGAAGATAATTTCTGTAAACCCAAGAAATCGTCTATACAAAGATGGCAAAGAAAGAAAACAACTCTTATTATCAAAGACCAGTAAGCTAGAATATATTGTGCATCTCAGAAAAAAAAACTTTAACATAGTGTAGAGAGTGGAAGACATTTTCTGCTTTTATAAAACTAGACAGTAAAATCTATTACACTCACATTGGTAGTGCAAACAATAAGTACTCTTCAAAAGGATTTGATGGTCCTATTTGTCTCATATTGTATATCCTGATTGTTGGAGGTACTGTATAGGCTAGTTTATTCAGAGGAACTAAAAACTTACATCATTATGACAGGTTGTACTTTCACAACTGTAATCAAGGTTTTCTGGGTAATTAGGCTCATTCTAAAAGTAATTGAGAGGCAGGCAAACCTTCCTGTCTTGTTTCACAGAGTTGATACAAATGCTGAAAAATAACCAGTTCAACCTATAGTTTATTTATGTACACTTTGAAGAGAAGAGAACATACTATTATCCAAAAGTTACTCAAAGAAAAAAGAGAGGGATGTTATCTTGTGTTTTAACAAAGAATGTTATCTCTTCCTTCTGACCAGTACCTGTCTTTAAAACTCCGATTAGCACAAAACAGGCATCAAGAGTGTGTTATTACAGAAAGACCAGCATCCAAGTGTTGTAGAATGATTTCTTTGACTTTCAAGACTTTTCTATGAAAGAAATATTTGAACTTTTCAGGGCTCTACTCTTCATGTCTAAAATGAGTCAGTTGCCCAAGACATCACTTAAGGTCACTTTTGGATTTATTGCTGTATTCCAAAATAATGAAAAACTTAAAGTCTAGGGAAGATGACAAGTGTTGTTATTTTTCATGTCTTCAAACTTGTTTTAACTTTTATTGCTTTGATCTCTATAACATGGAATAAATGACTTTCATTGGGTCCCTGTAGACTTCTGAATGACAAAGATGAGAGTGTTTAGATGCCCAATGCACTCTTCATGAACCTCAAGGAAATGTTTTCCACCATGAGCAAGGGAAATTCTTATTCATGCTATGAAATATTTAACAACTGAGAATAGTAAACATAGAAATATTTCTCTCATTAATATTTTAACCTGTAAGAACAAAAATGAGATATAATGGCCTTTGAGTGACTGTCACTATTGGAGTAATAGAGATTTGGAAATATTATTTTCCATTGGTGTGCATTTTAGTTTCATTATACATTGCTGCAACAAAATTCTCCACTCAATCAAAATTAGCAAAATAAAGAGTTTATGTGGTAACAAATTAGGATTACAAACCATCATAGGATGAATGTCATACTACCAAAATAGGAAAGAACTGGTAACATCCCATATACTGCAAAAGGAGATGGTTTTCTCCAGCTTTATACCCCTGTCCAGAGAATAGTTAAACCCACAGTGCAATGGGTCTTCCAAAATAAATTAACAAAAGTTACATCCTCCTAACAAAATTAAACAGATTGATACGTTCTACATCAAAAAAAAATGAAGGATTGGGTAATGATAAGGATGAAAATGAGGCCAAAATCCAGGAATTGGTATGACCTATGGGTCAAATTGTGATATCTGTGATTCATGCTGTAATCAAGTGGGCTTCAAAAGGCTAGAAGCTGAAGTCACCAGCTCTTCTGCTTGAAACAGACACTGCTCCTCTCTGAGCTATTTCCAATCTAGGTTTTTGGTCTCCTTGGCTGTTGTTCCATATTCTTGGAATCTCCAGCATAGTGGGGTCTCCACTATAAATCTAGGTTTCATGCTCCTTTGTGGAGACTCTGACCTATTGTCCAGTGCCAACACATAGTTGCTGTCCTACCTTCTCAGTTTACAACTTCCATGCCTAGGATTTGGGGAATGTGGCCGCCAAGATTTGCTGCCATTTTAGGATGGAGCCTGATCTACCCAAACCATAACTGCATCAGCTTCTTTGTAATAATCCTGCAGAAACCAAGCAATCATTTTTTGAGGAACAGATCTTTGCTTCCAACTTTTTTTAAATATTGTATTAATTTATTTATTTTTTCCCAATCATACAAGCTTAATAGGTACCCCGGTCTCTTCCTTTCCTCTACCCCTCCCCAGTTCCCCTTGCAACTTCCCCCCTTTTCCCCCTCCTTTTACCCCTTCCCTCCCTTTCTCCCAGTGCCACCCTTTACCCCCTCCCATTCCCTGGAGCATCCTTATGTGTGAATGCCAAACTTCCCTGAGTCCTCCACTTTAGTGAGGTATAAGGACTCAGTGCTCTGCCTCCAACTTGACTCAGTTCTTCTTCCCTGTAATAAATGTTGCTATTCACAAAACAGAATCTCCAAAGGAATGGGTTTGGTCTAAGGATATCTATGCTACTCTCCCAAACCAGTTGAGAAGATCACAATTTAGGGTTGCTAATATTTTTTAAACAAAAACTGTCCTCTTATTAGTCACACAAGTACTAGTTTTCCTTGAAAATTCTTTTGCCAAACAACTAATCTACAATCATAAAATTCAAGTTCACTCAGGTTTTCAGGAGGCAGGCAGAATAAAGTCAGATTTTTGGCCAGAATATCATATGAGTGACCTCTAGTGTGATTTTCAGTACAACCTTTGTTTATGTGTAAAACCCTATGATCCATTCCTCCACATTTTGAATTATTCTCAGAGTTATTATCTTCTGAGCACTAACCAGAATGCATCACCATTCTCTGCATTCAGCACTCAATCACTTCTCTTGCTCCAAATTAAAAACGATTTTACATTTCTCCTACAAAACTGTTCTTAAGGTGTCATAGTTAGATACTGGTGTCAACTTGGCAAATGAAGGCTCTGAGGTCTGGGCACAAGTTGTGACAAATCTGTGGTTGAGTTAAATTCTAAGAAAGCCTGATGGAGATAATTTATGGGAAGATACACCACTTGGAAGGCAGGAATAGGACTTGGGCATTGTATAAGTTGAGCAAAATTGGTTGAGGAAATTGTCATCTTTCTATATATTTGGCCAAACATGCTGTTCTGTAAATAAGAATGGTCCCTCTAGCAGTTATGTGCATTTGGTGATGTCAATTAATTCGAACTGTGGCTTTCCTCACAAGCTGGACAATGAATTTTAACTGGCCTATTGTGAGAGAAAACAAATGTCTTGTTTCTCTATAAGCCATTTGATCATCAATTCATTGGCAAAAGTGCAGAATAACTGAAACGTTAGGTTGTCACAGCAATCATCTTTCTCCTGGTACAAATCTTTGTTTTAATTTCATGGAATGCTGCTGCAACACAATTCTGATCTAAAATACTCAGGGGAAAGAAGATTTAAGAGTTTAGAATTCTAGGCTAGAGCTTACCACAGAAGGAGAGTTGAAGTATCAAAAACTAAGGGAGGTGGTCACATCATATCCAAAACCAAACTACAGGGCAAGGACCAGTACATGAATACTTACTTGATTACCTGTGGGCACAATGTTTACATACCTTTATAGTGAATGTTTTGGCCTGGTCTAGCAGGTTCAAAGTTTCTTCTAGTGTCAGGGTGGCAATACCAAGCTATTCAGTATGTTAATGATGTTATAGTGCATTTTCTTCTGCTTTTTCTCAATAACGTCTATAGGAGAGATCTAAAAATGCCAAGGTAGTACATTGCTCAATTTCTTTCTGAAACATACACACACATACACAGAAACATGTACATACACACATGGACATCATATAGATATATACAAAATTTAAAGCTTACAAAGGATACACTATGAACATAAGAGTAATCTTGAAATTTTCTGCTAAATAAATATTTTTATTAAAAGAACAATATAATTTATAAAATAAAATTTTCTTTTTGATCATTGCTTATTTCACACTGTATGCATAATTCTAGCTGTCTTACCATGTTCCATAATTATGTATAATTACTAGGGGCAGGTTATTATTAAGTAGTTTAATGCCTGACTATTTCATTTTCTGTGTTCTCATGCACATTTTATTTTCATGTGAATATGGGTAAATGTTTCAGTCCCAAATCCATGTGTAAAGCTCAAAAACAATTTACTTTTATAAACACTTCAAAACACCAAGGATTTTTATTTTAATATTTATAGTAGCACAGGAGAATATTTTTTGTCAAAGCTATTGCAGATACAAAGAGAAGTTCTAACCTAAAAGGAAACTAGTAGTTTACTCTGATTCAAATGTAAGTGGCTATGTCTCAAGATTGCAGATTCTGATTGCCCTAAGCAACATGTTCCACTTGGAAGTAATTATAAAAACTTTTAAAGTTACTGACTAAAAGATAGTCATAAGTCACTCTATTGTCCAAATAAATTATTCAGGCCGGTGCAAATGCATAGATAAAGCCAAGCACAAAGAACAACTCTGTTACAGATTTCACATGCTATGAGATGACATTCTTAACTATTGATAATTAATATTACTGGTCTTAACTATCATTAGAATCCAGTAACCAATAAAGTTAATACATTACTAAGGTTTTACTTGAAAGTAAATTTACTTGACAGGATTGAGGTCAGATACAAAGGAAGGCAATAATGGATATTAAGGGGACTAAAGATATCTGAGATAATTGGACTCTGGGTGTCTAAAGTTTTGACTCTCTTTAATCATAGATGTTCAAATCTGACATCAAACCTTTATATTTTCAATGTAAGTATAACTAAGACTTCAAATTACATTATTTAAAACTTCCTCCAAAGAATGACCACTATATTTGTATTAAGTTTCCAATGAAACATGATAAGGAGAAAAATAGTTGAGTTTTTCATTTAGCCTAATCAGGTTTGTGTGTTTTGTCATGTGCTAAACTGAATAAAATATTGTCATTTTTTCTGGCATGATTTTGCTGCAAAGGATGGTATGTTTAATTGATTTGTTTTATTAATTTCAATTAGCTCTTGATATAAGTGTACTTCAGCACTTTCAGTGCTACTCCATTGACCTTTCTATCTGTCCTTAGTTAGTATCCCAGTTTTAAATAGTATACATGTGCCACAAACTGAGAAAGGAAGGTGTGCGTCCTTCAGTTTTAACTATTTTGTTACTACTTTAAATATTTGAGGCAAATTATGTTTGCATGTGAATATTTTTATTAAATTTAGTACTTTAATATTATTGACTTTCTATGAACACAAGATGGCTTGCATTGATTTGGATATTACCTTCTTCAGTTAATATTTTCTGACTATTACTGGCCCTCATCCACTTACCTGTGACAAAATTCAAAAACAGTACTTGTAAGTAAAGGAGAAAATGAAAAAAAAAATAGACAAAGTTTTCTAAATCATTGAGTGAATTATAAAGAAAACTGGTGTTATCAGAATGGAGAATAATATATCACATGGTATTTCCAAAAAATAACATTTTTGTAAAAATGCTGAATCATCATAAGTGTTCTCTTTAGCATTTAACAAATTTCCTTAAATGTAATAGATGAGTTGGGGTGTCATATATCTGTAGGTTTCCTCTCTAGGTTCACATTTTACTGTTGTCTAAGAGTTTTCTCACACAGGAATGATGGTCTGTCTGTTTATATCCCGTAATAATCTTGCAATTTCGACCAGAGATTGAGAGTGAAGACATGGTTACATTTTTATTGATCTTTTTCTCTGTTTAAAAGCTGGACTCCTTCTCACCCTTAGACGTGGGCATCTCAACATGGCTCTTCCACATATTGTTCACTATTGGAACTGAAATAATTTTGTCAGGTTTTTATGGTGTTGTATTGTCCCACACATTTTAATATGTGCCTTTTAAAAATTATTTTAAGCTTATCTCTATTGACATACAGACAGTTGTTTTGTGAAGTTGCTTGTTTTCATTAAATAGTCACGAAGGATGAATAATGCTTTTTATCTTGTTAGTACTGATTGTTCACTTGGTTCCTCCTCTTTCTGTTAATATCTATGGTATGGAAGAAATGACAGTGTTCCTGATATTTCTTTTCTCTTTAGACCTCTAGGGAACATATCGAAAATAAAGAAACACAAACTTTTACACTCTGCAGACTCAATAAACCTTTGGAGCAGACAAGGTAGGTTTCCTCACAGGTTGCTGCATTAAAGTATAAATAGCTTCCTCTGGGAAACTGTCTTTTAAAACGATTCTCTTAAATTTGTACTAATGGTTATAGACTACAACCTGTAAAGCTATTTTATATGTTATCAGCTAAAGGTCTGGTCTCTTACTATTATGCTATATATCCTGGTGTTCAGAGCATTGCATGTAAATGCTGAGCATTAAGAATGAAAACTAAGATTTTTTTCTGTTTCCTTCTTTTTCGCATAGCTACAGCAGTATTAAACACTTAAATGATCCATGATTGCTATAGCTTGCATTTTTACTCTCTATTGTCCATAGCCTTTTAGCAGTTGTTGTTAAATGCATCAATCATGGAAAAACAGTGGGTGGTTCATCATTAGTAACATACTCAAAAAGCAAGACAGGCCTTTCTGCCAAGAACTTGGTCCAGGTAGGACCCACTGCTCCTCTGTAAGGCCCCTTAGACCAGGCCCCAGGCCCCAGATCACCCCCTCTACCCATCTTGTCCCACCAGCCAGCCTGCTCTGGCTCAACGGAAGGCCCTGGGCAACGCCCAGGCAGGCCCCTTTCCACCCTGGACAAAGTCCAGGGAGAACCCCCTGCACCTCCAAATTCAACAGAATCCAAAGAAAACCCAAGCAAAGCTCTAGGGGACAAACACCATACATTTGAAGTCCTCTAAAATCATCCTACACATGGACAGAGATTCTTCATATACAGCTCAAAGATAAGTAAACCCTTTTTGCCATCTTGCTCCTTCCAATTAATAGTCACTGTAGTTTATCTTTTCCATACAGACACCTCAAAATGTATACAACTTCAGGGACTATACCATTCACCCTCACATATCACCAAGGTATTTAACTGAAAAAGTACACTACCATACTAATCTTCACTCACTGTCAATTAAACCTGAGTTAATTGATGTAGTAACAGTCTAATAGCCTCATCTAGGAAATAACACCAATTCCAGACAAGTGTACCCAACTCCAAGGCAAACACTAGTAATAACTGCTCAAAAGTAGTAATACCAACTATTTCAGTTCAGTCTAAAACACAGAAACTGAAAGAACCGATAAAATAACAATGCCCAGATCACAGCGCAAATCCCTGAGAAACAAAAACCAAGACAACAAATCTCCCACTGAAAGAATTAACTCCATAATGATAGAATACAGTCAGAACAAACTCACAGAAAATAGCCAAGAAAGCTATATCCAAGATAAAGATTTTTCAAAGCCTGATCTTTACCATGATCAATACTATGAAAGAGGAAATCTGGGAGAGGTTAAATAACTACATGAACCACTTTGAACAGGAATACAACAGGCACTTGGAGGAGATGAGAAAATTAGTTGAAGAATCAAAAATAGGTATATAGCAGTTAAAATAAGTTCAAGCAGAGTTTAACATTGAACTAAAAAACAAGTTATCTTCAACCCAGAACTCAACAGAGTCTTATCAGCAGAACTAATGAAGCAGAAAATAGAATATCAGATCTTGAAGATAAAGTGGAAGAACTAAGGAGCTCAATGGAAGAGGCTGTTAAAGCCAAAAAGATACTTGAGAGAAATATTCAAGAGTTATGAGACAACTTGAAGAAGCATAACATGTACATTCATGGAAATCCAGAACAAGAATCCCAAAATACCACACCTGAGGAAATTTTTCAAATTATCATAAAAGAAAACTTTCCTCATCTAAAGTAAGATGTTCATCCAAATACAAGAGGCATTCTGCACCCCAAACTGATATGACCAAAATAGAAACTCGCCATGACAAATAATAGTCAAAATACTCCATATTCAAGAGAAAGAAAAGGTGCTGAGAGCTTCAAGGGCGAAAAAAGTCACTTTCAAAAGTAAACCTATTAAAATAACAAATGACTTCTCAATGGAAACAGTAAAAGCAAGAAGAGCTTGGATCCTAGACCTCATGTATAGACGCCAGGCAGAAGCAGGGAAGGCCTGCATTTCTGGTCCTGGTAGGGCAGAGCCTGTGAATCCTGGGGCAGAGTAAACAAGGAGGAGGTGGAGGCGGTCCATGGTGGTTCCCGAATTCATCCGTGGTTCTACACACAAGTGCGCATACACGCGCACACACACATACACGCACAATTGAATAATAAATTAAAAAAAATTTAAAAAGTGTCAGAAATTAAAAGTAATTTCTTCTTTATAAGACTAAATGTCAATGGAATTAATTCAGGAGTCAAAAGACACAGATTACAAACTTGGGTTAGAAATCACAACCCATTCATCTGCTGCCTTCAAGAAACAAATCTTACCCCAAAAGATAGGCACATCTTTAAAGTAAAAGACTGAAAAAAAAAGAAATAAAAGACTGGTAAAAAATTCTGCAGGCTAATGGAACCAGGAAACAGGCAGGGGTAGCTATTATGCTATCAGACAAAGTGGACTTCAAACCAAAAAAAAAATCACAAGAGACACAGAAGGATACTACATTTTAGTCACAGGTACAAATCACCAGGAAGACTTCACAATATTGAATATATATGTTCCTAATATGGGCTCCTCCACATTCATTAAGCAAATGCATCTAAAGTACAGCATCTAAGTACAGCGTCTAAAGCAAGAAATCAACCCCAAAATGATAATTCTTGGGGATTCCAATACCGCCCTCTCAACATGGGATAGATCAGCAGGTCAAATACTTATGGGGGGGGGGTGGAAGGGGACACTGGGAGAAAGGAAGGGAGGAAGGATAGGGAAAAGGGGGGAAGGAGAAAGGGGATTCAGGGAGGGGTAGAGGGAGGGAGGGGAATGGGGTACCTATCAAGTTTGTATAAGTGGAAAAAAAATACACTACAAATAAAAAAAACTTACCAGAGACACATTAGAATTTAATCAAACTTACTGAAATGGACCTTACAGATCTCTATGGAACTTTTCTTTTCTTTTTTTTTTCCTATGAAACTTTTCATCCACGCACCAAAGAATACACATTTTTCTCAGCAGCACATGGAACTTTCTTCAAAATAGACCACATATTGGGCCATAAAACAAATCTCCACATATACAGGAAAGCTGAAATTCTAGCCTATACTCTGTCAGACCACCATGGTCTAAAGCTTGACATCTGCAACACAACAAACAACAGAAAATACACTAATTCCTGGAAACTAAACACTGTAATGCTGAATGAGAATTGGGTTTGGGAAGAAATCATAAAGGAAATTCAAGATTTCCTAGAAGTGAACAATAATGAAAATATAACATATCAAAATCTCTGGGACACAATGAAAGCTATTTTTAGAGGTAAGTTTATAGCCCTTAATGCCTACATAAAAAAAATAGAAACATCACAAATAAATAACTTAATAATGCGGCTTAAAGCTTTAGAGAAACAAGAGCAATCCAATCCCAAAAGCAGTAGAAGAGAGGATATTTGGAAAATCAGGGGATAAATATTCGAAATTGAGATGAGGAAAATGATACAGAGAATCAACCACTCAAAAACTGGTTCTTTGAAAAAATCAATAAGACTGGTACACCTTTAGTTAAATTAACCAAAAACAAGAGAGAGAAACCCAAATTAACAAACTTAGAAATGAAAATGGAGTTATCACTACTGATACCCAAGAAATTCAGAGACTTATAAGGTCATATTTCAAAAACTTATACTCTGTGAAATTTGATAACACAAAAGAAATGGCTGAATTCCTAAGTAAGCACAACTTACATAAATTGAATCAGGGTAGGGCAAGCAGCTCAGTCTCTGAATTGTGTTTCTTACAAGTATGTGGAACTGTGTTAGGATCCCTAATGCTCAAATAAAACTTACATGTCTGCAACCTAGTGCTTAGTTTGGTAGATTTGTGTGGATTCCAAGAGCTCACTGGCTAGTTAGCCTAGCTGAATTGGTGATTTTTGGTTCAGTGATAGAACCTATCTCAGAATATAATGTGAAGAGGATGTAGACACCTAGCATCTACCTCTGGATCCACAAACATGCATACAGCCATATGAACATGTACAGACCCCACACAAGCACATCTGCATTTAAAAGAAGGAGACTGATAACTATGTTTTGTGTCTATGGCAGCCATTGGAAACAACTTTAGTTATACTTATGAAGAATTACTTAGTTAATGCAAGTCTTTCAGCAAGCTAGTAAGCAATTATTTAATTGATTTGGGGAGACCTAGCCCATCATAGGTGTAACCATTCCCTGAACAGGTACATAAGATAAAAAGTACATAAGATTTATCATGCATGCATTTTTAATTAATCTATTTTGCTGTATTACTTTAAGATTTTGTGCTCAGTAAGGATTTTTTCTATAAAGTGGGAACAATAAATATTTTACTCATTTCTATTTTCCATGAATATTCAAAGTTCTAACTTTATCTTCCACTACTACAGAACAAATACCTTGACCAAATCTATTCCAATAATTTCCAATGAGGAAAGAAATGTGCTGTCTTCTAGGTCTTAATATTTAATATACAAAGCAGAAACAAAGAATTATGAAACTTAGAATCTTATAACAGGGGTTGGAGAAAATCCATTTTTTTCTAGCATCCATAAGAACATGAGCTAGATTCCTAACACCTTAAAATATTCTCATAATAATTATTTTATGATTTTAAAAATCAAGGTAGGACTAGCAATATAGTGGTTCAGATAGAAATAGAAAGTGACAATAATGATAAAGTTGTATCTTATATTAAGAGGTAAATGAAAAATAAAGATAATCTGTCTTACTGATAAATGTGGAAAAAAATTGAAGGAGACCATCACAAATTCTGGCCTCCTCTCTTTGTGTTGGCGCACACACATGCACACACACACACTCACACACACACACACACACACACAAATGCAACCATATGTACTTAAACCATTAACATACGAATATGCATATATACATATACATATCCCCAAAACATATGCACATGCAAACAATAAAGTGATGAGACAAAAGAAGAAAAGCTCATATCCTACTATAGGATGTTAACATTTGTAAAATGTAGATAGCTTTACAATAAGCCCAGTAAAGCTATAAAGATACTTTGTTTGCTACTTTATAGCTGTAACCTTGGTATTACTTCTTGTCTTTTTGTAAGATCAATTAATTTAAAGCATAGAAACTATGCAAACATTTGAATAAATTGCAAAAATTACATTATTAATATCATAGTTATTTTGCCACATTATTCAGTCTGATATTTTCACTGCCAATTGTAAAGCAACAAATGTATTTTGATTAATTCTATAAACTAAATTCTGAAATATTTTGCAGAGAATAAGATAAAATGATTCATTCACAGCTAAGGTGAGTTATTATCCAATTTTATTATTTCCTTCTGAGACCTAGGCTGCTAGAAATCTTCATGGGAGAAGCACATTGCACCCAACTAACCAAGCCCCTCTTCTTTTCAATGTGCTGATTTGCTAAGATCTTCCTTCTTCCACAGTTTCAGTCAAGAGGCTTTGAGAGCTTAACTTTCCTTGAGGAATTAGGGTGTTTAAGATAATAGGTGAATACTTATTATGATGGTTAAATTTGTTATGTAGTCTTAGTTGAAATTGTAGTGTTCAAAATGCTCCAATGATGTCGTTTCATAATTTTGAGTCTTCTATTATTAATAGTCGTTCACTTTTTAGACTACATGATAATATTCTTTTAAATGTAGAGTATCAAACACTCAGTGCCATTTAACAAGTACTGCACATTAGAGCCATGAGTTTGTCATTGTCAACTTAACCTCATTTAGAAAAAAAGGAACCTGAAATTGGATTTCAAAATAATTCACTGTCAGACCAGAGAATATATAGACAGGATCCTTGCATGGAAACCTGCAAATCAGACAAAAGAATGGACCCCAATGGCAACACCACTGAAAACTTGTTTTATGCATTTGTGAATTCATACAGAGAACAAAAACTGTCTCATCAAGTGTGCTAGGAAATTTTCCCTTTCCCAGGTGGACTGATGATGTGACCACAGCAGTTATGAGGATAGATTTGGAAGCACCAGGCCTTAATTTCAGTGTATCTGTGTTACTTGATAAAATTATAGGGGAGTTGCATTTTCTGTATCCTCAAAGGAATATAGTGATAATGGTAGTGTGTGTCTCTCAGTGTTGGTATGTGATCTAAATTACTTTTGAATTTGAGTTTGTTTGAAAGTGCTTTAGGTGGTGTCTGTTTTGGAATAAGTTTTACATATAAGCCTATTAAATGCATATCAAAGGAGATTGGGGTGGCAACAGTTCATGTGGCTTGAATACACATGGAAAAACATAATTTTGAATAATAGAAAATAGGAATACATGAATATAAAATGTAGGGCTTTGAAGGCCTCTTTTACAAGACTACATTTCCTATATACGTTCATATCAGAAATAAACTGTGGAACAAATATGAACATATTATCTGATATGTATGATTGTGTCTCTGCATCTTTCATTAATAATTTTGAAAATGTCCTCTCATTTCTTTTACAAAAATATGAAAAGTTAATATTCTAATTTGGAAAGGCACATTATCTGACAGAATCTTACAAAGCAATAAAAGTGATTTCAGCAAAGATACAAAAAAGAAGCCAATTAAATTGAATATTAGACTTTCAATATAAAATTTTTTGCCACTTTGACGCAGAACATTTCTTTTTTTAAAATTTTTTATTATTATTTATTCAATTGTGTGTGTGAGTGTGTGTGTGTGTAGAACCACGGACGAATTCGGGAACCACTATGGACCGCCTCCACCTCCTCCTTGTTTACTCTGCCCCGGGATTCACAGGCTCGCCCTACCAGGACCAGAGAAGCAGGCCGCCCCTTTTCTGACCTGCATCTATATGTGGGGTCTAGGGTCTAGGATCCGAACCCAGGACCACACGCCTACAAGGCCGAGGCTTAACCCCTGAGCCACCTCTCCAGCCCCCAGAACATTTCTTATGAAAAGACTATTGAAGAACCTCCTTTTTTTGAAGTTCTTCCTTGTATCATCAGAAATTGCATTCTCAGAAGAAAAGTGCCTTTTAATTTAGTAGATAACATATTTTGCAAAATAAAAGAGTAAAACCTCATTATACTTCCCTATGAAAATAAATTTATAATTACTCTCTATTCCAGATTTGATGTAAATTTATTACTTTTTAAAACAATAACATATTTATTAGACACTCAACTTATTAAGTGGTCTAATGAAGGCACATAAGCGGCTTATATCCACTTAATAAATTAATGTATATTTTGTGAAATCCTAACAACTTGGAATGTGTGCACTACCTGAAAATCAGCACAAGTGTTATATAATTCACCTTTTCTTATTTGTATTAAATTTTTATGTCTTGTATTACATTTATTAATGATATCTTAATTCTACTAATGAGAGTCATGGGACCTGCATTGATGTTTGTTTCGTCTATTTCTCTCACATACTTCTGTTGTAATGTCATGGAAAATAAATTAATGATCATGTATTGTTTGTTAGTTCTTGCTTTCATTGACTTCCATGTAAAAGGGCATCTCAGAGAAGCACAGGGTTGAATACCACTGTCACAGAAATTTTCCTTCATCTTTTTAGGCATTTGAATTCTTTATCATCTTTTTGTATTGGTGTTAATTAATATACAAAACATCACAAATGTTTTACTGATTCCTAAACAAAACATTAAGTATTCTTGTCTTAACCTTTTGTTGCAGTTTATCTACATTGTTGCTGATAAATCCATTTCCAAATGGCTTATAGGGAAGTAAGGAGTTTTTATTCTGGCTTATGATAATGGAGTTTCTTGTACAGCTTGAAAGACCTAAAATCAACACTTCGGAAAACTAAATTGATTACACCATAACCATGCATCCATAGGACAGCTAAGAGAAGGACAAATCCTACTTGGCAGACCAGCATATCTAGCCAAGTATACCAAAGGAAGCCAACTTTCTCAAGCAGTTCCCTTCATCTTATTTATCTGGCTAGGGACTACTACCACTCATTATGGATCGGATCTTCCCACCAATAGCAAATCTCCTGCTGGTTTCCTTGGGGCTTAACTACCCTATCAATTTCTCACAACTGTTCCCAGAGCTGAGATCTTCAACTGCCAAATTAACACCTATATCTAACTATGGTATCTTTAGAAAAGAATTTTTCAAGTCAGTCTATGATTTGTACATATTCCAGGAACCACCTGAGCATTTCTCCCTGGAAGCCCTGGTTCATTTCCACCTTGTTTCTACATTTTCCCTTAATCCAAAAGTCACTCAGTAACAGTTCTCATCATAACAAAGCCTTTTTTTGTTTAGTTAAGTGTCAAACATGTGACATTTATATGCCTTGTACAGCACAAAATCCTTATATGAACTCGCATCAATTGTCCTGTTTGACTTATTTTCTATATGAGCTGAAAAGTTATTTTCTTCTGATATTAGTAAGTGTGGATCATGAAAAAATAAGATTTTTAACATATTTTGTGTAAAACATATAAAGGTACCTCACTGTATATCTAGACACCCTGAGTCCCAACAGTGCCCAACTGGTGGATCTTCAAAAGTTGTCTTCTGAAATATACATGCATATCAGGGCACACATGTGCTCTCTCTCTCAATATCTCTCTCTCTCTCTCTCTCTCTCTCTCTCTCTCTCTCTCTCTCTCTCTCTCTTCTCTCTCCCTCTCCCTTTATCTCCCTCTCATCTCTCTCTGTCCCCATCTCTTTCTTTTCCTCACTTTCCTCAGCTAGCAACATATTTTAAAGAGTTTGGTATATCCTTTATAATCAGTGTTTGTATTGGACCTGGTGCTGTCTCTTAAACATTGTACCAAAATACTTTAGATCTTAAGAAAGAAAGAGTACTTCATCCTGTGAGATGCAAAACAGAAATTCAAGGAGACTCCACTTAGAAAGAAAGGAAAACAGGATCACTTTCATATTTTACATTAAGGATATTTAAACATAACTCAAAAGATCAGATGAAAAGCTCATTAACAGTAAATCAGAAGTTAACAAATTCAGCATGGTGCAATTACAAAGTACCATACACCACAAATATAAAATTAATTGTCAACTATGTAACAGGATGATATCTAATAACATACATAAAATGAAGCAAACTTGAAAAATGAATTTCACATAGCTTTAGAAGAAAATTTTGAATACTTCATACCTTTTTGAAAGATAACCAGTGGCATTAAAGCAAAATTAAGGAAAAGAAAGAACATTCTAATATAAAATTATCAGAGTGATTGAAGTCACAACTTTTTGTATTTATGCATTTATCCATAATTTAGTTTCCTGAATTTTCTTCCATTATAAATGCAAACTATACTCTTTATTTTTATGCATAGCAAACCACAGGTTCTATTTGCAAAAATTGCTTAGCATGCTTTGAGTGAAGAGAATATAAAGATTCATTTTTCATTATTTTTAATGATTTGACAAAAATTTCCATATTTAACTTAATTGTTTAACTGTGGTTTGCTGATTTAACTATTATCAAACTGACAAATGATAATAAGGAATTAGTTCAATTCATTTACTAATAAATCATTCTCAGGAGTTTCATGCATCTCAGGCATACAATCAGATACAAAATGTAATAGACTAGAACTCTCTGCATAAGGCAAAACAAAAGAAAGTGAACAAATTGGAAAGCAACAGCAAGATTTCAAAAGGGAGGGAGGTTATTATTTTAACATCTATAGATTTCTAGGGAAGAACTTTACCTTAAGCAAATACAGCCCAAATGTTATGAGGTATAAGGATATTTTCCTTGGTGACTTAAGGAATTGAAACTATTTTCCTATCTGCATTATCTTAAATTGAACTTTTATTATTAACACAATTGAAGCCTGACAATTGTTTACACATCCCCTAAATTTGTTTCTTCTCATTCATAAATTTAAAAAAAATTTAATTTATTCTTTATTCAATTGTGCGTGTATGCATGTGTGCGCGTGTGTGTATGTATGTGTGGGTATGTATGTATGTGTGTGTAGAACCACGGACGAATTCGGGAACCACCATGGACGCTTCCACCTCCTCCTTGTTTACTCTGCCCCGGGATTCACAGGCTCCTTCCTACCAGGACCGGAAACGCAAGCCTCCCCCGCTTCTGCCCAGCGTCTATACGTGGGGTCTAGGATCCGAACTCAGGACTTTCTGCCTGCAAGGTAGAGGCTTAACCCCTGAGCCACCTCTCCAGCCCCCATAAATTTTAATCTTTGAAGAACTAATAATGAAAAATATATTTTTGTTTTAAACTTTGATGACAAAATTGTTAGGTATTCTTTAGAAAAAGTTAGGATTAAGAAATAATTTCTGCATTTGCTTAGAAAAAGAACAGTTAATGAAAAAGATTAAATTGATACTTTGAGAACTCATCAACTACATAAATATTTGCTCCTTTTACTCTGCCAACACTGTGACAATATACTCTGATCATAGCAATTTAAGGGATAAAGAGTTTACAGTTCTTAAGAAATAAGTTTCATCTCACCAATCAGGAAGGGTATAGGGACTGGTATACGGTAACCATCCTGCAAATGGGACACTCACGGTTCCTCACTGTTGTGTCCTACTTCTATTCTTCCACCTACCTTTGAATCTCCCCTTATATTAAGATCTTAATTTAACCAGTCTTTTATCGTGGGTTAGGAGGCGAACTTCCATACCAATCAGGATACAACCAAGGGCAGTGCAAGAAAAGCAAAACTGAAAATAACAACAAACCATAATTCAGAACACCAAAGACCCATTAATCACCTGGAACCAGACCAGTCAAATCTCTCCGCATACTAAAGTTCAGGGAACATTGCAAAAGAGGCGGTGGCAAGATTTTAAGAGCCTAAAGATAGGAAGGACCAATGATATGCAAGACACTCCACACAAGTTAGGGCTACAACAGCCAGAAATGGACTTTGCCTGACCTGCACGATAGCTGACATGTCAATGGGCACCCAAAGTCTAGCATGGGTCACACAGGAGAAGGCTCTAGGGAGTAGGATCCTTGGAGGCAAGAAATTTAAGAGCAATAATAAAGTCTCCATACTAATGGGAAGCCCAGGAAGGAACTCCAGGCTATGCCACTGAGTCCTGAACCCTCTCTAGGGTGGAGAATTCAGGGGGAGGTTATGCATTCACACAAAAGGATGCTCTAGGTATAGGAAGGGGAGTAAGGAAAAGGCACTAGAGGAGGGAGGGGGTGAAAGGAAGGTGGCAAGAGAGAGCATAAGGGGGGAAGACAGGAGGGAAGGAGAAGACAGGGGTACCTATTGAACTTGTATGATGAGGAAAAATTAAATATGGAAGAAAAAAAGCAAAAAAAAAGACCTCAAAGCTATATTAATTAATACAATTTTAAAATAATAATGACATTTTGTAAAAAATACTCTTGGACTATTAGGAAAATATATTGGTAGATAATTAAAAACAGAGAAAGTAAAAAATAAAAAGAAATAGAGTCCTCCTTGTCAGGAGAATACATGGTAGAAGGGACAAAAGGCACAGCAACAGGGGCAGAATACCAACTGTTGTTACGTTCTAGCAGCATTCCTAATCAGAAAGAGTTCAAAGGGAAGTTGGGCAGGATTACCAATCAGCACAGTCCTCCATTTAGTGACGTATTTCTTTCTAGCAAGGATCTACTTCCATTATATCACTAAGCCTTCACAGCACTACCAACTGAAGACCAAGGGTCAAACACAAGATCTTTTGGTGACATTTCACATTCAATCCACAACATAGTTTTCCCAAGGAAGAGTATTTTTGTTTATCTCTGATAAAGGGAAAGAAATATACAGCACCAATCCAATATAAACAAGTTGGCAGATCAGAGTACATATGAATTTAGATATCATTTGTACCTGTTTAAACTTAGGTATACAAAGAAAAGAATGGAGATTAACCTCAAGGATTAACCTCGTATCATTTTATAAACTTTCATTTGCAAAAATAATGAAATTTGTAGCAATAAAGGTGAAAAAGTGCAAAGATCCTACTCAAATATATTATTATGTAGGTCATTATCATCAAAATATATATATATTTGTATGTTGACAAAGGAATATGATTTTAAAAATATTCTTGCTAAACTCATATGTCCAAGTGATGAAGTTATTATTTCCTAGTTATTAAAAAAATTCATTTTGTAATTGAAGTCTGTATGGTGCAGTGGGTTCTTCATATCCTTTCTTCACTTTTATCTTTTAACTTAGGGAGAAAGTTAAGAGAAAAACTATCTTGAGAAAAGATAAAGATAAGCCGTCAGGACACTTTAAGAGGTTATCTAAATATACAAACAAAATTAAATATCTGCACTAAATTCCTACACTCAAACTGATATTCTGCAAATATATTTAGACACAACAAAAACAATATTGTGTGAATATATTTCTTAATATGTTGGTCACATTAATTTTCTCCTTAGTATCCACTTTTTAGATCATATATATATATATATATATATGTATATAGCTAATTAAGCAATGTGCACTTGAATTATTTTCATTTATTTGGGTTATAGTAACATAAGTAATTAGCTCATTCACAGACAAATCATTCTCAAGAGTTCTGTGTATCTCAGGCATAAAATCAGATACAAAGTATAACAGTGTAGAACTCTCTGCAGGAGGCAAAAGAAAGTGAATAAATAGGACAGTAACTGCAAAGTTTATGATATATCAATATCTTGTGAAGTTCTTAAGCTTCTACTATCAACTTTTAGATTTGTAAATTTATAGAAGGTGGTATTGATTTGTTAGATGCCTTAGTTTTCATTCTTTGAGATATCAGGGTGTAACTTAGGCTGCCGTGGGCTGTTTATGAAGCCCGTCCTGGTTCCCGAACTTGCCATCCAATGTCTGAATCTCAGAGTGTTGGAATCACCTACCTACAACTCCATGACTGGCCCTGATATGATGATAATCCTCAACTCAGTTTCTATCTCTTTAAATACAAATTTTATTTATTTTAACTCAGTATGAAGAGGGGTGTGTTTCCTGCTTGGGGTATTTTTCCGAGAAGTAGATGTCATTGGAAGAACTAGGGATATAATTTCACAAGTAAAATTATATAATATTGAAATTATTATACCTGATAAAAAGGAATGATTTTACTATAAATGCACTCAATGTCATACTGAAAAAATACTTTCATTGAATTATTGATTGCTGTTTATCCAGATTTCAAATTTAATTGATTGTCCTATGCATTATCCACTAACATTAATGCCTATTATAGCAAAAGGTCTGCTGATCAGAACTACTATGAATGCTATGCCAACTTTTTTATTGCCTGTATAATAGATATTATAGCATCCATGCTATTGATGATTTTCCATGTGGGTTTGTGTACCCCAAACTCTGACCTAGTCAATGTGTGTTTTTAAGGCACTATACATTAGGGATATTGTAATAGTCCCTGAGCAATTTCCTTTCTCAAATCCCCTAGAAATATTTCATGATAGCATAAAATCAATCATCCATTCATTAGTTAGTGAGCAATCTTTGGAACCTAAAATTATGTTATTAAGCAATGCCAGATGGTGAACTTCCGAGTGGTTGACTTTAATAAAATAACCCCTGTGATTTAAACAAATAGTGTTGTACATGAAATTTCTCACTCTAATGTCAGAACATGTCATTTATTTTAAAAGTGTTCTCAGGCTAATTACCACTGAGCTACATTGTCTTTATGTTTGCTGCTTTAAATACCTTCCAGTTTACCACCCTACCTTGAAATCATGTAGAAAAGTCACTTTGTAGAGAAAGAGGTCAAGGGAAATTTTCCTTTGGAAGTATTTATTTTTCTTTCTCTTTCCTGCAGTTAATGCTTTAGGGAAGTGGAATATTACTCTCAGCCTCAAGTGACTGGTGGTTTGCCAGAACCAGATAAAGAGTTTAAGATTCCACTGACAAGAACTCATCCTGGGAGCAGCAATGTACTTTAAGATTACTTTATCCTCAGTTAGATGTCCACAGAGCTCAATATTGTACACACTAAATAAACAACTTAGTTGCTTGAAAAATAATAATTAAAATTGAAATGTACCTAAAGAACATTTATATTTAATTAGGATTTTCTTAGAAAATTGATGTGATAGGATTGTATGCCATATTTTCCATTAATTTACTAGGAAAATTTGTTTTTAATATTTGATGTGTGAAGTGAGAAAGAAAAACTTCTAAGACATGATTCAGTTATTTAATGTGTCTAATATAGAATCTAGGTACTCTATTTTACTCTCAAAATCTGCACCATTCATTGTTTTGATGTTATTACTGAAGGAAGACTGCAAAACAAATATTTTAAAATCCTTGTTTTAAATGTTATTCTTGTGTGATGACAGAATGTACAAATAGGCAGCAAATACCTTTGCATGAAAACAGACCAACATTTCATTGTCATGAAAACCAGCAACCTGCCATCTTCATGAGTAAGTGCTGTGAAATATTTAAATTATGCTAGTTCTGGCATACTCTGAATTCATACACAATTTATTTTCACATAAATTTGTTACCTGGAAACAAACATGTCTAAGGAAAATGAATAGTAATTCTTGGCACGTGGTACACTTGAATATAAATCTGAGAAAGGATTATAATTGAGGGGAAATAGCAGATAAAAAATTAACATTTATAATACTATTATTTAAGCCTATGTGAAGATTTGAAAGATGAATATATTGAACTCTAAACAAATCCCTGCAAATTCTTTGATTAATGATGACTTTCACAAACAAAATGCAAGGTCTGTTCTATATAGTTTATGTACTATGATAGTACTTTGTTCATTACGTGCTGTACATAAAACATTTTTCTTCTCAAAGTTATATCAACAAAGTGATATGAAAGTCACAGAGGATGTATAATAAATTATCTATGGAGTGAATATTTTCTCAGGATTCCTATTGATCCTATTACATCCAACCGTTAGTCTGATTGTCAGCTTGAATCACCTTTGACAGGAAACTGGTAGATTTCCTCAATCTGTTTAATAGAGGGTGAAAATCCTCCCTTATAGGTAGTAGTATTCTATATATGCAGGGAACACACACTATATAAATGCAAATAGCTTAAGTACTAGAAAATTCTTACATATATTCATCCCTTCTGTTTATTGACTGTTCATGCAATGTGAGCAGCCACTTCAAGCTTCCTACACAGCAACTTCCTCGAAATGATGGACTGAAATATGGAGCTATGACACATATAAACCATTCCCTCTTAACTTTTTATTGCTATAATATATAACATCTAAAAAAGAAACTGAAACAATAAAAAATAAATTGTCAAACATCATTTTATTTATTCATACTAACCAAAACATTAGTGATTGCTCTCATTCATCATAAGATGAACTAGAGTTGAACTGTTTGTTTAATTTCAAAGCTTATTTCATTCTCACCATTCACCACAAGCAATATAATCACGTTGTTAGAAACTACCTTTAAGTATTATTAAAAGACAAGCATTTGTACAGATGAACATTAATGAGTATATGAATATCGTGGCAGAAATAATAAGTTGTTTCCAAGTTCTGTGCAACAGATATAGTCGCCAACTTGACAATTGAAGGCTTGAAATAATGGGCTGAATCATGGAGCTATGACACATATAAACCATTCCCCCTTAACTTTTTATTGCTAGAATGAATAGCATCTACAAAAGAAACTAAAACATTAGAAAATCAATTGTCAAACATCATTTTATTTGTTCATAATAGGCACCACTGTAAAGAATTAATAGTTGATTTGAGCTCTATGCAACCTGCAGGCAATTGTCAGCTTGATGGAGAGATCCAGCCCATGGTATATGATATTGGTCGCTTGGCAGGTAGGACGAAGTTAGTAAGGAAACACATTTTTCTGTAACTTGACCAGTCCCTCTTTTAGCAGTCCTGTGACTATATGGATATGATGTGGCCAATTCCCTAGGTATTGGTGTTTACTCAGCTTCTAAATTGAATGAAGAACTGCAGCTGGTCTATCTTAATCCAAAATAAAACCCCTTGTCTCATAAGCAATTTGTCATGAATTTATCAGCAATTTATTTTCTATGAATCTGCCAATGACAATACTATAAGTACAGACTTTAGGTCTGTAATTTGTATGACAAATGCTGCAATATGGATGATATTGATGACTAGAAAATCATTGACATTTTTAGGACTTTGTAGATTGTCAGATAAATATTTTACTTTGAAATAACATAATTAGCAAAAACTATCTTTAAAAAGACTATAATATAAATGTTATGGACTCAGAAAACCAATACTGACAGCACAGAGATCATTATTTAGAAAGTTTTGGTAATGTCATTAAAGCTCTTAAATATTTAAGAACATTTTAAGATTTAAGATTTTCCATGTATTGTCCAGTTCTGTAGTTTCACCTGCTCTTTATTCATTTCATTTCAAATAGCTCTTCATTCACATCATTTCTGATTCTAAGAAAATACTTGTTTGTAACATGACAAAAACAGAAACAGAAATCTATAGTTCACAAATGTACAAAAACAGAGAAGTGGTAGGGGAAATGATAAGAAAGAAAAAAAGGCTATAATGGCAAAAGGAGGGATGAATGGAAAATATGGAAATAAGTTCACTGTATTATATATGGAACTTTAAGATAATAAATTTAGAATTAAAAATTAAATAAATCTATAACTCACATGATAAAACTTCTGTTAAGTCTCAGTAGTTGGGGTGCTCTTTTCCATTTTCTACTGATCAATTTTTCTCCTATCTCTATCTCTTTTTCTCTCCTTCTCTCCCTCCCTCCCTCACTTCCTTCTCTCTCCTTTTAATTATATTTAAGGAGGGAAAAAGTCATAGCTGTAACTTTGAGATAGGCCATTGGCATTATTAGAAATATGAAATAGTACACTGCAATTTACTTTTTAAGCTAATTATAAACTCTCCTTTTAAACATGTTCTAAGACTTGATTTCATATAAAATAGCTATAAATATGAAATGGCAAAGACAGGTATCTAAAATCACAAATCTTTGAAGCAAACCGCAATACTACACGTACAATCACAAAAATACATACTATTATTTTATAAAGATTATTTAGCCATATTATGTTTCATTTCCATTTTGTACATTTTTATGTTGAAATTCATTTTTAAATGTTATATATGAATATAGTGATTTTATAATAGTTTCAACCCTTAGTCCCAAATATCCCTCTCTTTTTCTCCTTATAACCCTTCATCTCCCCAGCCAGACTCTCTCCTAATTTTCAAACTTTTTCACTTGTGTTTCATATAGTCTATGATGACTGTAGTTTCACCTGCTCTTTATTCATTTCATTTCAAATAGCTCTTCATTCACATCATTTCTGATTCTAAGAAAATACTTGTTTGTAACATGACAAAAACAGAAACAGAAATCTATAGTTCACAAATGCACAAAAACAGAAAAGTGGTAGGGGAAATGATAAGAAAGAAAAAAAGGCTATAATGGCAAAAGGAGGGATGAATGGAAAATATGGAAATAAATTATGCCTGATACAATTCATGTTCCAGCAAGTATCTTAGATCAGTGAATATATCATTGAGAAAGCATCCTCTTTTACCTCTTCATCAGCATTAACCATCATCAGTCTCTCAAAAGGTGTGGAGTTTCTTGACATTTTTCTGATGTTATTGTAAAATGTTAAGATAATTCCCATACAATTCTTATATAGCTATAAATACTTGCTATAAAATCTTGTACATCACAATTATGTCATGTCTAGGAGTTTATGCCCACTCCCTTCCCACTTCAGGATCTTACAATCTCTCTGTCCCCTCTTCTGCACTGCTTTCTGGGTTTTGGGGGTGAGAATAGGTGAGGTTTATATTTCCTGTTAGGAACAAGTAGTTTGTATACCTTTATTTATGAATTTTGGCAGTCTTTCTTTTTTATAATAAACCCATTGTGTTATCGAAGAAGGGTTCTAGGTTTAGTGCTGATATCTATTCAAAATGATGGCTGTAATAACATGTATTTACAGAGCAATTTGGTGCACTGTCTTCCTAACTAAAGATTCTTAGTCTGTTCTTCCCTAGTATTTCCTTCCTTTTTATAGGTTCTAGTTCTAGTTAACAGTAATAGAAATGTATTCCATTCTGACAAGCAGGCCTTAAATCCAATCAGAAAGTTGTTGCTTGTCTCCTTGATACTCATGCCAAAATTGCATTGTTGGTTACTTATCGCCAGGGTGATTTTTGTTGTAACTTGTTTATCTCACAGGTTGATGAGATCTTTGATTATTTTTCTCCCGAAGGTAGCTTCTGCAGGATTCCTTGTTATTATGTAAGCTGTCCATCAAGGAGAAAGCTGTCAAACGAGTTCCATTTAGTATATTGTGCCCATGTTCTGTGATACATATTGTTGTACCTTCAGTAATAGTGTCTTACTGTCACTTTTTGGAGGGCGTGCAAGAGAAATTTCAAAAGCCTGGAATGTTTGAGGGGGGTCTTTGAGACCTCACTGACCAACAGTTTATCAGGAGATGTAGCATTTGTGCTACTTCTAATAATAGTTTTAATTGTCATTGGGTTCTCAGGGGACCAGTTCAGAGTATTTTTGGTTTGTTTTGCCTGTTTTCCTCTCTCTGTTCTCCTCTGCTTAGTGACTTCCCATTCTTATTCCTTTTGAAAGAAATGTTTTTGATATAATAATAACATGGAGGTTGCTATGGGTTCCATCCCCCAATCTTAGGGTATTTTAGTTCCCTCTGTCCCACCTATATCCCTTCCCTTCATTTCCCTCTATGTGTTTCTTCTCATTATTCCCTCCCTTACTCTATCTGCCATGGTATCCCATAAATCCCCCTCCAAAAGTTTTATGCTAATTATCCCTTCCCACTTTACCTCTGGCTGATCCCTTTCTAATTTTCTGACTTTTACAGTAATTCCAAGCCAAATTATTTGGTCAGAAGATTAATGTTAGTATTTGCATGTAAGAGAGAGCATTCAGTGTTTATCTTTCTGTGTTTCAGTTACCTTACTCAATATTATATTTTCCAGTTCCACCCATTTGCTAGTAAATTTCTTTCTTCCTTCTTGGTGGCTGAATGTATCTCATTGCATATATCATGTTTTCGTAACACAGTCCTCTCTTGATAGACATATTGACTGACTCCATTTTCTCAGTATTATGAATAGAGCTGCAATGAATGTAGATGAACAAGTATTTAAAATGTAAAGTCTTTTGGGAATATTTTTAGAAGTGAAAAAGTGGCTACACTAGTTTACAGTACCAACAGTAATGAATAAGTGCTCCTTTTTCTCCACATTCCCTAGTGTTCTCTGTTGTTTATGTTCTTAATTTTAGCCATTCTGACTGGAGTAAGATGGTATCAAAGGATGGTTTTAATTTGCATTTCTCTGATGACTAAAAAAGTTTAACATTTTTAAAGATATTTATTTGACATTTCAATTTTGTTTTGTATGAAGTCCCTGTTTAGGTCCAGGGTGAATTTTTAAATTGAGATTTTTGCTTTCTTGGTGTTTAGTTTTTTGAGTTTTTTGTATACTCTAGCGATTAATCCTTTGTTAAGCAATTGAATACACTTTAAAGGATGAATTTATTGTGTGAATTAGATAACACATAACTCCCATTTATAGTTTCATTTAGTTATGAAATAGTTCCATTATGTATTTTTATAATTTTGTAAAGCATAGAAAATTACTGTTGTGCGCTGATTTCTACAGATACATTTAAATACAAGTGTATACTTTAAAATACTTATTTTTCATAATGAATATGTTCACATATAACAAGTATTTATTAGGTGCTTTACATGAAAATGGTGGAAAAAGAGTGTTAAACTATTTGAAAACTGAGACCTCACACTCTATCATATTGTCATAAAGGCTACTGTTACAGCAAATTTATAGATCATTTCTTTCATCTGTATAAGCCACTGGGTTTGATCCCCTGCATTCCCAAAATGAGACTAATTTTATTTTATTATTATTCAAAAGCTTGTTATAATATTATTAATTACAACATTATAGTTAATAACATGATTATTTGACTATCAGTCACCAATGTAATTTAAGAAAACACATAAATTACAGAAGAAATATTTGAAATCCTGCTTTACAATAACAGAATCATAAGGAACAGTGTTATCTGTTTGACTTTATGAAAATCCTAGTGTAGTGGTTATTCTTGTGTATTACTGTGAAAGATCATTCAAAGTTAAGCAACTTAAAGGAGAAAGGAAGATTTATTCAATTTATGGTTCCAGAGGGGAGATAAGGTCCGTCATGACAGGGGTGGCATGGCTGGATGCAAAAGCTGGAGGCAGACCTTAAATCATTGCAAACATCTTGAAGTCTGAGAGGTGCAAGCCTCCTTGCTGCAAAGACAGATATCCTGGAGGTAGGGTGAAACTAATCCACCTCAAGTCCCACCCCCCTTATAACCACCTTCCTCCAGCAAGGATCTATCTCTCAACTGTACCCACCTTCCCAAACACACAAAATTATGGGGGACACATTTCAAACCATGACACTAAGAAATCTATAAAAAGACAAACTTGCCAAAAGACTCTCAAAACACCTGGAGACCCAAACTACAGCTTGCATGTCATATTTCAGTAAATCTTAACTTATATGAAGAGATTTCCCAAATACCCACAGATATACACCACACTTGTATCATGATTGTTCAATTCAAAGCGTGAACATTTGCAAACAGAAATATTTGATAAAATATACTGTGCTGAAATATCTTGATATTTGCAGGCAAAATATCATTGATGACATTTGAATATTCATCTTTAGAGCTTGCAATCACTGGTATGTGAAATATAAATTAAATTATATTTCCATATCTTTAGTTAGAAAGAAGTAGAATATTAAGACATCATGCTAAAATCTGATCATTCTATAATTTTATTTAAATGCATTAATTTAGGAATGAATTTAATTTGTTCAATATCTTGCTTTAAAACAAAAATGATTGTCATACTGGCACATAAATCCATATTATAACTGTTGATTTTTATTTAAACACTTAATAATTATGCTTTCCAAACAACATACTGACTTTGTGGATGTACATATATTCTCAATATAGTTATGATGCAGGAAGTGCTCTAATTGCTCTCTCTTTCTCTCTCTCTCTATTTCTCTGTGTCTTTCTCTGTTCTTAGACAGAGGTAGGGTATTTTAATTTTAATCCCATAATGTTATTTTTGCTTTATTGAGGTTTGCATTCCTTGACAGCTTCCTCTACATATATATGTTCTCTCTCACTGTTTTGCTCCTCTGGATCTCCTCTGGACTAATGTGATTCTCTTTGCATTGACAAATACTTCCTTGGGGAACCTCGGCAGAAAGGCAAATGCTTTGTAAAAGACAATGATTTCCACTATTGTTTATATAGTCTGAAGACATAGTCTGAAGAATAAAATGGAGAAATTAGGTAACACTAAATTATGCTCTTGCTAATAATATTTTCTATTCAAAATTTTCAATATTCAAAAAAAATTCCTTCATAATTTTCCTGAAATTGATTATATAAAATGATTTATCATTTACTGTATATTTGCCTTGTTAGTAGTTTGAGTGCTAATTTGAATTTGGTGAATTATTAGTAGTACATGACTCTCCATATTAATGGAGGAATCCCTACTATTGATAAAATGCAAAAATGTGAACTTTTAAGTTTTATTATTTTATGTACACATGTATGTATGTATGCATGTAAAATAGAGCCCCTGAGTGTGTTTGCCTATGGAGTCCCAAGGGTGACATCAGTATTGGACTATTCAGACTTTTTTGTGGTTTACTTTGAATCTGCCTTCCAGACCTGGAATTTCAGGTTGTTGCTTTTTTCCCCAGAAATTTTTAGGTAGGATCTGATGATTCCAATTCAGGGTCTCTTATTCTAAGCTGGGACAATAGAAAATATGTCCAAATAGTAAAATCCCACCAATTCTCTGAAGATCTAAAGTAATTTGATTCAAGATTCAAAGTCATTTGAAGAAAGAAAGTCTAAGTTAAAGAGGCTCCCTAGTCTCTGAAAGGTATTTCTTGGCACAGTCAATAGGAAGAAAGTAATGTAGCTGTGGCCAAAGGGGGTCAGAGTCTATCCCAAGATGGATGCATACTTTGTCATAATTATCCATATTCAACTTGATATGAAGATATAAAAATCAAGGTTTGAGAGATTAATTGTGTCTTGTTCAATGACTGCAAAAAAATAGATGAGATCAGGCAATGTCCATGAAAGGGAACCCTTATAGGCTACTGCAGGAAGTTGTGAAAATACAGCTTTAACTACAATAATGACCCCAAAGTAAGGGAGATAACAGTGTTATGTTGTATCCAGAACTGAAGATGGCAGGGAAGAGAAACTGCTGTGTCTATCATGAGTTTAACCAATATTTTTCCAATAAGTTATGTCTCAGAACCTGGATACAGAGCTGAAACTTATGGATTTTGTCCTAATGTATTTTGGTCTTGCTTTGGTTTGATCATTCCTTGTTAATCTCAGATTCTTCTTTTTGTAGAGCACAAATGTTTTCTCTGTGCCAGTTTATACTAGAAAATAATAATTTTTTTCAGTGTATAGGAATTCAGAGTCTAGAGACTCTGGACTTTTAACTATTGGAACTGCTAATGTTTCTAGATACTTTTAAAGTTGAACTAAATGTATTTTTTGCATTAAAAAGTGGTCATAAGCTTATAGGCACAAAGGATGGGAAGGAATAATGTTGCATGATGTATTTGAGTATGAGGCTGACAGGAAATAGTGTTATGATAAATAATTTCATTATTTATCAATTGATCAATTGATCAATTTAATGAAGTTTAACTTCACCTGGACAAAAGACCGGTGAGTATGTTAGTGGGGAACTTTCTTGATCAGGTTAATTGAGGTGTGGAGATTTCCCCAGTATAATCAGAACAATTCCTTAATCTGGGATCCCAGATATTATAGAAACAAATAGAAGAGGAAAAAGATGAAAATGAGTTGAGTACATTGAATTTATCAATATCTGCTTCCTATTTATGGATACACAGTTACCAGCTGGGTATAGTTTCTGTGGCCTTCACTTCCCTTTAATGAGAGGTAGTATCTCTAAATTATAAACCAGAAAAAAACTTATCCCTTAATTTGCTTTCATCAGGATATATTTTCACAGGAATAGAAAAAGAAATCTAGACCTATTCTGTCAGTGTGACTGTTTAGGGGTATGTTCTTTTGGGATGATGCTCAGGAGAAAGGAAGAAGTTACAGGGAGAACTTCCTCCAAATAGAAGGTGGCAAATTGTCAGTGAGGAGGATAAGGAAAGATGGGATTTAAAAACACTGCCCTCCACAGAAATCTTATTTAATTCTAATTAATATAATAATTGTGATAAGTTCAATTTACTAAATTCAAAGTTCAAAGTACATTTTAAAAATATCATGCAACTTAAATGGTATGAAGAAAAGAAAGACTTCTGACATTCTACTTTTAATCCCTAGGCGATAGTTAATTTTGACTGTCAAGTTGACCACACTTGGCATTAACTAAATGAGCTGTCAAACTACCTGAAGAGAATATCCAGATCATTACATTTACAATACAGAAAACCAGCCCTTGATATGACTGGAAACTCCCAGTAGCAGTCTAGATAAAAGGAACCATAGAACAGAAGATTTACAAGAGAGACTCTCTGAAGCAGTACTAGAAAACTCTTTTCCCTCCTGCCCAGCTTCTTCACTTTTTCAACTCTCCAGGAATTCTCCAGCCTACAGCTCTGAGCCTCCAGATTGTTTGCAGTGACTTAGCCTGCCTCCAGCTTCACCCACCAGCCATGTCACCTCCACCATGAAAGACTGTTTCTGCTTTCTGGAACCATAAGCTGAATAAATCTCCCTTTATGCCTTAAGTTGCTTTACTTTGAATGCTCTCTCACAGCAACAGTCAAGAATAACTATTTCTCCCACCTATATACTGTGTACACCCTAACTTCTCTTACTCCCACTTGCTCTCTTTTCTCTCTCTTTCTTTCTCTCTTTCTCTCTCTCTCTTTCTCACACAGACAGACACAGAGACACACATATACACTACCTTAAAAATAAATAGAATGAAATATTCAACACAATATTAAAATATGTTTTATGAAATGTGTTCTAATGTAATAGTTTTATTATGTTTATTTGTGTTGCAAGTATGTTTTTATGCTTGTATTTTACACAATACAGATGCACAATTTTTTTTCATAAGCTAATCAGAAATGTTGCAACTTGGTATAATTTTGATTTTTATTTTTTGAAACAATCATTTTGCTTGACTATAGTAGTACTCTTTTATAGCAACTGGCTACATGCTATTTGCTTGAAAATATTTTGCTGAAAGAGAGCTTGAGGCAAAATGATTTTACAGACATGAAAAACTGACAAGACATAAAAACATATGTGCAGTTTTCCTACAGATTAATTCAGACTGCAGAACGAAGTATCTAATCTCTTAATCCTTCTTTACTTGTTTTCCTTATAATTTTAATATCTCTATAAATTTTGAAGTATTTCAAGCAGTGTTCCTTTATCATCACAGATAACATGACAGCTTGCCCATACAGGAATAAAGTATTGAAGATTCAAAGACACTCAATTTGAACATACTTAAGATGCTTCTCAGTGAAGAGGTATCTAAATACTTGATCCATTACTTTCATAACATCTTTCATGAGGGAACACTGATAAGAACTTAAATTGAATCAAAAGATTCTTCAAGAAGGGCAAGCAAAGACAGACATGTAAAGGAAAGCATACGCAATGTTAAGGGATGTAACAGTGATGCTTAGATGTTCATTAATTTTCTTCATGTTGAACTGTAGAACTACATTAATAGGCCTTTTATTGTGTATTGGGATATTAGAGCATTTTAACTACTTTTGTCAATCAAAGTTCGCCAATTAAATTTAGCTACTGAATCTATTTAGTTTCATGTGATTCCTTTCTTATGTTAAAGCAAAACAGAAAGTTACTGACTTCAGTTGAAACAGATAGGTTTGAAACTTTTTTGTGTCTTCCTTGTTCATTTATCTGTTTCATGCTGATGCTGATAGTTGCAGTTAATCTGTCATTCTGTTGCTGTGAGACAATATTGAAACACAATTTAAGGGGAGCAAAGGATATTTATTAGGCATTATAGTTTGGGATGAGATATAGTTAAATATTTCCAAAAGGACATTGAGGGTCTCAGAAGCTTGAGGTAGCTCAGGTCACAGGAAGCATCATGGAGACAGAAGAAGCAAGATGCAAACTGCCATAGCAGACTGTGAAAAGAAGCAGGGCAGGGTTACCCAATTTCACGGTCTACCCCCTTTGACTTTCTGCCTTCAGTAAGACTTCACCTTCTAAAGGTACCAAGAATCTCCCCAAACATTAACATCAGCTAAGTATTCAAACACAGAAGTCTGTGGGGGAACAACTCATATTCAAACCAATGCATCAGTAGTATTGAAAATTGAACCCAGAGCCCTCATCATGCAAAGCAAATAACAATAATTGTGCAACATCCACTATCATGGAGGGATTCTTTATTTTTAGTTCTGTACATAGTCACATTGTGCTGTAAGCAAATCTCCAACATATATGTTAATCTTGGGAAAGTGAGCACTGTCTTATGCGATAGTACATGCTTATACTTCCCAGTACATGCTTATACTTCCCACTCCCTGGTAGCTGAGACATGAGAACTGTCCTGGAGTTCAGTTCCAGCATAGGTTAAATAATGAGCTCTAGGTGCTTCTGGGGTAAAGGATGAAATCTTGCCTTTTAAAAGTCTACAAAAACTCTGTAGCTACATACTCATTTTGTAATAACAATACTAATTATAAAATTATTATCCATGCAACCTAGTATGACAGCTGCCTGCATGTCATTTACTCTGTGTTATGTACAAACTAATATGGTGCTGGTTTAAATCATAAAAGAATATGCACAAAAGAATCTGCAGATTTTGTTGGTTTTTGTTTTTTTGTTTAAAGAGTGCTCAAGTCATTCTTCATTGATAAAGATAGTTGTTTACACCCAAAATTTGAGCTGTTAGAGTTCTTTTATTATTAGTTTTTTTTTTATTTATTCAATTGTGCACGCGTGAGTGCGTGCGTGTGTGTGTGTGTGTGTGTGTGTATGTATGTGTGTGTGTGTAGAACTACGGACGAATTCCAGAACCACCCGGGACCGCCTCCACCTCCTCCTTGTTTACTGTGCCCCAGGATTCACAGGGCAAGACCAGAAACGCAGGCCTCCCCTGATTCTGCCTGGGGTCTATATATGGGGTCTAGGATCTGAACTCAGGACCTTCTGCCTGCAAGACAAAGGCTTAACCCCTGAGCCACCTCTCCAGCCCCAGTTTTTTGAATCTTGACACTGTTTTTTGCAATGACAGAAATATTTTATATAACCATAACCATCATCAGTGCACAGAGATTGCAGTTTCTTAATAGATCTCTCTCTCTCTCTCTCTCTCTCTCTTTGTCTCTCTCTCAACATCATAAACACAAACAACAACTGGATAAGTTGTAGTCACCCTGCATGGTTGCTGATAAGTGACCATCAAATGGCTTAAGGGAATAAGGAATTTATTTTCTTACTTATAGTCCACTTACAGTCTGTAGTCCAGCTTGACAGAAGAGCATGCACCAACACCAGGCCAAAGGAACTGGCCACACCATCTCTGGCTGAAAGAGGGATGATCGTTGCTTCCCAGACCAGCATGTCAGTACAAGTGTACGTAAGGATGCCAACGCTCTCAACTATCCTCTGTATTTTATTCCAGGGCCTAATCCCACCCACCTGGGACTTCCCCATCAGCTAGACAATCTTCTGCAGGTTTGCTCTGGGCTTAACCCAGCCACTAATTCTCCACAAATATACCCAGAGCTCGAAACCCTCAATTGTCAAGTTGACACCTGTGCCTAACTATGACAGATACTGAATATTCTTATAGTAGTGAAGTGGCTGTACATGGTGATTTAAATTGGTATTTCTCTTATGACTACAGATGAGCATTAACTTTTTACTTGCTTACTGGCTTGGTCATTTTCTTATCTTATTTGGAGAAAGATTTCCTCCTTTAGTTGTTTCTTTTTACTGCCAGTTATAAGAATCACTAATAAAATTTGATATTAACCAATTATTAAATACATGACTTGAATATTTTTCCAATTCCATTATTTTCAATCTGTTGAATAATTAATGTATAGAAATGATAATATTTGCTCTTGTACTGTTCATATTGCATGGGCTCTATATGTATATACATGTATATGTGTAAATATTCATGCAAATATATATATATGTATATGCATATATACACATCTATAGCATAGGTCATGTTCCTCATTTGATCACCATTTATGTTTTGAAAAAAGTTCTATTGTACATGGAGCTCACTGATTCTCCTAGATTCTCAGGCCAGAAACTCCAAACTATCTTTATCCCCTCATCAATGTATCTATGCAAGAGCCTCAAAACTTGGCTTTTATTGTGGGTTTTGGAGATCTAAACTTAAGTCATGCTTGCAAAGAAAGAACGTCACCAATTGTTCTATGTGCAAGATGTTGCAATGACTTTTATTAATTATGCTGTTAATTTCTAAGAAATCACTACCAAATACATTAATATAAGGGTCATTCATAGTGATTTCTTGTAGAAATTCTACAGTTTCAAATTTGATTTAGAAAGGTAATGTATTATGATTAATTTTTGTACATAGAAAATAGATATTTAATGACTTCTATATGTTTGTTCGGTACTAGCTTTTTTTAAAGAAGACTGTCATTTTTCCCTTGCATAGTCTTGTACATTTGTTCTTATATTATGTACTTAAGATTTCCTTTCTAGGCATTCTTCATTTGATCCATTTACTTGCCTTTCTTCTGTAGGGACCACCATATACTCTTGTCAGAAGTTCCTGGGTGGTATATTTTGAAATTTGTATGAAGCCTCAAACTGTATCCTTTATCAGTCATTTTCTGGTTATTCATGCTTTGCTAAAAAGGTGTGTGTGAATTTAAAGATTTCTTTTATATTTATTCAAAACACCCTCAATATTATTGAAAGATGGATTGAATCTATCATATTAGGTTTTATGGACATTTTGATAACATCAATTCAGTCTTCATGATAATTAGCATAGAAATTATTTTTTAATTTATTTTTTTCTTTTTACTGTTACATGTGGACATAATGAATCATACAATTTTTACTCCTTACTAGTGCTTTCTCACTTTCTCTAATTTCCTACCGCACAATTTCCTACTTGCTTTCCCACAAGTCTACTTCCCATTTTCATTTCTTTTTGTCTGTGAAACTCACTGGGTTTCATCTGGAATTCCTGTACTGGCAAGTGCTAACATATTGCCTGATTCATGGATATAACTTATCAGTGGGTAAATCATTGAGGAAAGTAGCTCCCCTTAATCTTATCTGGAATTAACCCTCAACAGTCACTCAGGGAGGTGAAGTATCTCTTGATATCTCCCAATCACATGAAACGTCGGTATGCCAACATATCGACAGATTTATGAATACACACACACACACACACACACACACACACACACACACACACACACACACATATATATATATTCTGTGAGTTCTTAGGTGTCACAGTTCTGTTATAACTAGATGATACTATCTGTTGGCTCTATTCCTCACTTTCAGGCCCTTAGATTCTTATTGTCCCCTCTTCCACAAAGTTTTTAAGACTTGAGGCAGATGATTTCTATATACTATTTAGTATTAAGGAGTCCATAGTCATTTGTTCTCTGCAGTTTGGTCAGTCATAGTGCAATAATCATCTTTCAATGAAAAAGGATGCTTTTTGGTCAAGTACTGATAACTTCTCTAATCTATGGGTGCAATGATAAATATTAGGAATTTGCTATTAAGTATTTTCGATTAAACATTAGTAGTTTGTTCCCCCAATATGTCAATAGTTACCCTTCTACGAGTTTTTAGAAATATTTTACCAGATTCTGTGTATGGGTCTTCAATATTCTCTATGTTCATCGCCTTTTATCTATACTTTTTAGTATAAATGCAAATACTTTCAAAGTTCATTGTCTTACATTCTTTTAGGTTGGTAATTTTTACTGGACTTAGTTAAATGGACTTATTTTTACATGTTGATATTGCAGTCTACAGTTTACTGAGATTATGCATTAATACTAAGAGTATTTTTGCAGGAAATTTAAATATGTGTGTATCAATTTGATATTTTCAAAAATATTTTCAGGTATTTCGATTTTTAATACAATGGTTATGATGAGGACTTATAGCACCACATTCAGTAGAAATGATGAAAATAGATAGTTTTGCATTATTTCTCCATCTTAGAAATGAAGATGTTAGACTTTCATCACTGAGTGTACTCTTTACTGTGGGCACTTAACAGGCAAATTCTTTAAGTTTGACAACTACTTCTCTGTATTTCCTAGATCACACAGTGATTTCATTATGAAAGTTTTATTGAATGCCTTTCTGTATCAGTTTATGTGAATATGTGCTATGTTATCTCATTCTGGTATTGCGATATATTGCCTTGGTTGATTTATATGAGTAAAACTATTCTTATATTCATATTGAAATAAGTTATTTGGAAATATGTTTATTAAAAAATCTTTTTCACTGCAATATGTTTTCTTCATTTGCATTGTCTAAATTTAGAAGTTAGTGCAGCTTTGCTTGTGATTAATCTATTTTTGTCTGATTTTGACATTTTGATGTTTAAGAGAGCATTTGTGTGTAGGCCTGTTTGAGAGAAAGTAATATTTTAAGATGTATTAAAAAAAACTAAGTAAATATAGCAAATGATAAACCTAAATTTATATACATACATTCTACTTGTTATTGATAAAACTCATTTGTACTCTAATTACCACAAGTAAAATAATCATCAATACAAACTATCACCAATGCTCACATTAAAGATACAATATGTTTACTTTTACAATTAGATCCGACTTTAATGTACAATTATAACTTTTTACTGATTTTTTAATTATATTTTAAAAAATAGCTTTTGGGCACAATTATATACATAACAAAGAATACCTGACTATTTCATACTTATACTCCATTTTTTGTTAGAATCTTACATTTTCACATTTGCTACATTGATCACAACTAAATAAAATAGTTAACCAATATTTATTAACATTTATTTACGAATTTATAATTGTATTAAGATTCCTTACATTTATCCAAAGTATATGAGGAAAAATCTCATTCATCAAGTCTTCATGGGCTATTCTTTATCACGAGTATTATTCAGACCTTCCTTGTTTGGGAGTACCTTGCAGTTTTGAAAAGTACATGTCAGAATTTATTTTTCTTACTCATTTTCACATAGTTTGATGTGCTCCTTTTCAATTGGCTAGTGTTAAGAATATTTTACAGGATGGGGAAAGATTAGACTGGCCCAGTTCCATGTGGTTGATATAGAGTCTCTGATGTTCTGAATTATGGTTTGTTGATTTTTTTTTTTCGGTTTTGCTGTTCCTGCAATGCCCTTGGGTCCATGCTGATGGGTATTGGAATTCACCCCCTGGCCAGAGATAAAAACCTGTTAAATTAGAGTCTTGTTATAAGAGTATATTCAAAGGTATATGGAATAAAAGTAGGAGACCATGGTGAGAGAGGGGTCAATCACCCATTTGCAAAATGGTTATTTTCTATCAGGTAGCCTATATGCCCAACCCTTCTGGTGAGATCATACCCCATCAGTTGCACATGATCAAAAGTCTTGCATGGACTAAAGGCACTAGGATCCTTGGAGGGTAGGGACTGACAGTCACAGTAGTGTTCCTAAGCTTAAGGGGAACACAGGAAAGGGTTTCTGGGATGTGCCCCTGGGTCCTTGCACCTCATGGGAGAGGAGGACCCAGAGGAGAGTTTGGCATGCACAGTAAAGGATGCTCTGGGGATTGGGAAGGGGGAGGCACTAGAGGATAGGGAAGGAGGGGAGAAGGGAGGGGGGAGCAGGAAGGTCAGGAGGAGGTGGAAGGAAGGAGGGGACCGGTGTACTTGTTAAGTTTGTATGAGCGGAAATAATAATAATAATAATAATAATAATAATAATAATAATAGAATATTTTGCAACAATATCAGATGATTAAAGTGCATTTTTATCAGATTTTATCGAAGTAATACCTTTTCAAGATAAGATTCTATGTTCAAGTCAACCTGAATGGGTTTTGCTCTATTTGTATACAGTGAAGCCTGTCTTTAGTCTCCTTGCCTATTGACAAGAAGGCCATGCATACATTAGCAGTAGCACCCATGTGCCAAGTTAGGAAGGTATTCATCACCTGCCTGGTTCTAACGGTATCTAAAAAATTTATTTGGGATTCTTCTGCATATGGGATCTTATAGTGTCCCTGTGTTCATTTGCTGTCAATAAAACTTCTGAGACATTTTGAAATTTTGAATTTATAATCTAACAGCCCTTTGCTGTTTTTTTGTTCCAACTGAGCATATTAGTTTATTCAGTTGAAATTCAATTGTATTTTTCCATGTTTTTCTATCTTTATTTTTGAATTTTTTATTTCATATCACTTCCATACTTTCTGGAATTAAAAAGTACTCCAGACTTTCCTTACATAGTTTTTCATAGTCTTTGAAGTTTGCAGGACTCTGGGGCCATTGCAGGTAGTGCAGTTAGGGACGACCGGACCAGCCAGGCAACCCGTGGGGCTGAGCGGGTGATGAGTGTCCAGGCCCAATGAACACAATGGAGCCGGGAGGTCTGTCAAAGCAGTATCTCAACTTTATTAAACCGGGGTGGGGGTGGGTGGGTGAATTATATAGAGTATGCAGCCGGGGGCGGGGGGAGTAGTGGTGTGATTATGGGGTAACCAATAAAAAGTGAATAAGTGACCAGAAGGTGATTGAATAGGTGTAACATCATCCCAGGGAAACAAAACTTTCCTGTGGAGATGAGATTCGAAACCTAAAGTCAGGTCCTGAAACTCTAGCCAGGTTCAGGAAGTTCCAGCAGGCCTCAGGCCTGGTAAAGAGGCCCAACAGAGGTTTTCAAGAAATTCTTCTTTATAATAGAGAGTGGAATTAGCAATCAACACTTGGGTATGACTTGTAAATTTAGGCAAAATGCTGCTATTGTAGTCCAAGGTTTATTATATTTGTCAGAGTTCACCTTGTTAATCTCAAATATTTCATTATTTGAATATTAATAAAAATAATTTAAGATCATATAAGAGACTTTCTAATAACAGTAATTTTAAAATGAATATCAGACCATAACTGCATTGTGAGTAGATACAATTTTAAAGTGATACAGTTTCTTTAGTATGCTTTGAAATTCTATGGAACTTTGTTTTCAGAGGTCATGAAGTAGACTACAGAGTTTCTGACCTCAAAATGTAAGTATAAACACAAGTTAATATTAGTAGTAACCACTGTATGTATTTATAGAAATGCTTCATCTGATTATGGTAGGAATAACTGGCTATTTCAATGTTCCTAACAATCCTTGGTCTTTTGTTCCTTTTTTATTATGCAGAAATTCACAAGATACTAAGATTTTAGAATAAAAGAATGTATTTGTTATAGTAATAACAATAAATTTATCCTAAATGTTTTGATTATTCCAACAAATCATTTCTAAACATACTTTATTATTCCTTAAATGCAACATAATTAATCACCAGTAAACACTATAACTATTTTAAATTCTCTTTCTAGGAGTAGAACACGATTTGAAAGTCCTAGAAAAATAATGCCTTTCTTAAATTTAGTTGAGCTAAATTTAATAACAAACACTATTTTTTCAGAAAATACATAGTTTATAAATTACTACTTCAGGAAATTTAAACATTACCCTTTCTTCTATAACACTACTTATGCAAGAATAATACAACCTCATAACACTCTCATCAATTAATTCAAAACAATATTTCAAAAAAATCCCACCATCAGTGGATGAGTTCTGACATACACCTAACTTCCTCTGTACCCATTGTCTCTGTATGTGTGCCTTGACTTCCTGAAAGAGGTTCAGAGATGTTAATAGATTTCACAATGAACTTAAATTATTACTATTTCTCATGGTATTACATGTCATTTTAAAATAAAATATGTACGTATGACTGACCAGATATTTAATTCCATTTGTGAATTCAAATTTAAGCTTTGAGTGTACTAATGCCTTCCTCAATTCCTGCCTACTCACAACTCTGCCTTGGTAGGACATAGACACATCTCAAAATATTATACAAAATAGCTCCGTGATGATAATTTCTTTACGATACAAACAGATTATGAACTTGCTAATCATTTCTTCTTGAAAATGGTTGCCTAAACAACTGCAAAGATGACATAATTATGATGATATATGTGGTATGAGATTAATTTCTAAATGAATGTACCATAAACATTTGCAGACCATATAATTTGAGATGTCATGCTGCCTTTTGTCTGGTATCAAGCAGAAGCAGAAGCTTCACACTACTGGCTTCTTATATTCCTTTTACAACATGAATAATATGCAGCCCAATATATTCCAAACCCTCAATAGCATTTTGGAATATTGACTGACATGCCGACCTCTTCAAACCAATACCATAAGAGTCAGTTATCAAGGCAAGGAAAAAGCATATTTTACTATATATGAAAAATAGATGCTCATGGATATACAATTCATATGTAGCCTAATGAAAATTCTTTTTTTCTTTTCCAAATAAACATTCTTAACTAAGAGAATAAGAGAGACAAACACCTTTGCCTACAAAGAAAAGGTCATGTACTGTATGATTTCCTATGTTTGCTTAGTGCAGCCATTATAACTAAAGCAGCTAAGAGCACATAGAAACAAATTAGCATGTCAAATTCTAATGAAATTTTATTTATGAGCACTGAAGTCTGAACTTTTGTTTCCAGATCTAACACAAATTAAGAAAATGGATGAGACCTTTTGAGGTCAGTGGTTATACAAAAATCAGGCAGCAGACTGGTTTTCATGCTGAAACTTGTCAAAACTGGATTAAAATAACAGAGAACATATTTTAATGCATAAATGATGAATAAAAACAATATTTGATCAACCATAAATATACAGGCACCAGTTGAAATCATAGCAATAACTTTTTTACTTATGTTCATTGCTTTTTGACAATTATTGCTTTTAGTGATAATAATGTTTCTACTTTTTAAACTTGAAAACTGTTGTAATTTCTGATATGCACTATTATTTTCTTTATTAGGTAATAAAATAATGTGGTAGTTAGTTGTAAAAACTGTTGTGAAGTAAATTTTAATTAAGAAAACCATGAATAAGCCTAGGGGATATTATCAAATTAAGATGCATGATTCAGCCCCCAGCGGTAAGAACCACTTCCTAAGCAGATGGATAAGATAGAGCTAGTTCAGAACTTGGACAGACTGACAGTTTGAGAACTGGGAAAAGAGTACTCTTTTCTTAGCAATTTTATTGGATAGAGTGTGGTTAATTTTCTCATTTACTCATGTTAGCTTGAACTCTGCTATCATGCTAATGAATGTAGCCAAGAGTGATAAGACGGAATGAATGCCTTACTCCCCTAAGTTGTTTGGACGCTGTAACGTAAGTATTGGGAGGCAAAACTGATACAAATAGTAAGTTATATAGAGTAATCATAAGAAGAACAGAACTTGATATCTGACATGCTGAGTAAGTGTAATTCAGTGATCATTGAATTGGAACTCATATTGTCATAAAATAACTTTTAATATGTATTACTAATATATTTATCATTGTTAGTCTGTTGTTTTATTATCTGCAGACTTTACCAAATTACACCAGAATAAAATTTATACTGACTTCAGTATAAGGATGTAAGATATAATTGATAAAACGTCTGTCTCTTTAATCACAATATTATCAAAAGCATGAAGAACTGCCCTTGGTATTTGTCCTATATCCATGTAGCTACAAAACTATTTTCAGCAGATTAGCAAACTCTAGATGTATTATTTTCCATGTTTTTTAATTATCTACTTAATTTGAAAAGGTCTTGAAATTATCTACACAGTATTCTTTATATTAATAAATTATTTGGGCTTGATTTTAAAATTATTTTTACTATTTTTTGAAACATGTATATAATCTAGATAATCTAGATTAATTAAACTTAAATTAATTTAAATTTAAAGCAAAATTTACTTTAAAGCAAAATTAACTTAAAGCAAACATAAAGCAATGAATTACTTATTCTATTGTGTTACTCAATCAAAAAGTCCTTTTAGTTAGAAAACAGTTTAAGCACTTGGAAGGGTTCTATGAAATATTGACAACTATATGATGTTGGGCCTCTAAGCCTGAGGCCTGCTGGAAATTCCTAAGCCTGGCTGGAGTTTCAGGACCTGTCCTTGAGTTCTGAAACTTATCTCTGACTCCCTCCTCCTGATGTAGTGCTGCTGTAACCTCCCCTCACTGACCTGGACACACCCCTTTGGCTGCCTCTCCTTCACCATCCCTCAAGCCACCTAGCTCTCCTCTCCCAGCTGGACCCTCAGGTGCTATTCAATAAAGTTGAGTTCCTGCTTTGACAGATCTCCTGACCTGGTGTGTTTTTCCCCAGTGGTGAGGGGGGTCCGGGCAGCGACACTCATCACCCGCCCAGCCCCCAGGGATATTTGGCTGGACCAGAATGCCTCAATTGCACTAGCTGCAGGCCCATCCTACCCTCTGAAACAACTGTATCATATTTTTAATAACTTTGGCTTTATGTTCTGGGCATGCTTAATGGTACCAGTAAAATAAACTCATATCATATGATATTGTATGAAATAAAACATTGCAAAAATTTATATGATTAAAAAAGAATTGGGGCTGCAGAGGTGGATAAGGGGTTAAACCTCTGCTTTGCAGGCAGAAGGTCCTGAGTTCAGGATCCTAGACCCTACGTATAGACGCCAGGTGGAAGCAGGGGCAGCCTGTGTTTCTGGTCCTGGTAAGGCGGAGCCTGTGAATTCTGGGGCAGAGTAAACATGGATGACATGGAGACGGTTCATAGTGGTTCCCGAGTTCGTCTGTGGTTCTACACACACACACACATACATACACATGCATACATGCACACATGCGCCCACATGCATACACGCACACACGCACACACACACATACACCCACAATTGAATAAATAATAAATAATAATAAAAATTTTAAAAAAGAATCACATTTGCAAGTATAAATCATGGTATATGACTACTGTATTCCAAAGTACAATACTTATAGGCAAAGATATATATTTTAAATTATCATTATAGTTGCAGTTATCATGCATCGTTGTTATAAATTACCATCAAATAACTTCAGGGAACAGAGACTATTTTCCCTGAAAATAGTTTAGTTACAATTCTTGGTCCAGCTTGACAGAAAAGCATGTACTGTAACCAAGGGACTGAGGGAATTGGCCACATCTATCTATGTAACAGCTGAGAGAGGGACAGTCCTAGTTCTTACTTGCAAGTCCAACATGTCTGGCCAAATATTCAGAAGTATGCCACCTTCCTCAATGAACCTTCTCTATTTTATTCATTTGTCCAGGGCCTATTCCCACCATGGGCTGGGCTTGCCTCATCAACTAGACAATCTCTTGAAGGTTCACTCTGAGCTTAACTCAATTGTCATTTATCTAAAATGTGCCCTGAACTTGAACTTTCAACAGTTAAGTTGATAACTTTACTTGACTGTGACACTTATTAGATTCTAATGATAACATTGGAAAAAGCAAACTCAATGTCAGTATTTTATTAAATAATTTTATGAAAATTCAGTGAAGTATTCATTGTCAGGAAGTTAGTATTTGTGAACAAATCAAATACTGTTATTTTGTGACAAGGCTTTATTATATGAAGAACTCTAAAATAAACATATTACAAAGAATCAAATTTCAAAGACTGAGGAGTAAATTATATTCCTTGTAATTTCATATGTTAAGATATATTTCCTTAAAGAGTGTCCTTGGAGATGAGGATTTCAAAGAGATAATAATAGTTTGAAGGTGACATATGTTTTCTTTTCAATGCAGTCCATGTGACTAAAGCTTTCAGAAAAAGAAGTAACATCAATTACCTTACCAGAATAAAGGCCAGACGACAATGTAGCAGTTAGATGGATGTCTAGGAACCAAGGAGAGAGACCTTAGAAGAAACTTTCAGAACAGCGAATACATTTCTGTAATTTAAGCATCTAAACTTATGATGTCTTCTTATGACAGTTTGGAAAATTAGTCATAATTATTTATGGGAAGTAAAATGACTTTATAGAAGAAAAACAAGAATGATTCCAGCTTTCACTTTTACCTGGTGAAATGAGTGAAATTCCTCAATAAAGTATATAATTATATGCTTTTAAGTATTAAGCAACTAAAAAGACTTTGAAACATTTATCAGATGAAAAGCTGTGTGAGAGTATCTTGTCTTTGGAGAACCTCTTTCCCTGTCAGTGAACAGATTAAATGAAGGAATTATGCTATGGTGTAATTAGATAGCATCTAAAACCAGAAGACCCTCCACTGAATTTTAAATTTCAAGGAAGAGCTCAAAAAATGAAGCATATGAGTTTAATTTTGCTACATCAAAGATAATGGAATTCTAAGTCATTTCAAAAGCAAAACACAAATTCCATCAAAAGGGGCTAAAATTGTAACACATACAAATACATTCATTGAAATGAAAATGTAATAGACTGTTCAAAGAGCAAATTAGGCATAGAGAATTAATAAATAGAGCTGATCTGGGCAACATAAACAGAGAATCCATCATCTGCACAGAGCTTAGAAAAGCACCAAGAGAAAAACAGACAGATGAAGTTTTATGCAGATAAAACTCTGCATAAAAGAGGATAAAATACTATAAATTTATGAGAAACTAACAATAAAAAACAGGAATTTCATGGAAAGGCAAAAATCCAACTGCTACATGAATGTTCACCATGCCAGTCATCAAGACAATGTTAATGAAGAGCACAGGGTTTCCCTTACACTATTAGGAAAATGAATTATTAGTGAAAATATGGAAAGAAAACATCATGTACATTTCTCAAAAGAATGTAAATTGACAGTAATATGTAACAGACAGGGGACAAGGTCCTAAAAATCTTAACATTAAGGCTAAAATAGTTACAATGTAAATAAACTCACTTCTTTTAAGAAATACCTTCATTCTCATGTTAATCTTATTTTAGACACAATAGCCAAGCTAAAGAAACAACTTAAATATCCTTTTATAGAAGGATAGATGTTCATGTAATATACATATCATTTCCTGATATGTAATATTCTGCTATGTATGATATTACTTGTATTTAGAAGTGAAGATATTACATAGAAACAAATCTTGATATGTATGGCATGAATGAGTCTGAAACACACTGTGCTAAATGAAAGCTTTCACCCTATTTGAAAAATAGGAAGCGAACTCACTTGGAAGTGGAGACAAAAGTAATTTCATTCATTAAAAGCATAGAAGAGAATTGTGACTTGAAAGGGTAGGGTCAGTGTATGAAATGGAGCAACGATGGTCTTAAAGTAGTTTTATTCAAGCAAGGTAGTTTTAGTCAGAAAATCTTACATATTCTAACCACACTAACAGATAAAAGTAACAGTAGTGATGGATTATTTGTTCTGAGACAACAAAGTCTATTCTTCATATATGAGTAAGGTTGTCATAGAGCACTCTGTACAAACAGGATGGCTTATCACTAATGATATGAAATTGGCATTATAGGCCACTCAGTGATGGATATTTCAATCAACAGAGTTCTGCACTTTCTTGTGATACAACATGAACAACTTCTCCAGGGTGTTTTCTACATATGCTTTAGTCATTAAGTTTGATTTATTTTTTTCTTAATGTAACATTGTCATTTGTGGGAGTATAGAGGATAGCTCTAATATTCTCTTGATTATTTTATGTGGATCACAAAGTATCTATGAAGTATAATTATAAATATGAATGCAATAAAATAAATATAACTGAATTTTGATGAATTTGGATACATCTTCAATACTGATTAATAAGCTCATGTTTATTTTGTGTATGTAAAAAACACAACAATATATTCAAGAGAAAAATGCTTCAATGCATAGGCAAATATTCACTGTATATTATTTTCATTCCAACTCAGCTTGTATTTATGTGAAACTAAGAAGTTTTCTTGAAGAATTAAATTAATTTATTCACTAACTCAAAACATATTTTGAGTGGCTATTTTGTGGAAGATGTAAAAGATGATTGAATAAATAAAAAAACTACATAGAAATACAAAAGCTTACTCTCTACTAACTTTCCAGGAACTTAAATATTTGCAAACATGTAGAATTAATTAGTGCTTTTAAAACAAAGCAATACATAAACAAATAAGTAAATCTTGGAATAGAAACTGAGGCAATTAAAAAACAAATTTATTAGTCAGGAAAACAATGAAATTCTGTGGCATTTAGAACAATAAAGAGCCACTTCAGATGAAAACTATGAGTGTAATATTCCTGACAGTCCATGGAGGTGCCAGAATAATGCATTTTAGATATAAATTGCTACAACAGACAGTCATATAGGGGAATAGGACCAAGTGTCATTTTCGGAAAGGTAACTATAGCTGGTGAGTGAACAGCAAGAAGAAACAAATGGAGGAACATGAACTCTGCATGCACAATATAGAGATAACTGAAGCTGATATGTAAAAGATTTAGTTATTAACAAAGTTAATGACTTTTTTCATACAGCCTTGGGTATCAAAAAAGATTGTGAAAACTCCAGTTGTAGTTGAGGAGTGGTGGGCTTATGCCAACAAACTGGAAAATATAGGATAATCACACAGGGTATTGTGAGATTAAAAAAGGACAGAGAAGTAGTTAAACGGAGAATAGGAAATCATAATTCAAAGCCTTCTATTGTCAAAGCAGTTATTCAGAATATAAGAGTGGTACTGCATATTTCTTGAAATTACTACTACTAATTCTATTACATACTTATTCAGTAGAGACTTGTAAGGACAGTAGTATGTGACATTGCTTCAAGAAACTTTAAAGTATATCAACTAAATTGTATTTTTGAATCTAGGCATTTTTTTTTTTTGCTGTCCATTTCCATTAAGCACTACTATAAAAATAGTGCTATTAGCCAAGGGCTTCTAGTAAGCACATTTGCCTTTTAAAAAGGGTGAGCATCACAGAATATTATGCCCTAAATAATTGAGATATCAGTATAGCCTTAATTCTATTCATGGATATTTACATTCAAGTTCTATTAACCTTAATAGGAAGCCATTACCTAACAGACAAGGATGATTGCTAATTCAAAATAATTCTAGATAGTCTTAACTCATTCATTTTTTCTGTTATAAATGTCAACAATCCATTTGCAACTAAGTATGCATCATATTAGCTACTCCTAGGTAACTTCCACATGTGAAAAATGACAAGTGACTTCAAAATAAGAGGGAGGGCACTTACATTATACCCATGAAGGTTTGTTAATATGCCTTTAAAAATGAACTGCTTTCAATACTCTGATTTGTTAACTGTGCTGTAGTGTGGTTTACATTCTTGGAAGTAATTATATGCATGTACTAAACAATTATTGAATGAAATTAATTTGTATTTAATCAGAAGAATTGTTTAGTGATCATACATAGAGTAAATTTATAGGTATTTTAGTTTGTGTTCATCTGCAAGTATTTATAGGAACACAAAATGCTCTTGATGATATCACCATTGAATAAATTTTATTCACTAAGTTTGCAGAGTTGGCTAATTTTTATACTTACATACTTTATACTTTATTGAGGAAGAATGAGCAAATGAAGAATTAATAAAATATATCCTCTATTCGACACTTAATGTGGTGATGATTCCACAAGTATTTTTAAAGTATTATCAGATCTTTATATAATGAATTTAAAGTTGACAAACTCAATTATTTATTTTTCGTGTGTGTGTGTATGTGTGAGTGACTCTGTGTGTGTGTGTGTGTGTGTGTGTGTGTGTGTGTGTGTGTGTGTGTGTATCAAAAGGCATTGTATCTCCCTGTGGAAGACCAAGGGTGACTTTTGGAATCATCCTGGATTGCTTCTACCTCATTCTTGCTTCACTCTAGGACTTCCGGGCTCCACCCACCAGGGCAGGAAGTGCAAGCCCTAGCCATTTCTGCCTTGTGTTTTTACTTGGGATCTGGGTTCCAAACTCAGGATTTTCTTCTTGTGAAACAGAGTCTTAACCCCTGAGCCATCTTTCTAGCCCTAAAAACTGAATTTTAAGATATTGTAAAGTAAGTAAATGAATTTCCTAAATTTAAAATAATTTTCTTACTGTACTACAAATGTATTTTGTTATAGAGTTAACATTTTTAACTTGGGAGATTCTTTAAATGTAGATTTTCTTGTGGCTCTGGGCTCAGAGATGTAACACTGCCTTCCTATCAGACTCATAGATAGTAAGTCCAATTTAATTTAACTTTTCAAGTACATAAACAATCCTAGAAATGTCCTTGGTGTCCAATACCATTAAACCAACTATAAGCTAAGTCTAAGGAATATCATATAATTTTTATCCTGTTATTGATATAAATATTCTATATTTTTCTATTATGATGTCATTCTACAAATCACAGCATTTGTATTATTTTAATGATTTAACTCAGAAATAATCAAGTCACCATTAGTAAATACCTTAACTCAGTAAATAAAGTGTTAGTAGAGAGAAAAGTGTACATTAGGTAGAAAATAGCTAGTGTTTGAGGAAATAATAAATTAAATCCAACCTAGTGTTTACAGAAATGTAAGCCTATGTTTACAAAGTGACAGCTTATTTTTGTCTGTGATATGGTTGATTTACCATGGAAGAACTGTATTGTGTCTCAATTTTCATATGATGATCCAATTCAACTGGTTCAAAAAGTGATTTGAATCTAATCTTTTATCCTTTGCACATATTTCCCCTTGTGAATTCAGTCAACCATGCCCAATCATCACATGAATGTTCCCAACTTGTACAGAGCAATTTCTTTAGCATGTATAATGAAGCTTTTTCTGACTTGAGGTGAGGTTACTGATGAGTCTGCCAGCCTGCTTTAAACTAAAATGAAGAGGCATATTTGATTTGTATTGTTGTGGTCTCTAATTGGATTATCCTCTAATCTTTCCAAAAAGTTTTAAAAATTTGTCTTGGATAGACGTTGGATAATTACACACTGTCTTCCACTAATAATAGATATAAATTCAGTATTTGTTAAAAGCCTGCAGGAAAGTATCAGTTTATAGAACGATATGGATATTATCAAGAGGAATGCACTTGAAGGAGAAATCAAACAGTGAGATAAATGAAAAAATAAACTGACCGTCTAGTAGATACTTTCTTGAGGGAAATTTCCACCTTTGTTTTCAGATTTTAAGGAAAAATACAACCTAGCAGTCACAATAAGTGATGATCTCTGTTATCTGTAATTGCTTGTCATATAGGTTAAATGCATATAGGTCACTATAGGTTAAATGCATTTACATCTAACTTACACATTGTGAGACTTCATATTCACCCATTTTCACTTCGCCCATAAGCCAGAAAGACATGCACTTGATCATAATACAAGAAAAAAATATTCTCAAGGAAATTCCTGTTTTCCTGCTTACTGCTTACTGTTTTGTGTATGCATACACATACATGCATTTGTGATGTCTGTCCACATGGGGGGGGCACACATACTACAGCATGTATGTGGAAATAAAATGACAAATCTGAGTGTTGGTACTGTCTTTCCTCTTTGCTGTCTGTGGCCCTGCTGCAATCATTATTCTGACTATACTATAAGCTTCCAGGAATTTTCCTTTCTCTATCTTCTACTTCCTACTTATTCTGAAATATTGGACATACACTGTCATTCTTGCTTTATATAGGTTCTGTGGATTCTAAATCATGCAGTAAACACTTTACTGAGCCATCTCCCCAGCTGTTGGCTTTTAGGGTCTTATTCCTATCAAGATTTTTCTAAATTCATGTGACTGCTTAATGTTTCTGTTTTTTTTTCTATCCCATACAATGAAATATATGGATTATAATTATGGAACACACATCTAACAAAAACACAGACATTACATTTAGAGAATGTAACATGCAAACACTTTAATTTATTCCTCATTTGTGTATAATATACTTTAGATACCCAATGTGGAAAACTTGAGATGGTTGATATTGTAATGTAAATTATACTTAATGCCATGTCAGGTAGAGAAAATTATTATTATTACAAATATTTCAAGTGCGTTAAAACTGCATTGAGTAATACTGTAAATTTTAATTTAAAATACTTTGAGCATCTGTAAGTTACAAAATATCATATGATGTACATTTTGTTTATGTAATAAACTGCATTTGCAACAAGTTAAAACAAGGTTATATGAATCAGTCACTTTATTATGTGTATTTTGGTTTTATATTGTTATATAGAGAAAACTCAAGGGTGTTTATTCTAGCTATAGTTCAGAACTGTAAGCACTAATTTTCTGATACTCTTTTTGTGTTAGTATTTTATTGCAGACAGGTTAGTTAAAGAGAAAAGAGTTTTAATTCGTAGGCTGTAAAGGATGTTACAAATCTAAGGACAATGTAAAATCATTTCAGATAGAATGATGGCAGCAGCAATGTGAGAGAGGTCATGTAGTCAGACAGTAAGTTAGAATATGGCTGCTGTGTTTATTCCTAATTGTCAACTTGGCACAATCTAGAAACACCTGGGTGAAGGCCCCCTAGCTTGATGGTAAGATTTTTCTTACCGTCTTGATTCTTTTAACACATTAAATGATATGAGAAAAGCCAAATCAACTGCAAGCAGGCAATTCTATTAGAAATAAATATTGCATTGTATAAGACATATGGCTGACCAGCAGCAAACACACACATTCATTGTTCTCCGTTCTTGACTGTGGTTGAATATATGGGTTCTTCTGTGGATGTGATATTTCTGATTCCCTTATTATTGATGAGCCTCTCCTGCCACAGTGAACATTAACCTTTAGTGATGAAAGTAATAAAACCATTTTCTCTACAAAATTATTTTCCTCACATGTTTTATTGTAGCAATGTTTTATTAAAACTAAAGCACCCATCTTAATTGTGGGAAGGGCCATTTTTTGGGCAGGAGATTCTGGAGTATACAGAAAAGGGGCTGAAGCAGCAGTAAGCATGCATGTATTAATTCGTTCCTTTATGTTCTTGAATGTGAACGTAGTGTGGCCAGTTCTGTCAATTTCTATCACATTGACTTCCCTGCCATGATGGACTATCATCTGGAATCATTAGCTAAAAAAATAATTTTTATTTTCTGTGTTAGTATTTTATTGCAACAATAGGAAAGGAATGCAAGACAATTCATTAACATCTAATTTAACAACTCACATTTCAGAGAACTAACCAGTCTCCTATGAAAATGGTAAAAATTCCCTCAGGGCAATGCAAGAATGATCTTCATTTTCCATACACAGTCCTCCCTTTTGAAAAGTAAAAACCATTCCTATACTTGCCACACTGAAAACAAGTAAGGACTATATTCTCATTCTTTAATTCATGGAGAGAAACTCAAACCATGCATATATAAGAGCAAAACAAAACCAGAGACTAGTAACTAATACATGTTGGAAAATATACATTAAGATACATGTGGAGAATTCATCTTATTATATATCTGTTTTTCCAGTTATTTTCAACATAAAAATAGTTTAAAGATCCATTTTGTAAAAGCACAATATGAACCAGCACAATATTAACCAGAACACACCTGAGTAGGTATAGTCATGAATATACATTTCCCTTTCCTCACAAATTAAGGAAACATGTATTAAGCACTTGTTAAGAGGTGTTTTTCCCCTAAATTTCACAATGGGCCAAATGATAATAAAAGAGTTAAAATAGAAGAACATTTTAATAACTTAGCAGTAGTTAAGAAACTATCTAATGGCATATTCTGGCCCTTTAAGCACTCAGAAGCATTTTTAAACATAATAATTGTACACTTGCACTTCTTTCCAGAGTTCAACATGAAGTTAAAACTTACCTCAGGGCTGAGTAAAGACTTGTGCTTAGTCAAATCTTAACTTTTTGTTCATTGCTTAGGGAAACATCGACTTACTGAACCCTATAAACTGACATCTCAGCAGTGAGAGCCCTTTTACAAAGAATGGAAGTTTCACGCTGATGGTAATTGACTTGTGCTTATTTCTGCAGCATTTGCCTCTCAAACAGAATCATCAAACAGCATCACTACATCACCATTTATTTGATTTCTACTTGTATCACAAGACTTATTTTCAAATTGTGCATTCATGTATTTCACTCAATTTTATTTCAAATTTTATTAATCCACTAATCAATTTAAATAGTGCCTCTGAAGAATGATTGCCAAATTTCTTCTATAGTTGGGTGGGCATAATAGTTTTCTCTTTAATTGGAAAATTATAATCAAATTAAAATTCTTCCCAAAAAATTATGCTATTGGTTAAATGTTTCTATCATATATTTTACCTCTCTTTGCAAGATTTCTGAAGTTTTATGCACAATTAATTTACTAGATACACTAGGTTTGTGAATTACACTCATAGATTTTCATTGTCTGGAGACTTTTTTTGTTTATAAAGGAAGATTCAAAGAATAATATTCATTTTCAAATTTATTTTTTGTCTACTATAGATACTATTATGGACCTTCATTGAAGGACTGGGCTGAAATTTCAGAAAAACAAGGGGATATAAAACACTTTTATTGATGATAATATATTAAAGAACAAATTCCAAGAACATTTGGATACTCCCTTCCTTTTGCTTGTAACATGGTTGCATACTATTTCCAGAATAATTTCTGGCTCTCCTTATTGCAATTACAAGATGTAAAACTCCTTTTTCTTTTAAAAATAAGTGCTCTCTTTTTCATTTGGGTTCTCATTAATTATGTATTACTTATTTTTGGTCAGTTATTCACAGTTTAGGATTGTATGGAATTTTAAATTAATTTAGTTATTTTAAAGACAAACTTATTTGTGCAAAAAATGTCAGAATACATTGGTTGAATGAATTTCTTTTCATTTGCCATAAAAATAATAACTTAGTATAAGACTTCCAATAAGTGAAGTGAAGTTATTGCAACTCATTTTCAATTATAAATAAGCAGTATTATTCCAGTAAAGTGCTAATCTCTTTTTTCCTAGGTTATTATTAAATAATATTCAGACCACAGACTTATTGTAATGATTAAATGGTATTTGTATAAAATGTTTGAATTAGTGTGTGACAAATATCACTTATAAAACTGACAATAGCCCTTCCCCACCCCGCTCCGCCTGCGGGGACACACACATGGTCCAGCCGGCCTCACCTACCCTAGGTAAGCTCCGCCCACACCCACCCCCAGAACCCCAGGTCAGCCCAAGGGACCAGCTCCTACCCCACCATCCAGCTGGAGCCGCATGCAGGGCCGAGGGAAGGGGAGGACGTCCCCTGCGCCCGGGCCCCGCCCCAGCTCCCCTCCGGTTAAATAGCTCCACGCTGACGCCCCCATCCTCCCTTCCCCACCCCGCTCCCCTGGTCGGAACCCGCGCGGGCATACAGACTGGGCCTTATCCAGGACCTAGGTAAGCTCCGTCCCTGCCCACCCCCAGAACCCCAGGCCAAATAATTGAGTTTAGTGAAATTGAAAGATCTTAAGAGTTAAAACGACAATGCCAAAGTCAAAGTGCAAATCCATGAGAAGCAACTGAAGGAATTAATTCCATAATGTTAGACTCCAACCAGAACAAACCGGCGGAGTGGGGTGGGGCGCAAAAGGGGAGATGGGGGCGACGGCGTGGAGCTATTTAGCGGCTCCGCTGGATGGTGGGAGTCGGAGCCGGGTCCCTGTGGGCCGACCTGGGGTCCTGGTGGGCGGTGCGTGAGGAGGGGGGGAAGCGGGGAGGGGGGGGACGCACCAGCTAGGGCGCGGGGTTGAGGCCCGGCTGGATCGCCCGCGCGCGTCCCGACCGGCGGAGCTGGATGGGGTGCAAAAGGGTCATCTGGAGATTCTTAAAGAAATTAAAGATTGAAATGCCATATGACCCTGCGATTCCACTTTTGGGTATAACCCCCCATACAGCAGAGGTTCCCCTCGATAGCACAAGCACAACCATGTTCATAGCAGCACTGTTTGCAATAGCAAAAACATGGAATCAACCCAAATGTCCAACAGTTGACGAGTGGATAAGGAAACAGTGGTACATCTATACAATGGAGTACTACTCAGCCATCAAAAATGATGAATTACTGGAATTTGCCGGGAAATGGATGTCATTAGAAACAATTATATAAAGTGAAGTATCCCAGACCCAGAAAATTAAACACAATATGTACTCCCTAATAGGTGGCTCCTAGTACCAAACCCACCCAGCCCACCTTGAGACACTCATAGGTAAATCTATGTATTACCTACAGTAATTGCATGGATTATGAACAGGAAGGATGGGGTTGGAGGGCCACACCAGAAACAAGGAGAGAAGTGACCATGTTACAGCAGAGAAAATAGGCCTCCATCAAGGACTGCAAGAAAGTAATGTGACACCTGGTTAAGTTCACAGACATTCATTCCTGATCATTTACAACTAAGGAGGTATGAACTCACCAGAAGGGGAGGGCATATAGTCCGGCAGATTAAAAAGTAACCATTTTGCATAATGGGTGATTGACCCCTCCCATTGCCAAATGCCATATGACCCTGTGATTCCACTTTTGGGTATAAGTATTACATCTACCCTTGAATGTGCTCTTATAATAAGATTCCAGTTTAAGAGCTTTTTGTCTCTGGCCAGGGGATGACATATAGTGCCCATCACCAAGGAGTGAAGAGCATTGCAGGAGCAACAAAACTGCAAGAGAAAATCAACAAACCACTATCCAGAACTTCAGAGACTCTATATTAACCACCTAGAACTAGGCCAGACTAATCTCTCCCCATCCTGAAGCTCAGGGACATTTGCGGAAGAGGGGGCGGTAAGATTGTAAGAGCAAAAGGATGGGAGGAGCAATGATTTACAAGATACTCCACACAAGTGAAGGCCGAAGCAATCATAATTGGACATTGCATGCCCAGCGCAATGTCCAACTATTGACCTCACAAAGTCTAGCATCTGCTAAAGGTACCAAGATCCTTGGAGGCAAGGGATTGACAGCCACAATAGTGTTCCTATGCTTAAGGGGAACACAGGAAAGGGTTCAGGGAAATGCCACTGGGTCCTTGTATGCCCAGCGGAGAGTCAGGCATGCACAAGAAAGGACTCTGGGAATTGGGGCGGGAGGCACGGGGAGATGGGGAAGGAGGGGTGAGGGGAGGGGGAGCAGGGGGTTCGGGGGGAGGAGGAGGGAGGGAGGGAACTTGTGTACCTATTAAGTATGTATGAGCTGAAATAATAATAAAAAATGTATTATAAAAAAACTGACAATAATAACTGCAATAACATAAGTGTTTTTCCAAACTTGTTCTGGCTTCCTACAGTTTTTAGAAGATGAATGAAGAAGAGCAAGACTGTGTATGGATAAAATGAAGTTAAGTAAATGACATATGATCAAAACTAGCATAAAATCTTAGCAAGACAAAAAGCACAAATTTAGAATGTAATTTATTTAACTGACAGCACCTGAGTGAATTTAAGTGACAGACTGATACCAAAATATCCCCAGGGAAGAGAGGAAATGTGAGACAAAAGAAATTGAGATGGAGCCTTGTAGGAAGAAGGCAGTCAGAAGGTGGGCCTTGAGGTAGCTTAGTTCCATCCTACTACTGGGAAAGCTCTGCTCTTGTAACAAGCAGTCTAACAGCTCCTCTGCCTCCAAGATGTCTGCAGTGACCTAGGCTTACACCAGCATCTGCTGCCAGCCATGTTGTTTCCATCATGAAAGACTGTATCTCCCTCCTTTCTGGAACTCTAAGCTGACTAAAAATTGCTTAAGTTCCTTGAATTTGGGTGTTGTCTCTCATAACAACAGAAAAAAAGTAACGAGTATATTTATATATAAAGAATAAAGTAGTTTGAAATTGAGACATGACTTTGCTTTTAAAAACTGGAGTTTGTATCAGTATGAATACAACAGCCAGTGTAAACTTTAGTCTTGAGTCCAGCCCTGATGGGATAGACATGAATATCCCTCAATATTGATAGCTTCCAAACTAACAGGGGTGGAATAGGGAAGAAATAAACAACAACCACAAAACATAATTCTAAAACCACCATCAACAACAACAACAAAACTTAATTCCAGGTTTAGGTTCTCTCTCTCTCTCTCACTCTCTCTCACACAAACACAAAGAATTTGATAGAGCATAGCAAAGGGAACTCCTGAAACACTCATATGGCTTCTATACATGTACATTTACACAACATGCACAAACATATATATATATATATATATATGTACATACATACAAACAACACATATATAGACATATATACACACACACATATACCTTGGCACACATAAATGATAAAAAATATTGTGTACTTAAAATGTCATAACTTACTGTTCTAAGCCTATCAGTTTAATAAATTCCTACTACAATTCCATAGTACATTGGAGTTCACTATAAAAGTAATTTGACTCTAAAGGTTGCATTCTTGGTCAGTCTATTGTAGATCATAAATAAATGGAGACTTTATAGTGAGCACAAAATTATTAGAATACTTTTGAAAAGTTTAAAAAATAGTAAGAGAAAAAAGAAAAAAGAAAAAATAGGAAATTAGCTGTTCTCATTGCTCAAACCAAATATTTGGTTTATTTTTGCTTAAGGTTGTAAAGCGTACAACCCACCATAGTAGTAAAGGCACACTGGAATTCCTAACGGCAAGGACATGTGACTTGGATTTCCTCTGCACTACCACTAGAGCCAAAAGTAGAGATCTGGATTAGGAGTGTGCTGGAAGACTTCAGCTCAGTCCTTAAAGGCCTACATATGCAAAGATCCTATGTGCAACAGATTCCAAAGTTCCACAGACATTGCCACTTCTTAGGAGCTCAGTATTCAAATGTAGGAGCCTGTGGCATAAATTTCATATTCATATCATAAGGACATTTAATATATGTCATCAAATTTATCAAAGAAGAACTGTGAGTACTTTGGAGTAAGAGCTGTCCTAATTCTCTAATATCTTCACTTTTATATCAAGATAATATATCCATTTGGAATGGACATATCTGACAATGAGGTTAAAAACCAATGACTCTCAATAGACAAGAGTTTAGCCTCTGGCAGTAAACAGGGAGGAGCAGAAAGAATTGTGTTTTGCTTCAATGAATGGTTGAGAGAGGATAAATGTATCCTGCCACTCTCAATTGGTTCCATCAATGGCTGGTAGACATAGCTTGAAAAATTTTCCATATCTGCTAATTAATCCTAGTCACTTTCACCCACACTCATATATGTGTGCACACATAAAGTTCTTTCCTCGAATACATTCAACAAACTTTTCCCCAAATCATGACAATTTTTCAGGGACACATTTAGAGAAAGGACAAAATAAGCATGATTAAAATAATCACTTGCATTCTGATTATATTTTTAGATAATCCTTACCAAATTTTAGGCAAAAAACAGAATGGTTGACCTTTCTTGCTCCATTTAAATAAAAATATCCTCATATTTTATAACAAAAGTCAGCAAAAGTTGAGATATGATCTTCCTTCCACATTTTCGCTGAACCTTATCACAGCTATACTGGCTCCTGTGCACTAGAAGGAGAAGAATTCATATGGGATTACAGACAGAATGAACTTTTCAAGATTTGCATCAGCACCTGAGAAAAACAAATTTGGCAGTCATTATATCCTCAACATTTAGGATAGAAAGCTGAGTGATAATGGTAGTAGACTTACACCACTTAAATCTGTATTCTTAAATCTGGAACAACTGATTTTTTTTTCTCCTATCTACTCCTTTTTTATGTACTTATTTATTTTTCCCCAATTATACAAACTTAATAGATACCTTAGACCCCTCCTTACCTCCACCCCTCCCTAGTCCCCCTTGCACCTTCCCTGCCTTTTCCCCTTCCTTTCAACCCCCTCCCTCCCCTTCTCCCAGCATCTCTCCTTCCCTCCTTCCCATTCCCTGGACCATCCTTTTGTGTGAATGCCAAATTTCTCTCAAGAGTCCTTCACTCTAATGAGGTGTAAAGACTCAGTGGCATTGCCCAGAGCCCTTTCTCAGGCTTCCTTTTAGTATGGGAACACTATTATGACTGTTAATCCCTTGCCCCTAAGGATCCTAGTGCCTGTGATCCATGCTAGACTTTGGGGGATCATTGACATGTCAGTCATTGTGCAGGTCATACAAAGTCTGATTATGGTTACTGAAGTCCTAATTTGTATGAAGCATCTTGCATATCATTTGACCTCCCCATCTTAAGGGTCTTATAATCTTACTGCCCTCTCTTCTGCAAGTTTCCCTGAGCTTTAGGATGGGGAGAGATTTGGCTGGTCTGGTTCCAGGTGTTAATGTAGGGTCTCTGGGGTTCTGAATAATGGGGTGGGGGGTCAATCTTCCATTTGCAGGATGATTAACATCTCTATATATCCTCCCTAGTTGGTGAGTTCAAACCCCCTCACCTGTAAGTAACCAGGAAGGAAAGTGAGAGTGAACTTAACCAGATGTCTCACTACTTAGTTACAATACTTGATAGTGACCTGTTTTCTATACTGTAGCATGATCCCTTCTCTCCTGGTTTCTGGTGGGGCCCTCCTTCCTCATCCCTCCTGTTTATAATCTTTGCAATTACTGTAAGTATTACAAATATTTATCTTTGAATATGTTGCTAAGTGGGCTTGGTATTAGGATCCATTTATTAGGGTGTACATATGGTGCTTAATTTTCTGTGTCTGGGATACTTCAATCAGTATAATTTTTTCTAATTCCATCAACTTCCTGGCAAATTTCATTAGTTCATCTTTTTTGATGGCTGAATAGTATCCCATTGTATAAATGTGTAAATGTATAAATGTAGCACATTTTCTTTATCCACTTCTCAACTGTTGGGCATTCGGTTGATTCCATGACATTAGTATTGTAAATAGTGCTGCTATGAAAATGGTTGTGCTTGTGTCATTGAGGTGAATTTTTCCTTTATGGGGGATTATTCCCAGAAGTGGAATAGCAGGGTCATATGGCATTTCAACCTTCAACTTTTTTTAAAAAATTGCCAGACTGACTGCCAGAGTAGTTGTATAAGCCTGCATTCTCACCAGTAATGTAGGAGAATTCCATTCTCTCCACATCCTCTCCAGCATTTGGTGTTGTTTGTATTGTGGATTTTTGCCATCGTGACCGGGGTGAGATGATCTTAGGGAACTTTTGATTTGCATTTCCCTGATTCCTTCTTAATTACACCATAGCTTTTTTTTTCTTAAAAAGTATTAGAGAGAGAGAGAGAGAGAGAGAGAGAGAGAGAGAGAGAGAGAGAGAGGATAACTATAATGTTTGAAAGCCATTTCTTACATTCCTTCGTGTATTTCGTTGGGATATAATTCAGATTACTAGCCATGTGAAAAGTTGTCTTTACCCATGATCCATCTCAGCAGCCTGAAGGGTTTCCTTAAAACTTTATCCACAATTCAGTCTGTTACAGATAGATGCATTTGATGAAAACTATGCATGAGTGTGAAACTCACCATAATTTTGAAATTCTTTCCTAGTGAGCAGAACAACAATGCTTCAGGCACATTACTCAGCAAGGAGAGGAGCTAGCTTGTGGAAGACCCCCAGATACTGGACACACTGAGTTTTGTTTATCCAGGGCACTCTTCTTCATATCTGAATATCTTGGCTGCCACTTACACAGTCGTGAGATCTTTTATTTACTTTGAAAGAAATCTTTAACACTAGCATTCATTTTCTATAGCTACTCTACTTAAAAAAATCTTTTAAATCAAATGCCAAATTAATGAATTGCAGGCTGGATTAAAACATCTGCTCTATAGTGTTTAACTAGGAGATTATATTTAAAGGTCCAGTTTTAGACAGAAAGATGAAATTTATTTCCCAAGGTTCAAGCTTCTTTAATAATCTTTCAAATCCTTTGTTCAACATTTTAATCAAAGGAGAGTCTTTCCATAGAGAACACATTCAAAACAAAACTGTGTCATTTTACAGGAATATCAGTAGCACAAATAGGCCCCTGCTACCACTTTCTTCATGTCAAATTAACATTTTTTCTAGATACAATGTCCATTTCATCCAACATAAAAGTGTGGATATAACAATGGAAATAAAAGTAGGATATTATATGAAAAATTACCAATTATATTAGTGATGAAATGAATTTTGATGAAATGTTAATTCTGAGTTGAAGTTTTGCAAACAACCAGTTCGCTTACTTCTGGTATTTTAAGAATATAAAATATCGAAAACTGAATCAGTAACAGCTGAGAGAGTTCCACAGAAGAGTGCATAGGTAGGTGTCAACGTGGCAATTGAAGACTGAGCCTTGGACACATCCAAAAAATTAGTAGTGGAGGGAAGTCCTGGGAAAGTCTGTAGAAAATTGATTCGTGTTTCAAAGACCCAGCTCACTGTACAGGACTATTCTCTGGGCAGGTGGATAAGATGAAGGTACTGGGGAAAATATTCCTCCCCAAAATGAGAGATCAAGACAGATATGGGGTAAGAAAGAAGAGTTTATTTAAGCTAGTGGATCTGAACTGGACCTCTCCAATAAAGCACTCACCCTCCTCACCCCAACCCTCTTTTAAGGACACAGCTGGATTTATAGGCTTTGGCATGAGATAGTCTTTGATACATAAAACAAAGTAAACAGAGGATCCTTTAGAAACTTACTCTGGCAATTTAATTGTTATCTTTTCTTATGGTAGCTGCATTCTTGGAGCTGGCTTCCCTCTTTGGCATCTCCAGTAGAAAGAGGGGCAGGCTGCTCTCTCTCTCCTTGTCATCCTTTGCAATTTTCTTCAAGTCTGTGTTAGCTTCATTCAATCTCCCACAGAAGGACCAGGTCCAGTAAATTGGCATATCTGGACAAAGTAACAGTCTGGAAATTTAGTTTTTTGTCACCCTCTTAGAAATTTCTATGGATGTGGTGTGGCCAGTTACCTTGGCTCCCAGTGATGATATCAGCACCTTGTCCTGCCAAGTTGGACTATTCACTATGATGGTCAATTGTGAGCCAGAACACAACTCTTTTGTTCCTGTAAGTTCTTTGCTGGTAAATTTATCAGTAACATGCAGAATAGCTGCAACATGGAGTAATATCCATGCTGAAATCTATCTTTAATGAACTGGCAGCCACAATGGAGATTTTGAATGACTGGCTGTTGTTTGTTTCTGTTTTTGTTATATTGTTGATATTTAGTGTAATTAAAAGCACAATTAAAGGTTTCCAAGAAGCTAGGTAAATAAAAAGGTAAATAAAATATGCTAGATGATAAAAGTATGAAGATCCAGTACTTTAAATTCTGGAAAAATATCAAGTTTGCATTTTTTCTATCATTATAAAAGATCTTATTTCAAAGTCCCACACTCAAAGTCAAATTTGATTGGATGATCCAAGGAAATATGATTTGATTTTGTAATAAATAAGAAAATATTTGTCAACTGTTATGAACATTCATAATAGTAATAACATCAGTTAGTTGCAAGCTTCCAAATGTTTTTATCTGTCAGGAGGAAGAAATGTATCAACATAACTCTATACCACAGGTTACAGAAACAATGACAATAACAATAGCATTAAGGAAAGTAAAAATCAGGCCATCTATATGAAGTATATAGGCTGATATCTGACTTCATAATCAGAGAGTCAGAAAACTAAAACTTCAGGGAGAGTTCAATAAGATTAATTCACAGGTACTATCATTTAGATCTACATTTAGCTTTGTGAATGTTTAAATTATACAAACATTTCTTTTGTTGTCATCATGCAGTCTCATCTGAAACAGTAGAAACAATTCTCTTAAACATATTCATTTATGTTCTTCAATATAAATGTGTTTTCTTCATAGAGATTATACATATTAGTTATCTATGCACTTTATTTTTTGCCTTTGCTTTAGTAATTTACCTGTCTACCAGAAGTTTATCAAACATGTGAAAATAGTTATATTTGTTATTTTACCTTTGAAGAAAATTTTGCATGACAAAAATAATCGATTGTCAAAGTACATTTTTCCACTCTCATTTTATATAGAAAATATAATGAAGTTTTATACATGTAAATAGCTATAAAAAGATAATTACAAAAAAGCTCCACATATTTCAGGCTAAGATTTACAGATAAGACAAATCACAGATGTGATGTGAATTTAAAATTTTAATGATTTAAATGATAAATAAAAGACAGTAATTGGATTCAGCAAAATGAATATTTTGGTGGGATTTTCATAACTCCTAACTACTGATGTTAGTAATAACCAAATAGAGTGTGGGGACCTCAGTCTAGGTGACCTCAATAATCTGGCAAGGTTAGACAAAGATGTTTTGATGGAGGAAGTCTAGAGGGCCACTCAGGATGTTTTGACCAGCTCAAGGGAAGTCAGGAAGGGGGCAGCTCAGGATGTGTTGAACAGCTCAGGATGGAGGAAGTCAGGAGGGAGTAGCTCAGGATGTTTTAAAGAAATTTCGCTACATACAGCCTGTGTGCTGGCTTGACCTTTAAGATGATTGGTTGCCCATTTCCCCACTCTGGAATTCCCCTGCCTATATAAGATGGCTGTGGACTTGCAATAAAGGAGTTCCTGCTTGATTAGACTCCCTGTCACGTCTGATTGTCATTGGGAAGGAGGGCTGGGAGTAGGAGGACAACGCACTCGCCTTTCCCCGATCTCCCTTGTGAAGGACCCGCCTGACCCTGGGGACCCCCCCCACATCTGGCGCCCAAGTGGGACACGAAGAGCTCATAGAGTGTTAAAAAATCCATCCGGGGTCAAAAGGTCTGTGAGGTGAGTGAGACCCTAAGAGATGGGTAATGCAACTACTAAGTCTGAAGACCCCGTGCTTAAAGCACTGAGATATATACTTAAGAGTAGAGGTTTCTCTATTCTTTAAAAAACTGGGCAACCTCCCCTCACAATGTAACGAGCCCCAAATACCTGTCTTAAAGTCTCCTCCTAGAGACTAGAGACTTCAAGGTTAAGACTGCTCACCTAGAGGAATTTTAGAATGAGGCTATGGTTTTAGCACCTTGGATCTCCCCAGAGAGAATGTGGGAACCAGACCTATGGATAAGGGTGTTTTCCTTGCTAAGTGTTTTTCATAATTAAGCTAAGCTGCCAGATTTAACTAAAGGGGTTTGTTTTCAATAAGGTTTTCCTAAATGTTAATCCACCTTTGATACAGCTTTCAAGAGTAATTTCAAGACAGTTGCTGGTAAATTGTAGAGTTGCCATAAAATGTTGTTCATGGGCTTGTATGTTTATATGTTCTGTATTTGCACGTTGTGTGTCTTGTGTTTCAACAAAAAATCTGTGGCCACTTCAATTTTTTTCATTTCTGTTGCATGCTAATACCAAAATTTTGACGTGCCATTTTTAAATACATGCATACATACTTAAAAACAAAACAAATAATTTTGATCTCTTTTCAGACAGCCTTTATGTAATTAATCTCCTCCCTGGGCTGCTAAATTCTCCCATTTGCCTGGATGAAAACCCCATCACGCCCTTAATGATTCAGACCCAAATTCTCCTCAGGGAGAAAAAACTCCCAATCTTCTTACAATACCTTAGGGAACATCAAGGACTACTTAGGTTTTTAATCTCAAGGGAATGTTGAAGCAGATAAATGAGCTCTGCCCATATATTATCCACCAATTTGAAAGGGGCCCAAGGTCTACATGACCTCACTCATTAATTGGAAGGGGCTTCACAAGAAATTCCCTCAAATTCCTATCAAAGACCTAGAAAAAATTGTGTGCACCTACAAGTCTTGCCAGCCATTTTCACAGATGCCACCATTACAACAACCAGGATAAATCCCTGTGGACTGAGGCCCAATTCTCTATGGCAGACTAATATCACATGTTATTCTCCATTTGGTAAGCTTAAATATGTTTTTGTATTTATTGACACATTTCCTAGACCTGTTGGGCTCCAGTCCACACAGAAAAAAGGTCTAAATATGCTCAATCTCATTTTTTACAACGTTTTGCTACACTAGGACTTCCACAATAAATAAAAACTAATAATGGGCCATGCTTTATAAACGAAAACCTACAGGACTTATTCAAGTTACGGGGGATTCAGCACACTATAGTGATTTCTTACAACCCACAGGGCCAAGCTATTGTAGAATATAATCATCAAAATATTAAGGCCCAATTACAAAAACAAAAGGGGGGAATAAGCCCCCATCAACAATTAAATATGGCCTTGTTCACTATTAACATTCTCAGTTTTCAAAAAAATCAAATACAGTCCTGCTTCCAAAAACATTGGGGGGCAACAAGAACAGACACCTGAAATACAGGTAAGATGGAAAGACCCCATCACAGGACAATGGAGAGACCCAGAACAATGGGTTTAGGCTTTGGGTGTGTCTACCTTATAGGAGGCTCAAATCCCATATGGGTGCCTGCTAGAAATCTTTAAATTCTATTGTCAGGGAGAAGATGACCCTAACTGACCAGAGTCAGACCCCACCAAAGACTAATAAGGACAAAAAGAATGATGGCTATGCAACAGGCTCAGCAGGCTCTTGATTAATACTCATAAAAGGGGGAAGAAGAAAGAGAAAAACAGACCTAACCAGATCCATGGGCGACATCATCCTTGAGATAGATATTATTATCTCCCCACAGGCCATGGTGAACACAGGATGGACCATCGCATTGATCCTCATTGGAGGGGCCATCATTGTGGGGCTTACCTTGATCCTGTTCCTGACTACTTCCAACCTAATCCATCAGCTTGGAGGGATCAACTCAAACCTTTGAGAGAGACTGAAATCATCTTGGTGGTGTTTCTCACCTGGACATACTTAATGGTATTCTCATGGCTCATCAGAGAAGGCTTAAAGGCTACAGACTAGTGATGTTCTTGCTACTGCTACGGGTAGAACTTGAAAGGTTGGGATTGCTTTGGAGCTATGTAGTTAATCCTGGTATGCTGCAACCAATGGGTTGGGACTTAGTCTCCCAGCCCATGGCCTGTATTGTTGGGCTCGCTTTGCTATAAGATTATATACACCATAATTACTACACAAAAGAGGATTATGCTTGCACAGATCCTAGAGGAGACACCCACTGAAGACCCTCAGGACCCTTGGATACAATTGGCCCTCCAAGGGATTGTTCGGGTTCCTCAATAGAGATGACTACTCTAAGGGTGTAGCCACCTGTATCAGGAACCTTTGCTCAAGGAACAGTCCTTTGAGCCCACCTCATTACAAAACAAAAAAGGGAGATATGTGGGGACCTCAGTCTAGGTGACCTCAATAATCTGGCAAGGTTAGACAAAGATGTTTTGATGGAGGAAGTCTGGAGGGTAAGTCAGGATGTTTTGACCAGCTCAAAGGAAGTCAGGAGGGGGGGAGCTCAGGATGTGTTGAACAGTTCAGGATGGAGGAAGTCAGGAGGGAGTAGCTCAGGATGTTTTAAAGAAATTTTGCTACATACAGCCTGTGTGCTGGCTTGACCTTTAAGATGATTGGTTGCCCATTTCCCCACTCTGAAATTCCCTTGCCTATATACGATGGCTGTGGACTTGCAATAAAGGAGTTTTTGCTTGACTAGACTCCATGTTGGGTCTGATTGTCCTCGGGAAGGAGGGCTGGGAGTAGGCAGACAGCACAGTCACCTTTCCCTGGTCCGCCTTGTGGAGGACCCACTGGACCAGCCTGCAAGATGGAGCTGCAATCCCTGGGGATTCCGAAAGAGAGAGAGAGAGATAGAGAGATAGATAAAGACAGAAAGAGAATAAAATACATGTGGATTGTAAATTGAAAAGACAATGTTTTAAAATGTAAGCAATTTTGGGAAGGAATCAAGAAATTTTAAGATATACTAGTAGATACTTTCCAGAGGAAAAACAAAATAGAAAATGATAAAATAATTAACTATCAATGAGGAATAATTTTAAAAATTTAACTTGTATGATTTACTTATTGAGAGCCAAAAACTTTTGCAGTATAAAAGTCTCAGGATTTTAAAAAAATGCATAATGACAGTTACTAATATAACTGATCTAGCTAGTGAGAAATAAAAGCTACATAAATTACATAATGTTCACAATTAAATATATTATACACAAAGAAGAGAATCAAGGACAAAGATAAAAACTGAATGCAACATTGGCAAGAGGGGAAAATACTACCTTGATACAAAAGTAAGCATAAAATATGTTTCTGATGAGAAATGTCGCAGAGGCATGAACACTATTAAGATGCTCAAAAGAATCAATAATTATTTGTATATAAAGTGAACTGTTCTTCCAAATATAAAAGATAATACATTTTAATAGGCAAATAGAAATGAGTATATTCATAACCAACAAACTGCCAAACAGAAATGGAAATATATAAAAAATGAACAGTAGGCAAATATAAAAAAATAAAATTACATGATACCACCAATGTTTCTTTTTTGAATTTTGCTTCTTTACTGATCTAAAACTTAATACTTTTCCCAAAATAATAAAATCTTGGAGAATTATAACTTACAGAGCAGTGTAATAAATAAAATCAGAATTAGAAGAAATGGAAGAGGGAATATGCTTGAAAATAATGTACAATGTGCCTAAATCATCTTGAAGCTGTAAAATATTACTAGATGGGATTAGATTAGTTGCACGTATACATTGTAAAGTGAAAAGCAAAAAGTCAAAATTAAAGTAATTCAATTAGAAACCCCACACAACTGAGAAAAAAAAATCCTAGATATATGTAGAATATAAGAAACTCAAATTTTGCTAAAACTATGACATATTTTAAGAAATGAGAGAAATATTCCTTTGATAATAAAAATTAAAAGAAAGTTGAGGTAAAAATCTATATGAAAGTTGACTTTCACAACAAGGAAAACTAGCATTAAAATATTCTACAAAAAGTGTTCAGAAATGGAAAAATAAATAGAAGTGTCTACTAGTATAATTATAAGAAACATTATTATTAGAAAATTCAATTTCCTTTATTATTATAGAACTTGCACCTAATAATATATGCGTCAAAAGATCATCTAAAAAATGGAAACACTGATTTTATGGGCCTGATTATTACATAAAGCAACACATAAATCAGTGTGGCACATTTTAGTCCTTATCTACATGCAATTATGTGTAAATTAAAAATACTAAGGTATCAAAAAGCTAATTTTTTTATAAATCATTATATCGGTCTTAAATAATAAATCTACATTTATTTGGTGCAAAATAATCATCATAATTAAGTTATAGCAACTAATACATACTTTAAAAGAGAGTAACAGCATATTATCAATTTATCCTTAAGAGAAAATTAAGTAAAAAAGGCCAATGTTAAAATAAGTAGTAGAGAGGAAAAACAAAGCAGAAGCAAAATTTCACTTATGCTAGTTAGTAGTAGATTGAAACTGAACCCTTACTTGACCTTTAAGGGCTGAGTTATGGGCACATCTGTGAAGAACTGGTTAAAGTCAGTCCTGAGCAAGTCTGTTGGAGATTGTCTCATTGATCAGGCCACCCATTGTGGGTTGAGACATTCCCTTGCCAGCTGGATAGAAAGGTACTTCAGCATTTTGACATACTTGCAACCTGATAAGAGAGGTTTGCTGTTTTAGCAATTCATGTGAATATGTTGTGTCCAATTCCCATAGTTCCTCACGTTGGTATGAACTGTCCCGTGAAGGTGGACTCTTATCCATAACTGAGAATCATAAGAAAAAATAAAACCCATGTTCCACTAAATCGCTTGGTTATTTATTTACTAGCAACACGCTGATAAAACCATTGGATAAAGGACAGCATCTTCAACAAATAATGCTTACAAAACTGGATATCAATATGCAGAAGATTGAAACTGAACCCTTACTTGTCACAAAGCACAAAAATCAACTTCAAATGGATTGAGGACCTTGACATTAGACTAGAGACTACAAAACCCCTATAAGAACTCAAAAGAAAGAGTAGGGAATTCCCTTGAACTGGCTTTTTCCATATAAAATATGCACTTAACATAATCCTCAAGTGTTGAGAGTTAAAACTGTCAAAGCTGTCTCTTTAATTTTATTATTTATTTACCAAACTAGGTTTATGTCTTTGCCCTGATCATTTCCCTGCCTGCTTCCCTCTTCTCCCACCCTTCAGATCCACATACCCTGCTCTCACCCTTCTCTCTCTTCATCCATCCTACTCTGTTCTTAACCTCTCCTTCCTGTCTCTCTGTGTGTAACACAGGACTCCCTTTGGGATGCTTTGTTAATAGTTGGTTTTGTCACATTATTGTTATGCTTATTAAAGATATATTCATATATTCTTCTAAATATCTATAATTTACAAAATGTCTTTTATATCTCACTGATTTCATAGTAATGGTCTTTATCAAATCTACTTCTAAGAAATACATAAGTGAAACATTTGCCCTCACAACTGCATATTAGCTTTAATACAGACATTTTGACATAACGATTAAATTTATAATGAGTGTAAAAATTTAAATATTAAATGATTGCAATTAATGAGAAAAAATAAACAATCTTATGCAGACTAATAGACAAAAATGCAATAGGTAGGAAGAATGATATGGATCTGCACTTTTCCCCTAGTTCGACATTGCTCTGTGGAGAGAAAGATTTATTCACATTAATGGGACAAACTGCACAGGCTCTTCCAGATTTTCAGGTGCCTGTAAATAGTTCTGTTACCCGAGGTTTATATCAGTCCTGAAATCTTAGGCACCAGGTTCTGTGATGTAATTCAATTGCTGCCTGACTTTCCTAAATCTGTCTACTCTTGTGTACACATAAGGAAGTCAGCTTTATAACATTTAAGTGAACACATGAAATGATTAATAAATTTAAAATAATTATTTAAAACAAGAACTTGATTAATGTAAGAAAATCTACAAACATTTTTGTTTAGGAGACGTTTCAAATGGAGAAACTCATTTAAAACTAATTCCAGCTTTATACTTATTCCTACAGAAGATTCAATGAATATGTCAATTGAGTACTATAGTTACATAACTAATTCTCATTACCTCACTTAAATTTGTTTCCAGTGAAAGAGTATTGCAGTAAATGTTATACAACAAAAAATGCTGGGTCAAAACTCATTATGTTTAATTATTTGTTTGATTGATTGATTTCCTGTTGTATGTGCATGGATGTTGTCACTGATAAGTAGAGGCAGAGTAGAATATTTTTCTCTAATAAATTTCACTGTATGTTTCATTTCCATTTTCATGTATATTTGTGGGGTGCATGTGTGTGTGTGTGCATGTGTGTGTGTTATTACCCTCAATCAATTTTCCAGATTTTAATTGTGAGGCTCTAATTAATAGCAGAGCTCTAATATAGGGTGAATCTAACCATCCAGTTTGACCTAGATATTCCCAGATTTTGCCTTCTGATGCCAGAATGACAGGTAGGACCCATACACTCCCAGTGTTTATGTACAATGTTCATTTTGCTTATGTGCCCATCCCCTTAACTGTAAAGCTATCTCCACTGTCCATCCACCATACTTTTTTGTTGTTGTTCATATGTGTGGAAAGGTGTTTTTACATATTTATGCATGTACTTTCAAATGTATGTTGGTACATGTATAAAGAGCATATGAGGGTAATATCACAAATCATCTTCCTTTGCTCTTCTCCCTCATTGTTTTGAACCTGGGTTCTCAATTAAAGCTAGAGTTCTCTACTGGACTAATTGGGAGATTCTGCTTTCCATGGGGATTCCACCTAGAGAGCTAGAATTATAAACCACCAGCAACAACTGTTGAACATTTTTGCATGAAATCTGGGAGCTAAATTCAAGTCCTTTTGATTTTCAAGGCAGGCACTTTAAAATGATGCCTCAACTCCTTTGCACCTTTTAAAAATATTAATTTGAGGAAAGATCAGATGGGGAGTGGAAGAGAGCATGGTAGATAGATTCAGGTGTCACCTTGACAGTTGCAGTCCAGGCATAGCTGTAAAGAATTGCTAGTTTGGGTAAGTTCTGGAATAAGCATGCAGGTTATTGTTCAATTGATATGTGCAAGGGTTACTCTTATCTATTGCTGTGAGAGAGCACCCAAAGTCAAACAACTTAAGGGAGAAAGGGAGATTTATTCAACTTACAGTTCCAGAAGGGAGGAATTCTTTCATGGTGGAAGCAGCATGGCTGGTTGGCTGAAGTTGGAGACAGGCTACATCACACCCATCCCAGAGGCTAGTGGGAGGGAAGATTCCTGGAGTCTCTCTTCTTTCCAGTCTTCTGTTCTGTGGCTCCTTTTATCTGGTCCACTTCTGGGAGGTTCCAATGGGATCTAGGGCTGATCTTTGTATTATCCAGATAATCTCTTCAGCTGATCTTGCAAAGTGTAGTCTCAGTTGATCTTAGTTAATGCCAGATGTGTCAAGTTGACACCCAGGATTAACTATCATCACAATATGAAGAATCAAATCACAGTCGATGGTGCTTTTTAGTAGGGAACTAGGAAGGGGGGGGAGAGTGGAATGGGGAACAACAGGGAGGAAGAGAGGGGAATGGGAGAAGAAGGGGATACCTATTGAGCTTGTATATTTAGGCAAAAAAGTATTTTTTTAAAAGAAGTTGCAAAGGTGAATGACTTGCAAGTCTCTTGCCCTGTGTGGACTAGCTGTGTGAGTCAACCAGTGGTGTACTGCTGCTTTTGCTGCTGCTGCTGTTCTTGATTGACATTAGGACTCTCCTCCTTTGGGCCTCACTCACGTTCAAACTGGCACTGGAATTCAGGCTACTGGACGATTACACTATTCATTACTGATGGAGCACATCTGCTTTTTGCTGTTCTTCACTGATGTCAGAGGCAAGTCTCTTCAGCATTTCCATGTGATTGAGGCAAGAGTTTTCAGGAACCCTTCAGTCTTCAGAGATATTCAGCTTAAGAACTGAGGAGCAGCAGGCAGTTACTCTTGGACTATACTGATTTGATTTTGTGAGCCCTGAAATGGGTTGGGAAGAGGGGAAGAGAGAGGGAAAGAGGAAGAGAGAGAAGGAGAGAGGGAGAGAGGGAGAGAAGGAAAATAGTACCATAGGACAATTTTGGAGAATGATTCTCTCTTTCCAACACGTTGGCTTCCAGGAATGGAACTGGAGTAGACAAACTTGTGCATACAAGTGTCTATACCAACTGAACCATGTGGCTGACGTGGCATATACCCTATTTTTAATTTTTTTCTTTAAAAGTAATGATATTTATTAATATCTAAAGAAATACTTTTGTCATGTAAGAAACAGTGAAACATTGGTTAATAAAGCCATTTTATATATATGTATATATATTTATTTATTTATTTATTTATATATAAAGGTGATTTCCTTTTTTTTACAAGTATTTTTTTTTACTTTTACAAGCATTTTGAGTAGTTATCCTTGGTTCCCTCATTTCTATTTTTGACAAAGTGAATCTTACTGAATTTGAAGTAGTAAACCCCAAAGTTCTGCCTGTTTGACCTTTACTACTACTGGAGATAAAAGTCACAGGCCAACACTCCCCACATTTAAGTGAGATCTAGGATCTGAACCCAGTTCTTCAAACTTGCAAACAATTTACCTGTTTTGCTATTGCCCATTTCACACAGTATAAAATGAATTTGAATGCATCAAAATGAAACATGAAAACAATAAAATTTAAGATAAGCAAAACTGACAATTTCCCCTGAAATATTTCCTAATCTTTACTAGAAGAAATAGAAACATCAGTAGCAACATTTACGTAGGTTTCTGAAAATGTTGACAAGACCATTAATATTAAAATAATCAGTCACATTCTAAAATAATGTCCTTTTACAATTATTATTGTGCAAATTTTTATCAGTAAAAATTATGTGAAACACATATGTGCTTTAAGATTATATTCACAAATGTTAATTGTCTGTGAAGTAGCAAGTTACCTAATCATTTTTTGAAGGTGACTTTTTCTGGGGTAAGTTAGATTAAACACATTTTTGGGAATCTGTATATAAAATCCTTAGCATCTTTATTAGCAGGGAAGTCAGTCTTAGTTAATTGAGGTAATAGATATAAAATAAATGTTCTGAAGCATTTTTGGAACTTCAGTTTATTCATGTTTAATTACGTTCAAAAATAAATATCATTATCTTGGTTATTAGTTCTCTCAGGAAATCACCTTCTAGTTATTCAAAAACAGACATAGAAAGTTAAACTTCCTGCTTATTAAACAAACCTATTAGCTATAAACAGTTTATTCATTTTATGGCAGAAACTTATCTTAGAAATTATAACAAAGTCTATATTTTCTTATCAGAAATAATAAAGCTATAAATATGGAACAATATTTTTCTCTTGAAAATTCTTTTCAGAAGAAGATACCACAGTTATTCTGGTCTTCTGACTCCTTTTTCAGTGAAAGCCACCACTACACTAAATATCTCAGGAGTCTGTTTATCCTACATTAAACCTGGACGAGTCCGTGATTTGCTCTTAATCATTAGGACTAAGCAGATTACTTCCCAAACTAGGTTTAAAAAGACCTTGAAATTTCCTATTCTTACTCTCTAGGGATCCTCAGTTATTACATAAAGAAATTTAGATTGAAATACCGAAGAGGCTACTTCAAATAAATAAAGGAAGGTTGTAGAGCCACAAGAGAAATTAGGAAAATAAATACAAGAAAAGAGAAGTTTAAACATTTCAACTACCCAGCAATGAGTAGAGAATTATAAGCTCCTAATGATCCTTCAGCTTCTGAGGAGATCCATCCACATTGGGTTTACACAAAGTTCTGTTCCATAGGATAAGAATTAATGTGGTTATTGTTTAGAAAAAGTTTGAGTCACTAGGTTTTTAGAGATGTTTACTAGTTCAATCATAAACAAACTAGTAGTTTGCCAATAGAAAAAAATTAAAGACAAAAATAACATATAGTATCCAATACATAAACTCTCAACATCAATATAAATGCATATTTGAAACTAACCCAATAATGCTATAAGCAACATATTTCTGTATGGATGTCATTAAAATAAAGGCTAGTGCAGTTGATTAGTAAGTAGTTTACAAAACCTGATAATGGAGCTAAATTTTGCTTAGCTTTTCTTTGCATCATTTTTTGGCAGTACATCATGTATACACTATACACAAATGAGACTGGATGTTTCAGCTCCAAAAATAATATGATAGATATAAATAGGATGTAAGAACCATGAAAGAAATTGGTATATTATGGACTTTGAGAATAAAATAAGAACTAAATCACAGTAAACTTAGAAAATGTAAAAAGAATTTACATGTATAGTTTCATAATATGGGAAAATATGACAGAGTAAAAAACCTAGAAAGGATTACTTAAAATGATGTGAGCAATAGTCTTGTCTCTTCTGAGAAAGAATCCATAGAGATCAGTGTTTGAATGGATATATTTGGAAAAGATTGCAGAAATAAATACAAAAATAAACTTGATATGTTCCTTGTTCTATTTAGTTTTCTATGTTGCTTCACAAAAATATCACTTTGTAATAAATACAAAAAAATCAACTACTTCAACATAAAGAAAAAAATTTTATATATTATTTATGACACTGAATTATTTAATTATATATCAATAATTACATACAATTATTATTGAAGTACAAAATATAGGTTTTATGTTGTGATATAAAAATTATACAATATTATAAATAAAGAAAATTGTGATTTTATTTTTAGACATTTTTTAACCATTGGGATATATTAGGTTTTGTGGTTAAGGACATATATATGAACATGCTTAGTCACAATATGCACATATCACTATCTGTTTTACACAAGGGTTACACATAGAAATTTGGTTTAATTTTCTTTTTTCAAAAGCTAGCATAAATAAAAGCAAATCAATCATAAATGTTCATATTCATAGTTAAGATATTTTGAGCTCCCTTTCACCCCACCCCACTCCGCCAGTCTGGACGCACGAGCACAGTGCAGCCCGGCCTCACTCCACTACTCTAGATAAGCCCTGGCCACGCCCGCCCACCAGAACCCCAGGTCAGCCCAAAGGGACCCGGCTCCGACTCCTGCCATCCAGCCAGAGCCACACAGGGCCGAGGGACAAGGAGGAACTCCCCCTGCGCCCGGGCCCCTCCCCAGCTGACCTCTGTTAAATAGCTCCACACCGACGCCCCCATCCTCCCATTCCCCACCCCGCTCCCCTGGTCAGGACACGCGCGCGGTCCAGCTGGGCCTCACCCGTGACCTAGGTAAGCTCTATCCCTGCCCACCCCCAGAACCCCAGGCCAAATAATTCAGTTTAGTGAAATTGAAAGATCTTAAGAGTTAACACGACAAGGCCAAAGTCAAAGTGCAAATTTATGAGAAGCAACACTCAAGTAAACAAATTTCCCACTGAAGAAATTAATTCCATAATGTTAGACTCCAACCAGAACAAACCCGCGGAAAAAGGCCAAATAAGCCTGACCCATATAACGACTTTCAAAATATGATCATTACCATGTTCAATACTGTGAAAGAGGAAATCCGGGAGGAATTACATAATCGAATCAATCGCTTTGAAGAGGAACACAACAGACATCTGGAGGAGTTGAGAAAAACAGTGCAAGAAACAAAAAGTGGCATAGAACAGTTAAAACAAACTCAAGCAGAGTTTAAAACTGAGCTAAAAGACAACTTATCTTCAACCCAGAACGCCACAGAGAGTCTTATCAACAGAACTAATGAAGCAGAAAACAGAATTTCAGACCTTGAAGATAAAGTGGGAGTACTAGCCAGCTCAATGGAAGAGGTTGTTAAAGCCAAAAAGATACTTGAGAGAAATATCCAAGAGATATGGGACACCCTGAAGAAGCCTAACATGCGTATTCATGGAATACCGGAGCAAGAATCTCAAAATACCACCCCTGAGGAAATTTTTCAAACGATCATCAAGGAAAACTTTCCTCATCTAAAGAAAGAGAGGCCCATTCATATACAAGAGGCATTCCGCACCCCAAACAGATATGACCAAAATAGAAGCACACCGCGGCAAATAATAGTTAAAACACTCCACATTCAAGATAAAGAACTGGTGCTGAGAGCTTCAAGGGAGAAAAAACAAGTCACTTTTAAAGGCAAACCTATTAAAATAACAAATGACTTCTCAGTCGAAACAGTAAAAGCAAGAAGAGCTTGGAGAGACATACTTCAAGTATTGAATGAGCAAAAATGTCAACCCAGGCTGATTTACCCTGCAAAACTATCAGTCATGATCGAGGGAGAAAGAAAAATTTTCCAGCACAAAGACAACTTTAAGGGATACATGGCCACCAAACCAGGCCTTCAAAAACTGCTAGAAATGATACTCAAGCGTGAAGAAAAAACAGGCATATCCAGGAGAACAGAAGGCAAATATAACACCATTAAAAGCGAAGCAATATACTTATAAAAGCTACTAAACATAATAAATGTCTGGAATTAACAATAGTTTCTCCATTATAACACTAAATGTTAATGGACTTAATTCACCGATCAAGAGACACAGATTACAAACTTGGATTAAAAATCACAATCCATCAATCTGCTGCCTGCAGGAAACCCATCTCACCACAAAAGATAGGCACGCTCTAAAAATAAAAGGCTGGTCAACAATTCTACAAGCAAATGGAAGCAGAAAACAGGCAGGGGTAGCCATTATGCTATCAGACAAAGTGGACTTTCAAACCAAAAAAATTATAAGAGACACGGATGGATACTACATTTTAGTCAGAGGTACAATTCACCAGGAAGACTTCACAATACTGAACATATATGCACCCAATACGGGCCCCTCCACATTCATTAAGAAAACCCTACAGCGTCTAAAGCAAGAAATCAACCCCCAAACAATAATTCTTGGGGACTTCAACACCGCCCTCTCTACATGGGATAGATCAACAGGTCAAAAGCTTAACAGAGACACTTTGGAACTTAATCAAACCCTGAAAGAAATGGACCTCACAGATCTCTATCGAACTTTTCACCCACGCACCAAAGAATACACATTTTTCTCAGCAGCACACGGAACTTTCTCCAAAATAGATCACATATTGGGCCACAAAATGAATCTACACATGTACAAGAAAGTTGAAATTCTAACCTGTGCCCTATCAGACCACCACGGCCTAAAGCTGGACATCCACAACACATCAAACAAGAGAAAATACACTAACTCCTGGAAACTTAACACTATGATGCTGAATGAGAACTGGATTCAGGAAGAAATTAAAAAGGAAATTCAAGATTTCCTGAAAGTGAATGATAACGAAAATACAACTTACCAAAATCTCTGGGACACAATGAAAGCTGTTCTAAGGGGTAAGTTCATAGCTCTTAATGCCCACATCAAAAAAATGGAAACATCAGAAATAAACAACTTAACAATGCAGCTTAAAGCTTTAGAGAAACTAGAGCAATCTGATCCCAAAAGCAGTAGAAGAGAAGAGATTAGCAAAATAAGGGGAGAAATATCTGAAATCGAGACTAAGAAAACGATAGAAAAAATCAACAAATCGAAAAGCTGGTTCTTTGAAAAAATCAACAAGATTGATACACCCCTAGCTAAACTAACCAAAAGCAAGAGAGAGAAAACCCAAATTAACAAAATTAGAAATGAACATGGAGTTATCACTACGGATACCCAAGAAATCCAGAGAATTATAACATCATATTTCAAAAACTTATACTCTGTGAAGTTTGACAACACAAAAGAGATGGATGAATTTCTAAGTAAACACAACTTACCTAAATTGAATCAGGAAGTTGTGAATTACTTAAATAGTCCTATAACATATAAGGAAATTGAGGAAGTAATCTCGAATCTTCCCACCAAAAAATGTCCTGGACCAGATGGATTCAGCACAGAGTTCTACAAGACATTTAAGGAGTTAATAACACCAATACTCCTTAAACTGTTCCATCAAATAGCAAAGGAAGGAACACTACCAAATTCCTTCTATGAAGCTAATATCGTTTTAATCCCAAAACCTAATAAAGATTCACTTAAAAAAGAAAACTATAGGCCGATCTCCCTGATGAACACAGATGCAAAGATTCTCAACAAAGTCTTAGCAAATCGGATTCAAAAACATATTAAAAAGATCATTCATGGGGACCAAGTAGGCTTCATCCCCGGCACACAAGGTTGGTTCAACATACGCAAATCAATAAATGTAATTCATCATGTAAACCAGTCCAAAGTCCAAGACCACATGATACTCTCGATAGATGCAGAAAAAGCTTTTGACAAGATCCAACAGCCTTTTATGATCAAAACGCTAGAGACAGTAGGAATGGAAGGAACTTTTATCAATATAATAAAAGCTGTATACAACAAGCCCACAGCAAGGATTATGCTCAATGGGGAACAATTGGAAGCATTCCCACTTCGATCAGGAACAAGACAAGGCTGTCCACTCTCACCACTTCTATTCAATATTGTACTTGAAGTCTTAGCCGAAGCCATAAGACAAGAAAGGGACATAAGAGGGATTCAAATCGGCAAGGAAGAAGTCAAGCTATCTCTATTTGCAGATGACATGATCTTATACCTGAGTGATCCCAAAAACTCCACCAGGAAGCTCCTGGAACTAATTGAGAAGTTCAGCAGGGTGGCAGGATACAAAATAAATGTGCAAAAATCAGAGGCCTTCCTATATGCCCAGAATGAAAGAAGTGAAAAAGCCTTGAGAGAAACCATGCCATTTACTATAGCCCCTAAAAAAATGAAATACCTTGGTATAAACCTAACTAAGGAGGTAAAAGACCTTTACAATGAAAACTTTAAAACCCTAAAGAAAGAAATTGCAGAAGACACCAGAAGGTGGAAAGACCTCCCTTGTTCCTGGATTGGAAGAATCAACATTGTAAAAATGACCATCCTACCAAAGGCAATATACAGATTCAATGCTATACCAATCAAAATCCCAAAGCAATTCTTCAAAGAAGTTGACCAAACAATCTCAAAGTTCATATGGAGGCACAAAAGACCCAGGATAGCAAAAACAATCCTGAGTAACAAAAACACAGCTGGAGGTATTACCATACCAAACCTAAGTCTATACTACAAATCCATAGTTATAAAGACAGCCTGGTACTGGCTCCAAAATAGACACACAGATCAATGGATAAGGATTGAAGACCCAGATATAAGCCCACAAAGTTACAGCCATTTGGTCTTTGACAAAGGGGCCCAAAGAATCCAATGGAAAAAGAACAGCATCTTCAACAAATGGTGCTGGCAAAACTGGATCTCCACATGCAGAAGATTAAAGCTGGACCCGTACTTGTCACCATGTACAAGACTTAATTCCAAATGGATCAAGGACCTTGATATCAGGCCAGAGACTTTAAAAGCCATAGTTGAAAGGATAGGGAACTCCCTCGAGCTGATTGGGCTAGGCCAACACTTCCTAAACAGACATCCAATGGCACAGTCACTGCTACCAACTCTCAACAGTTGGGATCTTGTGAAATTAAAGAGCTTCTGTTCAGATAAAGAGATTGTCGCACGAGCTCAAAGGCAACCCACAGAATGGGAGAAAATCTTCACTAACCACATATCTGACAGAGCTCTACTGTCCAGAGTGCACAAAGAACTTAGAAAATTAAACTCCAAGGAAAACACTGGCCCAATTAAAAAATGGGCCCTGGAACTTCAAAGAAACTTTACCAGGGATGAAATTAAAATGTCTAACAATTATCTTAAAAAATGCTCCACTTCCTTCGCCATCAGGGAAATGCAAATCAAAACTTCCCTGAGATATCATCTCACCCCGGTCAGGATGGCAAAAATCCACAGTACAAACAACGACAAATGCTGGAGAGGATGTGGGGAGAGGGGAACTCTCCTACATTGTTGGTGGGAATGCAGGCTCATACAGCCACTCTGGCGAGCCGTCTGGAGATTCTTGAAGATATTAAAGATTGAAATGCCATATGACCCTGCTATCCCACTTTTGGGAATAACCCCCCAAGCAGCAGAGGTTCGCCTCGATAGCACAAGCTCGACCATGTTCATAGCAGCACTGTTTACAATAGCAAAGTCATGGAATCAACCTAAATGTCCAACAGTTGACGAGTGGATAAGGAAACTGTGGTACATCTATACAATGGAGTACTACTCAGCCATCAAAAATGATGAATTACTGGAATTTGCTGGGAAATGGATGTCATTAGAAAGAATTATATTAAGTGAAGTATCCCAAACCCAGAAAATTAAGCGCCGTATGTACTCCCTAATAGGTGGCTCCTAGTACCAAACTCGCCCAGCCCACATTGGGACACTCAAAAGTAAACCTATGTAACACAGTAATTGCAAGGATTATGAACAAGAGAGATGGGTTAGGAGGGCCACACCAGAAACAAGGAGAGAGGAGACCATGTTACAGCAGAGAAAATAGGCCTCCATCAAGGTCTGCAAGTAAGTAATGAGAAACCTGGTTAAGTTCACAGACGTTCTTTCCTGATCTCACCAGAAGGGGAGGGCATATAGTCTAGCAGATAAAAAGTAATCATTTTGCAAATGGGTAATGGACCCCGCCCTCAGTGAGGTTTCCTACTCCTATTACATCTACCCTTGAATGTGCTATTACAACAAGACTCCAGTTTAACAGCTTTTTGTCTCTGGCCAGGGGGTGACATACAGTGCCCAGCAGAATGGAGTGAAGGGAATTGCAGGAGCAGAAAAACTGCAAAAGAAAATCAACAAACCACAATCCAGAACTTCAGAGACTCTATATCAATCACATAGAACTAGGACAGCCTAATCTCTCCCCATCCTGGAGCTCAGGGACATTTGCGGAAGAGGGGGCGGTAAGATTGTAAGAGCAAAAGGATGGGAGGAGCAACGATTTGCAAGATTCTCAACAATAGTTGGGGCCAAAGCAAACATAATGGAACTTTGCATGCCCTGCGCAATGTCCAGCGCACTGTTGCCCTCATAAAGTCTAGCATCTGTTAAGGGCACCGAGACCCCTGGAGGCAAGGGATTGACAGCCATAGTAGTAATCTTATGATTAAGGGGAACAAGAGAAAGGGCTTATGGAAATGCCACTGGGACCTTATATGTCATCGGAGAGGAGGACCCAGTGGAGAGTTAGGCGCACACAATAAAGGACTCTCTGGGAATTGGGGGGGAGACACTGGGGGAAGGGGAGGGGGGAGGGAGGGAACTGGTAAAAAATTTTAAAATGTATAATTAAATTTTTAAAAAAAAAAAAAAAGCTTTAGAGAAACTAGAGCAATCTGATCCCAAAAGTAGTAGAAGAGAGGAGATTAGCAATACAAGGGGAAAAATATCTGAAATCGAGACTAAGAAAATGATAGAAAAAATCAACAAGTCAAAAAGCTGGTTCTTTGAAAAAATCAATAAGGTTGATACACCCCTAGCTAAATTAACCAAAAGCAAGAGAGAGAAAACCCAAATTTAACAAAATTAGAAATGAACATGGAGTTATCACTACGGATATCCAAGAAATCCAGAGAATTATAACATCATATTTCAAAAACTTATACTCAGTGAAGTTTGACAACACACAAGAGATGGATGAATTTCTAAGTAAACACAACCTACCTAAATTGAATCAGGAAGTTGTGAATTATTTAAATAGTCCTATAACATACAAGGAAATTGAAGAAGTAATCTTGAATCTTCCTACCAAAAAATGTCCTGGACCAGATGGATTCAGCACAGAATTCTACCAGACATTTAAGGAATTAATAACACCAATACTCCTTAAACTGTTCCATCAAATAGCAAAGGAAGGAACACTACCAAATTCCTTTTATGAAGCTAATATCGTCTTAATCCCAAAACCTAATAAAGATTCACTTAAAAAAGAAAACTATAGGCTGATCTCTCTGATGAACACAGATGCAAAGATTCTCAACAAAGGCTTAACAAATTGGATTCAAAAACATATCAAAAAGATCATTCACGAGAACCAAGTAGGCTTCATCTCCGGCACACAAGGTTGGTTCAACATACGCAAATCGATATATGTAATTCATCATGTAAACCAGTCCAGAGTCCGAGACCACATGATACTCTCGATAGATGCAGAAAAAGCTTTTGACAAAATCCAACAGCCTTTTATGATCAAAACGCTAGAGACTGTAGGAATGAAAGGAACCTTTATCAATATAATAAAAGCTGTATACAACAAGCCTACAGCAAGGATTATGCTCAATGGGGAACAATTGGAAGCATTCCCACTTTGATCAGGAACTAGACAAAGCTGTCCACTCTCACCACTTCTATTCAATATTGTACTTGAAGTCTTAGCTGAAGCCATAAGACAAGAAAGGGACATAAGAGGGATTCAAATTGGCAAGGAAGAAGTCAAACTATCCCTATTTGCAGATGACATGATCTTATACCTGAGTGATCCCAAAAACTCCACCAGGAAGCTCCTGGAAGTAATTGAGAAGTTCAGAAGGGTGGCAGGATACAAAATAAATGTGCAAAAATCAGAGGCCTTCCTATATGGTCAGATGAAAGAAGTGAAAAAGCCTTGAGAGAAACGATCCCATTTACTATAGCCCCTAAAAAAATGAAATACCTTGGTATAAACCTAACCAAGGAGGTAAAAAACCTTTACAATGAAAACTTTAAAACCCTAAAGAAAGAAATAGCAGAAGACACCAGAAGGTGGAAAGACCTCCCATGTTCCTGGATTGGAAGAATCAACATTGTAAAAATGACCATCCTACCAAAGGCAATATACAAATTCAATGCTATACCAATTAAAATTCCAAAGCAATTCTTTAAAGCAGTTGACCAAATAATCTCAAAATTCATATGGTGGCACAAAAGACCCAGGACAGCAAAGACAATCCTGAGTAACAAAAACACTGCTGGAGGTATTACCATACCAAACCTTAGTCTATACTACAAATCCATAGTTATAAAAACTGCCAGGTACTGGCTCCAAAATGGACACACAGATCAATGGATAAGGGTTGAAGACCCAGATATAAGCCCACAAAAATACAGCATTTGGTCTTTGACAAAGGGGCCCAAAGAATCCAATAGAAAAAGAACAGTATCTTCAACAAATGGTGCTGGCAAAACTGGATCTCCACATGCAGAAGATTAAAGCTGGACCCATACTTGTCACCCTGTACATGACTTAATTCCAAATGGTCAAGGACCTTGATTTAAGGCCAGAGACTTTAAAAACCATAGTTGAAAGGATCGGCAACTCCCTCGAGCTGATTGGGCTAGGCCAACATTTCCTAAACAGACATCCAATGGCACAGACACTGCTACCAACTCTCAACAGTTGGGATCTTGTGAAATTAAAGAGCTTCTGTTCAGATAAAGAGATTGTCACACGAGCTCAAAGGCAACCCACAGAATGGGAGAAAATCTTCACTAACCCCATATCTGACAGAGCTCTACTGTCCAGAGTGCACAAAGAACTTAGAAAACTAAACTCCAAGGAAAACAATGGCCCAATTAAAAAATGGGCCCTGCAACTTAAAAGAAACTTTACCAGGGATGAAATTAAAATGTCTAACAAATATCTTAAAACATGCTCCACTTCCTTAGCCATCAAGGAAATGCAAATCAAAACTTCCCTGAGATATCATTTCACCCCGGTCAGGATGGCAATAGTCCACAATAAAAACAACAACAAATGCTGGAGAGGATGTGGAGAGAGGGGAACTCTCCTACATTGCTGGTTGGAATGTTCGCTCTACAGCCACTCTGGCGATCCGTCTGGAGATTCTTAAAGAAATTAAAGATTGAAATGCCATATGACCCTGCTATCCCACTTTTGGGAATAACCCCCCACGCAGCAGAGGTTTACCTCGATAGCACAATCTCGACCATGTTCATAGCAGCACTGTTTACAATAGCAAAGTCATGGAATCAACCTAAATGTCCAACAGTTGACGAGTGGATAAGGAAAAAGTGGTACATCTATACAATGGAGTACTACTCAGCCATCAAAAATGATGAATTACTGGAATTTTCCAGGAAATGGATGTCATTAGAAACAATTATATTAAGTGAAGTATCCCAAACCCAGAAAATTAAGCGCCATGTGTACTCCCTAATTGGTGGCTCCTAGTACCAAACTCACCCAGCCCACATTGAGATACTCAAAAGTAAACCTATGTAACACAGTAATTGTAAGGATTATGAACAAGAGAAATGGGGTAGGAGGGCCACACCAGAAACAAGGAGAGATGGGACCATGTTACAGCAGAGAAAATAGGCCTCCATCAAGGTCTGCAAGTAAGTAATGAGAAACCTGGTTAAGTTCACAGACGTTCTTTCCTGATCTCATTAGAAGGGGAGGGCATATAGTCTAGCAGATAAAAAGTAATCATTTTGCAAATGGGTGATGGAGCCCCTCCCTCACTGAGGTTTCCTATTTTTATTACATCTACCCTTGAATGTGCTATTAAAACAAGACTCCAGTTTAACACCTTTTTGTCTCTGGCCAGGGGGTGACATACAGTGCCCAGCAGGATGAAGCGAAGGGAATTGCAGGAGCAGCAAAACTGCAGAAGAAAATCAACAAACCACAATCCAGAACTTCAGAGACTCTATATCAATCACATAGAACTAGGCCAGCCTAATCTCTCCCCATCCTGGAGCTCAGGGACATTTGCGGAAGAGGGAGCGGTAAGATTGTAAGAGCAAAAAGATGGGAGGAACAACGATTTGCAAGATTCTCAACAATAGTTGGGGCCAAAGCAATCATAATGGGACTTTGCATGCCCTGCAGCAATGTCCAGTGCACTGTTGCCCTCATAAAGTCTAGCATCTGTTAAGGGCTCCGAGATCCCTGGAGGCAAGGGATTGACAGCCATAGTAGTGCTCCTATGCTTAAGGGGAACAAGAGAAAGAGTTTATGGAAATGCCACTGGATCCTTATATGTCATCGGAGAGGAGGACCCAGTGGAGAGTCAGGCGTACACAATAAAGGACTCTCTGGGAATTGGGGGGAGGCACTAGGGGATGGGGAGGGAGAGGAGGGTGAGGAGGGGGTTTAGGGGAGGAGGGGGGAGGGAGGGAACTGGTAAAAAAATTTTAAAATGTATAATTACATTTTTAATAAAAAATAAAATAAAAATATTTTGATATGTAATAAAACTTATTTTAGGAAAATTTCATATTGAGATAAACTAAATAAGACTTTAACCCATATATATATTATATATGTACATGTATTTCATAGGTAAAAAGGATAAACTTATACGTATATAAAAAAGATAGACTTACATATGTATATAAGCAACTATGTATGTATTTCATAGTTAAGAAAGATAAACTATCCCTCCTTCTAAAAACTTCATCAACTCACAGCTTTATAATGTTAAACCAGTATTATTTTGCATCATGTAAAAGTATAAACATAACAAGTGTATAGCAAATCTCTTGAGTGTAATATTATAAATTTAGAAAAAAAAACTTTGCCCAAGGTGATAAATAAACACAATTATTAATATGGTACTGGGTAAAAAATATATTTCATTATTTTAAAGATAACACTGACAAGGGATTCTTCAAAAAACCTATTTGTACATATACCAATTAGATAACAGGTGTCAACTTGACAAGTAAGTTTGAGGCTTTGGGCATATTTGTGAATAATTAGTAGCTAAGGCAAGACTTAAGGAATCCTGTGGCAAATTATCTAATTGATTGTAGAAGACTCAGACCCTGGTGGATGGGACCATTTCGTGAACAGGTGGATAAACGGACTGAGTTGATTCAGTAGTTTGGCAAACCTTTGCAGACAGATAGGTGAGACAATTTGGCCTTTCTCTTACCAATTCTTGTGAATTGCTGCGAAAGAGGGCCTGTTCTTTGGTGCCTGAGTTTTATGAATTCTCCTGACATCCTAATGTTGGGAAAATGAGAATTGCAAATGAGAATGAATTTCTTGTTTCCCTAATTTGTTTGGATGTGTATTTATCAATGACATGAAGAAAAACTGAAGCATGGTGATAACTGAAGTGAGAAGAATTAAAGCATAGTTGGGGAACATTCTCTTTGGTAGCTGGTTAAGGTGAGAGAGCTAGCTGTACATTGGAGTACACTGGAATACAGACATACAAGCTGGCTGGCAGGTAATAAATCATGTCCCTTTCTCAGTTCTTTCTGAGATTTGTAAGGGAGAATGAATCTCTTGTTCCCCTAAATTATTCTCATCATGTAATCGTTATCAGCCAATCTTTATATTATGAGTGTTAATTGAAAAAAATATAAAATCATGTAAAGTTTAAACAATGTATTTTAAAAAAATGTTTATTTAGTGTGTGTGTGTGTGTGCATGTGTGTGTGTGTGTGTGTGTGTGTGTGTATGTCTTAAGGCACTGTGTGTCCCTGTGGAGGACGAAGGGTGACTTCATGAATTATCCTGGGTTTCTTCTACCTTCTTGCTTCACTCAGGGACTTCCCAAACTCTGCTCATGAGGGCCAAAAGTGCAGGCCGTGGCCCTTTCTGCTTAGCGTTTTTATGTGGGACCTGGGATCCGAACTCAGGAACTTCTGCTTGTGAGATAAAGTCTAAACCATCTAAACCTGAGCCATCTCTACAGCCCTAAACAACGGATTTTTAAATAAGCAAAACTTTTCTCTTTAAATATTTACATTCATTTAATCACGTCCCAATTAATTTATTTCTTAAAACATGTATCAAATATTTCATATAACCATAACAATTTGGTTCTTCAATAAACTCATTTTGTTCCTCCTCTGTAAATTACTCTGATAATAAATTGTTTAAAATATATTTCTATTATTTCAAAATAAATAGTAACAGAAGTCATGTATAAGGTTTTAATATGCTTGCAACTAATTAGCTCTCGAAACTGAACGTTAATTTCATGTATACATTTTAGAATGTAGAGGAATGTAAAAATGTATAGTTGTCACCTTTACCTACTTTCCATGGGCAGAAAAGACATGTTCAATTTGTTGTCTTTTTGTCTCTGTCTTTGTCTCCGTTTCTCTATCTCTATATTTCTGTGTGTGTGTGTGTGCATGTGTGTGTGTGCTCTTCATTTTCCAAACATTAACATTAAGAATTAATTTTCTTTCTTCACTATTCTTCAATGAAATTAACTTTCAGTTGTGAATGTCTCACTCTTAAATACTTTTAAATTGCTAATAATCATAAAAATTTGTGTCAATTTATAACAGACGGAGAGACAGAGATTGAGAGAGAGATGAATAGAGAAATGATAGAAGGAAAACAGGGGAAGAAGAACAATTCCAATAATTTAAGGATCATTTTAAAATTACAATTAAATATCACAATCAATCAGATAAATGGATTTTGCTACCTGTAGAGTACTGGTCATATTGAAAGTGACACAATAAAAATTATTCATTATTAAGAACATAAAAGAGTTAGAAAGTGCCAATAGTTATCTTTTGGGAAATTTTAGAATTAAAAATGAGAGGATAGAAAAAAAGAGAAAAAGGAAATAAAAACATAATTTCTATCTGATATATGAATGTTGGGAGACATCCATCTTCAGTTTTCCAAGTATTCTGACACTATAGTCTTAAATTTCAAGATGTACTATGAAGTTTCTTAGAAGTATTAGAAAAAGAAAGAAATAGACAAGAAAAAGAAAAAAAGGAAATAGATAAAAAGGCAGCAAGCAATAACTGGCAGTGTTGCTCTCACCAGCAAAGTAAATGAAAAGAGAAAGCTACATGCAGACTTCTTTGGATAATCAGGGTTATCTTTCTAAGAAAATACCTTAATTTAAAAATATTTGATTTTATTTGCATGATTTTTTGTTTTAATTATGCAGGTGTTTTGAAATACCACTTATTTCAGAAAACCTCACTAACTCTGCTGTTTTAAATCACAGAACAGAGGCTGATCTTTGCTCCAAATAGGGAGTACCACTAAGAAAAAGCCAATACAGGGTGTGAAATAATCCAATAGCAAGAGTCAGGAAAGGAGGATAAGGCTTTGGTCACTTTGGAGGAAGAGATCACATTACTGGGGGTGGGGGTGGGGAATGAGGAGGAACCTGCAAGAATGGGACTAAAGACTTGGGAAAAGAGTAGGGATGGTAAAACAATGTAGAGGAAAGGTAAATGTCCTTGATTACTCATTGAAGGTTTTCATGATAATAAAATTGTTGCACTGTACTTTGGAACATGGAGATTGGGAGAGTCAGGGATAGAACCATGGTTAAGAAGAAAGAAGGGGGATCGGCGACATTACTCAAATAAAATATAGAAAAAGACATGAAGTATATCAAACTTTCCTCTGAGTCTTTCTCTCTGATGAGTTGTAAGGACTCAGTGGCATTTCCTAGAACTCTTTCTTGTGTTCCCCTTAAGTATAGGAACACTATTGTGACTGTTAATCCCTTGCTTCTAAGGATCCTAGTGCCTTTAGTCCATGCTAGAATTTGAAGGGTCAACAATATGTTGGTCATTGTGCAGATCATGCAGGGTTCTGTTATAATTGCTTCGGCCCTAACTTGTGTGGAGTATCTTGCATATCATGACTCCTCCCATCCTTCTGCTCTTACAACCTTACTGTCCCCTCTTCCACAAATTTCCCTGAGCTTCAGGATGGGGAGAGATTAGGCAGGCCTGATTCCAGGTGGTTGTTATAGAGTCTCTGATGTTCTAAATTATGGTTTGTTGATCTTTTTTTTTCAGTTTTGCTGTTCCTGCAATGCCCTTGGTTTCATCTTGATGGGTATTGGATGTCACCCCCTGGCCAGGGATAAAAACCTGTTAAATTAAAGTCTTGTTATAAGAGTCTATTCCAAGGTAGATGAAATAGAAGTAGGAGACCTTGGTGAGAGAGGGGTCAATCACGCATTTGCAAAATGATTACCTTCTATCTGGCAGCCTATATGCTCTCCCCTTCTAGTAAGTTCGTACCTCATCAGTTGGAAATGATCAGGAAGGAAAGTCTGTAAACTTAATCAGATGTCTTATTACTTGCTTGCAGTCCTTGATGGTGGCCTATTTTCTCCGCTGTAACTTGGTCCCCTCTGTTTCTGGTGGGGCCCTCCTTCCCCATCCCTCTGGTCTATATTCATTACAATTACTGTAGGTATTACAGAGATTTATCTTTGAGTGACTCTAAGTGAGTTTGGTACTAGGATCCACCTATTAGGGAGTACATAAGGCGCTTAATTTTCTATGTCTGGAATACTTCACTCAATATAATTGTTTCTAATTCCACCCATTTCCCAGCAAATTTCATTAAATCATCATTTTTGATGGCTGAGTAGTATTCCATTGTATAAATATACAACATTTTCCTTATCCATTCATCAACTGTTGGACATTTGGGTTGATTCCATGACTTTGCTATTGTAAACAGTGCTGCTATGAACATGGTCGTGCTTGTGCTATCAAGGTGAATTTTTGCTGTATGGGGGTTTATTCCCAAAAGTGGTATAGCAGGGTCATATGGCATTTCATTCTTTAACTTCTTTAAGAATCACCTGACGGCTCGCCAGAGTGGTTGTATGACCCTGCATTCCCACCAGCAATGTAAGAGAGTTTCCCTCTCTCCACATCCTCTCCAGAATTTGGTGTTGTTTGTATTGTGAATTTTTGCCATCCTGACAGAGGTGAGATGATATCTCAGGGAGGTTTTGATTTGCATTTCCCTGATGGCTAAGGATGTGGAGCATTTTTTAAGATTTTGTTAGACATTTTAATTTCATCCTTGGTAAAGTTTCTTTTAAGTTCCAAGGCCCATTTTTTAATTGGCCCAATTTTTTCCTTGGTGTTTAGTTTTCTATGTTCTTTGTGCACTCTGAATAATAGAGCTCTATCAGATATGTGGTTAGTGAAGATTTTCTCCCATTCTGTGGGTTGCCTGTGTGCTCAAGTTACAATCTCTTTATCTGAACAGAAGCTCTTTAATTTCACAAGATCCCATCTGTTAAGAGTTGTTTGTAGTGACTGTGCTATTGGATGTCTGTTTAGGAACTGTTGGCCTAGCCCAATCAGCTCGAGGGAGTTCCCTACCCTTTCAACTATGGTTTTCATAGTCTCTGGCCTTATATAGAGGTCCTTGATCCATTTGGAGTTAATTCTTGTACAGGGTGACAAGTATGGGTCCAGTTTTAATCTTCTGTATGTGGAGATCCAGTTTTGCCAGCACCATTTGTTGAAGATGCTGTTCTTTTTCCATTGGATTCTTTGGGCCCCTTTGTCAAGGATCAAATGGCTGTAGTTGTGTGGGCTTATATCTGGGTCTTCAACCCTTATCCATTGATCTGTGTGTCTATTTTGGAGCCAATACCAGGCTTTTTACACAATTGTGGACTTGTAGTATAGACTAAGGTTTGGTATGGTGATACCTCCAGCAGTGTTTTTGTTACTCAGAATTGTTTTTGCTATCCTAGGTCTTTTATGCCTCGTATGAATTTTGAGATTGTTTGGTCAACTTCTTTAAAGAATTGCTTTGGAATTTTAATTGGTATAGCATTGAATTTGTATATTGCCTTTGGTAGGATGGTCATTTTTGTGATGCTGATTCTGCCAATCCAGGAACATGGGAGGTCTTTCCACTTTCTGATATCTTCTGCAATTTCTTTCTTTAGGGTTTCAAAGTTTGCATTATAGAGGTCTTTTACCTTCTTGGTTAGGTTTATCCCAAGGTATTTCATTTTTTAGGGGCTATAGTAAATGGGATTGTTTCTCTCAAGGCTTTTTTGCTTAAGGATTCTTCAGAGATGGGGAAAGGGGGCACTGGGAGAAAGGGAGGGAGGAGGGAAAGGATGGGACAAAACAGGGAGGGAACAGGAAGGTCCAGGGATTGGTGGAGGGAGGGAGGGGACAGGGGTTCCTATTACATTTGTATGAGCAGAAAAAAAAGAAAAAGATATGAAGATTGAGATATTCTTATTTTTTTCTTCTAAATTATTAACCATATGGGGAATATTTTCTGGTCTATAAAAATATAAAAATTAATTTCAAGCTGAGAGAATTTGGTAATTTTATCTACTGACTTTACTTGGAAACAAAGATGTTTTTAAATACACTTCAGAAAAATTTTAGATTCATGGCACAATATTAAGTGTTCTCAGATATATGACATGTCCCCACATATTCACAATCTCCCTCCTCATTTTCAGTATTGTAGAAGAATGTATTTTTTTAAATTATTGAATGCGTCTATATGGACATCATTATCACTTGCAATCCACAATTTAGGTCAGACTTCATTCCTCATGCTGTGCAGTTGTGAATTTCACAAATGTGTACTAGAATTTATTTAACATTATAGTAATATTGAGGATAATGAAATTATTATCCTAAAAATGGTTTGTGCTGTAAAAGAAAATTATATCTAGAAATGTAGATGGGAATATGCTCATGAGTAATAACTGCAACATTATCTTAGAAAAAAGAGAAACCCAGAGTGTGATCATCCCTTTGTGTCTGCCTTACCTATAATACCACATGTTTCCATGGTTGGCACCTCAAATTTTGAAGCTGGACATTAGGCCAGGATCACAGGGGATTTTTGCAAACTAAAGAATAAGAGTGGGTGTTGTCTGCAGGAATATATATGTCAGAATTAACAAAGCTCCTCTCAAGCACTAGGTCCAAACATCAAACCATTTCTATTTCATATATGCATCAATTGAAGTCTTCTGTCTCTGTGAAAAATATTTTTTATATTTTGTAGTAGTTCTACATTACATTAATACCACTGATATCTATGAATGACTTTATTTTATTTTTAAATACTTTAGCTAAGTACAACACAAGGGTTTGGTTTTATTTTTTAATTACCTTTTAAACATTTTTACTCCCCATGTCTTCTGGATTATTATGCCTATGGGAAAAAAAGCTTGATTTTCCTGAATCTTGTACATACTGCTACACTGACGGAGGAGGATGGAGGGAAGCAGGGATACTCACTATACTTGTAAAATTAGAAAAAATTCACAGAATTTACAAATTTACAGCTTGGTATAGAGAACATTATCTATAGACACTTCAGCTGTCCCATATATGCAATAGAGTACTGAGAAGGGGCTATAGTCTGTTTGATACAAACTTATTTCCAACATATACTAAGCTTAAGCATAGTCCTGATTGTTCTCTTTTGTCTTGTACAGGAATTGCTGGTCTGTGAATTATGCAAAATTATTTTCTCTTCTATATTTTCCTATCTCCATCCTTGCTTTGTGTCTGCCATTATGTCTGTGCTGCGTGCTCCTGTCTGTTTTGGTCTTGTTCTCTCTTGCTTTTTAATCTCTCTTCCTATCCTTCAGGAAAGGGTACAATCTCTTTAACCTTAGTGGAAGCTTACCCATTAGCCTTGTGTCTAGACAAAAGAAAGAATGATGGGACTATATGTGCAGTGCACAAGTGTGTAGTGTCTGCCAAAGCAAAATTAATAGTGTTAATAAAATAAATAGTGTTTCTCTGATAATGAGGTGCATATACAGACAAAAAGCTATAAACCTTCTATTTACAACCAAGGTGTCATAAGTTAGTGGCATGCTTTAAAATAGTACACAAAAAATCAAATTAATATGCCCAAGTGGCCTGAACCCCCACAGGAGTAGAAACGCTAGAGGAAACCTTGGGTTCCATAGAAGCAGACAGGCAGGAGGATGGGAGGGTGTAGGATGGATTGACAAAGGGAAGGGAAGGGAATAAGAGGGAGGGGGATTGAAGGAAGCAGGGATAAGTACTCACTATGCTTGTAAAGTTAGAAAAACAAAAAAAGTCACAGAATTTACAAATTTACAGAATAGTATAGGGAACATTATTTATAGACACTTCAGCTGTCACATATGCAATTGATCATCAAGGAAAAGGAGGAGAAATTTTCACTTCTTGAGAATATTTATAATATTTACTCTTAATTTTTAACTTACTTTTAATTTCATTATCACAGGTAGATGTAATAAAAGTAGGAAACCGCAGTGAGGGAGGGGCGAATCACCCATTTGCAAAATGGTTACTTTTTATCTGCCAAACTATATGCCCTCCCCTTTGGTGAGATCATACCCCCTCAGTTGTAAATGATCAGGAAGGAAAGTCTGTGAACTTAACCAGATGTCTCATTACTTACTTGCAGTCCTTGATGGTGGCCTATTTTCTCTGCTGTAACATGGTCCCCTCTTTCCTTGTTTCTGGTGTGGCCCTCCTACCCCATCCCTCGTGTTCATAATCCTTGCAATTACTGTAGGTATTACAGAGATTTATCTTTGAGTGTCTCTAAGTGAGTTTGGTACTAGGATCCACCTATTAGGGAGTAAATACGGTGCTTAATTTTCCATGTCTGGGATACTTCAATCAGTATAATTGTTTCTAATTCCATCCATTTCCTGGCAAATTCCATTAATTCATCATTTTTGATGGCTGAGTAGTACTCCATTGTATAGATGTACCACATTTTCCTTATCCACTTGTCAACTGTTGGACATTTGGGTTGATTCCATGACTTTGCTATTGTACAGTGCTGCTATGAACATGGTCATGCTTGTGCTATCGAGGTGAATTTTTGCTGCATGGGGGGTTATTCCCAAAAGTGGAATAGCAGGGTCATATAGCACTTCAATTTTAAATTTCTTCAAGACTCTAGTTTAAAAGCTTTTTATCTCTGGCCAGGGGGTGACATCCAATACCCATCAGGATGGAGTGAAGGGCATTGCAGGAGCAGCAAAACTGGAAAAAAAAATCAACAAACCATAATCCGGAACTTCAGAGACTCTATATCAACCACCTAGAACTAGGCCAGCTTAATCTGTCCCCATCCTAAAGCTCAGGGAAATTTGCGGAAGAGGTAAGATTGCAAGAGCACAAGGATGGGAGGAGCAATGTTATGCAAGATACTCCACACAAGTTAGGGCTGAAGCAATCATAATGGGACTTTGCATGACCTGCGCAATGTCCAACACACTATTGACCCCATAAAGTCTAGCATTTGCTAAAGGCATTAGGATCCTTGAAGGCAAGGGATTGATAGCCACAATAGTGTTCCTATGCTTAAGGGGAACGCAGGAAAGGGTTCTGGGAAATGCCACTGGGTCCTTGCATCTCATCAGAGAGGAGGACCCAGAGGAGAGTTTAGCATACACATTAAAGGATGCTCGGGGGATGGGGAGGGAGGTGGGAGGTGAAGGGGGCACAGTGTGATGGGAGGTTGGAGGGAGGGGACCGGGGTACCTGTTAAGTTTGTATGAGTGAACATAAAAAAAATTCATTATCAGTTTACATTTACATCCGCATGAAAATGCTTAAATTTGATACAAATTCTAGAATGTATTCTCAAAATAAGATACTTAGTAAGGCAGTATACTATGCAGTCATTTGATATTTACCACATACTGTTTAAAATGTTTCAAAGAATTGTTACTTTAGATTTATACTTGTATGAAAAGTAAAAGATATAATTAATATATTGAATATAGTGAATATAATGAATCATATATATATGATTTCTAAATATTCTGAATTCTCAGGTGTATACTGAAATGATGATTAAAATGCTCTGTTTTTCTCTGATTCATGTTAGTGCCGTCACTTTGAAAGTGACTCAAGGAAGGATAAGGAGTCTTTGGAAATTAAGTAGTTAAGTAAAGAACTTCATGATGATAATGTCAGTATCTCTATAACAAGAGCCATGGCAAAATTTGCTTTTTTTGTTTCCCAATAATAAAGATTCAAAGAGAAGGAGTCCATCTGTAAACCAGAAGGCAGGAAGGTGACACCCAACATTAGTCTGAAAGATCCTAGAGCTTGGACTTTTAACCTCTAGAACTGTCAGAAATAAATATATGTTGCCTGAAACATTGAGTACACAGTAATTTGTTACAGTAGCACAGACTGCCTAATATATACTCAAGATGGCATGGATATTATATCATCAGAATTTTCCTTATTAAAATGTATAATGGGAAACAGAACCATATGATTTAGCTGTTTTGATTTGCATCTTTATCCATTAGCACAATAAACAGAGATGATTGATTGATATGCCTTGCTCTTCAGAAAATAAATGTGTATTCAAAGGGGAAATATTAATTTATGTATTACAAAATTTATAGATATTTTAAATTCAGTTATATATTCCAACAGCATATGTGGCTAACTCTTCTCTTGCAATTTTAATAGCTATTATAGTATTTACTGGTAAAATCACCATTTTAATTCTCCTATATATCAAAGAAATATATCAGGCTTGAAATTCTTCCTGTCTTTAATCAAACCATTGAGTATTATTATATTTAAAATATTTGAACAAGTTATAAATTAAATTTCATAAGAATTCACCTATGAGTACAGAATACGCTAACCAAAATTCTATCTTTACTTTTTACTGTTTGAATATTTATAGTTAATTCTATCTTTCTGTACTTTAAAGTTTTAAAGCACAATATCTAATTGCCACTGTTCAGTAATCTGAATTCACATCAATAATGTAAGTCATATGATATTTGAATCTATATTTAGAAAGAAAAGGGAAACAGTGTGACATTTTGTTTGCAGGTTCTTCCCCTCATGTAATTCATTTTGTGGGTTCTCATGTCCAATATGACCTGCTTCACCAAATGGATCTGGAAGTGTGGGCACCAGAATTTCATTAACTAGTAGACCTGGACCCTGGACATTATTCCCACTGAGCCACTCAGCCTGCACAGGTCAGAAAGCATTAGACCAAATCTGTATTTTGCACAAACAGAGTTGAATGTGGAATGACTCAGCACCTCCCAGAGACAGTGGTGATTCAAGATAACTGATGGGTGAAGGCGAAGTTATCAACTTGCTGAAATTGAACTGGACTAAATCACTTTGCTTTCTCTGAAACAACCAAGCCAAGAAAGAGACTATGTATATATAGTTCAGTGTCCCAAAGATGAGACATAAATAAACTCTACATGGAATCCTATTTCAGACAATGTATCAGTAGATAACAATTGTGCATCTTAATCTCCCTCTCAGGAATAAATATTGTAGAGTAGACTGATTCATGTTGAAAAGAAGAATTTTTCTTTTGATACTTAACCTGTCTTATATTGTACCATTTAAAATGTCTTAATTTGGTTACCAAATTTCATTGTTTGATAACATAACTGCTGTTTTAAACTGGGATTTCGTAGTGTGAATATTGAAAGTGTTACTAATATCATGTGTAGTACAAGACTCACTTGCCTCAGCACTGGAAGTGACTTTAAATAGATAAATGTTAGCACATTGAGTTTCATCATTTTTAAATATAAATGGTCAACATAAAATAGATTAATAAAATTAAATATAGATTCATTTAGAATATTTTTCATTCTTCAAAATGAAGGAAATCTTGACTTTGCAGCAGCATTGTAGACTCTGAAGGTGTCATGTTAAGTGAAGTATGTTGATAGAATAAAACAAACATGGCATGTCTAACTTACATATGGAATTTAAACATTTGGAAGGCACAATATTAGAGAGGAGAGTTCAAATGATATTTATAAGGAGCTGGGTATAGAAGGAATGGGGTGATTAAAGATTTGGAGTTTCAGCTTGAGGATTAATATTCTCTGTGTATATAATTTGCAGCATTACTGATGTGATTATCATAACCATCATGATTAAAAGATGCATTTTATATTTGAGTATGCAGATATGATATTTAAATATTCTCACCACTTGCACAGTTGTGCAGGCATATTTTGACTTAGAGTTTGAGGGAACACAGTTCATTAAAGAGGGTAAAGTATGGCAACTCTTGGGTCCCTGAAGACAGGGATATGCATATGGTTCTTATAATAGGGAGCAGGCAGGAAGTTGAACTGCACTCAAAATGGCAAGGCCTTGCCCCAATGATGCAGTTCAGGAATTCTCTACCCTGTAAATATTCTACATACATTCAAAACAACTCTACCAGCAGTGAACCAAATGTTTATGCCATGAAGCTAAGTGGCACACTTCTTACTCAGACTGTAACACTTGATGCTTAGTAGTCATTTCACGACTTGAACATCTACGAAAATATCACAAACATATTTTTGTTTACTATCTAAAAAACAAATAGAACTAACAAGGAAGTTATCAACTCCCACATAAGAATATTAGGATTTAGTTACTGAGTCCAAATGTTATTCATTCCATTGGAAATTTATTTAGATTATTAGGTAACTACTGATGATATTCATTTTAATGCTAAATGAGAAAACTGAACAAAACTTTTCCAAAATAAACTCAATTACTTATTTTGTAAATCAATAATCGCATAAAAACAAGAAAAGATATAAGGTTTTTTTAAAAAAATTAAACTTTCTAAAAATTATTCGTAGTTAATAAAATATCTTTGTGTCTGTTCAAATGTAATAAAATACACTATTAGTACTGAGGTAAATGTTGTATCTGAACTATTTTATATAAAATTTGCTGAAGCACTTATTTAGTTATTTAAATTTGATATTCCTCAATGAGAAAACAAAGTAAACTTCCTTAGCATTTATCTTTCCACTTTTTCTTCATTTTAAATTTGACTTAGATTTAGATTAACTTAGATTTGATAACTTATCCTGTGTAACAAACTAGGTTGCAGTTTGGCATTGAAAGACACAAATTTGCAGTCATTTTCATGCTTCTATTTAATTTAATCTGAATATAGTAATATGAAGTATTAAGAGTAAATGATTAAAGTGGATTTAAGTGGAAAACTAAATAACATTTTATAAGATTTAGATCTTTTTCTTCAAGATGTGTGTTTTGACACTGCTAAATATCCTAGGGGATAAAGTAAAAGTTTGAGAGACTGAATTAGTGAAACAATTTTTAAATTTTAAATGTCTGAGATTTCAACTTTTCTAGATATTTGTATGAATTATACATAATTAGAATTAGAGGATTCATGATTATAACACCAAGCCACAAGCTTGAAGTGAGAAACAGGTTTGCTTTTCAGCAAGTATTCTGTAAACTGGTAGTAACAACTGACATCCTTAGAGACAAAATAAGGGAGCATCCAAAACACTAATTCAAAGGAAAACACTGGAGAACGTGAAGTTAAAAACATGGTCTCAATAAAATCACAGTTCTGTAGTTCAGATCTTAGACTTGAAGCCCTATTATATTCACAGACCAAATAGATGATGGAATCTGTAGGAATAAAAGGACTCTCTGGGAATTGGGGGGGAGGTACTGGGGGATGGGGAGGGAGAGGATGGGGAGGAGGGGACTTGGGGGGAGGAGGGGAGAAGGAGGGAACTGGTAAAAAAATTTTAAATGTATAATTACATTTTTAATAAAAAAAGAAACCCATATGCCACAGGAACTATAAACAACAACATTTCCCCTTCCTGTTTGGTAACTGTGTTCTTCAACTAATTTGAAGACTGCCAGAAATGTTATCTGAGTTGACAGGAAGATATGAGGAAAACATTGTCATCATGTAGTCCTTGTTACAGGGGAAACATGCATCTAATATGTCAAGTGAACAGATAATACCTGTCTTTGTTTCCTCAGCTCTTGAATGTCCTATTTAGACTGGAATTATTAGTATTTGGAGCTATACACAAATAGTCAATATCTAGAACTATCATAGTGGGGAAAATTGTATAACTCTGTGTCTGTTTCTCCACAGATACAGTATAAAAAATAAAAAATCAATATCACAAATTTGCTAAAAATTAGAATTAATGCCTCAAGTCAGTCTCGGGCTAGTTAACTCTTTAGCAGGTAACTTAATAAACCCGTGGAACTAGGCCAGTACTTCTAAGCTCATATATACAATGGACTTATCTATGCAACAATAACGAAAAGGTAAAGAAGTTAAAACTTAAACATTAAGAAATGTGAGAATCAGTGAGTAGTAAGTAGAACATAGGTGGATAAATACATGGGGCACCAATAAAAACCTATGGAATCTTTGACTCATTACTCATTCAGGATGTCCCTACAAAGGATGAACCACTAACAACAGAATAGATAAAAAAAGGTGAAGACTAAAAATATATGTATATAAACAATGATGAAGTGCATGATGCTCTATTAATTATATTGTGAACACATACATTAGCCATTTATAGTAGCAAAAGTGGACATGTGTGGCAACTTGCCAAAGTCATTCAACTATTGCCTTTTGTGAGTGTGAACACTCTTCGATGAATATGAGGACTGTGGGAATCATCTTTTCATATTAGAAGACATATTAGAATACATACTTTTTGAAATTCAAGTATTTCAACTCTAAATCATCTAGTGTTAATACCAAAGTATTTCAGCTTCTCACTCATCCAAGTTCTCTAGAACCAATGAATCTTGTCTCCTAGTTAACAGACTTCCTTAGACCTTGAGAGGACAGGCTTTGAGGAATGAAATGACTCACCTGTTCTCAGATGCTGAGAATGAAAAATAGTTACGTTCCTCCTATCTATGCTCCAAAAGGCTATCATATCTCTTAATCTTGACAAACCCATCTGCCTCTTTCTGTGTGAAGGAACCCTTGTGTGCCCAGCATTATACATACTGCATCTTGTATGTAAGAAATCTTCACATGATAATAAAAGCACTCAGAATAGCAATGTCTGAAGTCCCCTAATTCTATAATATCAGCTTTATCTCAATCTCACATTCTTGGCAATAGTCACTGGTATAGTGGACATATATATACAAAGAAGAGCAACAGCAAACTGTCATTGAATAATATCCACAAATACCTTCAAACTTATTTACATTAATTTCTCATTTCTGATATGGTCATACTTCATTGTATGTTCATAGAGAATATGAAAACTTTTTCATCCTACAAAATGCATCCAGCCTCCAAAGGCTTAACTGTTATTATATGAAGGAGTTAATCATGGTTCTGTATAGGTGTCAACTTGATGGATGAGGGCTTGAGCTCTGGACACATTTGTAGAGAATTGATGGTTGAGTTAAGCCCAGAAAAAACCTGCAAGAAATTGTCTAGCTGATGGGGAAGGGCCAGCTTGTGGTGGTGAGACTAGACCTTGGACAGATTAATAAAATACTAATAGTCAATTGAGAAAGTTGGCATCCTTATGTACTTGGCCAGACATGCTGGTCTGGCAAGTGAAGATTGCCCCTCTCTCAGCCATTACATGGTGATAGTGTGGCCAATTCCCTTGGCCCTGGTGTTGGTGTGTGCTCTCCCATCAAGCTTGACTAAGAACTTTAACCAGTAATCATAAGAGAAAATAAAACCCTTGTTCCCTTAAGCCATTTGATGGTGATTTATCAGCAATCATGCAGGCAAACTGCAATAAGAACTGTGTTTGCATCACAGTTTCATTATTTGTTGCCATGAAGATGGGTAGTTACAAGTACAAAATTCTTGAGCTTCACTGAAAAATTCTCCACAGGCTTTTATTGCTAAAAGTCCACTGCTGTTAGAAAACAGAAAGAGTGCATTTATTTTAATATTAATTATTTGAAAGCAAGACAAACGTGTTGGAAGGCAAGAAATACTGCAAACAATGCAGAACTTGCTCACTAATTGTTTTGACTTCCATAGTGTAGAACAGTTGCTTCAAACTTCACCAAAACAGAATGACCTATAAGCTGCATTATCTTGAGAGAGGCGTAATTATCTGCTGAATGTGCAGTTCATGGATTATTAAGATGCGAACTGAATCCTATGTTGCCTTAGGAAGGAGTTATTCATGATTTAACACTTTTGCAAAATTTAGAAAGAACTCAATGGTAATTCACTAAGTTTGGAAACTTTGACAAAAGAAAATAAATAGAAACCAATTAAATTCAACCAAAGTGCTAAATTCTGCAAGTCATTTGTTTTGTTTTCAGACTAACATTGAAAACACAACTGGAAAACAATGCAATAGCTCTAGTACTATAAATCAAGGACATTTAGTAGCAATTTTTGTGTAATTTCATAAGCAAATGTTTGTTTATTATCATTTTGTTACTTTGTACATGTTTCTCACATGGAAGTAAGATTAGAAATATACATTTTGTGCATTTTTGTTTATTTATTTATGTGTTTGTTTATTTGTCTATTTATTTGTGTAATATATGTATGTTTATCAGAAAGCACTGTGTGTCCCTTTGGAGTACCAAATTAATTTTGGAAATCACTCTTTACTGTTTCTATCTCCTTTTAGCTTGTTTTGAGATTTCCCAGGCTTAAACTTTCACCAACCTAAGTACAGGCTGCTGCCATTTCCTCCTGGCATTTTTATGTTGGATCCAGGATCTGAACTGAGTTCCATCTGCTTGTGGAACAGAGACTTAACCACTGAGCTATCTCTCCGGCCCCTTTTACTAATATTATTTGTCACTTCTATTTTTTATCTATATATTTTGCAGCCTGGAGATTTTAGAACCTGTCAAATTTTGGTTGTCTGCAGGTACTATGTCATGGATAAAATCCAATTATATTTTTTAAAGTAAAATTTAAAAAAATTCTTAATTCAACATCTCATGATATTTTCTTTATTACAAATGAAAATGTAAGACAACTAAGATCATTAATGCATAGGAAATGGCTAGAATCACAGGATATTTTATTTATTTTAATTTTTACTGTTTATTCGTGTGTGTGTGTTTGTGTGTGTGTGTGTCACTGTAGATTACCAAGGGTGATTTTGCGAATCATTCTGGATTGTTTCTACCTTCCTGCTTCACTCTGGGATTTCCCAGGCCCCGCCTACCAGGCCCAAAAGTACAGGCCATTTCAGCCTGGTGTTTTTGCATGGGACCTGGGATCCAAACTCAGAGTCTTAACCCCATCTCTCCACCCTAGGATGCATTATTTTATTGCACAATAAATAATACTAAATTTAAATATATTGGAATACTCTGTTTAAAATGAAATTATACCTCAAGAGCCAAGTTATAGTACTCTGAGATAATCATGAATTACAGAACTTGATAATTTTTAAACTCAGCTGATTTTGCTTTCAAAGTTCCTGTGGACAAGGAATATACCCTGCGTTGACAGCAAATAAGGAAACTTTAAATTCTAACTTCATGTATATCTAAGGCTCAATTCAAATATATGCTGTTGAGTTACTTATATTCACAAGGATTTTCCTGTGTGTTGTCTTTAAATATTTTTCAACATAAATTTTATCATGTTACAGAGAAAATGTTATTTAATCTTGATTTAAATTGTACTATGCACATCTTATAATTTGGGTTCTTTGCAGTTTTCGAATCATTGATACATTATTTAAAAGGAAATAGAATTAGTTTCATTTAATTTTTCAGGAATACTTTTAGTATTCTGTAAACACCTTGAATATATGTTTGTGTGTTTATCTAATAATTAATGGTCATTATTATTTTAAGAATGTCTTTCAGAAAAATTCTTGGATATTTATCTCTGTTTCACTTACATGTGAAACTGGGTTCAGTTGTTCTGCTAGTATTCAGAAAAATTGCTTAATTTCCATCACTCATGTAATGCACATAAGGAATTTTTGGAGATTTTCTGCAAGAAATATTAAAGTACTTTTGAATAAAGACACTTTCAAACTTTATTGCTTTATTGGTCTCTGCATCATTCATTATTTGATGGCCAGAGTATGATGAATGGGAATGGTCATAGTAGATATGCTTGATTTATTTCTCAATGCTAAGAGTAATACTGGCAATGTTTCTTTAGTGACAGTATATTCCTTTCTTGGTGAATCTATTATCAAATGTAAGAATTAACCCTTAGTACATTCCTAGATTTCCATTGTTTCCATGGATTTATGAATGCATTGTGAATTTAATCAAAACATTTTACTATACAAAAATATATAAAATACCTTTATGAAAAAATGTATTTTAGGCATAATTTTGTGTATATGATTCTTTTTTATTATTATTTTAGCCTAATTATACAAGCTCAATAAGTACCCCGTCATCACCCTTCTCCCGTCCCTTTCTCCCCTGTTGTCCCCCCATTTCAGTCTCCCCCTTTTCCTCTTTCCCACCTCTTGCTCTCTTGGTGTCCTGCTTGTTCCTTCCCATCTTCCAGAACATATGATAGGGGTCTCATATCCAGATTGCACGAACTCAAAAAATTAAACACCAATTAGAAAGTGAGCCTTGTAACTTAAAAGAACCTTTCAAAACTGAAAAAAAGTCAATAAACCATAATTCAGAAAATCAGAGACTTTATGCAACCACCTGGAACCAGGTCTGCTTACTCTCTCCCATCCTAAAGCTCAGGGAAATTTGCGGAAAAGGGGGCGGTAAGATTGTGAGAGCCTAAAGATGGGGAGGAGCAACGATATGCAAATACTCCACACAAGTTAGGGCCGAAGTAATCATAATAGGACTTTGCATGACCTGCGCAATGACCAACATATAATTGACCCACCAAAGTCCAGGCATTAGGATCACAGGCATTAGGATCCTTAGAGGCAAGGAATTAAGTCACAATAGTGTTCCTATACTAAAGGGGAATACAAAAAAAGCTCTAGGTAATGCTACTGAGTCCTTACACCTCATCAGAGAGGAGAACCCAGAGGGAAGTATGACATGCACACTAAAGGATGCTCCAGGGATGCAGGGGAGAGGGGAGAAAAGGAGGGTGGGGGGAAAAGAAGGGGAAAAGCGGGGAGGAAGAAAGGGGATCCAGAGAGGGTGGAGGGAGGGAAGGGAATGGGGTACCTATCAAATTTGATGAGTGGAAAAATAATTAATTAAAAAAAGAACTTTTTTCAGGGACAAAATTGAAATGTATGACAAATATCTTAAAAAATGTTCCACATCCTTAGCCATCAGGGAAATGCAAATTAAAACGTGGATCACAGAGTAGAACGCTCTAGGAACTAGGATCCTTAGAAGTAAAGGATTAAACAGTCATAATAAAGTTCCCATACTAATGGGGAGCCCATGAAGGGGATCCAGGTTATGCCACTGAGTCCTGAACCCTCACTAGGGTGGAGGGCTCAGAAGGATGTTCCAGTGGATGGAAGGGAGAAAAGGGGAGGAACCGGGAGAGGAAGGGAGGGGAGTGAAAGGAAGGGGAAAAAGAGGAGTGCAATGGGGGACGACTGGGAAGGGAACGGGGGAAGGAAAGGACTGGGGTACTTATTTAGTTTGTATGATTAGGAAAAAAATAAAATGTGGAAGAAAAAATAATAAAAAAAACTTCTAATAATAATATTCTAAAAATAATAACTAAAAAAACTTCTAAAAATAATAACAACTTCTAATGCTGGAAAGGATTTGGGGAAAAAGGAGCTCTCATACATTGCTGGTGGGAATGCACACTTATATATGATTCTTATAACCAGGCTGTATATTTATGTATATTCATATACAATACATATTTGTAAATCACCACTTATGTCATATATATAATCCGTTACTATGTAAAATATCAGTTATAAGATTTTTAAATACCTTTTCAAAGACTATTTCTTTATTTTGCACATGCACGTGTGTGTGTGTGTGTGTGTGTGTGTGTGTGTGTGTGTGTATCAGAGGGCACTGGGTTTCCCTGTGGAGGCCCAAGGATGACTTCAGTAATCATCCTAGATTGCTTCTAGCTCTTTTTTGTTTCCTATGGTTTCTCAGCTCTACCCACTACAGTTGCATGTGCAGGTTGTTGCAGTTTCTACCTGGAATATTACATGGGACTTGGATTCAAACCCAGGAACTTCTGCTTGCAAGGCTGAGTCTTAACCCCTGAACCGTCTCTGCAGCCCAAATACATAATATACCAAAATCACAATGTACCAATAAATGTCCTTGGTCATGGTACATTATATTTTTATGAAGTGATTTTATATGTTTATTCTATACCTATCTACCTTATTTGTCATGGATATATTATGGATATGTTTAATAAGATTAACCTAGTGAAACTGTCTATTTATAGATAACATTTTAGATATAAAAGATAGACTTTTTGAAAAATAGAAATAAGCAATTTACTCATATATGAACAAATTCTGAACAAAGGATTCTGAGAGGGTTCTTTACATGACTGAAATGATCAGTCCTTAGAAACTCGTTAGTTGTAGCAGATAAAAAGTAATCATTTTGCAAATGGGTGATGGACCCCTCCCTCACTGAGGTTTCCTGCTCATTACATCTACCCTTGAATGTGCTATTATAACAAGATTCCAGTTTAACACCTTTTTGTCTCTGGCCAGGGGGTGACATACAGTGCCCAGCAGGATGGAGTGAAGGGCATTGCAGGAGCAGCAAAACTGCAAAAGAAAATCAACAAACCACAATCCAGAACTTCAGAGACTCTATATCAATCACATAGAACTAGGCCAGCCTAATCTCTCCCCATCCTGGAGCTCAGGGACATTTGCGGAAGGGGGAGCGGTAAGACTGTAAGAGCAAAAGGATGGGAGGAACAACGATTTGCAAGATTCTCAACAATAGTTGGGGCCAAAGCAATCATAATGGGACATTGCATGCCCTGCGCAATGTCCAGTGCACTGTTGCCCTCATAAAGTCTAGCATCTGTTAAGAGCACCAAGATCCCTGGAGGCAAGGGATTGACAGCCATAGTAGTGATCCTATGCTTAAGGGGAACGAGAGAAAGGGCTTATGGAAATGCCACTGGGTCCTTATATGTCATCGGAGAGGAGGACCCAGTGGAGAGTCAGGCGTACACAGTAAAGGACTCTCTGGGAATTGGGGGGGAGGCACTGGGGGATGGGGAGGAAGAGGAGGGGAAAGAGGGGGTTCAGGGGGAGGAGGGGGGAGGGAGGGAACTGGTAAAAAATTTTAAAATGTATAATTACATTTTTAATAAAAAAAAAGACTTCACTAACCACAAAAAAAAAAACAACTCGTTAGTTGTCAGTCTTACAAATTAGGAGACTGCATTAGTTAATACCTTACCTTTTGCTACATACATTTAAATATCATTTACTTTTAAATTTCCACATCCATATATTAGAATATGCTACCTGGAAATCAGTCCTTGTTGTTCCTCTACATTCTATAATAGAGCATGGTTTTATTCTCATAAAGTTCACATGCTTTCTTTGGATAGCTCTCTTTTTCATAGCATTTTTCAATTTTACTATGATCTTGTTTTTTTACTATACATTTTTAGTTTGTACTTTCCACTGTTGGTTTCATTATATTAGTGTTTCACACATGAATATAATAAATTTGTAATATTTATACAGCTTAATCCTCAAATCCTTGACCTCCTCTTCTTCACATTACAATTCTTCATCAATCCTTCCAGTCTTCCTCCTACTTTCCTGTCTTTTTGTATGAGTGTTCTAGTGAGTTTCAGCTAGGTTGCCTTTGATGGCAGGTGCCTAAGTATTTGCTGGAGAATGAATCAAATATCAATGTATAGCCACTGAGGAAAACATCTTCCCTTCCTCCCACTCTCCAACATTAAGTTTCTCAGTTTCTCAGGGAGATATGAGACTGCTTGAGATTCCCCTTCCATAGTGAAATATTGGTAGAATAAATACGTATAGGTCTTAATGGAAACATTTATATCTGCAGTGAATTTGTGGATGCAAGAACCCTGTCATGTTCAAAGCGTAAGATCTGTATGTACCTCTGCCCTACATCAGACATTTACAATGTTACTATCCCCTCTTCCACAATGTTCTCTGACTTTTAAGTAACTAACAGTGTGAAATAGATATCCTGTATACTTCTAATACTTTTTTAGGAATCATCATTTCCATTGCTTTAATTTTTTTATTGAACACATATCATTAGTTTTAAAGCTTTTCCATTATTTCATTTTTTAAAAATACTTTAACATTTTATATTGTAGTCTATATGTAGCAATAGTACTGCTTGCCATCAGCTTCTATGCTATCAAAATTATGTTTCGTTCTTTTTGGGCCTTTTAAACTTTTTATTTCATATTAAGTCATGAAATGTTAAAAGTACATTCATCTTACATTCACTTATGAGTCTTATTGATAAAATACCATTTATTTCTCTCAGTATACATTTGAATCAGGATTTAGATTCCCTATGATAGAATTACTGGAGTCATCATTTTTCACAAGATATAACTAAGATGAATAGTGTTAGCATTTCCTTAGTAGCTTGTCTCTTTGTATACTACTTATTTTTAGATAAGATATATAATATATAATGTATGTCAATGACAAATTCATTAAAATATATTTCATCAAGGTCAATTATTTTGAGAAGAAAATATCATTTAAGGTACCTACTTTACCTTAGAATCAATACAATATTTTTCCTTCATTACTGAAAACAGGTAATTTGTTGCATAAATGTATCTGTTTTCTGGATATAAATCTTTTTTAAAAAAAAACTTTTTATTGGGGCTGGAGAGGTGGCTCAGGGGTTAAGCCTCTGCCTTGCAGGCAGAAGGTCTTGAGTTAGGATCTTAGACCCAACTTTTACAGGCCAGGAGGAAGCAGGGCGGCTTGCATTTCTGGTCCTGGTAAGGCACAGCCTGTGAATCCCTGGGCAGAGTAAACAAGGAGGAGGTGGAGGCAGTCCTTGGTGGTTCCCGAATTCACCTGTGGTTCTACACACACACACACACACACACACACACACACACACACACACGCACACACAATTGAATAAATAATAATAAAAAATTTAAAAAACCTTTTTATTTATTTATTTTGCAAGTGTATATGTGTGTGATGTATGTATCAGAGGGTACTGGTGGTTTTTTTTAACGTGATACTTGAACTCAGGACCTTCTGCTTATGAGGCAGAGTCTTAGATATCCCGCTGGATATAAATTTTGAAATATATCACATTTTAAAAGAAATCTTAGTATAGTAAAAATAAATTTCAAATAAAAGTAAACAAATACCAATGGTAGAAAACTGTCTTAGGACATACATTTTCTTATCTTGTCTCACCAACCAAGTAACCTGCATTTCTTATCTTGTCTCACCAACCAAGTAGTCTGTAAACAGTCAATGACTGTTTTCAATGTCTTCAGAACTAAAAGTCTGGCAGTGTTCTACATGAAAGCAAGTTGTTTGCTGGATTTGTTTAATGTTCCAGAATAATTTCTTACTGACAGTATGCAGAGAAAGAGAAAAGTAAGCAAAAATGATAAATTATTAGGCATTAAGAAGATGAAAGTACTTATTAAAATGTTTAAGTGACATTATTCACATCTGTTATAAGTTAATCTTAAATTTTTGTCATATTAAAATATATTTTTAATTTGCTATGCTTAGAAAAATTATCACTCATACAAATGGTAGTTTAGATTAAACTACTATATAAATACATAGATCTTTTCATGTGGAAAATGCAAATAATTTAAAGAAAATGATATAAATTATATAAAGAGTGAAGTATTGACCTTGATAGAATTTTGAAAAGAAAGGTACTAAACAATTCTCATACAAAATACAATTTACTTAGATGATAATCATTTCTGGGTTATTTGATCATATTAAACAGTAAACATTCATATAGCAAATTATTATTTGGATCCTGGAGAAAAGATTGCAATAAAAATGAAGATTCATTATAGTATTTCTCATAATAATTTAGATAATTTATTAAAATATTCTGTTACATGCAGTACACTAAGTATCAAATTAGATGCTTCCCTGTCTCACTGACTTCATTCCCATTTCCTTTTAACCTTCAGAGTCCTATATCCTCATTATCATTTTTTTTTCTTTTTTTTTTTTTATTAAAAATTTAATTATACATTTTAAAATTTTTTACCAGTTCCCTCCCTCCCCCCTCCCCTTCCCCCAGTGTCTCCCCCCCAATTCCCAGAGAGTCCTTTATTGTGTGCGCCTAACTCTCCACTGGGTCCTCCTCTCCGATGACATATAAGGACCCAGTGGCATTTCCATAAGCCCTTTCTCTTGTTCCCCTTAATCATAAGATTACTACTATGGCTGTCAATCCCTTGCCTCCAGGGGTCTCGGTGCCCTTAACAGATGCTAGACTTTATGAGGGCAACAGTGCGCTGGACATTGCGCAGGGCATGCAAAGTTCCATTATGATTGCTTTGGCCCCAACTATTGTTGAGAATCTTGCAAATCGTTGCTCCTCCCATCCTTTTGCTCTTACAATCTTACCGCCCCCTCTTCCGCAAATGTCCCTGAGCTCCAGGATGGGGAGAGATTAGGCTGTCCTAGTTCTATGTGATTGATATAGAGTCTCTGAAGTTCTGGATTGTGGTTTGTTGATTTTCTTTTGCAGTTTTTCTGCTCCTGCAATTCCCTTCACTCCATTCTGCTGGGCACTGTATGTCACCCCCTGGCCAGAGACAAAAAGCTGTTAAACTGGAGTCTTGTTGTAATAGCACATTCAAGGGTAGATGTAATAAGAGTAGGAAACCTCACTGAGGGCGGGGTCCATTACCCATTTGCACAATGATTACTTTTTATCTGCTAGACTATATGCCCTCCCCTTCTGGTGAGATCAGGAAAGAACGTCTGTGAACTTAACCAGGTTTCTCATTACTTACTTGCAGACCTTGATGGAGGCCTATTTTCTCTGCTGTAACATGGTCTCCTCTCTCCTTGTTTCTGGTGTGGCCCTCCTAACCCATCTCTCTTGTTCATAATCCTTGCAATTACTGTGTTACATAGGTTTACTTTTGAGTGTCCCAATGTGGGCTGGGCGAGTTTGGTACTAGGAGCCACCTATTAGGGAGTACATACGGCGTTTAATTTTCTGGGTTTGGGATACTTCACTTAATATAATTCTTTCTAATGACATCCATTTCCCAGCAAATTCCAGTAATTCATCATTTTTGATGGCTGAGTAGTACTCCATTGTATAGATGTACCACAGTTTCCTTATCCACTCGTCAACTGTTGGACATTTAGGTTGATTCCATGACTTTGCTATTGTAAACAGTGCTGCTATGAACATGGTCGAGCTTGTGCTATCGAGGCGAACCTCTGCTACTTGGGGGGTTATTCCCAAAAGTGGGATAGCAGGGTCATACGGCATTTCAATCTTTAATTTCTTTAAGAATCTCCAGACGGCTCGCCAGAGTGGCTGTATGAGCCTGCATTCCCACCAACAATGTAGGAGAGTTCCCCTCTCCCCACATCCTCTCCAGCATTTGTCGTTGTTTGTACTGTGGATTTTTGCCATCCTGACCGGGGTGAGATGATATCTCAGGGAAGTTTTGATTTGCATTTCCCTGATGGCGAAGGAAGTGGAGCATTTTTTAAGATAATTGTTAGACATTTTAATTTCATCCCTGGTAAAGTTTCTTTGAAGTTCCAGGGCCCATTTTTTAATTGGGCCAGTGTTTTCCTTGGAGTTTAATTTTCTAAGTTCTTTGTGCACTCTGGACAGTAGAGCTCTGTCAGATATGTGGTTAGTGAAGATTTTCTCCCATTCTGTGGGTTGCCTTTGAGCTCGTGCGACAATCTCTTTATCTGAACAGAAGCTCTTTAATTTCACAAGATCCCAACTGTTGAGAGTTGGTAGCAGTGACTGTGCCATTGGATGTCTGTTTAGGAAGTGTTGGCCTAGCCCAATCAGCTCGAGGGAGTTCCCTATCCTTTCAACTATGGCTTTTAAAGTCTCTGGCCTGATATCAAGGTCCTTGATCCATTTGGAATTAAGTCTTGTACATGGTGACAAGTACGGGTCCAGCTTTAATCTTCTGCATGTGGAGATCCAGTTTTGCCAACACCATTTGTTGAAGATGCTGTTCTTTTTCCATTGGATTCTTTGGGCCCCTTTGTCAAAGACCAAGTGGCTGTAACTTTGTGGGCTTATATCTGGGTCTTCAATCCTTATCCATTGATCTGTGTGTCTATTTTGGAGCCAGTACCAGGCTGTCTTTATAACTATGGATTTGTAGTATAGACTTAGGTTTGGTATGGTAATACCTCCAGCTGTGTTTTTGTTACTCAGGATTGTTTTTGCTATCCTGGGTCTTTTGTGCCTCCATATGAACTCTGAGATTGTTTGGTCAACTTCTTTGAAGAATCGCTTTGGGATTTTGATTGGTATAGCATTGAATCTGTATATTGCCTTTGGTAGGATGGTCATTTTTACAATGTTGATTCTGCCAATCCAGGAACAAGGGAGGTCTTTCCACCTTCTGGTGTCTTCTGCAATTTCTTTCTTTAGGGTTTTAAAGTTTTCATTGTAAAGGTCTTTTACCTCCTTAGTTAGGTTTATACCAAGGTATTTCATTTTTTTAGGGGTTATAGTAAATGGCATGGTTTCTCTCAAGGCTTTTTCACTTCTTTCATTCTGGGCATATAGGAAGGCCTCTGATTTTTGCACATTTATTTTGTATCCTGCCACCCTGCTGAACTTCTCAATTAGTTCCAGGAGCTTCCTGGTGGAGTTTTTGGGATCACTCAGGTATAAGATCATGTCATCTGCAAATAGAGATAGCTTGACTTCTTCCTTGCCAATTTGAATCCCTCTTATGTCCCTTTCTTGTCTTATGGCTTCGGCTAAGACTTCAAGTACAATATTGAATAGAAGTGGTGAGAGTGGACAGCCTTGTCTTGTTCCTGATCGAAGTGGGAATGCTTCCAATTGTTCCCCATTGAGCATAATCCTTGCTGTGGGCTTGTTGTATACAGCTTTTATTATATTGATAAAAGTTCCTTCCATTCCTACTGTCTCTAGCGTTTTGATCATAAAAGGCTGTTGGATCTTGTCAAAAGCTTTTTCTGCATCTATCGAGAGTATCATGTGGTCTTGGACTTTGGACTGGTTTACATGATGAATTACATTTATTGATTTGCGTATGTTGAACCAACCTTGTGTGCCGGGGATGAAGCCTACTTGGTCCCCATGAATGATCTTTTTAATATGTTTTTGAATCCGATTTGCTAAGACTTTGTTGAGAATCTTTGCATCTGTGTTCATCAGGGAGATCGGCCTATAGTTTTCTTTTTTAAGTGAATCTTTATTAGGTTTTGGGATTAAAACGATATTAGCTTCATAGAAGGAATTTGGTAGTGTTCCTTCCTTTGCTATTTGGTGGAACAGTTTAAGGAGTATTGGTGTTATTAACTCCTTAAATGTCTTGTAGAACTCTGTGCTGAATCCATCTGGTCCAGGACATTTTTTGGTGGGAAGATTCGAGATTACTTCCTCAATTTCCTTATATGTTATAGGACTATTTAAGTAATTCACAACTTCCTGATTCAATTTAGGTAAGTTGTGTTTACTTAGAAATTCATCCATCTCTTTTGTGTTGTCAAACTTCACAGAGTATAAGTTTTTGAAATATGATGTTATAATTCTCTGGATTTCTTGGGTATCCGTAGTGATAACTCCATGTTCATTTCTAATTTTGTTAATTTGGGTTTTCTCTCTCTTGCTTTTGGTTAGTTTAGCTAGGGGTGTATCAATCTTGTTGATTTTTTCAAAGAACCAGCTTTTCGATTTGTTGATTTTTTCTATCGTTTTCTTAGTCTCGATTTCAGATATTTCTCCCCTTATTTTGCTAATCTCTTCTCTTCTACTGCTTTTGGGATCAGATTGCTCTAGTTTCTCTAAAGCTTTAAGCTGCATTGTTAAGTTGTTTATTTCTGATGTTTCCATTTTTTTGATGTGGGCATTAAGAGCTATGAACTTACCTCTTAGAACAGCTTTCATTGTGTCCCAGAGATTTTGGTAAGTTGTATTTTCGTTATCATTCACTTTCAGGAAATCTTGAATTTCCTTTTTAATTTCTTCCTGAATCCAGTTCTCATTCAGCATCATAGTGTTAAGTTTCCAGGAGTTAGTGTATTTTCTCTTGTTTGATGTGTTGTGGATGTCCAGCTTTAGGCCGTGGTGGTCTGATAGGGCACAGGTTAGAATTTCAACTTTCTTGTACATGTGTAGATTCATTTTGTGGCCCAATATGTGATCTATTTTGGAGAAAGTTCCGTGTGCTGCTGAGAAAAATGTGTATTCTTTGGTGCGTGGGTGAAAAGTTCGATAGAGATCTGTGAGGTCCATTTCTTTCAGGGTTTGATTAAGTTCCAAAGTGTCTCTGTTAAGCTTTTGACCTGTTGATCTATCCCATGTAGAGAGGGCGGTGTTGAAGTCCCCAAGAATTATCGTTTGGGGGTTGATTTCTTGCTTTAGACGCTGTAGGGTTTTCTTAATGAATGTGGAGGGGCCCGTATTGGGTGCATATATGTTCAGTATTGTGAAGTCTTCCTGGTGAATTGTACCTCTGACTAAAATGTAGTATCCATCCGTGTCTCTTATAATTTTTTTTGGTTTGAAATCCACTTTGTCTGATAGCATAATGGCTACCCCTGCCTGTTTTCTGCTTCCATTTGCTTGTAGAATTGTTGACCAGCCTTTTATTTTTAGAGCGTGCCTATCTTTTGTGGTGAGATGGGTTTCCTGCAGGCAGCAGATTGATGGATTGTGATTTTTAATCCAAGTTTGTAATCTGTGTCTCTTGATCGGTGAATTAAGTCCATTAACATTTAGTGTTATAATGGAGAAACTATTGTTAATTCCAGACATTTATTATGTTTAGTAGCTTTTATAAGTATATTGCTTCGCTTTTAATGGTGTTATATTTGCCTTCTGTTCTCCTGGATATGCCTGTTTTTTTCTTCACGCTTGAGTATCATTTCTAGCAGTTTTTGAAGGCCTGGTTTGGTGGCCATGTATCCCTTAAAGTTGTCTTTGTGCTGGAAAATTTTTCTTTCTCCCTCGATCATGACTGATAGTTTTGCAGGGTAAATCAGCCTGGGTTGACATTTTTGCTCATTCAATACTTGAAGTATGTCTCTCCAAGCTCTTCTTGCTTTTACTGTTTCGACTGAGAAGTCATTTGTTATTTTAATAGGTTTGCCTTTAAAAGTGACTTGTTTTTTCTCCCTTGAAGCTCTCAGCACCAGTTCTTTATCTTGAATGTGGAGTGTTTTAACTATTATTTGCCGCGGTGTGCTTCTAGTTTGGTCGTATCTGTTTGGGGTGCGGAATGCCTCTTGTATATGAATGGGCCTCTCTTTCTTTAGATGAGGAAAGTTTTCCTTGATGATCGTTTGAAAAATTTCCTCAGGGGTGGTATTTTGAGATTCTTGCTCCAGTATTCCATGAATACGCATGTTAGGCTTCTTCAGGGTGTCCCATATCTCTTGGATATTTCTCTCAAGTATCTTTTTGGCTTTAACAACCTCTTCCATTGAGCTGGCTAGTACTCCCACTTTATCTTCAAGGTCTGAAATTCTGTTTTCTGCTTCATTAGTTCTGTTGATAAGACTCTCTGTGGCGTTCTGGGTTGAAGATAACTTGTCTTTTAGCTCAGTTTTAAACTCTGCTTGAGTTTGTTTTAACTGTTCTATGCCGCTTTTTGTTTCTTGCACTGTTTTTCTCAACTCCTCCAGATGTCTGTTGTGTTCCTCTTCAAAGCGATTGATTCGATTATGTAATTCCTCCCGGATTTCCTCTTTCATAGTATTGAACATGGTAATGATCATATTTTGAAAGTCGTTATCCTGGGTCAGGCTTTCTTGGCCTTTTTCCGCGGGTTTGTTCTTTTTGGAGTCTAACATTATGGGATTAATTTCTTCAGTGGGAGATTTGTTTACTTGAGTGTTGCTTCTCATGGATTTGCACTTTGACTTTGGCATTGTCATTTTAACTCTTAAGATCTCTCAATTTCACTAAACTGAATTATTTGGCCTGGGGTACTGGTGGGCGGGGCCTGAACGGGGACTTACCTAGGGAGCGGGGTGAGGCCCGGGTGGACCGCGTGCGTGTCCCGACTGGCGGAGCGGGGTGGGGCGAAAAGGGAGGATGGGCGCAGGGGGAGGTGCTCCTCGTTCCCTGGGCCCCCGCGCGGCTCCGGCTGGATGGCGGGAGTCGGAGCCGGGTCCCCGTGGGCTGACCTGGGGTCCTAGAGCGCGCGTTGAGGCCCGGCTGGATCTCGCCTACGCGTCCCGACCGGCGGAGCGGGGGTGGGGCGAAAGAGGGAGGCTGCGCGCGTCGGCGTGGAGCTATTTAACCCGAGGGCAGCTGGGGCGGGGCCCGGGCGCAGGGGGAGGTGCTCCTCGTTCCCTGGGCCCCCGCGCGGCTCCGGCTGGATGGCGGGAGTCGGAGCCGGGTCCCCGTGGGCTGACCTGGGGTCCTAGAGCGCGCGTTGAGGCCCGGCTGGATCTCGCCTACGCGTCCCGACCGGCGGAGCGGGGGGTGGGGCGAAAGAGGGAGCCTCATTATCATTTATAAATTGAATTGAATAAAAAGTGAGAGTTCTTTCTTATCTTCAATCAAACTCTGAAATCTCTTTGTTAAATTTTAAGTTTTCTTTTCTTTAGTAATAATTTTGTTCATTAGAATTTCAGTACCCAGATTCACAGAAATTAATAAATCTGAAGTTCACAAATTTAATCCTGCAGAATATATCATTCCTATATTTCATTTTACATTTATGGAGATAGTAAAGTAAATTGATATTTGTTACTGATTCATAGTCCCTTTTACTCCTAATACCCTGTTCTTTTAGTGACAACTGACATTGAATAGTATATTTGACCTTCTTGGGTATGTCTGCAAGCCTTTCTGCAGGCCATCATAGGCTGATCTTCATGTATTGCTTTTCTCTAAACTTCATTTTTAAATACTCCTTTCCTATGCCTATAAATGTATCCATCTACCTTATGACTAAGGATAGAAGTACTTCTTTCCTTGGTAAGCTCATTTGTAAAACATTAATATGAAAAATAATAGGAAAAGGAACAGGTGGTAAAACCTTCAAAGCAATTTAATAAAGAAAACAGAAGCAATTCATAGGTTACATCCTGTTAATATGTTATACAGCCAATTCATATTATTGACTCATTAATAAAGAGGCAGAAAATATAAAAAGAAAATTCCAGTTTTAGAAACCTAATTATGATTATGTCTGCAACAAAAGTGTTGATTTATATTTTTAAAATATTTTTCACTGAAGAATTAATTAATGTATTACTCAGTCAGCATTTTTGAATGTGTTTTGTGCTATTCACCTTCCTATAAATCTCCTAACAAAACTGTATATAAGTACACCATTAAGTATATTATAAAAGCTTTGAATGGAGTTTCTTTTGGCATCCTATTTATGTTTACTACTTACTTTGAAGGACGATCAGGATGTAGAAGAGTTATTTTCCCAGGGGTGTAAATGATAAATAATTCTGTCAGCACTATTCACAGACAAGTGAGGCAGAGGAACAGTCTGCAAAGACATAGTCTCCTTTTAGCCATAAATGATTTGTGTGTTTTCTTGAGGAAGTGTCTACTTAACTATGTTAACATAGATAGCAGTGGCTAGAAAATGACAGCAAAAGACAAATGTCCATGAAGTGTGAAAATGAGCAAGTGAAAGCCTAGTCCTTCAGGAAAATGCTAGTATGACCTTCAGTCAATAGGGATAATGAGCAGGTTGCAAATTGATATTGCTTGAATGAAAGTCATCTTCCTATAATTACCCCTGAAGTATTCTATAAGTGGAAATGCTGGGTTAGAGTATGCTTAGTTGGTAAAGTGCTTAAGTGCTTGTATATAAGTATGAGCATCTGAGCCTGGTTCCTAAAATTCCACCTCAAATGCCAAGCATTGAGATATGTACCTATTATCACAGAGCTGAGAATGGAGCCATCAAGATTCCTAGAGATTCCTGGTCAGCCATTTTAGCTGAAACCCTGAAACAGCAAAGTCCATGGTCATTGAAAGACCTTATTGTGGAAGTTAGCTACATGTGTCAAAGTGACAAACAAAGGCTTAGGCTTAGAGCGCATTTGTAAAGAATTGGTAGTTGAGTTAGGCACTGGACAGACCTTCAGAAAAATGTCTAAAATTGATGAAGGAAGAATGAATCATAGTCAGGGGGGATTTTCCATTTCTAGAGAGCTGGATAAGTTAGGCAAAGCTGATACAGGGAGTTGGCATCCATAATTTGACTGGAAAATCTCAGTCATGTGCCCAAGTCTCTTGGACTCCAGGTGTTGGTATGAGCTCTTCTGCCAAGCTAGACAAATATGACAATAATAATAAGACATAATAGGACAAAATAAAGTCCTTATTCCCATAACTTGTTTTGCTGTGATTTTATCAGAAATATGCAAAGGAGCTGTGTCAATGGTTAAAAAAATAATAGGTAGCTAAACATTTAAATCTTTTCTTCAGAAAGCAGGAGGACTGAAATTCAGATCCCCATAGGTCACATAAAATCAGGAGACCATGGCATCCCTTCTGTAATTTTAGCTTCAGAAAACAGAGATAGAATGCACAGGCAAGCTGCATAACAATTCTAACTCTATTAAACAGCTCTAAATTTGATTAAGAGATCCTCAAAGAGATGTCTCAAAGAATATGGTAGAAGAACATTTGCTGTTATTCCTAATATAATCTTTGGCATTTTACACCTGTATGCATCCACATACATACAAACATGTATGCTGGAAAAGGAGATTGAGAGCTGAGTATAAGTATTTCATTGTGTTCTGCTGTCTGATTCTGAAGACATGTGACTAACACTTCACTCTCTTGGTCCCATAAATTCCTTGCCATGATGAACTGTACCATCAGACAGAATTTAACTCTTCTTTCCTTAAGTTACATCTTATCAGGTACATTGTCACAGCAATGTGAGATATAGGACTATAGTGTGTGTGTGTGTGTGTGTGTGTGTGTGTGTGTGTATTTTGTTGTATTTGTGATGTATATTTGGTAATCATCCTATGCTCTTCTCAAATTGAAACTTAATGACCAAAATAATTCATTACTTTGAAAACACAGTGTATTTAGTTTAAACATTGTTAAGCAAAACTGACTGAAGATCAAGACTATAATTTATTGCTAGAATGAAAATAAAAAGTTTACTTATATGTATGGGTATGTAATTAAAGAATGTTATTTAGGCCATGTTTTAACAGTTAAATCTTTGCTCACATGTACTAAAAGGACTACATTTTACATCACTGAAAATACAGGAGGTAATAATGTTCATTATCCATAAGACAGATAGGGGTTTATATATATACATTGAATTCTTTTTGTTTAACATTATAAGACTGAGTATCACACTGTAATCCATGATGACTCAGGATACACACTACAACAGATTGGTCTCAAATTTGCAATAATACATCTGCCTCAACCTTCACTACACTTGGGTACCAAAAGAAAATTAATTAATTTTAATTATGCATGGATGAAAAGATAAAACTAACATAAGAATTTGTATGATTATTGTCAACTTAATAAATAAAAATTTTAAAATAAGACAAATAAAATAGATGATTTTTTGGATTTATTGCATGTATTTTTAATATACTTTAGCTATTCCCGTAAATCATTTTAATTCCGTTTCATCATTGCCTTCATTTGCATAATCTATCTTATGAATAATCATTTGTACATATTAGCTCTGAGAATCACAGCTAATGTTTTAAATAGTCAGGCAAGTCTCAAAAGGTCACACTTTCAAATCACTTCATATTAACATTTCAGGTAATGTAATTAAAATATGGAGTGGCTAATGATTATGATAAAAGACAAAAGACAAAGTAATATTGCAGCATTTCCTGACAGTATTTGTATTCAAAAGAGAATGCTCTAACAAACTGATACTAATTCATGAGACATTTTTCCACTCCATGCTCTCAAATGGGGGTCACAAAAGGTGAACAGCTTACATTAGTTGCTAGTAAATTGGGTTTAGATTTCCTTTCTAGAAACAAGGGGCTTTTTATATCAAATTTTTATACCCAAACTCCTAAGCCTTTTAAGAATATGAGACAAAAATAGAATAAGGTAGAATACCTTGGCAAATTACCAACACCCAACCATCATTAACTTATCTGGATGAAAGAATCAATGTAAATATAGATAAACAGAGAACAGGAGTTGCCCTTCACATTAGTTATTGATAAACAATAAGGAAAGTATTAGATAAAGAATAATTATATGAAGGAAAGTTTATTTTAACAAATTTATAGTAACTGTTTTCACAGACAGTTAGTAGATGAACTCTCAGACAAGTTTTTTAAAAAAATTACCATGATCAAGGGTTCATTTCAATTGCTGCACTGCCAGCACAAGTTTCAAACATAGCCTAGGCTACATGAGACAATTAAAAACAAAAGCTCATAAAAGGTAAAACTCCAAGAAGTAAAAACTGAATGCATTCAAAAGTTTTCAGTAAATAGATCAAACAAATAAAATATGCAATGAATGATTTAAGGAAAAATTCATTAGACATTATGAAAATATGAGACACCAATCTTGTAAACGAAGCATAATAATTTGAAAACAAAACCAGGAGCTCCCACCAACATAATTGTTGAAACAGAAGACAGAATACCAACGCTTGATGACAATGGAGATGAATTAGAACACCAGGCAGTAATTGAACAGAGCATTTAAGACATCTATGACAACATAACAATAGCAAAGAGAAAATCCTTGGGAATCAAGATATATGAGCAAAAGGTAAAAATACCTGATAGGGTGACAGCAGATTTTTCCCTACAGCTTAGATTGAAATGGCTATCCAAGTTCAGGAAGATATTGGAAGATATTTAGAAACTAAAAGAGGCACAGTTAGTAAAGAATCTCTGCATAGCATATTAGAATTATATTAACAAATATATTTAACACAGAGCAAAGTATATTATGCTACATTCCAAAGTTCAGGGAAACTTATGGAAGAAAAAAATGGTAATAATGTGAAAACATAAGTGTTAGGAGGGCTGCACCAGACAGTACCCTCCAACAATGATAGGGTCGCTGTATACAAAAATCACTGCAGCAATGTTCACAAGGCCTGCACAATAATAGTTGACCTTTAAATATTTCACCAAGGAATGAGGGAAGATCTCAGCAGAAACTCTACCAAACTACATAATGCCAGACAGCAGAAGGTGAGCAAATTTTCCCAGTGATTTACCCACTGATAAGTCACCTACGTTCTGGCAAGTTCTCAGGCACTTGCACTATTATAGGTATCCCGGATGAAACTCTGTGGACCACATACATTAAATAACTGCCTTTAAAATATATTGACAAGTGAGGGTCTCAGTATACATTCCAGATGATAATACTAAAAGATATGCAGAATATGGAGGTCTAGCATATGAGCCTTTGGAGGAGAATGAGCACTTCATCAAAGACTGGACCAAGGGAGAGAAGGCATCTATGAGTTAAACATATGCAAACAACATGAAAAATAATCAAAATAAAAAACTACACCTTTGAAACAGAATCATGTATTTGACGAATTTATTTATTTATTTATTTATTTATTTATTTATTTATTTATTTATTTGTTTATTTATTCTTTCCAAATCATACAAACTTAATAGGTACCCTGGTCCCCTCCCTCCTCCACCTCTCCCAGATCCCTCCTTGCTCCCTTTCCCCCTCTTCTACTTCCTTTCACCCCCTTCCTCCCTTTCTACCAATGTCCCTCTCTCCCCTCCCCCCAATCCCTGGAGCATCTTTTAGTGTGACTACCAAACTTCCCTCTTCATCCTCCACTCTAATAAGGTGTAAGGACTCAGTAGCATTGCCTAGAGCTCTTTTTTGTGTTCCCCTTTTATACAGGAACACTATAACCTCTAAGGATCCTAGTGCCTGCGATCTATGCTAGACTTTGGGGGAGTCATTGATATGTTAGTAATTGTGCAGGTCATGCAAAGTCTTATTATGGTTACTGCAGCCCTAACTTGTGTGGGGTAACTTGCATATCTTTGTTCCTCCCCATCTTTAGGCTCTTACAATCTTACAGCCCCCTCTTCTGCAAATTTTCCTAAGGTTTAGGATGGGGAGAGATTTGGCTGGTCTGGTTCCAGGTGATTAATGTAGGATCTCTGATGTTCTGAAATTATGGTTTGTTGTTGTTTTCAGTTTTGCTATTCCTGCACTGCCCTTGGCTCCATCCTGATGGGTATTGGATGTCACCTCCTAGCCAGAGATAAAAGGCTCTTAAAATGGAGTCTTACTATAAGACTATAAGAGTACTCACCCATTTGCAAAATGGTTACTTTTTATCTGCCAGACTATATGCCCTCCCCTTCTGGTGAGATCATACCCCCTCAGTTGTAAATGATAAGGAACGAAAGTCTGAACTTAACCAGGTGTCTCATTACTTACTTGCAGTCCTTGATGGAGGCCTATTTTCTCTGCTGTAACATGGTTCCCTCTCTCCTTGTTTCTGGTATGCTACTCCTACCCCATCCCTCCTGTTCATAATCCTTATAATTACTGTAGGTATTACAGAGATTTATCTTTGAGTGTCTCTAGGTGGGCTGGGTAGGTTTGGTACTAGGAGCCACCTATTAGGGAGTACATACGCTTAATTTTAACAAGACTCTAGTTTAACAACTTTTTGTCTCTAGCCAGGGGGTGACATACAATGCCCATCAGGATGGAGTGAAGGGCATTGCAGGAGCAGCAAAACTGCAAAAGAAAATCAACAAACCACAATCCAGAACTTCAGAGACTCTATATCAACAACCTAGAACTAAGCCAGCCTAATCTAGCCCCATCCTGAAGCTCAGGGAAATTTGCGGAAGATGGAGCAGTAAGACTGTAAGAGCATAAGGATGGGAGGAGCAATGATATGCACGATACTCCGCACAAGTTAGGGCCGAAGCAATCATAATTGGACTTTGCATGCCCACGCAATGTCCAACACACCATTGACCTCACAAAGTCTAGCATCTGCTAAAGGCACCAAGATCCTTGGAGACAAGGGATTGACAGCCACAGTAGTGTTCCTATGCTTAAGGGGAACATAGAAAGGGTTCAGGGAAATGCCACTGGGTCCTTGTACGTCATCGAAGAGGAGGGCCCAGAGGAGAGTCTGGCATGCACATTAAAGGAGTCTCCGGGTTTGGGGGGGGGAGGCACTGGGGGATGGGGAGGGATGGGTGAGGGGAGGGCGAGCAGGGGGTCGGGGGGAGGAGGAGGGAGGGAGGGAACCGGTGTGCCTACTAAGTTTCTTTAAGCGGAAATAATAATAAAAAATGTTTTTAAAAAAAGAGTATAAGAGTAGATTCAAAGGTAGATGGAATAAGAGTAGGATACTGCGGTGGGGGGGCATCAGTCTCCCATTTGCAGGATGGTTACCATCTTTCTGCGAGAGTTTATGCCCTCGCTGACTAATAAGATGAACACCTTCAGTTTCAAATGACCAGTAAGGAAAGTGAGTGGGTTTAACCAGGTGTCTCTCTCCTTACTTACTCCTTACTCTCTCCTTACAATCAAGACTAAGTTAAGACAACATAATGTTTCTGAACATTCTGAAAACACAAAATTTTGAATTCAAAGCTTCAGAAATGTACATTAAGGAGCGAACTGGGTTTTCAGTTTCTTTTAAAAAGCAGAAATGGAGCAAATATTTGCGACCATATTCTAGGAGGAATCAAAATAGATACCAAAATAGAAAATTTCAATATAATAAGTAACTAAACTGTAAGTCTACATATCTAACTTATAAACAAATTTTAACACATCAGAAAATGATATTTCATTGTATAAAACTATTTAAAACATGTATAATACATGTACACACACACAAATTGTATCATTTCATATTTGTTATTCCAGCAAACAACACTACAACAGAAAGATTCCCCATAATTCAAGGACAACATGAACTATATTGTGAGTTAGAGGTTATCTGAAATGAAAAAATAAAACCTTGCCTAAAGAAAAAAAGGTAGAAATAAAGAGAGAATGAAAGAGAGAGAGAGAGAGAGAGAGAGAGAAACAAACAAACAAACAAACAAAGAAGGAAGGAAGGAAGGAAATGCGAAACGAAATGAAAAATGATAGAAAGAAATTAAGAAGGAAAGAACTACGTCATTATTAAAAAAACTATACAAACACAATGAGTCACAATATATAATGTCAAAGCATTTCAAACACAACTATCAATGTTCTCACAGTGAGCTCTATAAAAATGACAAAGAACTCACAATAAAATTCTAAAAGAAATTTAATGAGCTACAAGGGTATGTTGATAAAATTCAAACAAATTGCAAAATATAAAAGCATATACTACAGGTACAAAAATTTCAATGGTTCTTGAATAAATAAGAATTATGGAGATTAGTAATACAGTGGGCCATTGGAGCATGCAGAAGAAAACTTCAGCAGCATGTCAAGCTACATAAGTGAATTCTTGAATTAGCTAGACAGAGAAGCAAAAAACATATACACGTTAAAAAGAGTAGAGCTTCAGGATCCATGAAGCATTACATAAGTACAGATGTAAGGAATTAAAAAAGAGAACATCAAATATATATTTCAAGAAACAGTGGGTAAAATTCTAATCTTGAAAAAAGTAAAAATACAGAAAAAATGTATCAGAAGTGCAAAGGTACAATGACTAACATAGCCACACTCCCCCATAGACTACCTAGGAATTCATGAGAAATAACTACACTCAGTGGAAACTTTAAGAACAAGGGTTAAACAGGTGAAAGGGAGTGTCCCTATCAGTGGGTCTACCCAAGGAAAGGCCATTTAAACTGTCATAGAAGCCTGAGCTCCTACTACAGCAGACATTCCTGTGACTCACACAATCAAATGGACATGAGGTCAAGAGGGAGACAGATGGATTTGTGAAGGGAGGGGAGATTGGGAGAACTGGAGGATAGGGAAAACTACTCATTATGTTTGTATGAAAAGAGAATTCTTAATAAAAATAAGCAAAATATACAAAGGTAATTAACCAAATTCAGTCTAAGTAGACCAGTGAGATACATAATAAACTATAAGAAATAAAAGAAATTAGGCTTAAAAGATGACAGAACTGAAAAAAGAAGTTCTCATTTCAAGGAATTAGGATGAGGACCTGGACAATTTTTCAAAACCAGTGACTACTGGTATAAAGCACAAGAAAGGGACTTTTGTTATTCATGGACTTTTCAGTATGTAGACTCATATGGTTACATAAATATAATGAAATTTTAATCGAACTGTAAATTGAATGAACCTACAAATACACCAGTTCACATGAGTCCATATAAAACTGAGGATTTTTTCTTAAAATCAGTCCAACAATAAATATTTTATAAAGTTATTTAAAGTATATATTGAACATAAAGGTTTTATAATAGAATGCAGTCATCCAAAGGTACACATACAATTTGCAATGTATCAACATAGTGTCCCTGGGGACAGACTGAGCTCTACATCTGATTTGATGCTATAGAAAAGAGAAGATAGGAGACCTGGGGCAACAACATAGGGAATCCTATATAAATTCTAAAACAGAAAAAATGAGTGTAAGAAGCACAAGGCAAACCTGAGGCACAGGTAAGGAGAACAATCATGGTGAGCAGACTAGAGGGGATCTTTAGATATGGTGTAATTAGTTCTTAATCCATGAAAGTCTCCTTTGCAGAAAGACTCATGGGTACTTTATTCTGGAAAACATAAAGTGTTATTGCAATGTTTAATTTCCTGTAGAAGAAACTGGTCCATCTTCACTTCTCAATGTGTTTGCAATCAAGTAAGTGACAAGTATCAGGAATGCACACAAGACTAATTTATTAGAATTCATGTACCATTTTTTTAATAATCTGAGTACACAGATAAATTTGAAAAGCCCCATATTTATCATTTTTATTTTTATTTGTACTTAAGTAATTGCAAAGATTATAAATAGGAGGGAAGGGGAAGGAGCACCCCCCAGAAATAAGGAGAGAGGGTATCATGCTTTAGTAGACAAAATAGGTCACCATCAAGTATTGCATATAAGTAGCAAGATGTCTGGTGAAGCTCACTCTCACTTTCCTTCCTGGTCACTTGTGACTCAGGAGGTTTGATCTCACCAATCATGGAGGGTATGGAGACTGGCAGATAGATGGTAACCATCCTGCAAATGGGACACTGATCCCTGCCCCCTCACTGCGGTATCCTACTCCTATTCCACCTACCTTTGAATCTCCTCTTATAGTAAGATTTTCATTTAAACAGTCTTTAATTTTTGGTTAGGAGGTGACCTCCAATACCAATCAGGATGCAGCCAAGGGTGGTGCAGGAACAGCAAAACAAAAACTACAATAAACCATAATTCAGAACACCAAAGTTTCTATATTAATCACCTGGACCCAGGCCAGCCAAATCTCTCCCCATTCTAAAGCTCATAGAAGCTTGTGGAAGAGGGGGTGGCAAGATTGTAAGAGCCTAAAAATGGGGAGGACCAACAATATGCAAGATTCTCCATACAAGTTAGGGCTGCAGTTGCCATAATTGGACTTTGCATGACCTGCATGGTGACTGACTTGTCGATGACCCCCCCACAGGGTCTAGCATGGATCAGAGGCAGTGGGGTCCTTAGAGGAAAGAGATTAACAGTCATGGTGGTGTTCCCATGGCAGCGTTCCCACACAGTCATCCTAGTGTTCCCAGGAAAGGGCTCTGGGTTATGCCACCTAGTCCTTACTCCTCACTAGGGTGGAAGATTCAGGGAGGTATGGCATTCACACAAGGGGATGCCCCAGGGGTTGGGAGGGGAGGGAGGAGGCAATGAGAGAAGGGAAGAGAGAGGGGAGAGGCTGTAGGGGAGATGAGGGGTGGAGGAAAGGGGAGCACTGGGGTATCTATTGAGCTTTGATGATTGGGGGAAAAAACAAAATAAAAAATTGGGATAGCATTGTTAACTGCAATCTCTGGCAAATGCTGTACTGCATGATGTCAATGTTGTGCTTAAAACCAATGTGATATAAGTGAAGGACATTAGGTGCCTGTGAGATGGTTGCAATAGGAAGGGATCCCTTCAATGTTCCAAAATCAAATCTGTTTATAACAAGAGACTTACGATTTAACCATTGACTTTTAAAAACATTCCATGTTTAACTTTATTTCATTCAGCACTACAATTGAATTTAATTATATAGACAGAACTGTAAAGGCAGGAAAAACACAAGACACTAATGAAATAGAGTAGTAACAATGGTAACAACATATCTACAAATAACATTCTCTCTCCCTAAATTGTTCACCATGGTAAAATGTGATAATAATATATTTCTTTAAAAGTTATATTGTGAATTTATATATATTTACATACACACACTTCAAGGTCAGAAATGGATTTGTGAGAAAATGCTAAGTAATTTTTTTGTGTGCTTTTCAATTCAATGATGAGATAAGACTGTAATGAGTATTGGATGGCAAATTGTCTGATTTTGCAGAAACGTGATGGTGTTGCTCAGAACAACCTATAGCAAGCATGCACAAAAACTAAATATTAACAGAAATTATAGCTGCTCATTTCAGGTTGAGATCTGTGGCCTGTTTAAGGTCATATAAAAGCAATTTAAGAGTTTTTAATATTTTAAAAAATGAAACAATTGAAATATTAAAATACATCCCACATAATAAGATATTTCTAAATAAAACTTTTATTACAACATCTGTGTAGTCTTGCTGATTCAACATGTAAAATATATTGGCAATTATAGAGTGTAGTAAAATACATGAAGGTACGTATTAGCGAACTCAAAGAGATATAATTCAAATATTATCTTGAACATAGAATTATGGCATAAATTTGTTTGAAATTCCCATAACTTTAGTGAGTATATATTAAGTTTTTATGATTGTAAGAGAAATATTCTAGTTTAAACACACTTATGAATACCCTCTATCAAATTTGCTTTCATGAAAACTGAGAGAAGAAATGGCATTACATTCCACATTGTGAAAGTTTATGTGTGAAAGGTGTGTCACAAGCCACATTACTAAAGGTCTATAAAGCCTTAATTCTTCAGTAGAAATGAATATGCACTATGAATTTTCGACTTTCAAGCTGGGACAATTAAATATGATATAATAAACAAATTTGATAATAACTCAGAATATATAGAACTAAATGTGTATATGTATGTATATATATATACATATCGCATTGTAACTATTATATATGATTTTCAATGGCAAAAGTCTTCCATTGTTTGTGAAATAATGGAAATATTAAAATATTCCCCACATAATAAGTTTTGTTATTATGTGTAGTCAATATTATAAAATGGTGTCCATATTTGATCTCTTTATTACTTTACATTCTTTGACAGTTCCATAATACCAAATATATATATATGGAATATGTGCAACTACCTATGGAATTTTGCTAAAGATGTCAACCTGACAATGGAAAGTTTAAACTCTGGGCACATATAGAAAGAAAAAGAATTAGGGCCTGAATAATCTTGGATGAGATTGTCTAATTAATGGGGGGCAGCAAGCCCATGGTCGGTGGGCAGGTAGATAAGATTAAGGAAATTGGTACAGGAAGTTGCCATTCTTTGGTGTATTTGAACAGACATAATGTCTCGCAAATGAGATATGCCCTTCTCTCAACAGTACCATGGATATGATGAGGCTAGTTCCCTTGGTTCCTAGCACTACTAAACTGGAAGAACTAAGAAATATGAATGGACAATCATTACCAGAATAAAGTGAGTTGACAACATGCAAGTATACATGCTTATATGTATTTAATACATTGCTATTTTGAAGATAGATGTAATTTCAGGGATACGTAGCTAATGCAAATCAGCCATTATTCTCAAGACTTTCTTTGGAACATACTATTCAAAATAGTATTCATAATTTATTGCTTTCTCACTCATCATAGCTAGTAATCACAGAAAAAGGGTTTGCCATTGACTCATCTGGCTTCAGCATTACACAATTTTATGTTTTTGTGAAACATAAATCTTACTTCATTTCATGTATTTGATTTATTGTTATGTTTCTTACATGTTAGGTAAGAATCTGTTGTGAAAGTTCAAGTTGGAAAGCAAATATTTAATAAATGCATGCCCAATTGTCTCACAACCAAGTCATGAGTCATGAGTAAAGGTGTGTCTTTAAAAAATCAGCATCATGTAAGAAAAATGTACAACTTTGTGGGATGCCTTTGTGCTTGAGTTACAATCTCTTTATCTGAACAGAAGCTCTTTAATTTCACAAGATCTCATCTATTGAGTGTTGGTTGTAGTGACTGTGCTATTGGATGTCCATTTAGAACTGTTGGCCTACCCCAATCAGACTGAAGGAGTTCCCTATCCTTTCAACTAAAGTTTATATAGCCTCTGGCTTTATATTGAGGTCCTTGATCCATTTGGAATTAATTCTTGTACATGGTGACAAGTACGGGCCCAGTTTTAATCTTCTGCATGTGGATTTCCAGTTTTGCCAGCACCATTTGTTGAAGATGCTGTTCTTTTTCCATTGGATTTTTTGGGCCCCATGTCAAGGATCAAATGGCTGTAGTTGTGTGGGCTTATATCTGGGTCTTCAACCCTTATCCATTGATCTGTGTGCCTATTTTGGAGCCAATACCAGACAGTTTTTATAATTATGGATTTGTAGTATAGACTAAGATTTGGTATGGTGATACATCCAGCAGTGTTTTTGTTACTCAGAATTGTCTTTGCTATCCTGGGTCTTTTGTGCCTCCATATGAATTTTGAGATTGTTTGGTCAACTTCTTTAAAGAATTGCTTTGGGATTTTAATTGGTATAGCATTGAATTTGTATATTGCTTTTGGTAGGATGGTCATTTTTGTGATGTTGATTCTGCCAATCCAGGAACATGGGAGGTCTTTCCACCTTCTGGTGTCATCTGCAATTTCTTTCTTTAGGGGTTTAAAGTTTTCCTTGTAAAGGTCTCTAACTTCCTTGGTTGGGTTTATATCAAGGTATTTCATTTTTTAGGGGCTATAGTAAATGGGATTGTTTCACTCAAGGCATTTTCACTTCTTTCTTTCTGGGCATATAGGAAGGCCACTGAGTTTTGTTTGTTTATTTTGTATCCTGCCACCCTACTGAACTTCTGTATTAGTTCCAGAAGTTTCCTGTTCGATTTTTTTGGACCACTCCAGTATTCGATCATATCTTCTGCAAATAGAGATAGCTTGACTTCTTCCTTGCTGATTTGAATCCCTTTTATGTCCCTTTCATGTCTTATAGCTTCAGCTAAGACTTCAAGTACAATATTGAATAGAAGTGGTGAGAGTGGACAGCCTTGTCTAGTTCCTGCTCGAAGTGGGAATGCTTCAAGTTTTTCCCCATTGAGTATAATCCTTGCTTTTGGCTTGTATACAGCTTTTATCATATTGATAAATGTTCCTTCCATTCCAACAGTCTCTAGGATTTTGATCATAAAGAGCCGTTGGATCTTGTCAAAAACTTTTTCTGCATCTATCGAGAGTATTATGTGGTCTTGAACTTTGGACTGGTTTATATGGTGAATTACATTTATTGATTTGTGTATGTTGAACCAACCTTGTGTGCCTGGAATAAAGCCTACTTTATCCCCGTGAATGATCTTTTTGATATTTTTTGAATCTGATTTGTCAAGACTTTGTTGAGAATCTTTGAAGTGAACACATAGTTCACAGTTTTCTTTTTTAAATGTGTCTTTATTAAGTTTTGGGATTAAGATGATATTAGCTCATCAATCTGCCACCTGCAGAAAACCCATTTCACCACAAAAGATAGGCACATTATTAACTAAAAGGATGGTCCAAAATTCTGAAAGAACATGGAACCAAGAAACAGGAGGGGTAGCCATTATGTTATTGGACAAAGTGGACTTCAAACTAAAAAATATCATAAGAGACACAGATGGATACTACATTTTAGTCACAGGTACAATTCACCAAGAAGACCCTATAATACTGGACATATGTGCACCCAATACAGCCCCCCCACCACATTCATTAAGCAAACCCTACAACATCTAAAGTATGAAATCAACCCCAAAACTATAATTCTCGGGGAATTCAAAACTGCCCTGTCAAGATGGGATAGATCAGCAGGTAAAAAACTTAACAGAGACACTTTGGAACTTAATCAAACCCTTATTGAAATGGACCTTACAGATTTCTATTAAACTTTTCATCCACACACCAAAGAATACACATTTTTCTCATCAGCACACAGAACTTTTTCCAAAATAGATCACATATTGGGCCACAAAACAAATCTCCACATATACAGGAAATTTGAAATTCTAGCCTGTACCCTATCAGACCACCATGGCCTAAAGCTTGACATCCACAATACAACAAACGACAGAAAATATGCTAACTCCTGGAAACTTAACACTATGGTGCTGAATTAGAATAGGAGTCAGGAAGAAATTAAAAAGGAAATTCAAGATTTCCTGGAAGTGTATGATAATGAAAATACAACTTACCAAAATCTTTGGTACACAATGAAAGCTGTCCTAAGAGGTAAGTTCATACCTCTTTAAAAAAAAAGGAAACATCAGAAATAAATAATCTAACAGTGCAGCTTAAAGCTTTAGAGACACTAGAGCTATCTGATCCCAAAAGTAATAGAAGAGAGGAGATTAGCAAAATAAGGGGAGCAATATTCAAAATCGAGATTAGGAAAACTATACAGAAAATCAACCAGTCAAAAATCTGGTTTTTAGAAAAAATCAATAAGATTCATATATCCCTAGCTAAATTAACCAAAAGCAAGAGAGAGAAAATCCAAATTAACAAAATTAGAAATGAAAATGGAGTTATCACTGCTGATGCCAAGAAATCCAGAGAATTATGTCATCATATTTCAAAAACTGATACTCTGTGAAATTTGACAACACAAAAGTGATGGATGAATTCCTAAGTAAACACAACTTACCTAAATTGAATCAGGAAGTTGTGAATTATTTAAATAGTCCTATAACATATGAGGAAATAAATGATGTAATCTCGAATCTTCCCACCAAAAAATGTCCTGGATTCAGATGGATTCAGCACAGAGTTCTACCAGGCATTTAAGGAGCTAATAATACCAATACTCATTAAACTGTTCCATCAAATAGCAAAGGAAGGAACACTACCAAATTCCTTCTATGAAGCTAATATCTTCTCAATCATGAGTTTTATTATCATGTTTGTTTCTCTCCACGTAAGTTGATGAGTCCCTTCACATCTAAAAATACCTCTGTAATATCAAAATTCCCTTATAGAGGAATGCTAAGGCATGATGATCCCATATGAGGCTAGCTTGAGACACATAGTTTGAATATTATCTCATGCTAACTTTGTGATAATTAGTACTAGGTGTCCACTGACACTTAGGAATCTGGACTTTAATCCCACCTATAGGGGACTCTTCATATTTAGTTTGGACTTTGGGCATATCTGTAAGGGTAGATTTAATCATGCTAATTGATTTAGGAAGACTGATACTTCTTTAATTGTGCTTGGTATCCTGTGATTTTCCCTTAATGATGAAGTATAGCATAGAATACTGAGTCAAATAATCCTTTTCTATCTATTACTGTGGGTCATTATTTTGTTGCTACAACATGAAATGATGCTGAAAGAACACACACACACACACACACACACACACACACACACACACACACACCACCAAAGTATATATACTGCAGCTGAAAGAATTTCAGTCTATACTAGAACATATATAAGAAGGAACTGGGAAAATTTTGAAGGTGCTTCTAACTGAGTGCAACAATTGTTGGAAATACTGGTGCTGGCTATCAAGAAGCCTATCCAAGATGCTTACAAGTGAAAAAGGCGTAAAAACAATCATTGAATAGCAGAAAACAAGTATAACTAGTAGCACATGTGGGTTTTCTGGACTTGAATGAATAGGAAATTAAGATGAAAAGCACTTATTGATTTCATTACAGGATATTTTCTTCTTTCTCATTCATTTTAATATTTATCTATAATCATTGATTACTATTCTCCTAAAAGTTACATATTCAACTATTCAACAATTTGTTTTGCTCTTTCTTTTATCACTGTCTTTCAACATTGTTTTCAAACATGCAAAGAAAAATATTTTATAAATCAGTAGCATTTTAGCTATTCAGAATAAGAGTAACCCTCTTAGCATTTTAAAGTGAATGCAAAATTGAAATAATTCCCATCTTCCACTTTATGGACCTATAAAAAGTTATTCATGAAACCACAGTCTTTGTCTAAGTATTTAAAGAAGCATTTCTGTTTGAATTTTAGAACTGGATCAATAAAGTGTTTAATTGTTCATCAAGCCATGATATGAGATAATATACTTATCATAGAGAAGCTGTAACTTTTTAAACATTTCAAGTGACATGTACAGCATTTTAAATAATTTGCAAAAGGAGATTTACTGTTAAAGAGTGGAAGAACTTTCTGGTTCAGGCTGCCCTTGCTCATTCCTCACCTAGTGTTCTTCTCACACACTTAACTTGATAAATAATATTATTGTAGCTGTTGTATATCATTTGGATTTCTGCAAGCTGTTCAACTATCACACTTTATTTTGTCAGTACAAAATGTGTTGTTATCAGATTAGATAAGAATACATTTTAGTTTTACAAAGACGCATTGTTTCACAGTATTTTTGTGAAATTTCCTATATGTTGATTAATTTGAATCATGTTACAGTATACTTTGCTGTAGATACGAGTAGGTGGAAACATTCTTCTAGAGTCATAATATTTTCTTATTATTTCTGTGCCTTCAAATATATAAGCAATGTGTTATTACACTTGCAGTAAAATTATGTGTAGATAATTCATGTGCATTGACAATGAGACTAAAACAAGTAAAAGTCATGGGGGAAGAGAATATGAAATGCCATGTAATTTAAAAAAATATTTACAGACTGGAATTCTGTAGCTTCAGGTTAAAGTCATTGTCTTAGTAATTCCACAGCTTGAAGTCAGTCCATGTACTCTGGCTCTCAGTAATACTTCATACAATAATCAAGGGAGTATGGGATTGTTATTCATGGTCATGATTGCAGAGTATAAATGACTGTGACAGCAGAATATCCATATCCATAGTAAATGGCCAAGAATCATCAAGACTCTACAGCTCAACAGGTATCCATTCAGCAAATCTCAGCTAGTTCTCTCTCCATCTTTTCTACCAGCCTGAGGAATGGTCTTTATATGGGGCCCTATGGAAAGGGTTTATCCACATCAATTATGCAATTAGATAATCTTCTACAGATTGCCTCAACTGGACAATTCCTTTTAGGTGTGCCTAAGGCCTGACTGCTGAAATATCAAGTTGATAACTGAAACTGACTCCATTTAGTAAGCTAGAAGCCATACTTGAATTCATCCTTTTTCAGCTCTTCTTATGGATATGATTAGTTCACTTCTCTTAGCTTCTGATGCTGTTGTCACATTTTTGCCATGAAGACCATCTATAGGCTACATCTGTGAGTGTGAATAAACATCTTGTGCTCCTCTATTACTTGAGTAATATGCTTAACACAATAATGAAATACAAAATTAAGACAAATTTGATAGTAGAAGAATGGATTGCTGCTGTGGAACTAATATATTAACTATCACAGCCATGTTATTCTTCTTGGGTAGGTTTTTGCCATATAATAAACAAAGGTCTATTGTTATTTCCCCCCTAAATAATTTAAGAAGTAGCTTTTTTGGTCATTTCTATTATTCAAACAATATTCAGTATTGTCTTATAGAGTAAGTATTGATCTGGTGCTATACCCTGTATTCTGTAGTAAAAATTAAGTCCAATTTATTAACAACTTACCCTGAGACTTTTGGCACTTAAGCTTCCTAGAAATTAGTGTTCAAAGTTGAAGTTTTAAGTACAAATAACTCTGAGTGCTAGTTCAATGGTTTTTGTAACTATAAACATAGTTCACTATTCTAAATATGTTCAAGTTCTGTATATATGTATGAAAAATACTATAATTCCTTTTATGGGAAAATCCTTACTGAATATATATCTTTTAATAGTGATTTTTACATAGACAATCATGCTACATAGTAATTACATTATAATGATGATTTCCAAAATCTGGCAGATTAGACTATTTTATAGGTAAAGTTTATGTCTTTAGTATTACACTGTTCTATTCCTTATAAATTCACATTAACAATAGTTTTATAAAATTACTTACCTCATAATTAAAGAGCAATGTACTTTTGCTTAAATATGTCCTCTAGATAGCAACTTATACATAATTATACGTACTTTGTTTCTTGGAAAATTACAAGCTGTTTAAGTATTTTACTCATTTTTCTCATTTTTTTATAAGCTGTAAACTTGGCTACCAGCAGGCGATAGTATCTACTTCAAATTTTGAACAATAGCCTTCCTTGACGTTTCCTCCCTCAGAGTAAGTAATTGATTCCCCTTTAAACAGGGGACTGCTTTATTATCTAAAGACATGCATAAAATGTACATATGGTTTTTGCCACAATGCAATAGGAATAGTTTCTACCACAATTCTCAACCAAGTCCTTGTTTCCATCTGAATGTTCTTGAACATAGATAGATTTTATTCTTCAAATTCCTACCAACATTAAGTATGTTAACCCATTGAATTATAATTGCAACATGCTAGGTCTAACCTATGTCTCAGATTCTTAAAAGTAAACAATTTCAAGTAAACAATTTCATAAGACTTCTATACAATGTGATAGACACTCATAGCAATGAACTCATTTCGTTGTTAACACATTCTTTTTCATGGGGCAGAATTTTTAACATACATATTCAAAGGAAAGATTTATTTTGTTAATTTTTTTCATAGATTTAAGTTTTTAAGAGAAGGGAAGGGATAAAAGAACACAGCAAATCATATGACAAATTGTAGCACAAAGCAAAGAATGACTCACTCAATGACTTGTCCTTTCTCCAATTACATTCACGGTGGATTCACAGCCTATGTGACATGTTGCCTTACATACCAAAGATGACTTTCCTATTCCCATAGATATGTGTACATTATGAACCTCCTAGACAATTCAAATTTAATAAGTTGACACAATTAATCATCATATACACATACGCAGAGTAAAGAAGTCACTGCACACTGAACTTTTAACAGTACTGGTGATTAAACATATGACTTCACACATGTGAAGCAAGAGTTCTGCAATTTGTCATCCTAGTACACTAGTTTATTTTTGAAAATTGGACACTTATTTTGAACTATGTCACTATGTCAGTGATATATTTATATGTATATGTAGATACACTTATATGAAAAACAACCCTTGATAATTAGCAATCAGTGATTAATTCAAGCAATAATTTCTATCACTCTTCAGAGGCTCATGTAGTTTCCAAGCTAACTTCGAAATTTTACAGTCAAAGTTAAGTGCCTGGAATTGCAGAGTAAAACAAATAGCTATTACAGCAGAGATGACTTAACAGCTGTTGGCTTATGTAAGAAATGGCACAGTACCAATTCCCTAGGCATCAATGAAGCTGTTGCTGTGGCTGTCACTGTCTCTGTCTTTGCTGAGGTTAAATGCAATCATAAGACACTTCTTTGGTTCATTTAGTCAGGCTGTTGATTAACAGATGCAATGCCAGAGAAGTGTTAGAATCAACTGAACTGCTCCCAAGACATTATAAAGGATACATTTTTCTGCTATTTGCTTAGAGTATATTTTATAGCACCATATAGTGCTTCAATATAACTTGTTATAGGTTCACATTTGTGTATTTCTGTCTATGCTTAAGTCCAGGTTTCAAGTAACAGTTTCCAGGTGTATTTCTCTGTGTGTGTGTGTGTGTGTGTGTGTGTGTGTATGTATGACATTCTCAATTTAAAAGTCTTAGTGCTACACTTCATGTACAGAGTATCTAATATACTCATAATCTGTAGTAAAAACCACACATCCATATACATCCATATATATGTATATTACATATATAATAATCTATTTTCTTTCAAAGTTCTGAGTGAGTAAATATTCCTCACATTTTATGGTGTATAATTTTTGAAGGCATGTGTAATGCTTTGTAGTCTCATTTATGCAATGAAGTTATTTACATGGTCCAAACTGTCAGATATGGTATTTTTATATAATATATAATACTTTAAAATATAAAAGCAAAGATATCAAATGTAGGAGTGTTATTGCCCCTTGTGTGTAAAATAAATAAGTAAAATTTTTGGATACTTTAACTTCTGTCTTTTTATCCCAAATAAATGAAATAAAATCACATTAATAGCTATGCTATGATAATGGTATATTTCATTAGTAGTACTTCATCTTGATCCAGATCAACTCTCCAGGACTGTTTACTCCTTCTCAATTCCTTCTATTTTAATTTAAAATTTTGTTTATCAGAGGTGTTAAGGTAAAGTAAGTGCAAATTTTATGATTTTCTGAGTTGCAGGGCTCATCACAAGAATAAGGTCCCTTATAATATAGCATTATTTTCTCTAATCCTATAGGATTTTGATGAATTTAGAGGATCAAAATTATATGGAGTCTTGCTGCACTGCTTGTACAAACTTAATAATATATTTGTATGTACATGACATGTATAAAAATGCATAATCAGCACATTTTAATGGTGAATATATAAAGTTTCTTGAGATAAATCAGTTTCATTCAAATGCAGTAAGGAACTGCATTTTTAAACTAAATATTTAAAAAGAATATAAAATATTGTGGGTTATACATAGGATTTGCCTATAAAATAGGAAAGCTGTTTGCTCAAAACATGTAATCCTCAATATATTTGACACATATCAGCAAAAAAGTAATCAATTTGCCAAATTCTTTGTTTAGAGAAACTGCTTTTAGTATCACAGGTTTAAATATATGATATAAATTATTTACATCCAAATATTCAACAGTATACTAACTGAACTCACAAAACTTGCATGTGAAAAAGTGTCTTGCATCAGACAAGTAATGTGAGCTTGGGGAAGGTGTGATTGCCCCTAACACCAGATGTAACAGTCCTGTCCCTATGAAGTGCATTTCATCTGTGAGATCACAAAGGCACTCTCAAGATCAGAAAAGAGTGCAGGAATAACCAGGCATGTTCTATTAAGGAAGCAAAATTTCCACTGCAAGCATTCAACAAAAAGTAAGAGAATATTGCATTGCCAAAGTCAAAGTCAGGTAATAAATGACTCCATCACTCACTAGGTTTCAGTGAGGGTCATTTAAAAAAAAAACACAGTAGGTAGACCATACAAACAAATGCAATAGAATGTTCTCATTGGTTTTTTTAAAAATTTGTTTTCTTTACAATTGGTTGATGGTAGGATTTTTCAAGCTTTATATAACTGTGTATATTAATTATATTTAATTATCTCTACAAAAGCTGTTATATGTTTAAAAACAGATCATTAGTTCGACAAATTTCAAGATATAAATAATGGTTATTTGAATTATCAATGTAAATCAAAACTTTGAGTATGAAGATGCAATTACTGAGCAGCGTGCTTCAATGATTAAAGTCTCCTTAGATACACTCCTTTGCTTTTTTAATTGTTGTTCAGATGAATTAGCAATAAGAGCATCTACTTGCAACAAAATATATATCAGATTTAGCTATCAGCAAATATAAAATATGAATTTTTATCACTCTTACTAAAAGTTAGAGCATTTGGAAAAGCATTAAAGGCAAACGGTGTTATTTCATTTTCGTTGACAAGATTCATCTTCTCTATCTACACACATAGAAAATGTAATGTAAAATTGAAGCAATTATTGGACATTTCCTGATACCTAATATTTCTGCTTAAATTGAACAGATATCACAGAAGATGAGCCAGTTTTCCACTTTACTTTCAGGATACAATTATATCATAAAGTAACATCACTATCAAGTATAAAGGGACATTTTCACAATCATTTTAAAGCATATTTTAAGACTATTTTTACAGTTTCCTAAGTTTTAAAATGATATCTATGTAGTTATAAAACTACTATAGTATTGTCCAATTTATCCATTTTATTTCACTTTACATAATTGAGAAATTATGAAAATCATGACTTTAGATATTATAGCTTTTTTTAAAAGTTCAAATTATTGTATAATGTAACATCTTAGTATTTTTGAACATCATATATAAAATGTATCTTTACCAATGGTTTGATTGTTTTGATTAAGCTGATAAATTGCTGAATTTTTAAAAAAATTTTAATACAATTTTTATTATTATTTCAGCTCATACAAACTTAATAGGTACACCAGTTCCCTCCCTCCCTCCTCCTCCTCCAGAACCCCCTGTTCCCCCTCCCCTCACCCCTCCCTCCTCATCTCCCGGTGACTCCCGCCCCAATTCCCAGAGTCCTTTCTTGTGCATGCCTGACTCTCCTCTGGGCCCTCCTTTCAGATGACGTACAAGGACCCAGTGGCATTTCCCTGAACCCTTTCCTGTGTTGCCCTTAAGCATAGGAACACTACTGTGGCTGTCAATCCCTTGCCTCCAGGGATCTTGGTGCCTTTAGCAGATGCTAGAATTTGTGAGGTCAATAGTGTGCTGGAAATTGCGCCGGGCATCCAAAGTCCAATTATGATTGCTTCGTCCTTAACTTGTGTGGAGTATCTTGCAAATCATTGCTCCTCCCATCCTTTTGCTCTTACACTCTTACCGCCCCCTCTTCCACAAATGTCCCTGAGTTTCAGGATGGGGAGAGATTAGTCTGGCCTAGTTCTAGGTGGTTGATATAGAGTCTCTGAAGTTCTGGATAGTGGTTTGTTGATTTTCTTTTGCAGTTTTGTTGCTCCTGCAATGCCCTTCACTCCATCGTGATGGGCACTGTATGTCACCCCCTGGCCAGAGACAAAAAGTTATTAAACTGGAGTCTTATTATAAGAGCACATTCAAGGGTAGATGTAATACTTATACCCAAAAGTGGAATTGCAGGGTCATATGGCATTTGGCAATGGGAGGGGTCAATCACCCATTTGCTAAATGGTTACTTTTCAATCTGCCAGACTATATGCCCTCCTCTTCTGGTGAGTTCATACCCCCTTAGTTGTAAATGATCAGGAACGAATGTCTGTGAACTTAACCAGGTGTCACATTACTTTCTTGCAGTCCTTGATGGAGGCCTATTTTCTCTGCTGTAACATGGTCACTTCTCTCCTTGTTTCTGGTGTGGCCCTCCAACCCCATCCCTCCTGTTCATAATCCTTGCAATTACTGTAGGTAATACAAAGATTTACCTATGAGTGTCTCAAGGTGGGCTGGGTGGGTTTGGTACTCGGAGCCACCTATTAGGGAGTACATACGGCACTTAATTTTCTGGGTTTTGGATACTTCACTTAGTATAATTGTTTCTAATGACATCCATTTCCCAGCAAATTCCAGTAATTCATCATTTTTGATGGCTGAGTAGTACTCCATTGTATAGATGTACCACCTTTTCCTTATCCACTCATCAACAGTTGGACATTTGGGTTGATTCGATGTCTTTTCTATTGTAAACAGTGCTGCTATGAACATGGTTGTGCTTGTGCTATTGAGGTGAACCTCTGCTGTATGGGGGGTTATTCCCAAAAGTGCAATAGCAGGGTCATATGGCATTTCAATCTTTAATATCTTTAAGAATCTCCAGACGGCTCGCCAGAGTGGCTGTATGAGCCTGCATTCCCACCAGCAATGTAGGAGAGTTCCCCTCTCTCCACATCCTCTCCAACATTTGTTGTTGTTTGTATTGTGGATTTTTGCCATCCTGACTGGGGTGAGATGATATCTCAAGGAAGTTTTGATTTGCATTTCCCTGATGGCTAAGAAAGTGGAGCATGTTTTAAGATAATTGTTAGACATTTTAATTTCATCCCTGGTAAAGTTTCTTTTAAGTTGCAGGGCCCATTTTTTAATTGGGCCATATGTTTCCTTGGTGTTTAGTTTTCTAAGTTCTTTGTGCACTCTGGAGAGTAGAGCTCTATCAGATATGTGGTTAGTGAAGATTTTCTCCCATTCCATGGGTTGCCTTTGAGCTCATGTTATAATCTCTTTATCTGAACCGAAGCTCTTTAATTTCACAAGATCCCAACTGTTGAGAGTTGGTAGCAGTGACTGTGCCATTGGATGTCTGTTTAGGAAATGTTGGCCTAGCCCAATCAGCTCGAGGGAGTTCGCTATTCTTTCAACTATGGTTTTTATAGTCTCTTGCCTTATATCAAGGTCCTTGTTCCATTTGGAATTAAGTCTTGTACATGGTGACAAGTATGGGTCCAGCTTTAATCCTCTGCATGTGGAGATCCAGTTGTGCCAGCACTATTTGTTGAAGATGCTGTTGCTTTTCCATTGGATTCTTTGGGCTCCTTTGTCAAAGACCAAATGGCTGTAATTTTGTGGGCTTATATCTGCGTCTTCAATCCTTATCCATTGATCTGTGTGTCTATTTTGGAGCCAGTACCAGGCTGTTTTTACAACTATGGATTTGTAGTATAGACTAAGGTTTGATATGGTGATACTTCTAGCAGTGTTTTTATTACTCAGGATTGTCTTTGCTATCTTGGGTCTTTTGTGCCTCCATATGAATTTTGAGATTGTTTGGTCAACGTCTTTGAAGAATTGCTTTGGGATTTTAATTGGAATAGCATTGAATTTGTATATTTCCTTTGGTAGGATGGTCATTTTTACAATGTTGATTCTGCCAATCCAGGAAGAAGGGAGGTCTTTCCACCTTCTGGTGTCTTCTACAATTTCTTTCTTTAGGGTTTTAAAGTTTTCATTGTAAAGGTCTTTTACCTCCTTGGTTAGGTTTATACCAAGGTATTTCATTTTGTTAGGGGCTATAGTGAATGGGATGCTTTCTCTAAGGCTTTTTCACTTCTTTCATTCTGGGCATATAGGAAGGCCTCTGATTTTTGCACATTTATTTTGTATCCTGCCACCCTGCTGAACTTCTCAATTAGTTCCAGGAGCTTCCTGGTGGAGTTTTTGGGATCACTCAGGTATAAGATCATGTCATCTGCAAATAGAGATAGCTTGACTTCTTCCTTGCCAATTTGAATCCCTCTTATGTCCCTTTCTTGTCTTATGGCTTCAGCTAAGACTTCAAGTACAATATTGAATAGAAGTGGTGAGAGTGGACAGCCTTGTCTAGTTCCTGATCGAAGTGGAAATGCTTCCAATTGTTCCCCATTGAGCATAATCCTTGCTGTGGGCTTGTTTTATACAGCTTTTATTATACTGATAAAGGTTCCTTCCATTCCTACAGTCTCTAGCGTTTTGATCATAAAAGGCTGTTGGATTTTCTCAAAGGCTTTTTCTGCATCTATCGAGAGTATCATGTGGTCTCGGACTCTGGACTGGTTTACATGATGAATTACATTTATTGATTTTCGTATGTTGAACCAACCTTGTGTGCCAGGGATGAAGCCTACTTGGTCCCCGTGAATAATCTTTTTAATATGTTTTTGAGTCTGATTTGCTAAAACTTTGTTGAGAATTTTGTGTCTGTGTTCATCAGAGAGATTGGCCTATAGTTTTCTTTTTTAAGTGAGTCTTTATTAGGTTTTGGGATTAAAACGATATTAGCTTCATAGAAGGAATTTGATAGTCTTCCTTCCTTTGCTATTTGATGGAACAGTTTAAGGAGTATTGGTATTATTAACTCCTTAAATGTCTGGTAGAACTCTGTGCTGAATCCATCTGGTCCAGGACATTTTTTGGTGGGAAGATTCAAGATTATTTCCTCAATTTCCTTATATGTTATAGGACTATTTAAATAATTCACAATTTCCTGATTCAATTTAGGTAAGTTGTGTTTACTTAGAAATTCATCCATCTCTTTTGTGTTGTCAAACTTCACAGAGTATAAGTTTTTGAAATATGATGTTATAATTCTCTGGATTTCTTGGGTATCAGTAGTGATAACTCCATTTTCATTTCTAAAATTGTTAATTTGGTTTTCTCTCTCTTGCTTTTGGTTAATTTAGCTAGGGGTGTATCAATCTTATTGATTTTTTCAAAGAACAACCTTTTTGACTGATTGATTTTTTTCTATCATTTTCTTAATCTCAATTTCAGATATTTCTCCCCTTATGTTGTTAATCTCCTCTCTTCTACTACATTTGGGATCAGATTGTTCTAGTTTCTCTAAAGCTTTAAGCTGCATTGTTAAGTTGTTTATTTCTTATGTTTCCATTTTTTTGATGTAGGCATTAAGATCTCTTAGAACAGCTTTCATTGTGTCCCAGAGATTTTGGTAAGTTGTATTTTCGTTATCATTCACTTTCAGGAAATCTTGAATTTCCTTTTTAATTTCTTCCTGAATCCAGTTCTCATTCAGCATCATAGTGTTAAGTTTCCAGGAGTTAGTGTATTTTCTCTTTTTTGATGTGTTGTGGATGTCCGGCTTTAGGCTGTGGTGGTCTGATAGGGCACAGATTAGAATTTCAACTTTTTTGTATATGTGTAGATTCGTTTTGTGGCCCAATATGTGATCTCTTTTGGAAAAAGTTCTGTGTGCTGCTGAGAAAAATGTGTATTCTTTGGTGCGTGGGTGAAAAGTTCGATAGAGATCTGTAAGGTCCATTTCTTTCAGGGTTTGATTAAGTTCCAAAGTGTCTCTGTTAAGCTTTTGACCTGTTGATCTATCCCATGTTGAGAAGGTGGTGTTGAAGTCCCCAAGAATTATCATTTGTGGGTTAATTTCTTGCTTTAGACGCCATAGGGTTTTCTTAATGAATGTGGAAGGGCCCGTATTGGGTGCATATATGTTCAGTATTGTGAAGTCTTCCTGGTGAATTGTACCTGTGACTAAAATGTAGTATCCATCCGTGTCTCTTATAATTTTCTTTGGTTTGAAGTCCACTTTGTCTGATAACATAATGGCTACCCCTGCCTGTTTTCTGCTTCCATTAGCTTGTAGAATTGTTGACCAGCCTTTGATTTTTAGAGCATGCCTATCTTTTGTGGTGAGATGGGTTTCCTGAAGGCCTGATGGATTGTGATTTTTAATCCAAGATTGTAATCTGTGTCTCTTGATCGGTGAGTTAATTCCATTAACATTTAGTGTTATAATGGAGAAACTATTGTTAATTCCAGACATTTATTATGTTTAGTAGTTTTTGTATGTATATTGCTCTGCTTTTAATGGTGTTATACTTGCCTTCTGTTCTCCTGGATATGCTTGTTTTTTTCTTCACACTTGAGTATCATTTCTAGCATTTTTTGAAGGCCTGGTTTGGTGGACATGTATCCCTTCAAGTTGTCTTTGTGCTGGAAGATTTTTCTTTCTCCCTGGATCATAACAGATAGTTTTGCAGGGTAAATCAGCCTGGGTTGACATTTTCGCTCATTTAGTACTTGAGGTATATCTCTCCAAGCTCTTCTTGCTTTTACTGTTTCGACTGAGAAGTCATTTGTTATTTTAATAGGTTTACCTTTAAAAGTGACTTGTTTTTTCTCCCTTGAAGCTCTCAGCACTGGTTCTTTGTCTTGAATGTGGAGTGTTTTAACTATTATTTGCCGTGGCGTGCTTCTGTTTTGGTATCTGTTTGGGGTGCGGAATGCCTCTCGTATATGGATGGGCCTCTCTTTTTTTAGATGAGGAAAGTTGTTGCAGTCCGCCTGCATGGTTGCTGATAAATGATCATTACACAGCTTAAGGGAACAAGGAGTTTACTTTCTTACGATAGTCCGGTTACAGTTCATAGTCCAGCTTGACGGGAGAGCACACACCAACGCCAGGGCTGAGGGAACTGGCCACCATAACAGCTGAGAGATGGACAATCCTTACTTGCCAGACCAGCATGTCTGGCCAAGTATACAGAAGGATGCCAACTCTCTCAACCAGGTCTCTCTGATTTATCCAGGCCTAATCCCACCCACCATGGGCTGGGTCTTCCCCAGCAGCCAGACAATCTCCTTCAGGTTTGCTCTGGGCTTAACTCAACCATCAACTCTCCACAACTGTGCCCAGAGCTCAAACCCTCAAGAGTCAAATTGACACCTGTGTTTAACTATGACAAAAGTTTTCCTTGATGATCGTTTAAAAAATTTCCTCAGGGGTGGTATTTTGAGATTCTTGCTCTGGTATTCCATGAATACGCATATTAGGCTTCTTCAGGGTGTCCCATATCTCTTGGATATTCCTCTCAAGTATCTTTTTGGCTTTAACAACCTCTTCCATTGAGCTGGTTAGTACTCCCACTTTATCTTCAAGGTCTGAAATTCTGTTTTCTGCTTCCTTAGTTCTGTTGATAAGACTCTCTGGAGTTCTGGGTTGAAGATAACTTGTCTTGTAGCTCAGTTTTAAACTCTTCTTAAGTCTGTTTTAACTGCTCTATGCCAGTTTTTGTTTCTTGCACTGTTTTTCTCAACTCCTCCAAATGTCTGTTGTGTTCCTCTTCAAAGCGATTGATTTGATTATGTAATTCCTCCTGGATTTCCTCTTTCATAGTATTGAACATGGTAATGATCATATTTTAAAAGTCGTTATCCTGGGTCAGGCTTTCTTGGCCATTTTCCGTGGGTTTGTTCTGGTTGGAGTCTAACATTATGGGATTAATTCCTTCAGTGGGAAATTTGTTTAGAGTGTTGCTTCTCATGGATTTGCACTTTGACTTTGGCATTGTCGTTTTAACTCTTAAGATCTTTGAATTTCACTAAACTGAATTATTTGGTCTGGGGTTCTGGGGGTGGTCAGGGATGGAGCTTATCTAGGTCGCCGATGAGCCCCGGCTGGACCGCGTGCGTCCAGGCTGGCGGAGCGGGGTTGGGAAGGGAGGATGGGAGCGTCAGCGTGGAGCTATTTCACTCGAGGGGAGCTGGGGCGGGCCTGGGCGCAAGGGGAGGTCCTCCTCGTCCCTCTGCCCTGAGCCTGGCTCCGGCTGGATGGTGGGGTAGGAGCTGGGTTCCTTGGGCTGACCTGGGGTTCTGGGGGATGGGGCACGGTCGGAGCTTACCTAGGTTGCGATGAGGCCCGGCTGGACCACGCGGGTCCCAGCCGGCCGAGCGAGGTGGGGAAGGGAGGAGATATTATAACTTTTTAAAGTCACATGATATATTCAGGTTGAGAATCCAGGTGCAAAACTGTCTAGAAAAGTCTAGTCCACAAAAACAGAATTTTAGTACAAATTGTCCTTATAAACTGTATGTAAGTCAGTTCTGTACTGAAACATCTTGCTAACAGTTCATTCCCAATCAGAACATCACATTTAGCATCTAATTACGATCCACCAAACAAGGAATTTCTACTCACCAGACTTCAAGTAGTTGTCATTTATTATTCTATCATTTTACTCTTATTCTTCTTAATTCAAATCTTTGACCTGCACAACTTTTGTGTTAGATTTCACAAGTTGCTGCAGCACTTCTGCTGAATGTAAACTGCCTGACAACAGCTGTCTGTCAAATATGAGATGTTTTTGAGTGATTGCTGCTTTATAGTAAAAGTGCATCCCAATATGTCAAATCTTGCCACTGAGGTATAGATAGTGAAGAACTCATGTGATTTATTTTTTGAGTATTTACTTATTTAAGGTAGGACAGTCTACAGTTATTTTGAATGCAAAGAAACTAAATTTACATCTACTATTATTAAGAGAGTACTTACAGGCCATGTAAGTCAAGCATTTACCAGCTGTTTGGTTTGAATATGGTGTGAAATCTGTTGAAAATATACTCAATGTTGAAACTAGGGTCTCATAATTTTAACAGTATTAGAGGCGATAATGCTACTAAAGGAAAAAAAAACTGATAACAATTTGATGCTGTCTGTGGAGGAGTATGTGTATATGTGTGTGTGTGTATCTCTTGTGTATATTAGTGTGTATGTGTTTATATGTGTACGTGTCTACATTTGTATTATGAATGTTTGTTTATGTGTATGAGTGTATCTGTGTGCCAGTGGGATGAGTGCATGAGTGCTTATATACACATGTGTATGTTCATATGCATATATAAACGTGCATGTGAATGTGTGTGCATTTTGTGTATGAGTGAGTGAATTTGTAGTTGTATATGTATGTGTGCATATGTATGTATATGTATGTGTGTGTTTATTCATTTATCTATTTTTGAACCACCAAAACTATTTCTGTGATGTGGCTATTGTTAGTAGAGTCACTGTAATACTGAGGTATAGGTATCACTCTATTTCACATGTATTATTTTCATTATATATATTGAGGTACTATGGGTAGATTATATGGTAGTTCTTTTTCCAATATTTTGAATAAAATTCATCATGTCTGAAATAATCTACATTTCAATAGCGGATGATTAAATATTCTTTTCCTTTCACATCCATGTCATAAATTGTATGATTTTTATCATAGTCATTCTGTCTAGGGTCTCCCCCTTTCCCAGAGATGAGCATGCATCATGTGAGTGCGACCACTCTGAACTTCTGCAATGGCTCTGTGCCTCTGCCAGGGACCCCACATAAGCACTTCCTCTTTCCTCTAGCCTATTGCAATCTCAGTGTAGCTTGAATGTGTCTTCCATTCTATGGTCCGTTGATTTACTTTTTTTTTTTTCTATTTAGAGAAGATACTTAAGTCTTTTAGTTCTTTACATATTATGGCTATTATACTGCACTAATTGAATGTCTCTTCAAATGTCCCATTCCTCATTGCCACTTGATCTGTTACTTCTCTTTACTCTGCAGAAATTGTTTGGGAAATAATAGTTGACAATCGTTGGGAAAGTCTTTTATGTAAACAAGCACAAGTAAAGAATGAAAGAGAGAAAAAGAACAAAGATGAACTTTTTTAAAGAAAATAACCTATATTCATTGTAGAAAATAAAAAAGGTCATGAAAAATTTCAGGATTATATGTCTGGGCTTTGCTTACAGTCAATGTCACCACACCATCTATTGATTCTCTCTATTGTTGATTCCCTTCTAACCTCCAATAGTCTCTGCCCTCTCTGTCTCTGTCTCTGTCTCTGTCTCTCTCTCTCCCCGTTCTCTCTCTTTTTTGTGTGTATACGTGCCAGTGTTTCTGTGATATACACATAAAAATACATAGATGCACATAAATATAAATCTAGATTACATACATTAAAGAAAATATATACTTTGGGTTTTTCTGAGATTTCTTTATTGTCTTAACATGATTTTTAATTTTGTCTTTTTTTTGCATGCAGCATAATTTTCTTTACCTTAATGGGTAAACAAAATTCAACCATGGATACCATATAAAGTTTTACTCACTTATTCATCTCACACATACATACCTTGGCTCTATAACATGATTATTATAAATAGTACAACGCAAATTATAAGTTTACAGGGATCTCTGTATTATGATGACTTAGATTGGGTTAAGGGAGGCTGCCCTGTTAGCATGCTGTATGACATTTCCTGGGAGATGCCACTCAAATGCTTTTTCATCACAGGTAAATATAAAAAGTACCAAAGTCTAACTTGACAAACCAATGGATTTATCAGGTTTATTTATAGAAGTATTGGTAAGGGTTTCTTACAGGAGCAAGGATGGCTCAATGGCAGTTACATCATCTCCAATGTGTGTGGCAGGGACAGAAGCTATGTCCTTAATTGGCTTAATAACCTGATGCCAGTTTCACTCATCAGAGCGTCTCCTCCAGATCATTAGGATGCTCCAGAAGTTCCCCCCCACACAGCTGTTTACTGCTTTCTTCTACTTGGTGGAAGAGATCCATGTAGCTTGTTAATTTCAACAACTCCTTGAGATCTGTGAGCTCTTTAATTTTTGAGTCTTATGTGGATTCTTTTAGAGTAGAGCGATTCAGATTGCTACATAAAAATATCAGTTGGTATATTCTGAAAAGACATCTTGTTAAGGAGAAAAATGTCATGCGAACAAGGTACTAGTGATTCTTTAACCTCACCACACAGTTCTGTCCTAGAAGTATATGACATTACCATTTCTATGTGGCATTTTTAGTGGGATTCAGGGGACTTGAACACAGGACAGAGAATTCACTCTTTTATATTTTTAAATAATTCACCAATTTTCTTGAGAGTTTTTCTTGCTAATATTGCTAATTGTTAATATTGTGATTTCAAGGACTCTCATAGAAATTGCTCTGATACTATATGGTGAAAGATGCATTTCTTCTGAATATAATGTATCAGCCTATCTTAAAAATGAGTACACTAAAATTTCTGAGCTCAGTTATATTTCTGAGCATCTTCACACCACAAAGCAATTTTAGAAGTTTGCAGGTAATCACAGCAGTAAAGTTTGTTAGCACCTAATGTTCTGTGTCTATTCATCTGCTTCTTCACACCATTACTCTTTAATAGAACTAATTCTTTCTTTTCTGCTTTAGCAAACAAGTGTAGCTTTAATTACTATGGTTTTATTTCATTACGATAATGAGTATAAAAGTAAAATTAAGTGGAAAGGGATTAGAAACCATGAATTCTTTTTAATTATTGCTAAAATATTGAAAGTAAATTATTTTATTCATTAGTTTCATAAAGACCTTATATCCTAGAAAGAAATATTTAGTAAATCTACCTCAAAAAATTATTCCAGATACCTATTTTTGGAATAAATATTTCAGACAATCATATATAGACAGTCAGGGGCATGAATCAAAAGCAAATAAGATACTTAAATTTTTTGCAATATGAATTGACATCTTATACAAGATGAAAATCATTTAGTAATTCAGTATTCTATCCTGTCTCCTAGGTATACTTATGCCAAACTTTATCAGCATTTGAATTTGTAGTGTCATAAAGCTTGGGTTCATTAGTTGCTGAATAGTATAGAACTCGCAATGTTTGAATGGTTTTCAACATGGTTTATTTAATTAAATATTATGTAGATGGGGTTGTTCCATATGATTGAACATGATTGTAGTCTGCAGTTACATAATATTTTTTCCTCATAGGCTAAATTTTTATTGATCTCCATTGTTCAAATGTAATCGTTGTCTCATTATCACTCAGTATACACACATAAATATAGTCATGATTATTTTGGAATATAATAGGGAGTAAAAACGATAACTACTTTTTCAGATTTTGCATGCCAATATTATAAATCTATCCAATATATGAAAGTTTAAGATTACCCACAATTTTATCAACACTGTAACGTTCCTAATTTCATTTTATATTCATAGTATTGAGAATTCTAAGTTTTTACCTTTTCAGCTTTATTGAAACATAGCTGAAAAAATAGACTAACACGCTTTATTCCACAGTGAGAAAGTATATTTTGTCTTCATAGTTTTCTGCAGGTTGTTGCACTAAATAGTGTAAGTTAAGTGGTATCATGTAATGTTTCAATATATGGATACATTATGAAATTATTACCACAACCTAGTAAATTAGTATCACCATACATTATGTAAGAGATACATGAATATGTTAACAGCAGTTCTCATAGAAAACTGAAAGTCTTTGATTTAACTCTATTAAACTCCAAGAGCATTGCATTTCTTTAAACATCATAGAATATTAACATGATTATATTTGTGTGTCTATGACATGTTATATTTTATAAAATATGTATCTAATTTATTTCACCAAATAAACTTACCTTATTATCTTTTTCTATTCATGCTGAAGATTATTAACACCAAACATGAATAACCTTTTAGAATTAATGGAAATCCTATTATGATTATAGTTAAATGTATGTTCAATCAAAATGATTTTTGTAATTACAGATTCCTTGTATTGCTTTAAAGTACTGTACATTTCTTTGCCATGCTAAACAAAAGTAAGTACAAGAAAAATGTATGTTTTTCTCTAAGTTTTCAGAGCTTACACTAAAATGGCTTGCAACAGTTTTATTCACTTTCTGTTTCCCTTGTGTTAAAGTCAATTTCTATTTAGTGCAACAACCTGTAGAAAACTATGAAGACAAAATATACTTTCTCACTGTGGAATAAAGCGTGTTAGTCTATGTTGATACATTTTATTGTGGAAGCCTTTAGTGAATATCATCAGGGCAAAATTACCAAATTCAAATAAAAGAGACCCTTGTTGCATTGAAACTATATAAGGAGAAAAATTGATAGATTAGATATATGAAGACAGACATATAGACAGAACATAAAAAACCAGGTAGGCATGCAGATAATACTTAGATTGATACAATTGATTGATAGCTAGATAATAAACAATTGATAGATTTGGAGTATTTCACTATACACAGAAGAAAATAAATACTGGGTGGAATATTGCTCTTTGATCCAAATTTATGTAAAGGAGAAAGCAGATTATAGCCTTAGACAGAATTCAAGCATGCAGAAAATACAAGCATTTGAATTATAAAAGGAATGTAGAGAATAGAAAATAATGAGCAGGTTTTTGAAGAAAAATATCACATTTCTTGTTTGTGATGCTATTATGTACCAGAGAAAATTCAAGAATCCTATATTAGAATGAATATTGAAGTTTGGCTAAAGAAGTACGTGATTTTGTGATTGCAGGCAATATCACTGAATAAGCTATGAGGTGTCTTCAGAGGGGAAAAATATTTTCTTGAAATCAGTTTATGAGTTAAAGGATGAGTATTAAATATCTGTTGAAATAGAGGTAAAAAGATACAAATATCCAATTTGTTCACTTTCCTGGTGAGTCAAAGAACACAAAATAATGTGGGTTATAAGCTAATATATTAGTTGATGTTTCTTAAGGAAAAAGTTATTTGACCTTATGGTTTGGAGATTCACAGCCCATCTAACAGGGAAGGCATGGTAGCAAAATGTCCTTTGAATGTATAGTAAGCTGGCTTTCTCACAACTGCATGAACAAAGGAAGCAAAGATGATATGAATACAAAGAATAACCTATTGCCTTCAACATCCACTTCTCAGTGACACACTTTATCTACCTCTCCTACCTTTTCAAGTATCCTTCTTCCAAAGTAAAGTCATGAGATGGGGTCAAATAATTAAATACTTGAGACAATGGAATACATTTACAATGCAAGCCATAATACTCTGCCTCTTGACCCCAATGGCTCATGATAATCACATAAGTAAAAGTACATTCACACCAACTTGATAAAGTCCCATTAATAAAATTCAATCATCCAAAAGTAAAGAGCTCTGTCTAAGGAGATATGGAAGATATCATACTTAGAAGTATTAATAGCACAGAATAAAAATATATGGGCTACAAGATAATCACAGAGTAAGAAGGTTGTGCACAAAATCCGGTGATGTGAATTTGATCCTCTGAGCCCACATAGTAGAAAGATAGAACCTGCTTCAAAGTTATCCTCTGAACTACTCCACATACGCATTAAGACATGTGTGCACATGTATAATCTCTCTCTCTTCTCTCCCCCTCTCTTTTGCTATCTGTTTCCCTGTCCCTATTTCTCCAATAGAGATTTTAAGCAAATATTTAAAAATCATTTCTCTGAAACAGTTGAGGACTTTCATTATGTTAATTTTTACTTTAGTATCAGTAGATATACCACTGAGAAAGGCATCTTCCATTTTAACCAAATCAAAACTAAAAATGAATAATTTTCATGTCCAGATTGTGTAGATTTTAGTAATATCACTATATTCTTTTTTTAAGTGATATTTTTCTTTTTCTTTTTTTTAAAAGAATGTACTTATATTTTTTTTTTTCCGCTCATACAAACTTAATAGGTACCCCGGTCCCCTCCCTCCCTCCACCCCTCCGTGGACCTTCCTGCTCCATCCCCCCTTTTCCCCTTTCTTTCGCCTCTCCCTCCCTCTCTCCTAGTGCCCCCTTCCTCCATCCTTGGAGCATCCTTTAATGTGTAAGTCAATCTTTCCTCTGGGTCCTCTTCTCTGATGAGGTGTAAGGACTCTGGCATTTCCTAGAACTCTTTCTTGTGTTCCCCTTAAGTATAGGAACACTATTGTGGCTGTTAATCCCTTGTTTCTAAGGATGCTAGTGCCTTTAGTCCAGGCTAGACTTTGAGGGGTTAATGATATGTTGGTCATTGCATAGATCATGCAGAGTCCTATTTTGATTGCTTCACCCCTAATTTGTTTGGAGTATCTTGCATATCATAGTTCCTCCCAATCTTTGGGCTCTTACAATCACTGCCCCCTCTTCCGCAAATTTTCCTGAGCTTCAAGATGGGGAGAGATTAGGCAGGCTTGATTCCAGGTGGTTGATATAGAGTCTCTGATGTTCTGAATTATGGTTTGTTGATTTTTTTTTTTTCAGTTTTGCTGCTCCTGCAATGCCTTTGGCTCCATCCTGATGGGTATTGGATGTCACTCCCTGGCCAGAGATAAAAAGCTGTTAAAATAGAGTCTGATTGTAAGAGTAGATTCAAAGGTAGATGGATTAAGAGTAGGAGACTATATTCTAATATACTGGGGAACCTCTGGTCATCCAGCTCTGCCACCTGCAGGCCATACAGTTTTTCGTTTGGTCAAATTTGACTTGGTGAGTCCAGATTTCCTTGTTACTTGAAACATTTTGGGGTCTCCACTAAAATTGAACCATCACACCATTTTCTCTCTGGATTTCCTTGTAGGAAATCTGACCCTGCCACAAATTGTGTGAACTCATCAGCTTTCTGTAATATTGACAAAGCCTCCCAGAACACTGGAATCTCTTTACATCTTTTATGCCTGTAAAGTCATTACATAGAGGACACAACCAGGGTCTCCTGCCAGTTCCATGTGTAGCCCTGGCTCTAGTTTCCATAGTTACAATCGCTCATTTCTTGGGCAGCTGAATCTGGAAAAACATTTCCCTAAGTAGTCCTATGGGAGCACAGTGACTGCACCATGACCCTCTGTACATTCTCTTTTCTTCCTCAGGCTCTCTCCTCTCAAATGACTGACTTTTATGTCCTGTAGCCTTGAATGGAGAGGTCCTGTCATTATGGTACTCTCCTAATTGCCACAGGACAAAGGATCCATTTACTTAATTACATCATTATCACAGATGCCTTACCTGAAAAAACTCTTTTCCGCCATGCTCAACAACTTTGTGTTCTATTTCCTTTCCTCCCCAAACAATACATTCTCACTCATCTCACTTATTCTCACTTATCCGATCTACAGTTTGCTTCCCCTCACTATAAGCTGGCTATACTCAGTGAACAAATAACCATATCAAAACTTGGGATATGCTCTGCCTTGAAATATCCTCTGTCAAATAAATTAATCCCTGATCTTTTAATTTTGCCTCACTTAAATGTTCTAAACACAGATATAATATAATCTCATGATCTGCCTAAATTCAGTATGACTTTACCATAATTGATTCCTCAAAAGTTTCTCCCTCTGAAATTGTAAAGTGTTCATTTTTGATGGTGCTAAAGCATTCTGGTCTTCTAGACTTTCATCACAATGTTTTGCCAAACTCTACCCATGTTATTTTAATTAACTTTTTAGCTCACAGTAATAAACTCTTTCACATTCCTGTCAGATAAATAATTTCAAACACTTAAGTATTTGTTGAAAATTATCACAAAATTACCCAATTTATGAATACAAATTTCATTTGTTATTTACTTTTCTCATTACTGTGACCAAATGCTAACTAAATAAAACTCATAGGAGAAAGGAATTTTTTTAATTTCACAATTTGAAGTGATGTAGTCCATCATGGAAATGGTGGCATAGTCATGGTATATTGGTAGTAGCATGTAGTATCTTGAATACACCTATATTGATAAGCTACAACCTTTTAAGGTTATGTACCCATATTTAACTCTCTTCATCCAGAGATACTATACCTCATGAAAGTTCTACATCCAGTTTTTTAAACACATGGCACAGTGTGGAATATTTTACATGCAAAGCACAACAGTCAATATTTGATATAAACTTATTCTTTTTCGTTTAAGTATGGTAATTAAATAGCATAAACTTAATCTCAAAGCTTGGTGAGGAGGGCATAAAATTGTTACCTCTGATAAGATATCAGAAATGTAATTTACTTGACTAATGCTCAGATGGATAAATATTTAACAAAATTACTTATAAGGTGAGCTGAAATAGAGAACATATATTTGAATTAATAACATTGAAAGCTGTTGAATTGTGTGTGTGTGTGTGTGTGTGTGTGTGTGTGTGTGTGGGCACACAAGAGGGCACTGTGTGTTCCTGTGGAGGACCAAGGGTGACTTTGGGAATCTTCCTGGATTGCTTCTACCTTCTTCTTGATTCACTCTGGGATTCTCCCACCAGAGAGAAAATGCAGAATGCTGCCATTTCTGCCTGGTGTTTCTACATGGGACCTGGGATTCAAACTCAGGACCTTTTGCAGAGTCTTAACCTGTGAGCCATCTCTCCAGCACAGAATATGCATTTTTGATGCTATTGACCATTTTAAATTCAATGAAAAGATTCTGATAGTTGCTAAGGTTTTACTCAGTTGTGGCAAAGGGATTTATTTTCCTATAGTGATATATCATAGCTTATAGTGGGCAACATTGCTTCCTCATTAAGAAAGTCCTGTGACAAATAGTTTTCCAATGACTAGGTAAAGGTACAATTTTAAATGTGCCAGTTATAATGAAGTAAAAAGGAGGAAGACAGAAAATTTAAATGGAAGGTTAAAAAGACCCAAAAAGTGTTGACCTAAGAAAATGTTGAATAAAAAGGAGACTACATAGGGTTTAAAAATGCAGAAGACATGTTAAAGTCAAAGCAAGAGAACATGATCAAAGAGTATCAGGACATTGTAAGGAAACCCTAGAGTTAACCTCATCCCAAGGCAAACAGCTTGCCACTGAAACCTTTGTATAAGGAATACACCCACCACCACAAAATAAAAAGGAGCAAGATGAGAGGGCTACTATTGCAGCAGGAATCATTTGTTATGGGAAGGGATGCATCAGAAAGAACAAAATAAGAAAGTAAAAGTGAGCCACAGTATCATCTAAATCTGGTGACTGAATTAATGCCAAAAACAGTGGGAAATAATTGCCACCTAAAATTATAGTTTATATGTGACTTACATACATTGTACTGTAAGGGTGTTCTTTAAAATTTTATCCATAATATGACCAATGTGAGTGAGCATTCATGTTAAATTTTCCTACAGTTCACTGATTGGTTACTAACAAGTGTGCAGAGATCAATTACACAGCCATTGCTATTGTTCATTATTTATTGACAAGGAAGATATATACTTTTAAAATATTGATCTGACTCTTTATCAGCTTACAAAACAGTATTCGAGAAGCATAAGATATATCCTTATTTTATGTTATAAGTACTTACTTAAATATTTTATCTCACTTTTTCTTGAAATTACATAAAACCTGTCAGAAACTCCAGTGGATACCCCAGCACTTGCCAATCCAGGACTCTTAGAAGGATCCTAATGGTCACACATGCAGGGGGACTTAGGAGCAGTCCGGAGACAGCAAGAAAGGAGAGTAAGATTAAAATACAAGAACGAGGGAGTGGAAGGCAGGGAATAAAAACCCATGCACTTACTGTTTTTGAAAGTTTCAAATAACAAAACAGACCTATGGAAAGAAGACATATTCTTTTTTTAATTATTTATTCAATTGTAGGTGTATGCGTGTGTGTGTGTGTGTGTGTGTGTGTGTGTGTGTGTGTGTGTGTGTGTAGAACCACAGGCGAATTCGGGAACCACCATGGACCGCCTCCACCTCCTCCTTGTTTACTCTGCCCGGGGATTCACAGGCTCCGCCCTACCAGGACCAGAAACGCAGGCCGCCTTCGAGTCTGCCTGGTGAAGAAGACATATTCTTAAGCAAATAACAGATCTGACAGAACTGATGATGAGGTACATTCTAAGCTGGTTAAGATATACTCTTTGACGATATGACCTATTATTATTTTTAAAAGGCAAAACTGAACATAGAAAACACTAACAATATTTAATTAAATTAAAAATGTTCATAATTTATAATTTACATTTTTGAATTTTGATTTAGATTTGAGACTTAAAGCAACTTTTTAAGTACTTTCATTTCTGTTAATGTATATCAAAGGTACAGTTGACTAGCATTTAATGTGACATTTCATTACAATTGACCCAAGTGTATTGATTATATCAGTCTTCCTATTTCCATTCTTGCCTGCTTCATGCTTCCTTTACACACCAGTTTTCACTACTACACTTTCATATATGCGTGTGTGTATGTACACGTGTGAATGTGTATGTATACATATGCTGTAGTGGCCTGGAAAGAACGTGTATAAGACTAAGTCCATAAGCATTAGGTCATAGATAGGTGGGTCTCACAGGGCTCAATAATACCCAGGATAACAGTGGAAGACTTCTATGGCAGAGGAGGTCATAGTCTTCAATGGTATTTCCATTGGTGAGTTTATCATGAATATGAAGGATGGACTGAAAACCCTATGTGTCAAAGATCAAATCACAAACAACATAAAAGACAGGAAAGATGGATGGAGATTTTTGGTGGGAACAGAGTTGGATGATGTGGTGTGAGGAGGTACGAGAGGATGGAGACTGACTGTCACTATGTAGTACCAAGATATACTATAAATCCATATAAAAATGGTAGAATTAAAAATTAGGAATTTATAAATCCTTTCTTAATATACTGTGGTTCTGCCCTTAACTATTTTGATTCTGCCATCATTGGGAATTCTATCCCTGTGTTGTATGAATAATATACATAAATACATAGATGCACACTTCTTTACTTTGGGTCTTCCTATTGACAAACTTCCTGTAGCTGACTTAAAGAACACTTCAAATAACAATAGCAAAATTCATATTTCCTATTCAATATACCTCCTTATACTGTGTAACCACATGCATGTATAACTTGCTAAATATTTACACTGTGACGTCAAACATATATTTACTCCATCACTTATATAGTACTACATCATAAAAATAAAACTAAATATAAGCATAATTTTCTCATGGGAAAATGCTATTTATCAAATAAAATCTTATGCACATTTTGAGGCACTTTACTGGAATTTTCATGATGATAGTAGTCATTCTATTATTTGAACCTAGAGTAATGGCATTCACATTTAATAATTAATTTATTAAGCATTTTTTCTGTGTATCATCCAATTAACATTGAAGAATAAGAATCACGACTACCACAAATAGTTTTGCAATGCGTATATCTTTTTTTGATCAATGTTAAGCTGCCCACAGAGCAAATCTTTTATGTGCATTAATTTTTGTGACCTCTGAAATAAGAAAAGGAGAGTGGGAGATAACAATGAGAATATATTGCATATATTTTACTATATCACAAAACAAGTTATTAATAAATGTGCCAAAATAATATTTTTCCTAATGTTAGAAATAACTTTTTATTTATGCAATAATTAATTTATTAATGCAATAAGAGAAATCTAATGCATTCCTTTGGAATTTCATTCATACTATGGACACACATCCATCATTGTTTCTTTCTAAGGTCTTTCATTTCCTTGGGAAAGCATAATATGAGCAATTTATGGCCTTTCTGAAGGTTCTACCACCTCTGCAGAGCATCTCTCTGGCTCCAAGTTTTTGGCACCTTTTCCTTCAGTATGACCTTTACAATCTAACCTACAGTAAAGAGTTTCTTGCTATAGAGTTCATTTACATTTGTTCAGTGACCAAGAATCTTAGATATTTACTTTGTTTGATAGTCATTCATGCATCTGATTTGGAGTTTCTATGGGTTCATTTTCTGATTTTTGCCATGCTAAGAATTCTCTGAAGCTTCTGCATACAAATGTTTCATTATATATTTTTGAAATGACTTTATAGTTTTTGTTGTACTTTATTGTGTTGTTTGAAAAAGATTAATAGCTTAAAAGTTTTGATGCCTTATCGATTACTGTTTATCTTAATGAATAATACTTTAGGTATTGTGTACTGGAAAGCTGCCTATACATGTTTCTTTAAATATTTGGGATTTGGTTTTCACACATGCTTCTTGTCGAGTTAAGATCACACATATTTCACTTTTTTAGACTAATATTTCAAATCAAATCATCTCCCTTTCAACAACTACATTTTTTATTTTTATTTTTAGTTTTTAAATATTTTTTTCCACTCATACAAACTTGACAGGTACCCCATTCCCTTCCCTCCCTCCACCCTTCGCTGGATCCCCTTGTTCCCTCCCCCCTTTTTCCCTTCTTTTCCCCTTCCTTTTTTCCCATTGTCCTCCCCCTCATCTTTTAGTGTGCATGTCAATCTTCCCTCTGGGTCCTCCTCTCTGATGAGGTATACTCAGTAGCATTGACTAGAGTACTTTTTTGTGTTCTCCTTTAGTATGGGAACACTATTGTGGCTGTTAATCCCTTGCCTCTAAGGATCATTGAACACAGAGGTACAAAACTTATCTAGCTAGCAAAAGGCCCTGAGTAAGACCTGCAGCATTAAAGTCCATTAAGAATGTCCTTTGCTCAAAAGAGCAAACTAGATGTGATAAAGTTGCTGATGGTAAATATTCTACACTCATTCTTTATTTTTCTTCACTTTTCTTTAACCACACCTTTAATGCTAGGATGTGTATTGTCATAAAATTTAAAGTTTGAAGAATTTGAAAGATGTGGAGCACATTGTTTCATACTAGGGAAAATTTATAAGTAGTGAATTTCGTGGAAAATTAGTCCTCTGAAATAAGCTGAAATGTAACTTTTCATAGTCTCATGAAACTCATATATGGGCCAAATAGGAATCTCTGAATAGTTGCCTAAGTAAGAATGATTTTCTCAGCCTTAGAATTCTGTGATGTCACAAAAGCACAAGGTTTCAAAGCAGGCTGAGATGAATGCACGGTCTTTACTATGATTGTGATCTCATGTAGTTAAATAGTTAAGTGTTCATGTAGTCCTGAAGGTTCTGTCAGTGCTTTTTCCTATTAATCAGATTGTTAAAATTGCACTCTAGTACATATTTTGTAATTTTACACTTAAAGTTTGCCATTATAAGGTAACTTAAGATAACTATAATAATAAATATTATAAAAATAATCCTTTTATCCTTTTATTGAAATCAAAATAAAAACTATACTGGTCATTGAAGGTAAGTGACTGAACCCTAAGTATCATTTGACTCAAATATTTTTCTGTAGCAAGCTTTGTGAATGATTTGGAATAAACCAGCAGGCTTGGGTGTAAATGTCCAGAGATGGAGCTTAGGCAGCTATTATGTGGAATTAGGCCTTAGATTCCAATGCAGGCACCCATAATGTAGACATTCATGTTCTATTTGTTGATGCCTGTGCATTTCATCTCATCAAAATATGTAAGTCCTGAGTGTAGCTTTAAACATTTTCTCATATGCTAGATTAATTTTCCTTTTCCTTAGCTTTCACGAAATTCCCATGTAAAATATCCTCAATTAATTACATTTATCTAATTAATAGAAGTGTTAATTATGGTTTGTGAAATGTGATTGTCAATATTTTTTCTTTTTCTTCATGAAATGTGATTTTTGATACAGATCCTCAAATTTTATGATTTTTATACTCAATTTTTTAGTGTGTACCACATATGCCACTCTCCCAACTACTGAAGACAAGAGCAATGGAATCATTATACTTTATCACTGGAACTGAGTAAAGGGAAATATGATTTCCTAGTTCTTTGAGAATCATTTCTTCATTCAAGCTTGTACACTTCATTGAAGCAGTTAGTTCTGGGTACATTTCAGTCGACATTTAATAGGAAAACATCTGATCTTTAAGTGTGGCACCTTATTTACCAGGTGTTTTTCTCCATCCTCAGTTGATTTCCTATAGCCAGCAAGTTCAGTATTGAGTGACAGTTTTCTTCTTTTCCAGGGAAGCCAGGCTAGGCTGTTCCTTATTTTATACACATGTCAAATGCAGCAAACTAAAGGACTGTCCTCAGCAAGTGATGCCTGAAGTTGGTGTCTAGTTACTCCAACACTTACTGTCACAATAGGACAGACATATCATTCTTCTGTCTTCTTTTATTAATTTATTTTCATTAGGGTACAAGGAGCTGGGTTTTATTTTGACCTTTTTTAAAGCAAAATTTACTTCGGTTGTTTCTTTCTACCTCTTCTCCAGCATCTCCCTACGATCCCCAACCTTGAGTCTTCCCTACATTAAATGGCCTCCTATCTTCTTTCTTGCAACAGGATTTCTTTCACAATCTCCTCTTTCCTGAGATCTCTTGCTTCCCTCTCATGCTACAGTAAACTCTCAGATTCCCTTCTTCATAATCATACAGATATTAAAACTCAGGATTCCGATATGAGAGAGAACATGTGATTTTTATTTTCTTGAGTCTGTGTTAATTCTGTCAATATTACTTTCCAGGCCTATCTTTTTCTTGCCAATTTAATCATTTCACTATGCTTTACTTCTGAGAAATTTTTATTGTGTTCCTATGCCATGTTTTCATTATCTATCAGTGGGTGAACTTCTTGGCTACTTCCATTTCTTTCATATTGTAAATATTCAAGTTAAATTGAACATAAATATTCAAATATCTTTGTTATAGAGCATGGTGTCCTTTGGGAATATGTTCAAGAGTGATAGAACTGAGTCCTATAGCATCTATAGTTTTATATTTTGAGGACCCTCCATACTACTGTTATGATAGCTAGAGTACTTTACAGCAAGGGAAGAAGTAATCCAACTCAGCATTTGCTTGCATTTCTTTACTAGGCTGACTTAAATCTTACAGTGCTGCTAAATTGCACTTCCCAGACAGATAAAGATGCTAAGTAATTAAAAACAATATTTATTAGCAATTTTCATTCCTCTTTTAGAACCTATCTATTGTCATTAACCCATTCACAGATTGGCAGACTTTGTTATTTCCTGGTTGTTGTTGATTTTAGTTTGATTTTTTTGAGTTCCTTACACATTCACAATGATACCCTCCAGACTCAGATATTGTTGAAAAATATTTTTTCCTTTTCTCTAGATGGTATTTTCTAAAGTCATCTGGTAATTTTCGTTGGTATAGAGAAGCTTTTCAGTATCATGGTGTCACATGTTAATTCTTGGAACTATTTCCAGGAAATTTGTTGACCTGTTCAGTAAATTCTTGATCATAATTTCAAGTGTATTATCTGTTTTTCTTTTTGCCGGTAGTATCTTATCAGGTGTTAATTAAAGTCTTTGATCCCTTTTGAATTAATTTTTATATATAGTAAGAGATAGTAAGGATTTAATTTTAGAGCTTTACAGATAGATATCCAGGCTTGCCAGCATTAAAATTTGTTGAGTATGATGTTTTCTCCCCCCAGAGATTATTTTTTATATGCCCATTGAAAAACAGGTGGTAACAGCTATCTTCAAAGAGATTTTCCCATTTAATATGGGAACAAATTATATCCATTAGGCTTTACTTACCTGATTTCATTAACTTTAAATGAAGCTTTTCAAACTCCACCTAACAATTTTAGCTTGGATCTGTAAGAAGTTATGAAACATTAAGGAATATCATAATTGATTGTATTCTATGAAGAACAAAGCCAATATTTCTTTATTAAGGTTGAATACAATAATGGATTTAAACTCATCAAATAAAATGTTATAGATAATTCAAATTATTGAAAATGAAATTAAGTAGATATTTTACATTATTTGAAAATAATTTTATTTAGCTCTGATCTAAAATTGTTGATGTTTTAGACAGAACTGTTTGGCCAGTTTTATGCAAAACTAAAAACTAACCATATATCTAAGATAGCAGGACATGCAGAATTCTTTTGTGATCCTATTATATTTCAGACTAAATGTTTCCAAGTTGTGATGATAAGGCCTTTCCCTTTAAAATCCGTAAAATATATTTTGTAACATTATTTAATTTTGAAAATTCACTGTAATATTAACTCACATTCAGTGACTCATGAAAATCAAATAACATCGATCAGGAAGATTTTAAACCAATTAAAATATAAAAAATATATATAAAGGATATAGTTGAGTCTTAACTGGGAATCCTTAATAACGGGAATATAATCATATCAATGGTGTTGTGTGGGGAATCCCAGAAAGGATTTGGAACACAACATGTAAACCTGTTTAACATATCTCATAACAAGATGGTTTTGCTTGACCATGTGTTTGTTCTGAAATAACTGAGGCCTTTAAGCCTTACACAGGAACTTATATTACATGACTAAAATGAAGTCCCTTGCAATTAGATATTAATATTATGAGCAATGTTTAAGAATATCATTGAAATTTTGTTATTTCTTCTGAAAAGATGCTCTAATTCTTTCTTCCTGGAATTCCTTCTTTTTTAATTTTTTTATTATTTATTCAATTGTGCGTGTATGCGTGTGTGCACATGTGTGTATGTGTGTGTGTGTGTGTGTGTGTGTGTGTGTGTGTGTAGAACCACGGACGAATTCGGGAACCACCATGGACGCCTCCACCTTCTCCTTGTTTACTCTGCCCCGGGATTCACAGGCTCCGCCCTACCAGGACCTGAAACGCAGGCCGCCCCCGCTTCCGCTTGGCGTCTATACGTGGGATCTAGGATCTGAACTCAGGACCTTCAGCCTGCAAGGCAGAGGCTTAATCCCTGAGCCACCTCTCCAGCCCTGGAATTCCTTCTTTTAAAAAGTGAGAAAAAATAACAATGAACATTGGGTACAATGCATTGATTTGCACCCTTTCTATTTCTCACTATATTTACAGAGTTAATATTTTGAGAAAGAGAATGTATAGCGAGCATTCATTTGGCCCATCAATAGTAAGAACTAGATGACTGTCTCTCTATGTCAAGTTGCAGCAATAGAAAATAAATTGATTTCCAGCAGTAGTTTTTGTTACTGCTGAAATGTAGGTAGTGACAAGAAGTGAAGGACTTCGTTTCTATGGAAACAAAGAGGTTTCTAGAAAACTCTAGTCCTTTTGACTATTGTCAGCTTAACACTGGCAAAAGGTAGAGAAATTTTATAAAGTCTTCCTGTTTTTTTCTTTTCAGTCCCTTTATAGATGTTCCAAAAAAGAAAGTTTAATACTCAAATGCAGCTTTGTTTTTGGTGTACATTCATTAATTCAAGTAATCTCTCTGATGGAAACATCTACTGATTCAGAAAAAAAATTCAGGCTTGCTTCAACTTTAGATATAATTTATCTATCTCCAGTTTTTTTTTTCTCTAAGTACTAATGATTCAGAGAACTCAGAGCTTCTTTGATTTTAGTATGCTCTGAGCATTGCACCACATTGAACTTATCACTGCCTTCTACTCATTGCTTGCTAGGATATAGAGTCACCCTAACTAGAAAGTATTGGAGTCTAGTTTCTTAATCCCAAAACTTAATAAGCTAAAACATGAAGCTTTTTCACTGCAATAAGAAAATCATTTAGTTTGGTTATCCCACAGAATTTGCCTCCCAAAACCACTGATTACATAGATTTTTCTTTTCATTTATATTATAACACAGCAGATCTGGACACCTACTTATTTAAATTATCCTATATACTTGTGATCATAACTGCCATAAAACCACAAAGTGGAAATGAATATTACATATATAGAGTTGAATGATCAAATAAACAAAATCTAATTGATATGACTCATGATCCCTGATAAGATATATAACAGAAAGATAAAAAGTAAAGCGAAACTGAACATGATGGAGACTGCACAGCCAGTAAAAAGGACATTCTAAATCCAGATGGTCTTTGAAAATTAGGTGTTTATAGCACATTAATTCAAACTGTTCAGACTTGTAGACAGTTAAACTCACATGCAAGATGGAGTCATCTGTCAAAGTCCTTCAAGCTGACAATGATTTTAAAGAAAGCATATCTAGAAAGAAGCATCCATCAAGCCAGAGTGAGTCCTGCCTCACAATGCAGAGCTGTAACCTGCTCCAGGCAGTGATTTCTCTTGGGCAGTTTATGCATGTTACTGCAGACATAGAGAATGATGAAAATTAGCAAGCACTGATGAACAACAGATGAATATGTATTTGAATCTGTATATTTTTCTTGAAACAAAGGGATAAAGTGAGTAATCTGCATTTCATAAGCAGAGGTTAGAATAGAGTTTTTATGTATTCTTATCGGATATAAAAATTGAGACCTAGCAAAATTATTTTAATGATTGTGAAGATATACTTAAAAAGAAGAATGTGACATTTCTACTTCTGACTTGTCCTTTGTCCATTTCCTAGGGTTTTATTTACACTTTTTACTCAGAACTGTTTAAAAAGACAGATTCTGGGCTGGAGAGATTACTCAAGGTTAAGATTCTGCCTCACAAGCTTGGATCCTAGGTCCCATATAAAATGCCAGACATAAATGGCTGCAGCTTGCATTCCTAGCTTTGGTGGGCAGAGCCTGGGAAATCCCAGAGGAAAGAAAACAGAGCTGGAGCAATCTAGGATGATTCCCAACGTCACCCTTAGTTCTCCACAGGGACATAGAGTGCCCCCCACATGCACAAAAAAAATAAAAATAAGATTTTAAAAAAAGAGATATTTTTAGCATTTTTAAAAAGCAGAGTCCAACCATATTTTATTATGAATGTTAAATCAGTACATTTATCAGCACTAATGTATACAACTTCTATCCACATATATTAAATCCAAGTATGTAAATAAAACATGAGTAATATAAATTCTGTATAGTTACACTGTGCTGAAATACTACCTTGTTTGATAAAAGAAAAATACATATGAAGTACAATTTTGTTAGTCCTATTGCTTAATCTTTTATTAAAGTGGTATAAGTTTATAAAAATCTTTAAAATGGTCTTTATTACATGGTCACAAATACAGGTCATTTAGAGATGTCTAGGAAAACAACTAATTTTGATTGTCTTTGGATAGAAGTATGAGAGACTAATACTTGTTTTGTTTCATTTTTCCTCATTAAAATATCTCTTTTAATGTCACATGACATTAAAAGATTGTAATGTCATGTGAGTCTCTGATAAACCAAATTGTTATGAAATTGAAATTCTCAGATTTTAACCTAAGTTAAATTAGATTTGGCATTTCCCTAATAAATACAATAGATTAAATGGTGGTTTAATAAATATATAATTTTAACACATTATTTTTTTTTAAAAAAATAGAAATATAACCTACCTAAAGTAATTTTGTCATATGTTGCATGTCACAGTTTTGGTGCATAGAGAAAATTGCTGTTTAATTCCCTTTTATAATTTTGCATTTCAATAGGAAAAAATTCAAATAATTGAAGCAAACCAAAATATTTAATAAATAAAATGAAGTAAAATGATGATTTCACAAAATCTGCACTGTCCAAGCAAAATATATGACATATTTAGAAGCGCTTTTGCCACAGTATTCTTTTTTATTATTTTTTTCTACTTTTACAAGCATATTGAGTATTCATACCAGTTTCCCACCTTCCCCTTCCCTCCCATTTCCTCCCTTCTCTCTTCACCATTCCTTCCCACTTTTCTGCCTGTATGCTTCTACGGGCTTTATGGTTCACTCTGGCTTGTCTACTCTTATATGAGTTCAGGCCTCAGTAGTGTAATAAGTTACCTCTCTTCAGGCCACCCCACTGGTATGTGGATCTCCCTTCACTCATCCAGCTTTAGACCCAATAGTTTCCACTGTGAGTTCCCATTCTATGAGATACAATAACAGCTGCCTACAGAGCAGTTTGATGTATTGCCTTCTTATCTATAGGTTTATTGGCTGTCTTCCCTATTATTCTATTTACTTCCCCTTTTTTAAGTTTTGTGTTCTAGTTTAAAGTATCAGAGATGGCTACTATTCTGACAAGTGGGTTTTGAGTCCAATCAGAAAGCTGTTGAATATCTCCTTGGTACTCATGCCACTATTACACTGGTGTTGCCATAGTATTCTTGAATTCAGATTAAATTTCAAACTTGGTTGAAATTACAAAACAATTTAATTGTATATGTATTTAAAAGAGAAACTAGATTATGAGTTTGTAGTAATGCATCAATTGACTGATATTGAACAGTATATTTGAACTTAAATGTTTTCAATTACTACCAATGTTATCAAGGTTTTACTGTTTTGTTTTATTTTTTAAATAACCCCTGAAGAGATAGTTCTTGCGTTAAGACTTTTCTCACAAGCAGAAGGCACTGGTTTGGATCCCAGGTTCCACTAAAAAAGTCAGGTGGGAATGGCTGAAGCCTGTACTTACAGCACTAGTGGGCAGAGCCTGTGAAATCCCAGAGTAAAGTAAAAAGGAAGAAGAAGAAATCTAGGATGATTCCAGAAGTCACCCTTAGTCTTCCACAGGGACACACAGTTCCCACATACACACTAAATAAATTAATTAATTAATAATAAATAAATAAATAAAACTAAAGAAAACATTTTTACTAGGATTAATTTTGGTGTCCATTTCACTGGATTTAAAGTTGTTTAAAAATTTGTAAAACCAGAGGAGAGTTTGGCATACACATTAAAGGATGCTCCGGGGATTGGAGGGGCTACTGGGGGGAGGCACTGAGGAATGGGGAGGGAGGGGGGAGGAGAGGGGGGAGGAGAGGGAGGGGGGAGTAGGAGGGTCGCAGGGGAGATGGAGGGAGGGGGGGGACTGGTGTACCTGTTAAGTTTGTATGAGCAGAAATAATAAAAAAAATTTGTAAAACATTTTCTGACTGTATTGATAGATAAGTTTCTATACGTAATTAGTGATTAACTGATTACTATAAGAATCAACAAAATATTATCACTCCAATCTATGTAGGGAAGGATAGCTGACCTAAATAACAAAATGCCAGGGAATGGGGACTGCTTCTCTTGGTCTGAGACCTGCATCTTCTTGTCTTGGCTTTATGATGTTTAGATTCAAGGAATCATATTAGCTCCCTATCTTCATTTTCAAGCCTTCATTTGGAAATGACTTATTCTGGAGTTCCAGTTTTTGACCTCCAAAAGGCATATTGTGGGATTTCTCTGCCTCCATTTATGGAGGTCCATTACCAGGAAAAATACTTCATTCTATTTATATAGATGAACTTTGCTTAATTCAGTCATTTAGTCTTGCAAATGCCATAAAGTTTTTCTGTCCAGGCTTACAAGTTTTTTTTTTTTTTCCAAAGTACTACTTCTTTTAAATCTTTTTTATTAGTATTTATTCAATTGTGCGTGTGTATGTATGTGTGAGCGCGTGTCTGTGTGTATAGAACCACGGACGAATTTGGGAACCACCATGGACACCTCCACCTCCTTCTGCCCCGGGATTCACAGGCTCCGCCCTACCAGGACCAGAAGCGCAGGCCGCCCCCGCTTCCGCCTGGCGTCTATACGTGGGATCTGGGATCCGAACTCAGGAACTTCTGCCTGCAAGGCAGAGGCGTAACCCCTGAGCCACCTCTCCAGCCCCAAAGTACTACTTCTTAACTGAAATATTCAGAATCATCTAAGAAGGCAGAAGGGCCGCAAGGCTCCAGGCAAATGGGCAAGCTACCACAGGGTCACCACCAGACTCCAGGAATCAGGCGAGAAGCAGCAGTTGACGAGATGCCTCAGATTCAGAGTCATTAAGGGCATTTGCGCTTATAAAGGGTCAGAGTCTAATCAGGTGTTGCCATCCCTCCCCTCTGTCTGCATGGTCCTCTGTTGGGACATGTCTGGGGCATGTCTGTACGTCCAGGCTTGTCCTGAATTCGGGTGCCGGGAATCAGTAGTGCCATACAATAAGATAATTTTGGAATTTCAATATTTTAAGAACAATTGCTATTGAGATATGTACTCATTTTGGAATTTACAGCAATATTTCTTGACATAACAGTATGTTCTTATTAAAGTATTGCAAAGATGTAAAAGTCAACTGCCTCATAATTTGCTTACTATTTGTTTATAGTTTTCACAAATTTGGTATTTCTATTTATCAATTTCTTACACTGCTGGAACTTAAGCTATAAATGAACAAACATGTATTTTGTTATTAATGTGTCTACAGAAAGTAGAATAATTTTTGTAATACATATGATAGTAAATATTTCAAATGCATCAGAGTAAATATTGCACACCATTATAAGTCAGACTTAATAGGACTGCTAATTCTTTTAGAACTTTCATCAAGTACTTTCATATGTGAGAAACAATCTTAAATTAAGTCTTGAATGTTGTCTCTGTTTTTCATTATAATAATACAACTCATTTACAATATGGAGAAATAAAAGGATAAGGAGATATTAAAAGAAAAGTCCCATTTTTTGTTTTGTAGGGCTGGAAAAAATCATTCAGTGGTAAATATTCTTGCCATCAAAGGAAGAAGATCTGAGATTGGATCCCCAGATTTCATGTAAAAATGCTGGACAGATGTGTCTGCATTCCTATAACACTAGCTCTAGGGAATCCCAGAGCAAGCTGGCTAGCCCAGATTAGTACTGATGGCTTGATCGGCAAACAGCAATAAAGTGATCTACTTTATTGATCAAAAATGATTTATGATATCATACTTGGGCCTTCACAGTCATGCACACTCAAGTGCACTAATGTGCACACACCCACCAAGGTATGTCCACTGACATGAACACATGCACACACACACACACCTGAAACACATACATGAAAAAAGTTTACAACCTCCTTTGTCCCTTGTGTATAAAAACTATGTGGAGACATAATCCGGGGTTGTACACACATCAACCTGCCCATGTATGTGTAAGTCCTGGTTCCAGTTTCTCTCTCTCTCTCTCTTTCTCTCTCTCTTTCTATCTCTCATTCTAATAAAGCTTCTCAGTTATTTTTTTAAAAATGTCTGATTTCCAGATATTGATCTATTGATGATGACATATATAGTTAGAAACATTAGATTCGCTCTTCCTCACTATTCCATGTAACAGCTAGAAATGATAATTAATTTTAGATTTGCACAAATGTTAAAAGGCCTATGAACTGTTTTTTCTCATGCTATAAAATTACAATTAATATCACTATTTTGTATGATTTTTAAGTTTTTTTATTCTTTAATGGTCTAATACATGTGTATATCACATTTTTGGTGGATGCAAAATGAAATAAATTATAGTCCCCATATTTTATTATTATTTATAATTTCATACTGAAGTTAATAGGCTTAAAAATCATCACCATATTTTAGATAATTATCTAAAGTGCATTTTTTTCTCTTACAAACATATTTGAAAGTTCCCTGGGCTTATATAAAATATTGGATGGATTATTCTTTCTCAAGTTTTAAAGAAAATTAATTTTCTTTCTGATTCCTTAATCTAGTGAAATATCAAAATGCCATTTGGTAGATTTTCTGGTATGTTTTGATAATTACTGATTAATGTGCTGTATTCCTCAAAGTGGCACAAATGTATTTTTCACATGATTTCCTCATTACAGTTAATGCACAAACAGCCACCATGTCATAATAAAGCATGAGGTATGGAACCTTCCTAGATGTGTGCCTAGATGAAATGAGGCAATATCATTTTCAATAATGTTTGCAAAAGTGTAAGTGTAAAATATCAGAAGGACTTTGTCCAAAAGTCTTTGAAATGAGTGCAAACTGAAATTGGAGAAGACATGAAATAAAATTCCCCTTGCTTCCACTTATTCAACACTCTGTTCTGTGAGAACTCAAAACATCTCTATGTTCCACTTTCAGTGCAGTACTTCCCAGTTAATAGAAGTGTGTATTAGACCAGAAAATAAATGTGCTTGAAGATGGGTTACTTAACCTAGATGAAACAGATAGCACTGAACTCTAGTATTGAAGCATGTCTGATTTGGAAGAATGAATGTGTTTCTGCTCAGATAAAGACATTGCAGTACAATTTTGAGTAGAATCAACTTTTTTATTTTTTAGCTTTGGGAGTAGTTAGGTAAGCATTAAGTTATATTTTCACTCTATTAGTGTGTAATTCTTCCTGATAATACATGGATAATTTGACAATATCTTTAAAAAATAAGTATAATCACAATGGTAACCTAGTTTATACAATCTGCACTAAGATGTTTGTTAAGGGTTTTGTATACTAGAAGTATTTCAAATTGTGATAGAAGAGACATAATCATTTTATCACGAAAAAATGGGATTGTGAGACCACCACCTGTTACTGAAGAACTGTTGGTCCTGGGAATGGATTGTCCTATTTTTTAGTGGTGTAACTACTGTTAAGTTACCCATAATCCATGAAATGACCTCCTACTCATGTTCACAAAAACAATCAAACTTACACATAATAGAGTAAACACACACACAAAAAAAGAGAAAAAGAAAAAGAAAGCATGCAGGAAAAGGATTATGAACAGGAGGATGGGGTTGGTGGGCCACACCAGAAACAAGGAGAGAAGTGACCATGTTACAGTAGAGAAAATAGGCCTTCATCAAGGACTGCAAGTAAGTAATGTGACACCTGGTTAAGTTCACAGACGTTCGTTCCTGATCATTTACAACTAAGGGGGTATGATCTCACCAGAAGGGGAGGGAATATAGTCTGGCAGATAAAAAGTAACCATTTTGCAAATGGATCATTGACCCCTCCCTCACTGAGGTTTCCTACCTTTATTACATCTACCCTTGAATGTGCTTTATAATAAGACACCAGTTTAACAGCTTTTTCTCTCTGGCCAGGGGGTGACATACAGTGTCCAGCAGGATGGAGTGAAGGGCAATGCAGGAGCAACAAAACTGCGAAAGAAAATCAACAAACCACAATTCAGAAATTCAGAGATTCTATATCAACCACCTAGAACTAGGCCAGACTGATCTTTCCCCATCCTGAAACTCAGGGACATTTGCAGAAGAGGGGGCCGTAAGAGTGTAAGAGCAAAAGGATGGGAGGAGCAATGATTTGCAAGATACTCCACACAAGTTAGGGCCGAAGCAATCATAATTGGACTTTGCATGCCCTGTGCAATGTCCAACACACTATTGACCTCACAAAGTCTAGCATCTGTTAAAGACACCAAGATCCTTGGAGACAAGGGATTGACAGCCACAGTAGTGTTCCTATGCTTAAGGGCAACACGGGAAAGGGTTCAGGGAAATGCCACTGGGTCCTTGTACGTCATCGGAGAGGAGGGCCCAGAGGAGAGTCAGGCATACACAAGAAAGGACTCTCTGGGAATTGGGGCGGGAGGCACTGGGGGATGGGGAGGGAGGGGTGAGGGGAGGGGGAGCAGGGTTTCGGGGGGAGGAGGAGGGAGGGAGGGAACTGGTGTATCTATTAAGTTTGTATGAGCTGAAATAGTAATAAAAATGTATTAAAAAAGACAATTTGCAGTAAATAAGGGGGAGACTCATAATGAAGAAGAAAGCATTCAGGAGATATGATGTGATGAAAGAAAAATAAGAATTGTGACTAAATTCATTATGTGCATGTATAAAATTGCCAAATGATAGAAAATAATACTTGGTAAGAATAAGTCTTTGGCATAAGGGGAAACATGTTGTAAGAAAACTCAATACTAATCATGTATGTAGAATGAACTATAGAAACTAAATACTCTAGGAGAGAATGAAGAGATTGTTAGGGTATTAAAACCTTTACCTCACAAGCAAAAAAGCACCTGATTTTAGATCCTAGATTGCAAGTATAAACACCTAATATAAATGGTGCAGAGACTTGGATTTCAAAACCCAAAAGGCAAAGCCAGGAAAATCCGGGAGCAAAGCAATAATGAAATAGAGAAATTCTGGATGATTTATGACATAACCCTTGGGCCTCCACATATACATACACTCAAATGCCCTCTTATACACACTTTACAAACACACACACACACACACATACACACATGAAAAATAAAAAAGGAAAATAAATACATATTCTATAGTATTGAGGAACCATTTAAGAACAGGGAAAGTAAGAATAATATCATTCACCTTGCTATTTAGATATGTGCTATACATTTTATTTACTCAAGCATAAACAGAATGTTTTAAATATTAGTTGGGGATATTATCACAAACCTCAAATCCAAACCCATAATGGTCCTCTTCACGGTCTACTGGCACAGAGTCTGTATCTCAGGATAAAATCTTGAATGGTTCTGTTTTTAAAAACACATTATTTGTTTTTGTGTATTTATGAGTGCTGTTCATTTAATGATAGCTTACATACCAAACTGTAAATCTATTTGCTGCTAAAGTTGAGCCTTATATTGAAGAATATTTAAGTGTAGACCTTTGTTTACTAAGTTCTGAATTATGTTACATTTTGGTTTCCACAAATTATGCAATATGAACTTAAATTATTAAGCAACAATTCTGCTACAAATTCTACGGAGCCATTGTCATGTAATTAGATGGCCATTTCTAGTACTCCTGTGACTCCTTCATTTGGAAGAGGTCAGGATCTAAGTATACATAGAAGCCACATGAGAGATCTTCTGTAGTAGACAAAAATAGAGTCTTATTTACTCTAGAGAGGAAGATCCCTAGCAGAAATAGGTTCAAGAGAATGTAAACCATTTCCTATGTATATTTTCCACTGTGATGTAAAACATAGAATGTAGATTTAATGCTCTTTTCCTGAGATTAAAATAGCATTAAGACCAAACGTTCCTGAAATAATTCACTAGAGTGACTTTTTTATGACTGTAGACCAATGATACTCATTCAACTAATTTAGAAATATCTTCAGAACCTCACATAACTCTGACATGCTCACACAGGTTTCTAACAGAATTCCAACTACATTGTCCACATAGATAAAGTGCAGTTCACAGCTTGTTGTGTCCTCATTTAGATACCTCCTCCGCATTCCATTTATAAGTTCAAAGTTAGCCAATCTTTTCCTTCCTTAAGCTTTTGACTATTTCCAGTTGAATATGAAAATAACTGTTATTTATGTTTGCTATTCTTGGAATGAAACTGAAACTTAGGAAATAAGAACATTGATGATTAAAAATTATTTAGATGAAAATAATTTTATCTGTATGCATATTCCTGTGTAACACTTAGAACATATTTACACTGACAAATAAGCTTAAAAGTCTGTGTATGTGAACTTCATACTAATTGAGTGGTTTGCACTATGAAGAATATTTTAATTTAAGTTTGTCCATGAGTATATTAATTCCTGTCTTTATCTTTATTCCTTCCCAATTTTACCTATGTAACTCAACTATATACATATGAAATATGTGCTTGTTTGTAACTTATATGTTATTGATAAGGGGTTCTTGTTGCTTATCTATACATGAGAAGACTGAAAAAAATCTTCGTTTATGACCCCACTTCAGCTGTAACTGCACAAGATTTTCTTGATATTGCAGTCATCAGCATCTCATTATATGATAGGAGAGCCAATGAGGTCCCACCACTCCTTGAAGATATATAGGTAGTAAATACTTACTGGCATAAAGAGTGCCATTTACTTCAGACATGTAGTGATAGACATTTTGCTTGCATTCCAAGAAAGTGTCCTCACTCATGTTTGCACAACTTTAATTAAGTTCAGTGTGTCACAGACAAAGAGAACATGACGGTAGATTGGGGACCTGTTAAAAAGAAAAAAAAAATTAGTGGAGAAGAAGGTATACTTCAGAGGGGAAACAACATTTGTGTGAAACTCTAAAGGAATAAATAACTGGTACAAGACATTATCTTTTATCAAAGAAATAAACTGTTCCAAATATCGCAAATAATTTACACTCTTGTTTTTTCAATTAATTAAAGAAATATACCAAATGTTATATTGTGGTATTATTCACAGACAGAAAGATATTCAAAGAAATAATACTGGCTTTTAGATATCAATGTGAATTGTCATGAATTGTCCAGATAGTACCAGATAACATGCTATGAATATTGATAAAACTTATTTCAGAATTTTGGTTCTTGAATAAAAATCATGAGGTAATTCTAGAAATGTAATCATAATTAAATATAATTCATAATTATATATACGTATATATTTTTCTTAATGAGTCACAGAAGTGTTTTTCTCTTTTAGCTTTCATTTCTCTCAGTGCCTACCATCCACAAAGTGGTACAAACAACACGAAGTGGCTTCTATGGTTACACTGAATAGTCGTACAGGCCTCAAGCACTAAGAACTTAACCTCCTAAGTGTTAACAGGTGTTCTCAATACTTGAGTGTGGCTTCTAGTCTCGCCTAGAGACCAGGATCACTGGGGCTTTGGAAGCAGCCAGTAAATACTACAGCTCTTGCATAGGCCTACAAAGTTGGTTTCTATAGTTCTGAACACCAATCTGCATTGGAGTTTTTGGTCTAAGATCCAAAACCCTGGACCCTAAATAGATGAGAATTTTTTTAGAATGCTTCATTATCAGGGCTTGCAGTTTAACTTTGGCTCCTAACCGCTTTTTACCATCCCACTCTCTGGCCATATGTTCATTTTTCAACCTTTCCTCTCCTTCCTGCCCTGGACATACTGGAAATGCTCACACGCTGGTCAATCCATTGGGGTCTTGTCTTAGCCTGAACCTCGGAGCAGCCTCCATTGCCAAATGCTGTCTGTGCTGTGGCTGTCTGCTTCTACTTTCTTTTTTTTCAGTTGGAATGACACAACCAAAGTAGATATGAAAAGACCGCTCAAGAGAATACTTGTACTGAGCCTTATGATGTAGCACCAACTAACTAAGCCTGAACATCCTACTTATAAACTCCACAAAGAGCTCTTTAGAATCACCTCAGTCATTTTGGTGCTTAATCACTGATCAATTAGCAACAGTCAGAATCATTGAAGCCATTAAATCTATTTTGAAACCATAACTGCCTTATGGGGGGAAACACACAAAATCATTTAATTTGGACCAATCACATCTCCTTAGTACTAATAACAGTTGTTGAGGTATGATATGCAAATATTGAATCTTTGCCTTTTAGCATCAAAGAAAGCCCTGCACTATATTTCCAGAGGAAGGGTCTGTGTTCTTGCCTAGATGAGAATTGTACAGGATCTTTTAGACTTTGAATTAGCAAAATGTCTAGTTCAGACTGTTGCAAATAGCTCTGACTGAGGCTGGACCATCAGGAACCAGACTATCCAGCTTCCAGTACCATGTATTTTTCTCAAGGCATCCATACTGTGTGACCACTGGTGCTGGCATAAGTGTAGTCCAGCTGGCTGTTTTAAAGATGTGATATGCTCAAGGCAGTAAGAGATAGTCTAGCATTGCTCTATTACAGAGTTATATTGCTCTGTCTGCTAATACTGATGCTAATACTAATGCTAGGAGTATCAGGCACTGGAAATGAGTATCAGGCACACTTATAAAGATAAAGAACTTAAATTTTAATAGTGATTTGTAATAGAATTTAACAATATCGTACCCAGTGCCACAAAAAGAGATAAGTTCCCTTCACCTCTTCTCTTCTCTTCTCTTCTCTTCTCTTCTCTTCTCTTCTCTTCTCTTCTCTTCTCTTCTCTTCTCTTCTCTTCTCTTCTCTTCTCTTCTCTTCTCTTCTCTTCTCTTCCTTCTCTTCTTTTCCTCTCCTCTCCTCTCCTCTCCCCTTCCTTCCTTCCTTCCTTCCTTCCTTCCTTCCTTCCTTCCTTCCTTCCTTCCTTCCTTCCTTCCTTCCTTCCTTCCTTCCTTCCTTCTTTCCTTCCTTCCTTCCTTTTTCCTTCCTTCCTTTTGCCATCCTTGTCACCCACCTTCTTTCCTTTCCTTTTGCCTTGTCTTGTTTTTTGTTGTTGTTGTTGTTGTTGTTCTTTTCCCTTTCTGGAATTTTTCATTCACCCTTTCCTTCTCCTTTTTCAATAGTTTTCTCCTTCTTTCTCCGAATTTCTTTATAAGAGTAAAATCAGACTTTGATGACTAGTGCTATCTTTCTATCCACCTCACCTAATGAGTACATATTATATGCAAACTCAGTTTTCTTTTTTTTCAAAAGATTAATCATCAAATTTATTCTCAAATGTGTTATTTTGGACCTATTTCAATGTTGTCTTGTTTATGCCAACATGTAATCTTTTACGTGGTTTCTCCATAACAACTAAGGGTTGAAAGATCTTTCATTCATTTGGTAAGATTATATTTTGTGGCAGTATTAGTCACATAAATGGCATACATATTTTTAAGAAGGGGAAGAGATTAAATTCAGAAACAGAATCTACAAAGAATAACTTTATATTTTTAAGTTTTGAATTCCATGGATGAAATCTATTTTAGAAGAAATGGAATTTTTGTGATTTTTCTCTTTGTCAACTTCGCAAAAATGCATTGTATGACAGAGCGATTTGCCAGCTCTTGAACATGTCTTTCAATAGACCATGAATAGTGAGGGCAAAGTCAGTGGTGTCAGTTTCTTCCTGTCAACAGCAGTCCTATTTGGTAAACTCCTGAGAGGCCCATACAATTTAGAAATTTTATCTAAGTGTCAGCAGCTGTGAGGCTACAATAACCAGCACAAGGTTGCTCTCTAGATATTTCCTCTTGTTAAATATTATGTATTTTTCTGTTTATGCCTTAGCAAGAAGCAGATATTAAAACAAAAGTGTTCATCCAAACCCATTGGGAGGAACTTTGTCTTCTATGGGAAATGATGTAGAAATGCATGGATTTGTGTCAGATAGTACAGAAATAGGAACCCATAAAGCACACAGTAAACTTTGAATACAGAAAATGATGTACATATAGAGCCATAAATCACTTGTATTTATAAGCCCATCAGGCTACATTGATTCTATATGCTGATTTGTCTGTTTCTATAAAAAAAATGGAATTCAGGAAAAAGTAATTTCAGAATAACTTAAATTTTAAGTAGTCTTGAGCTACAGGAGCAACATTTTTTAGAAAATGGAATTGATTTCAAGGTACCTAACAATTTTTTTTCTATTTTACAAACTTATGAACATTTCTTCTGGACAGATATACATAATTATTTGCATGATAATAGCAAATGTATTACTGAAATGGCCACTTTACCTTCCCGTAATATTTATAAATCAAAGTAGTACTATTTTTATTTACTCACATATTTTAAACTACAGATTCATAATTGTAAAATTCTCTTTAGTACTTAAGACTTAAACTTACTTAAACTTTTGTTCAACACATATTTCATTTGAAAACAAAAGAATTTTAAAGAATATTTTTCAGTGCCTGAGTTTGATTTCACACATTTCCATATTGTTCCACTGGTCTGCTACATATTTCCAGGTGGATGCATTCCAGAAAAGTATTTTTTTGTATGTATTCACAAAAACACTTTTGTTTTCAGGAAACTTGTTTGTTTCTCTTCTGCTACTTCTATCTATCATTTACATAGTAATTCATTTTCAATTTTAATATGTGTATAAAAGAAATTTAACCAAAAGATATAATCTATATTCATATGGAATAAATCATTACATGAATTTGTTCTATGAGGAAATTGTATGATAAGCCTGAAGTGAAAAATAGTATTGGAAACATGGGAAGGTGAGATCTATTATTTTAAGTAATTCCAAAAAAGGTTTGAAAAGCATGAAATATGAAATAGGTATTAGCTATTCATACATCACATGTTACTAATGTATATTTGAACAAAATAACTATTGAATTGATGATGTTATCTTTCTGTATTTTATTACTATATTTCATTTCATCAAATACTCTTTGTGACTAGATGAACTATGTCCTTTCTTTGTATTTCAATATTTTTTATTTTGAATTTTTTTAAAAAATTTTATTATTATTATTATTTATTCAACTGTGCTCATGTGCGTATGTATGTGCATGCGCGTGGTGTGTGTGTGTGTGCGTGTGTGTGTGTGTGTGTGTGTGTGTGTGTGTGTGTAGAACCACGGACGAATTCAGGAACCACCATGGACGCCTCCACCTCCTTCTGTCCCGGGATTCACAGGCTCCGCCCTATCAGGACCAGAAGCGCAGGCCGCTCCTGCTTCCGCCTGGCGTCTATACGTGGGGTCTGGGATCTGAACTCAGGACCTTCCGCCTGCAAGTTGGAGGCTTAACTCCTAAGCCACCTCTCCAGCCCCTATTTTTAATTTTTTAAAAATTCATTCTTTTGTGTATGTGGGGGGGGGGCACTGTGTATGGCTGTGGAGCAAAAAGAGTGACTTTGGCAATCATTCAGGATTGTTTCTACCTCTTTTTCTCTCCACTCTGGGATTTCCCAGACACTCCCCCCAGGGCCAGAAGTGCAGCCTACAACCATTTTTTGACTGATTCTTTTTTTTATAATGTAGGACTTGCCAGGCAGAGTCTTAATCCTTTAGCCATCTCCAGCCCATTCAATTCCTTTATTTTTTTATGTCAGACGAGCTCTATCCCATTTTTATGCAGATAAGATGTTGCTGAGACTTTAAATCATTGCTTTGCTGAATTCCTAATACCAAGGTGAAGGGTGGTATGTTGTTTACCATTCCTATCTTTTTCAACCACACACACAAAGCAAGTCACTGTCTATGTTAAATAGTGAAACCAATCACTATCTCTCTGTCCTTCTGTAATCGACTTCATGTCTCTCAAATCTTTGTGCCTATTCTCATAGTTATCTTCCATAGTACACAAACTATTTTCTCCTGCAAAATATTATAAGTCCAATGAAGGGAATAGTCGTATGTTTGACTGTTTCTTTTCTTTAAAGTTCACTTCTGATGTCTGGTATACAGAACATAAAATATTATACAGTTTCATTAAACAGTTAAAGTGTCTCTATATAAATATAGGGTCATTGCTGATTTGATTACCTCGTTTGAATGGTTACCTGTGCAGAATATATTATAGGGCTGTTCTTTTGCTTAGTTAATGTTAAGAAGCACATTATGCAAAATATTGAAGCTGAATTAGGATTCCACTATTATTTATAAAATGGATATATCTGCCAGAACTTTAGTTAGGTTGAATGTTTTGCAGTAAAGAAAGCTACTCCCATCAAGAAAGCAAGCATATAATTCAAAATCCTGTCATCAAAGATTACATGAAGTATTGTTGAGGCGGGAAAATATTTCCTATGTTTGTGACACAAATGTTTCCGTAAACACATTTGTATCACCGACTGAAATAACCTCATGAGTAATGTTTTAAATAACCATTAAGATGATTCAAAGAACAGTAATGCATTTTGTATTTGTTGTAAGAGTCATTACTACTTACAATACTGGGACAGCTCAGCACCCCTTATGGATGTGTATGCATATTTACTTTAAAATATTGCCTATAGCAGAAGAATTTCACATAGACATTTCCTCCACAGAGCTGATGGATCACATCACATGCTACATCTTATGAAGTGCTTAGTAATCAGGACTTCAAAGGCATTCAGCTCCAGTCAACAGAAGGAAGGGTGATTTCAATGACAGTGTTCATAATAAAGCCCCTCGTGGGGAACATTTACATAATCGTGGGATGGAATGATCATTGCTTGTCATTTATTATTTTACTGTGTCCCCTTGAAGAATACTACTGATGAATCCATCCATCCATTCGCCTCCACAGGCTGTACTAATCACGCTTATCTGCACAGGCCACTCTATCATCCCATAATAAGGACAGCTCAGATTCTAAAGTACCTTTTACTTATGCAACTATTAAGAACATATTAATGATATCAGGAAAAAATGAATTCATGAAGACTCCTGAAATACTGTTCATATTCTTGTATAAATCCCATCCCTATGCTTAAGCTATCAAAAGGATAGCTTTCTAACTGAAAGTGCATTTTGTCCTTGGTTTATTCACATCTTGCATTGTTACTGTATATATTTATATGCTTAACATAAAATATGATTAAACAAACATTTAATATACATATATTTCAGTGAGCTGTATAGTGCAAAATAATTAAGGTTAATATTGTACATCCTTAAAAGCTTCCTTCCTTCCTTCCTTCCTTCCTTCCTTCCTTCCTGCCTTCCTTCCTTCCTTCCTTCCTTTCTTTCCTTCTTCCTTCCTTCCTGCTTTTCCTCGTTGCCTCTCTATCGTTCCTTTTTTTTTTCTTTTTCTAAAACTGGGTCTTTTATATAACAAGCAGATTTGAATGTGCTATATAGTAGAATATGATCTAGTACTTTTGACTCTCCTGTCTTCACATCATCAAATGTTGGATTACAAATGTGTGCCATTATGCCCAGTTTATGTAGTGGCATGTAGCACAGGTTACAGAAAACTGAAAAATTAGCACTTACCACCATCTAATGCCTTTGGTTGTAGGTGAATGATTATTTCATTCTAATCCTATATATAAATTTGGAATCTTTAGAAAAGTAAACTGTGATAAAATTTTTGTAAGAGAATATTTGTAAGAGGTACCTGGAGCAGAAGGGATACATGTGCATACGAAACGGCAAATCAAGTTGATTAAAGCATTCATGATAGAATGAAGGTGCAAAGTGCAGAATATGAAAATAAATTATCATAAAGTGAGGCCATTTCACTACTCTTCAGTATTACATTCATATCCAGTACATAATATTCCCCAGAAGAAATATCTTAAGCATAGTCATTGACATCTTGTTAAAGCTTCATAGTGCCATCAGACCATTTGCTATTAATGTTCTCTATATCTACAACATACAAAGACTAAGCTAGAAGTCTAACTTCCATATTAGGTTATTTGAAAAGCACAGAGATGATATGAATAAGCAACTCTTAGGGCTAAGCTGAGTTGCTAGTATTTCTGGAAAACAATTATCTTTCCACCAGAAAGCTGTAAGACAAGAGACTGAAGGTTTTCCAAAGCCTAGAATTAGACCACCATTATGAGTAAAATATCCAGTGCTGTTTGACATCATGTTTAAGAAGACATTTTTGAAGAGATAAAGAAATTAAGAGGTACTTAAATGGGGAACAGAAAAGCCAATACAAAGTCATAAGCAAGCAGCCAGATGGTAGTATGTCTCAGGAAGGAACACTGATATAGTCAAGGAGAAATATTAGAGCTATTGTATTCAAAAGTCTTGATTTTCAGATTAAAACTCTGAAATCAACGCATTATATCTCAGCTTAATTTATATGAGTTATCTCATAAAAGTGATGGATTACTTAAAAGATCTTATCCAGGTGGAAAAACAACTGCACACATATAAAGGTGAGATAAAGAGAGAAAGGTAAGATTTAATTCTTCATCAAGTGTCATTTTCACTGAATTTATTAAAAGAATCTATTAATTCATTTCAGAGAGTTATGGCTGCTTTTATGCATCTATATGAACTCATTTTTATGCAAGAAAACCAAAACATTCCAGTTACTATTCAAAATCCATGTTGAGAAATATAAGAAACACAAACTTAATGAAACCATGTATTCTTTGACTTAAAAAATCAGAAAATAGTGGTTGGAGTGGTGGCTCAGGGGTTAAGCCTCTGCCTTGCAGGCAGAAGGTCCTGAGTTCGGATCCTAGATACCCACGTGGAAGGGGGGGGGGCGGGCGGCTGCGTTTCGTCCCTGGTAGGGCTGAGCCTGTGAATCCCGGGGCACAGTAAACAAGGAGAAAGTGGAGGCGGTCCATGGTGGTTCCCGAATTCGTTCGTGGTTCTACACACACACATACACACACACACACACACACACACACACACGCACGCATACATGCACACACATGCATACATGCACAATTAAATAAATAATAATAAAAAATTTTAAAAAATCAGAAAATATTGCAGTTAATACCATATTACAAATTTCAACAAAGTTATCATTCCATACAATGGAGGTAGAAAGAGATAGAAAGAGAGAGAGAGAGACAGAAACAGAGACAGAGACAGACACAGAAGTTTTAATATTTCCTTTTCGTGAAAGTTTCTCCCATTTGATCTCAGGGTTTCTGCACATTGAAAGCCCTAGATACTTTACTTAGTTGGTAACATTATCAATAGGCCAACAATATAATCATCTGAGTGTTTTATTGCCTTGTATGATGTCAATGTCTATCCTTTCTTATAACAGAAATTTCAACTATTGAAAATCTGAAATCACTTTAATATAAATTCAAGACACTTCAGAATACTGAGTATTTCTTCCAGAAATGTCTTCCTCAAAACATAATTTTGCTTTCCTGTTAGGAAAAATTTTCCATAATTGAAAGATATTTTTGGAAGTAATAATTAAAATATGAAATTGATGTCAGAAAAACATAATAGGAAGATGAAAGTCCATGTTAACTATATATATATTTCTGCACAAAATCTTCTTAACAACATCCAGTTACAAATTGAAATTATATATAAAGTAGCAAATGAAATTGTGCAAGTATCATGTTAAGAATCATTCTGTAGTTTTGTTGGAACTTAAAGTTTAGTTGTAATTAACATTAAGCTGACCAATGGAAAATGATTTAAGGCAATTCCAGAATCTCTCAAAAATATGCAGATCAATTTCAATTATTTATATTTTGTAAGAGATAGTGTTTTCCTTCATTCAATTAAAATTCATTAAATCTCGTCCAAAGCCCTTGTTATCTAGCTCAAGGGACAGCCACAGAGTCCTCTAGAGCACTGATTATATGTTTTTTATTTTGTTTAATTATTTTCAACCATAACCATCAAAATCTGAGTGTTCTAAAGCATATTTAAAACATTAAGCATGTTTTAAAACAAAAAGTTTATGTAGAAACTTTTTGACTCAAATATTCACCATCTTTTCCTTTAAAAAATCCTTTACTCTGTGCGTGTGTATGTGTGGGATGCATGTGCGCTTGTGTGTGCATGTGTGTGCGTGCACACGTGTGTTTATGTGTATGTGTGTCAGAGGGCACTATGTTTACAAGGTAACTTTATAAATCATCTTGGATAACTTCTACCTCGTTTTTGCTTTGCTCTGGAGTTTCCCAAGCTATCTCCACTATGGCTAGAAGCGCAGGTCTCAGCTATTTCCACCTGGCATTTTTGTGTGGGACCAGGGATCCATACTCAGGACCTTCTCCTTGTAAGGCAGAGTCTTAACCTCTGAGCCATCTCCCCAACCAGACCTTCAATTTTTTTTAATTCAATTGTAATTGTGCGTGTGTGTGTGTGTGTGTGTGTGTGTGTGTGTGTGTGTGTGTGTGTGTAAAACCGCAGGCAAATTCGGGAACCACCGTGGAATGCCTACACCTCTCTGCCCCAGGATACACAGGCTCCGCACTACCAGGACCAGAAACGCAGGCCGCCCCTGCTTCCGCCCGGCGACTTCTATACCTGGGGTCTAGGATCTGAACTCAGGACCTTCTGCCTGCAAGGCAGAGGCTTAAACTCCTGAGCCACCTCTCCAGCTCCCAGATCTTTAATTTTTAAAAGGCTTTTTGAAATCATTTTAGATTTACACATACAGTAACATAATTAAAATAAGTTCATACCCCACTTCCTCTCATTTACCTCTGCTATTAATATTTTACTTGGTTAATCACTTGTTAAAGCTGTGAAGAAAAAAATGATTTTTTTAGCTGAGATACACAATTTGCATTTGATTGTATAAGATTTTTGACAAATAACCACATGCTTCCACTACAATAATAGAAAACAGAATGCTTCAATTTCCTAAAAGTACCATTGTTATACACATTTAGTCCTCTCTTCATCTCCACCACTGTAAAAATTAACCAAGGACATTTTCTTTTATTATTTTTTACTTTTCCAGAAATGTGTATATTTTGAATAATATAGTGTAAACTTTCTTGGTTTTCTTCTGTCATATAGCAATATATATTTAAGTTTCTTTCATTCACTATCATTCGATGGCATAAAACTTTATCTATTGACATTAAAAATACTTCATTGTGTATACATAGGATTCTTCATGTGTTCATCCACTTCTGAATAAATTATTTTCCATTCACTATATGTCTTACAGAAATTTATCTTGTCAACACTCCATCTTTTTCCTTTCTTAATATATGCACTTTAGGTTTCCATTTTCCTATAAGCACTCTATTTCCCTATATTCTACTAACATTTCTAAGCTGAATTTCATATTATGTATCTAAAAACATTTTTCATGTTTTTGGAGTTAATTTGGTCACCCAACATTTAGAAATGTCTTGAACATTTCTGAATATTTAGGGTCTTTGGTTGATGACTTTTAGTCAACACTATTGTATAGAAATGTGTGTGTGTGTTTATATATATATATACACACACATATATATGTATACATATAGAGAGAATGTTCATATATATTATAGCACAGACTGATACATTTCGGTGAATGTATCATGTGGGTATGAATAAATGTGTAATTTATTAAATGAAGAGTTCTATAGGAGCTCAGAGAAGAAGGGTAGCTGATAACACTCTTCAGAGTAGCGCTATGAATTTTCATCCTTAATTAGACAATAATGGAGAAAGCAAAGCTATGTAAAATAGAGAGCGATTGTGATTGTTGTTGAAATGCCATCAATAAATTATTCCTTTTTTTCATGAAATGAGGGTTGAATTTTCTGATACTCTACCTTGTTGAAAGAATAATTTTTAGTGACCTTTGGAGTAACCACTCCTTTACCTCTTGAGAAATCACTTTTTTCAATTATAAATCAATAGTCCTTTACCGTTCATATATAACTTAATAATTTTGAACTTAATTTTTATTAGAAAACATATGTAGTGTCTGTTGTTTAAATTTATCTGAGAAATCTTTGAATTTGTTTGTTTCTTTCTATTTATTTATTTATTTATTTATTTATTTATTTATTTATTTATTTATTTATTTCTGCTCATACAAACTTAATAGGTACCCCGGTCCCCTCCCTCCCTCCACCCCTTCCTGGACCCCCTTGCTCCCTCCCCCATTTTCCTCTTCCTTTTCCCCCCTCCCTATCTCCCAGTGCCACCTTCCCCCATCCCTGGAGCATCCTTTAATGTGTATGTCTAACTTTCCTCTGAGTCCTCCTTTCTGATGAGGTGTAAGGACTCAGTGGCATTATCTAGAACTCTTCCTTGTTTTCCCCTTAAGTATAGGAACACTATTTGGGCTGTTAATCCTTAGCTTCTAAGGATCTTAGTGCCTTTAGTCCATGCTAGACTCTGAGAGGTCAATAATGTGTTGGGCACTGCGCAGGTCATGCAAAGTCCTATTATGATTGCTTCAGCCCTACCTTGTACGTAGTATCTTGCATATTATTGCTACTTCCTATCTTTAGGCTCTTACAATCTTACTGCCCCCTCTTCCACAAATTTCCCTGAGCTTCAGGATGGGGAGAGATTAGGCTTGCCTAGTTCCAGGTGGTTGATATTAAAGTCTCTGATGTTCTGAATTATGGTATATTGATTTTTTTCAGTTTTGCTGCTCCTGCAATGCCCTTGGCCTCATCCTGATGGGTATTGGATGTCACCTCCTGGCCAGAGATAAAAAGCTGTTAAATTAGAGTCTTATTATAAGAGTATATTCAAAGGTAGATGGAATAAAAGTAAGAGACCACAGAGAGGAAATCTGTGAATTTTAAGTGACTTTTCACACTGAATATGATTATTCATTTGGGCAAACTATTGTCTGAAATTCTTGTGATAGTTTCGAGCTCTTGCTTTATAGTTTCAGTGGAACATTTTGTGAATATATTTCATACTTTCTCTACTATAATTGTCATTTCAGTTACTTCAGTTTATTAATATGTAAGTATACATTTACCTAAATCACATTCAAATTCAAATACCATTTCCTGCATAATTTTTAGTGTAGATACTTTGTAGCAATATCTCCACCTCTCTTTCTAATCTTTGCAAGCATTGAAGTCATTTTTATCTGCATATATGCATATATATATGTATCACCTAATATATAGTTAACTACTTATTGAAATGTTTTCTCATGGAAATATATATAAGCTAAAATTTCCCTTGAGTTGATTCCTTTAGTTGTATGTTAGCACTGATTTGAATTGAACAGCTGTACAGGTTAGTCTTCTTTGTTGCTGTGAGACACCAATCAAGTTCAAACAACTTAAGGGAAAAAGGAAGATTTATTCAGCTTACTGTTACAGAGGGGAGATACAGTTCATTGTGGTGGAAAAGCCATGGCTGGTGGCAGAAGCTGAAAAAAGCCTAAGTTATACCCATCATGGAGGCTGAGAGGGGTGTTGCTGTGTGAGACTATGAGCATCTGGTGCCAAAAAATGAAGTTGTTGTTTGTAAAGCTTGTTGTTTGTAAAGCTGAGAAAAGTTGGTGCCCAGCAGTATGGTCAATGCTGTAATGTGGCTACTGTGCCTTTGGAACTCTTTATTGGGAGAAATATGAAGAAATTGGGAACTTTGTCTTTGCATTTCTGCAACTGGGTCAAATGGGCCATTCTTATAGAGCTTGGAAAACAGTAAAGTTTTTTTTTTAATTTATTTCTTCCACTCATACAAACTTAAAAGGTAGCACGGTCCTCTCCCTCCCTCCACCCCTCCCTGGATCCCCTTGTTACCTCCCCCCTTTATCCTTTCCTTTCCCCACTTCCTTCCTTTCTCCCAGTGCCCCCTCCCCCCATTACTGGAGCATCCTTTAGTGTGCATGTCAAACTTCCCTCTGGGTCCTCTCCTCTGATGAGGTGTAAGGACTCAGTAGCATTGCCTAGAACGCTTTCACGTGTTCCCCTTTAGTATAGGAACACTATTGTGGCTGTTAATCCTTGCCTCTAAGGATCTGAGTGCCTGTGATCCATGCTAGACTTTGGGGGGGGTTAATGATATGTCAGTCATTGCACAGGTCATGCAAAGTCCTATTATGACTACTTGGGTCCTAACTTGTGTGTAGTATCTTGCATATTGTTGCTCTTCCCCATCTTTAGGCTCTTACAATCTTACCACCCCCTCTTCCGCAAATTTCCCTGAGCTTTAGGATGGAGAGAGATTAGGTTGGCCTGGTTCCGGGTGATTAATGTCTCTGATGTACTGAATTGTGGTTTGTTATTTTTTTTCCAGTTTTGGTGTTCATGCACCACCCTTGGATCCATCCTGATGGGTATTGGAGATCACCTTCTAGCAAGAGATAAAAGGTAGGGGTCTGGAGAGGTGGCTCAGGGTTTAAGCCTCTGCCTTGCAGGCGGAAGGCCCTGAGTTCAGATCCTCGACTCACACATAGACACTGGGTGGAAGCGGGGGCTGCTTGCATTACTGGTCATGGTAGAGTGGACCCTGTGAATGCCAGGGCAGAGTAAACAAGGAGGAGTTAGAGGTGGTCTATGGGAGTTCCCAAATTGTCCGTGGTTCTACATACACGCACACACATATATATGCACACATGCGCACACATGCATACACGCACAATTGAATAAATAATAATAAAAGAGATAAAAGGCAGTTAAAATAGAGTCTCACTGTAAGAGTAGATTCAAAGATAGATGGAATAAGACTAGGAGACCATGGTGGTGGGGGTGTTAGTCTCCCATTTGCAGGATGGTTGCCATCTATCTGCCCTCCCTGACTGGTGAGATAAACTCTGTCAGCTGCCAAGTGACCAGGAATTAAATTCTGTGAGCTTAACCAGATATCTCACTACTTACTTGCAGAACTTGATGGTTGCCTGCATTCTCTGCTGTAGCATGATCCCCTTTCTCCTTGTTTGTGATGAGACTCTCCTTCGCTTTCCTTCCTGTTTATAATCTCTGCAATTACTGTAGACATTATATTTATCTTTGAGTATGTCACTAAGTGGTTTTGGTACTAAGATCTACCTATTAGGGAGTACATATGGTGCTTTATTTCCTGTGTCTGGAATACTTTGCTCAATATAATTTTTTTCTAATTCCATCCATTTCTCAACAAATTTCACTAATTCATCTTTTTTGATGGCTGAGTAGTATTTCATTGTATAAATGTACCACATTTTCCTTATCTACTCATCAACAGTTGGGCATTTGGATTGATTCCATGACTTCACTATTGTAAACAATGCTGCTATGAACATGCTTGAGGTGAATTTTTGCTGTATGGGGGATTATTCCCAAAAGTGGAATAGCAGGGTGATATGGCATTTCAATCTCTAACTTTTTTAAGAATTGCCAGACTGCTCGCCAGAGTGGTTGTATAAGCCTGCATTCCCAGCAGCAACGTAGAAGAGTTCCCCTCTCTCAACATCCTCTCCAGCATTTGGTGTTGTTTGTTTTGTGGATTTTTGCCATCATGACCTGGATGAGGTGATATCTCAGGGAGGTTTTGATTCGCATTTCCCTGATGGTTAAGGATAGTGGAGTATTTTTTAAGATATTTGTTAGACATTTCAATTTTTGTCCCTGGTAAAGTTTCTTTTAAGTTCCAAGGCCCATTTTTTAATTGGGCCATTTGTTTCCTTGTTTCCTTGGTGTTTAGTTTTCTAAGTTCTTTGTGCACTTTGGATAATAGAGTTCTATTAGATATGTGGTTGGTGAAGATTTTCTCCAATTCTGTGGGTTGCCTTTTTGCTTGGGTTACAATCTCTTTATATGAACAGAATCTCTTTAATTTCATAAGATCCCATCTATTGAGTGTTGGTTGTAGCGACTGTGCTATTGGATTTCCTTTTAGGAACTGTAGGCCTAGTCCAATCAGCTTGAGGGAGTTGCAGGCAATGGAAGCTCAGCTTGTGATGGTCCAGAGGAGAACAAAGAATGTGTTTGGAACTGGAATCATCATTGTGTGTCAATATCAGCTATTTCAAACACTTTATAAATTTCTTGGGAAAACTACAAGATTTTCATTATTGCTTATTTGGGTTTCTGAGAGATTGATTCCAGTCAGGTAGGCATGTATTTCCATTCACACCAAAGTCATTTTTTTCCCTTGGGGTCCAGCTGAGGGACTGCTTTGATTGGTGCAAAAAAATGCTATGGTGACTTCTGCAGAGGGGCACCTTCATTTGCATTACAAGTTTCTGGGATCTCCATTGCTAGCACCTTTTCTACTTATCTAGGCAAGATACTCTGCTTTCTTTGTTATCTGTTGAAGATACTCTCCTATGTTACATCTACTTGTGTGACAAAATTAGGCTACAGAAAAGTTGACCATTCTTTTCTTGTCTACATTTAGTCAAATACATTGAACTTATAAACTGAAGAGACTGGCAGAGTTTAGAAGCCATAAACTAAGATTCAAAAACTGTTAAATGGTTTCAGCATTGACAGCTATGAAAGAGGCAAATCAAGATCAGCAAAGGATACAAAAGCAGCACCTTCAGAAGCACCAGCAACAGCAAAGGGTGAGATATACTGGAGCAGTGGACACCATATCAAGACTCAACAGAAGGGCAGAAACAAGGAGGAAGATAGCAGTAGAGAGAAAGTATAGAGAAGAACAGCAGACTAGAAAGAGAAGAGAAATTGCAGGCCTTTTTCCTCTTGCAGTGCTCAAGAGAAACATCAATCTTTTAGTGCCAAGGATCAAAGATGCAACCTGCTGAAGAGATATAAAAATGACTGCTGTCAATGGCTGAGTAAATTCAATTTCTGGGCATAGAAGTGGAAATATCAGAAGAAACCAAGTTTCTGAGATCTACAAATAATTTGTAAAGATTGCTGAACTGTTTCTCAATGCCCTGGGCTTACACAAGAGGCATAACTATCAGAAGGCTCCACCTGCTGCTGCTTGGACTAGTTTCTCGCTGCTGTAAGATATCGAGTTATGCAAAAGCTGTCAAAGATGAGCACTGTCAAAGATGATTAAGCTTTTCCTTCCCTACCCATGCTTTCTTTTCAGGTAGCACAACAGACACCAGCCAACTGACAGGTATCTATCCAGTATCTGTCCTTTGTCCTAACTTATCTTTATTTCAACTCAGGATCATAAATGAGTGAGATAGCTCAGTGGTTAACAGCATATGCCTATAAACCTGACAACCCAAGTTAATCTCCAAAGTCTACATGATAAAAAAAATGTGACTTACAAAAGTTATCATCTGACATCCACAAGCTTGTCATGGAAACCTCATGTCAGTTTGTGCTCCCTTCCTTCTCTGTGTACTACATAAAGTAAAACAAACTCTCAAGTTGAGTTGCTAGCACAGTGTAGATGACTCTCTCAATCTTCTGATTCCTTCTCTTCTCAAATTATTTCACTGAGAAATCTTTCAGGCACCAAGAGACTAACATAAGCAAACTAATGTCTTTGTAGATTGTTTGAAATAATTTTCACTTCCAAATTCCCAGAAAGCAATAGCATCTCTTGTGTTGTGATAACTGTACCATTTTTGTTGTTGAAAGAGCCATCTGTGACCTTAAATAGTATGAGAACTAAAACATGCAACATTCTATACTAAACTATTTAAGTTAGTAGTAGCTTATTAGTGATATATATTCACACTATAGGAAAGGGAACACTAGATCAGACATAATCCTACAATACAAATAAAACAAGTAGGGTCTCTGAGAGGAAAGTTTCAAGCAGAGGGAGGGGGTTACTTTCCTCCTGAATATATAATTTTCTCATAAGAATCATTTTGTGAGATAGCCAAGAAAAGACACTTATCCTATTGAGAATCTGGAAGGGTAGTTTGTTGGCAGAGATCAATTAGGCCAGAGAACTTTAATTGATTTGGTATCTGGGCATTTCATTCAAAAAGTGAACAAATGAATTAATGAATGAATGAATAAAGGTGGAAACTAAATGCCAGGTTGTTGAAGATTCAGTAGTTTTCCAAAAATTTCAAACAATCACATGAAATTTTATTATCAACAATATAACCAGTAACTAGCATTCTTCACTTTGTTAAATAATGTTGAAGTTCATTTGGACTATAATATATGCAGCACTTAACATGAGAAGCACAATAACAATAATTAACCCTTCCTGACTTTTTAATACTATTTCATTTTAGCTATTGTCATAGTTAGACAAAGTTGTAACTTGAGGGTTTGAGCTCTTGGCACATTTGTGTTATTAGGCGCTGAACAGGTAAATAAAATGCAGAGAACTGATTGAGGAAGTTGGCATTTTTGTGTATACTTGGCTAGACATGCTGGTCTGGCAAGCAAGGATCGTCCATCTCTAGCTATTATGTACAGATGGTGTGGCCAGTTCCCTCAGCCCTGGTGGTATTGGTGCATACTCTCCCATCAGACTATCAAGAAGAAAATAATCCCTTGTTCTATTAGTCTTTTGATGGTCATTTGGCAGCAACCATGTAGGCTGACCGCAACAGAATTTGGTACCCAGGAAGTGGAGTGTTGCTGATAAATCTGGCTATGTGGCTTTTGTGGATTTCAAACATTTTTGGTGGCAAAATTTGGACTTTTGTGAATTCAAACTCTATTTTGTGAATAGAGTTTGGTGGGTCATTTGGAAAATAGAGATGTTGAGAGAGTCATGGATTGTTTTGGCCCAATTTATGATGAGGGGAACAAGGACTTTGGTAAAGCTGATGGACTGGTTTGTTTGATAAAGGAGAGCCGTATTGACAATCTTGAAGATTTGCATGAGGAAAGGGCAGGCAGCTTAATAGGTGAAAGATGCCATTGTTGAAGAATTGAATATCAGTGAAGGAAAACCTAGTGACTTGTACTAGATGTTAAACCACCATATGGCAATTCAGTAGTTGGATTCCTTTAGGGGCCAAAAGCCCAAGTTAAAACCGATTTTTCCCTTTGCAAGTTTGGCTGACTAAAAATGAGGCTATTCCAGAATCAGCACAGTTAAGTTGGTATAGCTGTAGCTCCAGTGGACCGAGGTACCCTTCAAGTTCGCTTCACAATCTGGCAGTGTCCCCCCCAGGTGGTACTGGTTTTGGTATATGATTATGGGGTTCATGGAGAGCAGCAAAAGCTTAGCACTAAGTGGCAGGTGTAGAGTCCTGCAAGTAAAGGTGAAGATTATAGCTACAGAGGTGAACGTAGAGTATTGTTTGAGAGGCCAGAACCATGGGATGTATATTAAGGAAGACTGCAAGTAGAGATTCAGCCTGGTTCACAGAACTCTGCTTTTACAACTTCAAGCTGCAAACAGGGATGGGGAATGCCTAGAATCTTTGAACCACCTTGACTATGTGATAAGCAGTAGAAGAAGGACATTGAAGTACAGGATATGGTAATTTGCTGGACTTTGCTCTTAACTTGATGTTTTCTTGTTGTTACAATGGTTTTATTTGGGATATTTAAGAAAGACTTTCAGTTCCAATATTTTAGTAACTGAAATTTTAATGAGAGAATATTTTAAATTTGTTTATGAAATGTATTTATTCATAGATAATTTTTAACACCTATAGGGACAAGGATTGTTGGTTACAGTTTAAAAGTGCTGTTTGTGTCAAGTTGACAAAGGGTGGAGCGTCATAGGCACAGGTGTCAACTTGAGAGTTGAGGGTTTGAGCTCATTTGTGAAGAATTAGTAATTGAGTTCAGCCCAGAGTAAACCTGAAGGAGATTGTCTAGTTAATCTGGAGACCTAGCCCGTGGTGAATGTGACTAGGCCCTGAACAGGTGAATAAAATACAGAGAACTGATTGAGAAAGTCAGCATCCTTCTGTACATTTGGCCAGACATGCTGGTCTGGCAAATAAGTACCATCCCTCTATCAGCCATTAGGTAGAAATGGTGTGGCCAGTTCCTTTGGCCCTGGTGTTGGTGCATACTCTCCTGTCAAGCTGTACTATAGACTATAACCAGACTATCTGTAAGAAACTAAACTCGTTGCTCCCTTAACCTGTTTGATGGTCATTTATCAGCAACCATGTAGGTGCACATAAAAATATATTATCTCTCTATCTCCTTTCTCTTCTATGAAACCCAAGATAGTTATGTAGTCAAAGCTAACGTTAAACTTCTGATCTCCTGTATCCACTGCCTATGTGTTGGTAGCAGAATCATGTACCACAATACCCAACTGGTTTATCACTTCACTAGTGTAAATAATCTTTGGTTAATTTCAGACTTTGTTCATTAAGACTGAGAATACTAAAATATTTTTTGAGAATATTTACATTTTTATTTGTTTTGTCATAAACACACAGATTTTTAATATTTTAGATACAGATGTCTATGATAAATATTCATATACCATTTGGAAAGTTTTAGCTCTAGTTTTTAGAACATTGTCAAACTGTATTCCAAAATCGATATCAACTTCCATATATGTGTGAGAGTTATTTTACTGTAAACTATCAATTTCATATTGCAAATTTTAAATAGAAATATTCTAATACATTCAAGATATTGAGTTATATTTCAATTTGTAGTTTCCTATTTCAGTAAAAGAAATAAAATTGAATTAGCATATATATTAGATGACTTTTGAAATAATGAAGGAAAAATGAGTTTTAAAGTAAGCAAAATTAGTTTGCTATTAAATATATCAAACCAGTACATAAGAAAGAATAATGTGTTGGATTCTTGCATTTGATTTTGAAGCAAAGACACAGTACAATTAGAGTGACTATGGAAGAGTGAAAATATAGTTCCATAGATGTTATAGAATGTTTCTTTTCAAGAAAAGACAGACATTGCTCTACTCTGATGTAAAAATTGTTTACTTACTCATAGTTATTTAAATATACTGAATTTGATTTTGGCTTTAAATGTTCTGTATGATAAAACAGTAGGTCTTAATTATGAATATCAAACTAAATATAAATCCTACCACCACTGTTAATGTGTGAATAAAAGCATTGTTTTTCATTTTTCCACAAATAATTTAAAACTGTTGATTTGTTCTCTCTTAAAATTGCAGAAAAAGCAAAAGGAAATAAACATACAATGGCGATGTGGGTAATCTTTTCTAAAGCTTTCAGTTAATGCCACAAAAGGTTCACATTACTATATTCCTTAGTAAAAAAAAAAAAAGGTCTTCCTTATCCTTTGGTGTGGATTCATTTCAAGGAAAGGGAAGGAGAAATAAAACTAAAATTTCCTATGAGATTAATAATTATAAATAGCAATTTCATCTCTTATTACAGAACAAGAGCTTTTTGTTTATCAGTTATAAGCCTAAGCCAGACTTTATTCATAGAGTTATAGTAAAGAATAAAGTTTTATTTTTAAATTATCAAGATATTTTACAAACCTGGTAAATCTTATCTTACTTTCATTTTCTTATTAATTCAAAGAAACAATGAATAATCACTATGTTATCAATAATTATTATTAATCACATACATCTTGTTAACTATAAAATATTGATCACTAAATAACATAATAAATAAATAATTTTAATAAATAAATAAATAATTTTAGTTGCTATATATCAGTTACTTTATATCTTCTCCAAAACATAATAATTGACATTTGCAAAAAAGTACAAAAATATTCATATAAAAATGCATGCTTTTAAGCTTTCCTGAATTGAAAAAAACCTCTGGAAAGAGATTTGTTTTTTATAGAACATTATTTTCCAAATTTACATAGAATATTGTCATAGTTAGACACAGGTGTCAACTTGACGGTTGAGGTTTTGAGCTTTGGGCACATCTAAGTTAAGCCTAGAGCAAACCTGGAGGAGATCATTTAGTGGATGGGGAAGGCCCAACCTGTGGTGTGTGAGACTAGTCCCTGGGCAGATGAATAAAATAGAGGGACCTGTTTGAGAAAGGGGGAATCTTATGAATACTTGTCCAGATATGCTGGTCTGGCAAGTAAGAATCATTCCTCTCTCATCTTCTATGTGGAGATGGTATGACCAGTTCCCTCATTCCTGCTGTTGGTGTGAACTCTCCTGAGAAGCTGGACAAACAACTGTAACCAGGAATCAAAAGAGAAAACAAAACCCTTTTTTCTCTTAAGCTGTTTGATGATGTATTTCATTATTGCACTCAATAATTCATAAGCTCTACACCACAGCTTGCAATCAAGACCAAATCAAGCGTTCAGATTTTTACAAGTGCATATATATTTTTTTAGTGTTCATGGTTGGTTTCCTGGTACTTGAGGAAGAGATCCTCAGATCACAAAATGTACATATACATCATTATTTTCTGTGAGCAGATATTAGCCAGTTCTGCTTTTAGACATTCTTCACCTTCATTTTTCTTCACAGTATGTCAATTCTTCCATGAAATGAATCAGGTTTTAACACCTCTCTTCACATTTCTTCTCCATTCAGTTTGGCTCTATACTAAGGCTCAAAACTTGCAAGGCTCAAAGAATTGCTAAATATTAGAATATCTATTATCACAATTATCAATATCAAAAATAATTAGAAAATTTATTTAGACAATGAACTGCATATGGTATTAGGGAGAGAAAGAGAAGAAGAAGAAGAAGAAGAAGAAGAAGAAGAAGAAGAAGAAGAAGAAGAAGAAGAAGAAGAGAAGAAGAAGAAGGAAAAACATCACACATTCATCATACAAGGAAAAGTCATTTAAAAAAGAGCTTCCTTCTCCATGGATAACATTTTTCTAGGTTTAAATGATTTACAGACTTTCATCAAATAGATCCTTATTTATTTTCTTAAACTTCAACTAAACTATAACATTCGTATATGGAAATACAATTTACCAATTGTATGTGGAAAAATAAAGTAGATTTTCCAGGCAAGTAAATCAAACTCCCAGTAAAATATTTATGATAACTCTTAATAAGTTTTTGGTCAGAGATAGTATTGACTTTTTCCCTTTTTTGCAATTATTTCTATAATCATATCCTTTGCAGAAGAATGATTAAGATATATATTTTAGCCACAGATATTCCTTCAGTATTGGTTATTAATTGTATAAAGTCACTATGAATTGCCAAATATGAAAAAATAAATCTAGCATTTTGCAACAAAACTCAAATATTTTATACATCCTAGTGTAGGTTTTTTTCCGTTGCTCTTGGTTCTCCTCAAAAAACTGACAGTATGACCTTATAGGGAAACATGCAGCACATGTTGGACACAGGACACTAGGGAAAATAAAAACACTTTTACTTAGTCTGAAAGATTACTCCTTGCTTATCAGCTTTCAAGGAACCAGAAAATAATATGCATGCTATTTGGGGAAGGAACAATCATTAGTCCCATTAATCTATTAAAACTGCATGTTACAATAATAACCACCCTGGAAAGAGATGACCAAAGAATAATAGTGGCAACAATATTAAAAAGTGCACTAACAGAACTCTGAATGGCTTTAAGGACCACTTTTGGAAGGGGCACATTCTTGGTACTATAAACCAAGCACAAGCCATCAAGGACAAACCAGATGAAATGCAGTGAGTCACACATGATAAAAGACATGAATATGAGGAAGACTGGAAGAAAAGAAAAAGTGTTGCAATGGGAAAAGTAGGGGGCATGGGATTGGAGATTTAATTGTGAAAATATCATAAACTCACTGCACTCAACAAAGAAATAAAAAAGAATACAAAATTTAAATTCTACTATATAAAAGAACAAACAAACTTAAAATAAATTTACAAACAATAATGGATAAAATGAATACTATCTTAGACAATTTAGAAATAATAAGTAGCTAATATGTACCTTGTATATTTAGCATGAGTTGAAAAAATGAATAATTCCATCTGCGTGTCTCTCTCTGTGTGTGTGTGTGTGTGTGTGTGTGTGTGTGTGTGTGTGTGTGTGGTGCTACATAATAATCAAAGATAAATACAATTTCACTGTAGGACACTTTTAAGATAGGAATGCATTTAATGACCTAAGAACAAGTCTACTTAAGATGTTACTTAATATGTAATTGACCCTTGACATTTAGTTAAGAATGCTTCTTTTTAAAAATTATGTATGTCAAACGTTATTTATAAAGAATAGTAATGGAGCATACTGAGATTAATTGAGGAGAATGGAAAATGTTATCTATTCAAAAAATATATGATTGCTATATAGAGGGTATGCTTGCATTATTTAAAAGAATCACAAGTTATTTTCAAATTATTTATAGAACAATCACAAAACATAAAAGGAAGAAAACCTGTGAAATAACATCTTTTCATCAAAGCTTTCTTTTTATTTAGAAGTTTTTTTTCTTCCCACATTTTATTTTTTTTTCTAATCTTATAAGCTCAGTAGGTTCTCCTGTCCTCTCCCTCCTTCCTCCCCCCCAGTCATCTCCCCTTGTATTCTCCCGCCTTACACCCTTCTTTTTACCCACTCCTCCTCCCCCACTCTCTATTCATCCCCCTTCTTCCCTCCCATCCCCTGGAGCATCCTTTTTTGTGAATACCAAACCTCTCTCTGAGTCCTCCACCTTAGTGAGGGGTAAGGACTAAGAGGCATAGCCCAAAGTCCCTTATTGGGCTCCTCCCCATTACTATGGGAACTCTATTATGACTGTTTTATCTCTTGTCTCTGAGGATCCTACTGCCTGAAGCCTACTCCCCTGTGATCCATGCTAACCATTCCACATGTCAGCCATTGTACAGGTCAGGCAAAGCCCAATCCTGGCTGCTTCAGACATAACTTGTATGGAGTTCTTGCATATCATTGGTCCTCCCAATCTTTGGGCTCTTACAATCTTGTTGCCCCCTCTTCCACAAGGTTCCCTGAGCTTTAGGATGGGGAAAGATTTGGCTGGTCTGGTTCCAGGTGATTAATGTAGGGTCTTTGGTGTTCTAAATTATGGTTTGTTGTTTTCAGTTTTGCTTTTCCTGCACCTCTCTTTGCTGCACCTTGAGCGGTACTGAAGATCAACTCCTAACCAAAGATAAAACACTGTTTAAATGAGGATTTTAAAATAAGAGGAGACTCAAAGGTAGATAGAAGTATAGGAGTATAACACAGCAGTAAGGGGGGGGGGAGGTCAGTGTCCCATTTGCTGGATGGTTACCATTTATCTGCCAGTCCCTATACCCTCCCTGATTGGTGAGATCAAACCTGTTCAGTTCCAAGTGACATGGAAGGTATGTGGGAGTGAGCTTCACCAGATGTCTTGCTACTTCCTTCCAATACTTGATAGTAATCTATTTTCTCTATCGAAGTGTGATCCCATATCTCCGTTTTTAGGGGGTCCTCCTTCCCCTTCCCTCCTGCTCATAATCTTTGTGATTGCAGAAGTTATTACAGAGATTTACCTTTGATTATATCATTAAGTGTGTATGGAACTAAGATCTACTTTTTAGGGAGTATGTATGGTGTCTAATTTTTTGTGTCTGGGATACTTCACTCAATATATTTTTTTAATTCCATCCATTTCCTGGAAAATTTCATTATTTCATCTATTTTGATGGCTGAGTAGTATTCCTTTGTATAAATGTACCACATTTTCATTATACATTCATCAACTGTTGGGCAATTGGGTTGATTCCATAACTTTCCTGTTATAAATAGTGCTGCAATGAACATGGTTGTGTTTGTGTCACTGTAGTGAATTTCTGCATTATGGGGGATTATTCCCAGAAGTGGTTTATCACAGTCATATGGTATTTCAATTCTCAACTTTTTTTAGAAATTGCCATACTGATTGCCGGAGTAGTTGTATAAGCCTGCATTCCCACTAGCAATGTAGGAGCGATCCGTTCTCTCCACATCCTCTCTAGCATTTGGTATTGTTCGTATTGTGGACTTTTGCTATCCTGACTGGCTAGGGATGTGGAGCATTTTGTAAGATATTTGTTGGACATTTCAATTTCACCCCTGGAAAAGTTTCTTTTGAGTTCGGGGCCCATTTTTTAATTGGACCATTTATCTCCTTGATATTTAGCTTTTTAAGTACTTTGTAGTTAGTGAAGATTTTCTGCCATCGTACTATTTGTCTTCTTGCTGTATTTAAAATGTCTTGAAGCTCTTTAATTTCATAAGATACCATTTGTTGAGTGTTGGTTCAAGTGCCTGTGTTATTGGATTTCTGTTTAGGAACTGTTGACCTAGCCCAATTAGCTCAAGAGAGTTCCCTACCCTTTCATCTAAGGTTTTTATAGTTTCTGGACTAATATTAAGGTCCTTGCTCCATTTGAAGTTAATTTTTGTGCATGGTGACAAATACAGGTCCAGGTTTCATCTAGAAGAGTTTTTTAATTATGCAATGCTAACAATACCTGAATAAAAAACCTACTCAGTGCTGATTTTTCCATGTTTTCAATAGATCATAAAGTTGATTTTTAAAATAGAAAAGTATGTTTTAGCATTTAAATTTCAAATTATTAAAATTTAGTTATGAATTCATTTCTCAGGGCAGCTTTCCTTTGCATGGCTGATACTGTTTACCATGTTTTTTGCTCTTCCCCTATTTTTTCTATAGGAGTTTCGCTTAGTGCCATTGCTTCTGTTAAAATATGGGGAGAGCTTGAGGGGAAGAAAGGGAGAGGAGAGGAGGGGAGGGGACAGGAGGGGAGGGGAGGGAGGGAGGGGAGGGGAGGGGAGGGGAGGGGAGGAGAGGAGACAGAGAGACAGAGAGACAGAGAATATCAGCTTATATTCCAGGTGAGAAAGAAGCAGAGGGAATAATTTTAAAAATATTAAAAGTTAGTAGGCGGGCTGAGTAATCCAACTCAGATATCCAAAAGCATTACTCTTGCAGAGGTAAAGAGCTGCAAATAGAAAGGCTAAACAGTAACACCACAACCACAGGAAGTACACATCCAATAGTTCTCCCTTTCTTACCCTGAGACCTTTAATGCCTCACTTGCCTCACTTTGTGGAATTTAAGGAGGGAATTCAAGCATGTTCCTAGCTGAAATACTGAGGTAGATTAGTGAACAGTATTGCTTTGAAGACCGGAAAGCATAATTTTTAAATTACAGGATTCTTGAGATTGCTCCCTGGTTAAAATATTGGTTTCTCAAACAGAAGGATCAAGTTAAAATCCCCAGATTCCATGTAAAATTCCAGTCCTAAAAGGCAGAGACTGAAAAACCCCAGGGCAAAAGAATAAGGAGTTAAAGCAAGCCAGGATGAATCCTGATGTCAACCTTGGACCTCCACAGACATATCTATTCGTGTTCCATTTTCTCTCTCTCTCTGTCTCTCTCTCTCTCTCTGTCTCTCTCTCTCTCTCTCTCTTTCTCTTTCTCTCTCTCTCAGGCACAAGAACAGGCACAGAAGTAAATAAAAAGCACATTTGCTAAACTTTCATTTTCTCTATTAGGAATATGAGCTATCTTTCTATTTTTATTTACTGTTATTATAATGAGTGGTAAACACTTCTTAGCTTCAATTTTCAAATTGAAACAGGAATGTAAACAAAGGCCTTGAGTCCCTCTTTGGTTTCTGATATACCCTATTTTTTTAAAGTTTTTTTATTATTATTATTATTTATTCAATCGTGTGCACGTGCGTGTGTATGTGCGCGCGCATGTGTGTCTGTGTGTGTGCGTGTAGAACCACGGACGAATTCGCGAACCACCATGGACGCCTCCACCTCCTTCTGCCCAGGGATTCACAGGCTCCGCCCTACCAGGACCAGAAGCGCAGGCCGCCCCGCTTCCGCCTGGCGTCTATACGTGGGATCTGGGATCCGAACTCAGGACCTTCCGCCTGCAAGGCGGAGGCTTAACCCCTGAGCCACCTCTCCAGCCCTGATATACCCTATTATTCCAGACTCATTTTGACACTTTTTCTGCTCATCGTTTAAGTTGCTAAAAAAAATAAGAAAATAAAAAATGTTACCAACAAAACACACTGCATCAATCTTATTTAGCTAAAAATTATACAAGCAGAAAATATTAAGAATAAATATTGTGGAATTTAAGGAGGGAATTCAAGCATGTTCCTAGCGGAAATACTGAGGTAGATTAGTGAACAGTATTGCTTAGAAGACCGGAAAGCATAATTTTTAAATTACAGGAGCACAGGAAATACATTAAGTGTATATTCATGTAATCAGAACCAGAGAAAGAGGACCTAGAAATGAAGACGGAGTTAAGGGAAAAGAACATATGTTAGTACCAAGATCAAATTTTCATTGAATTGAGCTCCTTAGCTTCATTTAAGTCACTAGGATAGTGCACAGAAACCAGGCAAGTTCAATTTGAATTAACCAAAGAACTATTGAATACTCAACAGTCAGGGATATAAATTTTTTAAAATATTCTATTATGCATATGTAACAAACATTCGTTACCCATTACTCTGTAATACCAAGTTAGTTATTCCTATATATGACATAAATAGCTCTTTATTTTTCCATGCCTATATGAACTGCCAAAGATAATATAAGCTGTTACCCTATCAGTTAAAGAGATTTCACAAGATAAGAAAAATTTTTATAAGACAAGTAATCACTATATGCATTATAATATTTAAATTTAAATAAAAATATTTTATCAGAAAAGCATTTAACATCTATCTTTTCATGATAAAAAATTTTCCAAGAATTTGATATCTATAATTTAAATTTATGTGTTATATTTCATATTTTTCTTTTAATTTTGAAAATACAAAAACAAGTGTCCCTGATATCCACTTCTATGAAAGATATAATATATATCATACAGAAAAGGCAATAGGGAAGCAAGATTAAACTTAATAAATTAAGAAAAGATTTTGTTTAGAGAAAAAGAGAAATTAAATATACTATATACTTAGATGTGCTGGCACTATATAGAAAAGCTGAAAGAGCACAGGGCTATATTCCAGAATTTTTTTGCATACAAAAATCAGTACAAAACATTGATATTGAAGAAAACAAAAAGAACATTAAAATATATAGCACTGACCACATGTGTGGTCTCAGGAATTAGAGCTATGAGCAGCCTCTCAAGACATATTTTTTTAGTTAGGGAGCAAAGATGAGCAGAGATATGGCACCGAGCCAAATATAAAAAATTAGGCCAGTCTAATCTCTCCCCATCCCAAAGCTCAGGGAAATTTGCAGAAGAGGGGGCAGTAAGATTATAAGAGCCTAAAGATGGGGAGGAGCAAGGAAATACAAGATACTTCACACAAATTAGAGCCAAAGTAATCATAATAGGTCTTTGCATGACCTGCGCAATGACTAATATGTCATTGACCCCCCAAAGTCTAGCATGGATCATAGGCTCTAAGATCCTTAGAGGCAAGGGATTAATAGCCACAATAGTGTTCCTATACTAAAGGGGAACACAAAAAAAGAGCTCTAGGCAATGCTACTGATTCCTTACACCTCATCAGAGAGGAGGACCCAGAAGGAAGTTTGACATGCACACTAAAGGAAAAGGAGGAGGGAGCAAAGGGATCCAGGGAGGGGTGGAGGGAGTGAGAGGAATGGGGAACCTATCAAGTTTGTATGAGTGGAAAAAACAAATTTAAAAAAATTAAAATATAAATGTGGATAGAAGCAATCACATCTATTGAGGCCCTGTAAATAATAAATAAATAATTGGGGAGAATTACTCAAGTGCTATGAGATTTAATAATGTCCACTGTTTCAAGATGTACTACAGATTAAACATATTCTAATTAGCATTTAATTGTGAGAATGTTAAAAATAAACTGTTTTGAATAATAATATTTGTAAAATATTATCTATCTAGTATCTATACATAGTAAAGTTGTCACAACTAAGCTATACCAGAAAAATTAGCCATCTACATGGAAAAATAGCTTTCTTAATTGGATCTATTATAACTACTTAAAAACAAATTAATGTTAGTTGACAAAAAATATGATAAATGAATGGAGATGAGGGACCATCACCACAGTCACTGATGGAAGAATTGTAAAATAAAACATTAGACCTAAAGAGAACAAAGGACAAATTTGAAAATTTTCACTTTAAAAAAATTCCTAATGAACAGCTTCAGCTTAAAAAAGCTCAATAAGTCGAAAGTATTTGAAATTCATATAAATAAATGCAATTCCAAATACTTCAAGAAAACTTCAAATAATTGACAGTCCAAAAACATACACAAATGGAAGTTTCCCAAAGGTTATTTTGCAAAGAAAAATTATACATGGCAGGCTAAAGTTTCTTTTCACACACAAATTAGATAAAATGGAGAGCTTTGATAAGCTCTATATCTGTAGGATATAGAATAGTCGAACTTCTCAGACCATGCATTGTATTGACAGGAACAAATTGCTGCAATAGAAAGCAGATTGTCATTACCTAGAAAATATCGTATTTGTATTCCATTCTTGTGAAATATACTATTGGAATGTTTGACTTTTATCTTCTTGTTAAAGGATGTGTTCAACTACACTCATGGTAGTTTTCATCCTAATTCTTAACACAAAAGGGAACTATAATATACATTACTATAGGGAGTAGTAAAGTGTGTTACTATTCATGAAATATAGTAATGTAGCTCAAGTTCATAAAATGGAATCTTCATTGGAAATTAATAGCATGTACAACAAATTGGTTCACTTCCTAAACATAAAGCTGTAGACCATAGAAGAATACATTAAGTTAAACACATCCTAATTTGATAACAAAAAGGTTTTATGCTTTCTCATTTCATGAACAGGATTTTAAATCAGTGGTAATGATTGAGAAAAAAAATCAGAAGGTATTATTTCTGGTAAGGAACTGTATATGTAATAAAGAACAGATGCCTTCTGCAGATTTAATCTGACCATTTGTTAATGATAATTGCTAGATCTGCATATTTGCTTTCACAAGTTACTCTAGCAATGCAGGGATATTACTTCTTGTTTTCTGATCATGCTATATTTTATAATAAACTTGAACTATTAAACAGCGCCTTTGAAATATTTTTCATGTTATAAACAGTGGTCTGTATTTTTGAATAATTTTCCTTCCCTTCCTTCCCCTTCCCTCCCCCTTCACTCCCCCTTCCCTCCCCCTTCCCTCCTCCTTCCCTCCCCCTTCCCTCCCCCTTCCTTTCCCCTTCCCTTCCCCTTCCCTTCCCCTTCCCTTCCCCTCTTTTCCTCTTCCTCCCCCTCCCATTTCCCTTCCTCTTCCCCTTCCCCTTCCCTGTTCCTTTCCCCTTCCCTTCCCTTCCCTTCCCTTCCCTTCCCTTCCCTTCCCTTCCCTTCCCTTCCCTTCCCTTCCCTTCCTTTCCTTTCTTTTCTTCTCTTGTTTCATCTTATCTTGTCTTTTCATTTCTCTTCAGTATCTTTTCCTCCCACATTCCTTCTCCTCTATTCCCCTTCCTTTCTTTTTTTTTTATTTTGCCTCCCTTTCTTCCCATTTCCTACTTTCTCTTCCCTTTATTTCCCTTTACTCTTCTTGTCTTTTTGAAACAGGGTTATAATTAGTCCAGGTTGTTTCTAAAAATTGCTACGCAGCTGAGAATGTCATGCAACACTATATCTTCCCCCTTGGAATTCCACAGTACTGAGATTATAAACATATATACCACTCTCCCTACTTTGTTTGATTTTGTTGTCAGTACTGGAGGTGAGGCACACAGTATTTAACATGTCAACTTAACTACATTTCCAGAAAAGCAATATTAAATACACTTATTTTAATAAAATTATTACATTTTCTATACTTTATTGTGAGAAATAATATTGAGAAGAGAGCCAAAGTTCATGAAACACTGAACATATCAATATTGTTTGTGTGTTCAAATATACTTCTTGTTCTCTTATAGATTGTTGTCTTATAAAATTTATGTATGACATAAAGTATTATTATTGAAACATTTGTCCATTACTTCATAAATTGTGTAGAATTAAATTTCTTCATAATACAACATAAAATTATTGATACAATTAGTGGCTCTTTAGATATAAAAGGTTTAACAAAAACTTATTGATTTATTTACCTTATGAGAGTATATCAATTTTTTAAAAGGAAACTTATGATACCATGATGAGTAAGGTGAGAGAAGTAATAATTAAGGAATAGCGGGGAATGAGGGATGGGAGATATGAGGGACAGTAGGATGTGTAGAAAAAACCTTAGGATTATGGGAAGTAACCCAAAAGGAACATATTATGCTAATAATATGCCAAAAACTGTCTTTTGAAGAAAGGAACAAGAATGGGCATTCCCTATGCAGAATCGGATATGGTGAGGAAAAAGGGGGGAGGGAAGCCCTCAGCTGTTCCACTTAGAACCCAATGACAAAATTACAATGGAAGTAACCAGAATATGACATTTCCTGATAAAATGTTGGTCAGAGAGGTCTTAAAGACCTCCAAACATAGCTTTTGACATTGCTCTTGGTTGTTCTCCAAAAAACTGTCAGAAGACTTTATAACTGAAGATGTATCACATATGGATCACAGAACACAGGCAAAATGCAAAAACTAGACTGCTCTGAGAACGTCCTCTTTGCTAGTTAGCTTACACAATACCAAGGGATACTATAGAATCTGTTGGGGAAGAGAGAAATAATCTGAGGCCTAATCAACTCACAAGATCTTTTCAATAAACATCACCACGGCAACAGGTGACTACCAGTGTAATAGTGACATGGGTGTCAAAGACACAACCAGTAGTTTTCTGATTGAATTAAAAAACCACTTGTCAGAATGGAACACATTCTTCTTACTATTAATTAGACCAAGAACCTAACAGTCAATAAACCAAAGGGTAGGACACAGTACACCAAACTTCTCTGTAAATAACTGTTGTTAAACCCATAGATTTGAAGAGCACACAGCACTCAGCCTAGAAGTCTTCTACAACAGAGGTAGAAAATCTCAACACTTCTGACAGAATACAGTTTAGGGCAATAGAAGAGCAATGAAGTGGACAGGAATGGCCAATCGTAATGCAGAATACCATTGATGCAGCAAGGTTCACTCATAATCAGCCCAAGCGAATCTCCACATCCTAAGGGTTGAGAACCTCACAGAAGAGGGAGTGTTGAGAATCTGAAGATGGGAAGGTTCACCTTTGAATAACACATCCCACTCAGGTAGTCCTTACCACTCTGGTAAGGACTTATCCTTACCAGACCTGCATGACTGACATACCAACATGCCCTCATAGATTATCAAGTAACTCAAGAGAGAAAAGAACATACAGTGGAATCCTTGGGGACTGAAGACGGAGAGTGAGGGGAAATGTCCTTCTCAGTGGGGTGGCCAAAAGAGAGGCAACTTAGAGGCATGGGACGGAAGGGAAGGAAGGAGAAGAGTGGGAGGAGTAATGGGACAAGCAGAGATAAGTACTCATTATCCTCGTAAAACTAAAATAATATTTTAAAAAACTAAACAAATAAAATTAACATTAATGCATTACTACATTAATTAAAACATTAATATAAAGCTAAACAAATAATAAAAGCAGTCAAGTAAATAAAAATATTTATCCTAATATGTTGCTAGGAAAAACTGAGAAATTATGAAAAGAAATGTGCATATTTATGCATATGAAGCTTAACCTATTATCAAACCTTTCTAAATGATGTGGAGAAACATAATTATACACAGAAAATATGACTTATGAAAATAAGTCAAGTGTTCTTAAAATAGATAAGGATTGCATGTGTCTAATTTTGTTTAGTTTTGATAAAAGTGAAACACCAGCAGTCTGGCAAATAGAGTTAGAAAACAGTTGAAACTAATATTATAATATACTCCAATGGCCATCTGGATCAGTGATGCTTGTATTTTCACATAAAATTTGTGATTATAGAGAGTTCTAAAATATTACAATATGTTTCATTTAACATATGATCTCTTTGCAGTAGGAAATTTGTTATGTGAGATTCTCTGGGGAACATATATGGCAGCGAAGATAGTATTGGATGAATTAATCATGGGTACATGATACAACTTATAAAGCAAGAATGTTTGCATCTTATCCATTTCTCTGGTGAAAATATTTTTAAGTTATTAGTACTAAAAGTAAATGTACAATAAATAGGCAAATAATGCTTAGGTAAATTGCTAAAATTATGTTTCATTCTCTAATTCAATTTAAATTTTCTTCTTTCATTTTTTAATAACTTAGATATAATTCTACACGCTGTGAGCTCAATTTTATGTCCAAAAAGAGAAATTTTTATTTTTTGAGTGATAACTATTAATGCCACATTTAAAAATATACATAGTATTTTTTCACTCTTACCTTTTACATTTAGAAACCCTTTTCTTGCCAATAAATCTCCTCCACTTTCATGTCTTTTTGCATATATGGCTCATCACTATTACCTGTATTTTTGTGTGCTTTGCTACTTCTTGAATAATGGAGAGTATTACCAACAAAGAAAGTGTTCTCCTCACCACCAGCATTAGTCATCCTTGATCTATCCTTGATCAAACCTTGATACCACTTTAATGGTGTTATCTCATATAGCAATCCTCATTCCATGATGAAATATTGATAGCTTGAATATTTTTCAGATCTCGTGTGAGCAAAAATATCTTCCAGTTTTTCTTCCACATCTCTACTTTTTCTTGATTGTATTATCTCAGAGTAAATAATTGCAAGTTGATTTCATGACATCTTCAAACTACATTGAGGTAAGGCTCATAATTGTCTTTTCACATTAATCAGTCCCTAATTGTCCCTAATTTATTCAACTGATTTCCCATTACTTTAGCAGATCCAAACTGCATAGCTTTTCCAATGTGATCAAAAAGCAATCATCAAAAACCAGAGCTGATCACACTAACACAGACTGCTGAATCAGTTTCCCTGTCAAAGAGTTCGGAGTAAAGATCTCTGTCAACTGTCAAATTCAGAGAAAAGTCTTTTAATTTATATTCTGAAATATAGTCTTAATATTTTTTCTGACACTAAAGATACAAAACAAACCAACTTCTTTAGGACAGAAACAAAATATAAAAAATTAAATATTTCTCATTTCAATTTTAAGAAAATCATCTTTATTTCACTTTCAGCAAGCTTCAAAGTTTTAAAATTTGGAGTTTTGTAAGACAAGTATAATTAAAGAGTAGCTAAAACTACTAATATATATCAGAAATAAATTATTAGCTTATTAAACAATGTGGAAATTTGTGTTAAGGAACAATATCGTAATTTATCATTAATAAATTATCCTATATTTGGAAAAGTTGTCAAAAATTGTAATGCTTGTATGAAATGAGTAAATCATATGATGTCATGATTACTTTTAATGTATCACTTCTTTTATTATTTCAGTTTTTGTTGTACTATAAAAATAAGTTGATTCCACTTACCCTGTAAGTCTTCATCTCAACTCTTCCCTCTTCTACAATGAACATGCTTTGCAGATCATAATTAATCAGCCTACTTCACATTCAACATCAATTTGTCAAGGAATTTCTGACTCTCATAATCCTTAGAACACATGAGAAGTATTTTTTCTTCCTCTTTAAATCACTAGCCTATGCATACCACTGCCAAGTAAAATATCTTAATGTCTCCTTTCTTTATCACTTCTACATAGTTTAAAAGTCTTCACTGTAAGCCCTGTACCACAATTACAATGAAACTGTAGTTATAAGGAATTTTTTTAATGATTAGCTATTCTACTTCTTGCAGAGAAGATTGCTTTTTGATTTTTGGTTAATCAACTTCATTTGAATATTGTTCCTAGGTTTAGTTGACCTTCCAAAGCAGGTGCTAGCATTTTTCTACCTAAGCCCTCAGCATGTGACACAGTATTTGTCTTCACTATTAGACACTACATCATGGGTGAACCAGCAATTTTCAGGACACCAGTGAATTCCTTACAGCATTTGAGTGTGGACTTGTGTCTGGTACAGTGGAAAGGTTCAGCATGGTGAGCTTCAGTGATGTTCACATGCCCTGGAAGTATAATATCCATGCCTTATTCTCACACGCCAAGACATTTGACAGGTAAATTTAGTTATTTGGGGGGATGAGGATTTCCACTTTCTGTGAACTGTAAAATTAACCTTCTTGCTTTCATCCAAGTACTGATACTGTATTTGACTACTGACAATGAATTTGACTCCAATGTACAAATTTCCAAGCAAAGATGTTAAAGATGAACAGGCACCTAACGTTGCATACACTTAAAAAAATGAAAAAGATTCAAATTTCAAGTAGCTTCACAAGTCAGTTCCTTCCTCATAAAAAGTCATGAAAAAATTGTTTTAGAAAGCATTAGTAAATAATGAAGTAAACACAAAATATCAATGCTATACTTCTATTAACTATTTAGGTAACTAGTTAATTAATGAGATTGGATGTGCTACTCTGTCTGCCTAACTGCTCTTAAATTCTTGTTGTAATCATATTTTCCTGATGAAGCAGGACTTTATTGTTTGGCAGTTAAGAAGATTCACTTGTGATAACTACTAATGTCTCAGGGCACACCTTCACCATACAAGAAAATTTCCCATGTCTGATGATGATACAGCAATAGGACCTCTTTGAGGATCCAAATATTATTTAAATGGCCTCAGTATTCTTATTTTGGGAGGATGAGACACTCTTATGAAAACACAAAATGTAGTTATTTGTATTTGCAGAATTCTGGACATCGAAAGTATTATACATTCCAGGAATATAAAATTCTCAGATAGCATGGCTAGAGGATATGCAAAATTTCAAGATATACACAACTATCAAGTTCTTCATGAAAGAATCAACAATAATTATTGATGGTAATTTCAGTCTTAAGAATACAACATCTGTCTTGTTCCATTACTATACCAGTAAATAGTCACATATTCTGTTCTGTCAACTTTATGAACATTGAATCCTTGCTAGTTTGACTTGTTTACAGTATTTTATTTTATAATTTCTCTTTAGCACTTAAAATTCTAGAAACATTCCTGATTCTGTTTCTAATGAATGAACTCTGATTGTAGTCATTGCAAATGTTAATCCACTACACTATTTTCCACTGTGTTTCACAAAGTGATATGTTATAATTCAGAATAAAATTAATTGATCGCTCTCTCCCAGGATGTAGAAGGGTATATCACTGGGAAAGAAAGACTACGTGTGTGTGTGTGTGTGTGTTTGTGTGTGTGTGTGTGTGTGTGTGTTTGTGTGTGTGTGTGTGTGTGTTTCACTAAGTTCTATAAAGGTTTCCTGCATATGCTAGTGCCTGGATACATGCTAAACCATAAGAGATATATTAGTGGCTATACAACTGAAGAAAATGACTTCTGTTCTCCAACTAACATTAATTATCTATGTACCCTCAGGGACCCTCATGAGCTCATTCTCCATCCACGAGGAAATGCTGAGAGACACAATCTTGTTCAGGTCTTATTCAGTCAAGGACATCTGTAGTGAATTCTTGGATGCAGTGACTCAGTCATTTCCAGTGACATTCTTTGGGGGCATTCCTTCCCACTTCTGGCATTTACATTCTTTTTATTATTTCTTTCATAATGTTCACTGAGCCTTAGGGGGAAAGCAGAGTTCAAGATGTTCTAGTCCCTTGTTTAAGGTCCACCCCTCCATATTTACTTATTCTCTTGCACTTTTACCAATTGTGATTCTCTTTATTAATTGGCATCCATTGTGAAATGAAGCTTCTTAGAAGAAAACTGAAATCTTAAGCTATTGAACTGGTTTGAAGAAAATTATTTAAAATGAGTTTGATACCATGTCCATCCATCTACCTCAACAATAGAAGTAGGTGTTGTCAGGACATAGGAATTCCCCAAACTGGTTTATAGTACCAGGAATGAGTTCTTTTCTGTGGAGGTGACCCTAAGTTCAGTTGGAATGTGATGGAATAAGAATAAATAGCATGGTATGTCATTTTAGTCTGCCAGAGAAGACAGAATTCACAGTTATTCTAAGGCAATATACACAGTCAGAATTAATCTTAATCTTCAATAAATGGTGGTTCATCATTGGGTGTTGAGAAACATCTATCAGGTTTCAAATCTGCTCCTGCTATGACAAAATGATAGCTAATTTAATGACTTCTGTTTATAGTTTAATAATAAAATTCAATAAATATTAAATTATGAGATAATTATATTGGTTGAAATAAATTCTTACTTCTCAGTAAAATGAATATCATATGATTTCATGGATAATGCATAATTTTGACACTCAAAGAAATAGTCAATTTCAAATTTATTAGCATATGATATTGTAGAGGACAAATGAAATTTATGATATTCATGACTTCCCAAAATTTTAAACTTATAGTGTCTTCAATTATGCTTTTAAATGAAAGTGGTAAAAATGTTTCTGAAAGTAGACACAAATTGAAAATGTCACAAATAATCAAAAAGTAGTAAACAAAAAGATGCAGGCCAACTAATTCAGTTCAGTGAAAAACACACAGAAATTGAAAAAAGGTCTTAAGAATTAAAACAACAATGCCCAAGTCAAAGTGCAAATCCATGAGAAACAAAACCCAAGAAAATAAATCTCCCACTGAAGGAATTAATCCCATAATGGTAGACTCCAATGATAACAAATCCACGGAAAATAGCCAAGAAAGCCTGACCCAAGATAATGACATTCAAAACATATCAATACTATGGAAAAGGAAATCCAGGAGGAATTAAATAACCGCTACAACCACTTTGAATAGGAACACAAGAGACACTTGGAGGAGTTAAGAAAAACAGTTCCAAAAACAAAAATAGGCATAAAGCAGTTAAAACAGACTCAAGCAAAGTTTAAACCAAACTAAAAGACAAGTTATCTTCAACCCAGAACTCAACAGAGAGTCTTATCAGCAGAACTAACGAAGCAGAAAATAGAATTTCAGACCTTAATTCACCATATAAACCAGTACAAAATCCAAGACCACATGATACTCTCAATAGATGCAAAAATAGCTTTTGACAAGACCAACAGCCCTTTGTGATCAAAACCATAGAGACAGTTGGAATGGAAGGAACCTTTATCAATATAATAAAAGCTGTATACAACAAGCCAACAGCAAGGATTCTACTCAATGGGGAAAAACTTGAACCATTTCTGCTTAGATCAGGAACTAGACAAGGCTGTCCACTCTCACCACTTCTATTCAATATTGTACTTGAAGTCTTAGATGAAGCCATAAGACAAGAAAGGGACATAAAAGGGATTCAAATCGGCAAGGAAGAAATCAAGTTGTCTCTATTTGCAGATGACATGATCTTATACCTGAGAGATCCCAAAAACTCCACCAGGAAGCTCCTGGAACTAATTGAGAAGTTCAGCAGGGTGGCAGGATACAAAATAAATGTGCAAAAATCAGAGGTCTTCCTATATGCCCAGAATGAAAGAAGTGAAAAAGCCCTGAGAGAAACAATCCCATTTACTATAGCCCCTAAAAAAATGAAATACCTTTGTGTAAACCTAACCAAGGAATTAAGAGACCTTTATAATGAAAACTTTAAACTCTAAAGAGAGAAATTGCAGAAGACACCAGAAGGTGGAAAGACCTCCCATGTTCCTGGATTGGCAGAATCAATATCATAAAAATGACCATCCTATAAAAGGCAATGTATAGATTCAGTGCTATGCCAATTAAAATCCCAAAGGAATTCTTTGAAGAAGTTGACCAATCTCAAAATTCGTATGGAGGCAGAAAAGACCCAGGATAGCAAAAACAATCCTAAGTAACAAAACAGTGCTTGAGTTATAACCATACCAAGCCTTAGTCTATACTACAAATCCATAGTTGTAAAAAAAAAAGCCTGGTATTGGCTCCAAAACAGACACACAGATCAATGGATAAGGGTTGAAGCCCACACCACTACAGCCATTTTATCTTTGACAAAGGGGCACAAAAATCCAATGGAAAAAGAACAGCATCTTCAACAAATGGTGCTGGCAAAACTGGATCTCCACATGCAGAAGATAAAAACTGGACCCATACTTGTCACCATGTACCAGAATTAATTCCAAATGGATCAAGGACCTTGATATAAGGCCAGAGACTATAAATATCATAGTTGAAAGGGTAGGGAACTCCCTTGAGCTGATTGAGCTAGCCCAGCAGTTCCTAAAGAGACATCCAATAGCACAGTCACTACAACCAACACTCAACAAATGGGATCTTGTGAAATTAAAGAGCTTCTGTTCAGATAAAGAGATTGTAACTCGAGCACAAAGGCAACCCACAGAATAGGAGAAAATCTTCACTAACCACATATCTGATAGAGCTCTATTATCCAGAGTGCACAAAGAACTTAGAAAATTAAACACCAAGGAAAGAAATTGACCAATTAAAAAATGGGCCTTGGAACTTAAAAGAAACTTTACCAGGGATGGAATTAAAATGTCTAACAAATATCTTAAAAAATGCTCCACATCCTTAGACATCAGAGAAGTGCAAATCAAAACTTCCCTGAGATATCATCTCACCCCAGTCAGGATGGAAAAATCCACATTACAAACAACACCAAATGCTGGAGAGGATGTGGAGAGAGGGGAACTCTTCTACATTGCTGGTGGGAATGCAAGCTCATACAACCACTCTGGTGAGCCGTCTAGTGATTCTTAAAGAAATTAAAGATTGTAATGCCATATGACCCCCCATATAGCAAAAAATCATCTCTATAGCACAAGCACGACCATGTTCATAGCAGCAATCTTTACAATAGCAAAGTCATGGAAACAACCCAAATGTCTAACAGTTGACAAGTGGATAAGGAAAATGTGGTATATTTATACAATGGAATACTACTCAGCCATCAAAAATGATGAATTAATGCAATTTGCAAGGAAATGGATGAAATTAGAAGCAATTATTATGAGTGAAGTATCACAGACACAGAAAAATAAGCACCGTATATACTCCCTAGTACATGGATCCTAGTACTAATCCCACATGGAGACACTCAAAGATAATTCTCTGTAATACCCACAGTAATTGCAAAGATTATAAACAGGAGGGATGGGGAAGGAGGGCCCCCACCAGAAACTAGGAGAGAGGGGACCATGTTACAGCAGAGAAAATGGCCACCATCAAGGACTGCAAGTAAGTAATGAGACATCTGGTTAAGTTTACAGACTTTCCTTTCTGATCATTTGAAACTGATGCCTCCCAGAAGGGGAGGGCATATAGTCTGGCAGATAGAAAGTAACCATTTTGCAAGTGGGAGACTGACCCCTCTGTAACCATGTTCCCCTAATTCTATTCCATCTATCTTTGAATATACTCTTATAACAAGACTATAATTTAACAGGTTTTTATCTCTGGCCAGGAGGTGACATCCAATACCCATCAGGATGTAACCAAGGCATTACAGGAGCAGCAAAACAGAAAAAAACAAAACATAATTCAGAAAAATCAGAGACTCTATATCAACCTGAAACTAGATCAGCCTAATCTCTCCCCATCCTGAAGTTCAGGCTAATTTGTGGAAGAGGAGGCAGTAAGATTGTAAGAGCACAAGGATGGGAGGAGCAATGATATGCAAGATACTCCACACACGTTAGGGCTGAAGCAATCATAATAGGATTTTGTTTGCATGACCTGCTTAATGTCCAACACATTATGATCCCACAAAATCTAGCACGGACTAAAGGCACTAGGATCCTTGGAGGCAAGGGATTGACAGCCACAGTAGTGTTCCTATGCTTAAAGGGAACACAGGAAAGGGTTCTGGGAAATGCTGCTGGGTCCTTGCACCTCATTGGAAAGGAGGACTCATAGAAGAGTTTGGCATGCACATTAAAAGATACTCCTGGAATGGTGGGGGGTTGGCACTGGGGGATGGGGAAGGAAACAGGGAGTAAAAGGGGGAGCAAGGGGGTCAGGGGGGTGGAAGAAGGGAGGGGACCGGTGTATCTGTTAAGTTTGCATGATTGGAAATAAAAATAAATAAAAATAAAATATATAAATAAAAAATAAAGTGTTGAAAAGCAAAAAAAAAGAAAAGATTGCAACTCCAGTATACTCTATGTTCTATACATTAAATTAAAAACTGAAATATTAATATTACTTGACAATCACAGCTTTTTTAACTCTTCACTAATGTCAATGAATAACATTATAAACAATTACATATAAATTATATATGAATATAAATTATATTTAAATAACAAATAAGCTAAAAGTGTGAAAATTTAGTGGGAGATCATTTGTACAATACAAGTAAACATACAACTAATGAAATCTGAACCTTATGGTGATAGAGATACTTAATCTACTTTAACATCATACTTCATTTAATTTTATATATTTCATGCATAATTTTCTTGACTTAATTGATAGAATTTTTCCCCAAATGCAGGCTGCAATTTGTCTCAGACTGTATATAAACAATGTCTGTAAAAACTGAAATTTATAAAGAGGTAAACACCAAAAGAATTAACTCCATAATGATAGACTCCAACCATAACAAATTCACAGAAAATAGCCAAGGAAGCCAGGCTCAAGATAATGACTTTTAATGCATGATCATTACCATGATCAATACTATGAAAGAGGAAACCCAGGAGGAGTTCAATAACCACATCAAACCACTTTGAACAGGAATACAACAGACACTTGGAGGAGTTGAAAAAAACAGTTCAAGAAACAAAAACAAACATAGAGCACTTAAAACAGTCTCAGGCAGAGTTTAAATTTGAATTAAAAGACAAGTTATCTTCAACGCAGAACTCAACAGAAAGTCTTATCAGCAGAATTAATGAAGCAGAAAATAGAATTTCATATCTTGAAGACAAAGTGGGAGTGTTAACCAGCTAAATGGAAGAGGTTGTTAAAGCCTAAAAGATACTTGAGAGGAATATTCAAGAGTTATGGGACACCTTGAAGAATACCAGAGCAAGAATTCCAAAATACCACACCTGAGGAAATTTTTCAAACTATCATCAAGGAAAACTTTCCTCATCTAAAGAATGAGAGGCCCATCCATATACAAGAGGCATTCTGCACCCCAAACAGATATGACCAAAATAGAAACTCACCAGGCAAATAATAGTTAAAACACTCCACATTCAAGACAAAGAAATGGTGCTGAGAGCTTTAAAGGGAAAAAAAGAATCACTTTTAAAGGTAAATCTATTAAAATTACAAATGACTTCTCAACGGAAACAGTAAAAGCAAGAAGATCTTGGAGAGACATACTTCAAGTATTGAATGACCAAAAATGTCAACCCAGGCTGATATAGCCCGCAAAACTATCCATCATGATAGAGGGAGAAAGAAAAATTTTCCAGAACAAAGATAACTTGAAGAGATACATGTCCACCAAACCAGGCTTTCAAAAATGCTAGAAATTATATTCAAGCTTGAAGAAAAAAACAAGCATATCCAGGAGGACAGAAGGGAAGTATAATACCACCAAAACATAAAGCAAGAAATCAACCTGCAAACGATAATTTTTGGGGATTGCAACACCACCCTCTCAACATGGGATAGATCAACAGGTGAAAAACTTAACAGAAATTTAATTGGAACTTAGCAAAACTTTTACTGAAATGGACCTTACTGATCTCTAATGAGCTTTTCATCCACGCACCAAAAAATACACATTTTTCTCAGAAGCACATGGAACTTTCTACAAAATAGATCACATATTGGGCTACAATATGAATCTCTCCATATAAAGGAAAGTTGAAATTCTAGCCTGTGCCCTATCAGACCACAATGGTCTAAAGCTTAACAACTGCAACACAACAAACAGAAAATACACTAGCTCCTGTAAACTAAACACTGTGATGCTGAATGAGAATTGGATTCAGAAAGAAATTATAAAAGAAATTCAAGATTTCCTGGAAGCAAACAATAATGAAAATACAACTTACCAAAATCTCTGGGACACAATGACAACTGTCCTAAGAGGTAACTTCATAGCTCTCAATGCCTACATCAAAAAATATAGAAACATCAGAAATAAATAACAACGCAGCTTGAAGCTTTAGAGACACTAGGGCAATCCAATCCTAAAAGGAGTAGAAGAGACGAGATTAGGGGCTGGAGAGGTGGCTAAGGGGTTAAGCTTCTGCCTTGCAGATGGAAGGTCCTGAGTTTGGATCCTAGACCCCACATATAGACGCCGGGCAGATGCGGGGGTAGGTCCTGGTAAAGTGAAGTCTGTGAATCCCAGGGCACAATAAACTAGGAGGAGGAAGTGGTCCATGATGGTTCCTGAATTCACCATGGTTCTACACACACACACACACACACACACACACACACACACACACACATATGCACATACACACATGTGCACACTCGCAAAATTGAATAAAAAAAATGTACTGGACCAGATGGATTCAGCACAGAGTTCTACCAGACATTTAAGGAACAAATAGCACCAATACTCCTTCAAATTCTTCCATCAAATAGCAAAGGAAGGAACACTATCAAATTCTTGTATGAAGCTAATGTCATCTTAATCCCAAAACCTAATCAAGAGACACTAAAAAAGAAAACTATATGCCAATCTCTTTGATGAACACAGATGCAAAGATTCTCAACAAAGTTTTAGCAAATCAGATTCAAAATCATATCCAAAAAGATCATTCATGGGGATCAAGTAGGTTTTATCCCAGGTACACAAGGTTGGTTCAACATAAGCAAATGAATAAATGTAATTCACCATATAAACCAGTCCAAAATTCAAGACCACATGATACTCTCAATAGATACAAATAACTTTTGACAAGACCAACAGCCCTTTGTGATCAAAACTGCAGAGACAGTTGGAATGGAAGGAACCTTTATATATATAATAAAAGCTGTATACAACAAGCCAATAGCAAGAACTATACTCAATGGGGAAAAACTTGAAGCATTCCCACTTTGATCAGGAACTAGATAAGGCTGTCCACTCTCAACACTTCTATTCAATATAGTACGTGAAGTCTTAGCTGAAGCTATAAGACAAAAAAGGTAGATAAAAGGGATTCAAATCGGCAAGAAAGAAGTCATGTTATTTCTATTTGCACATGACATAATCTTATACCGGAGTGATCCCAAAAACTCCACCAGGAAACTCTTGGAACTAATTGAGAAGTTCAGGATAAAAATAAATGTGCAAAAATCAGAGGCCTTCCTATATGCCCAGAATGAAAGAAGTGAAAAAGCCTTGAGAGAAACAATCCCATTTTCAATAGCCCCTAACAAAATGAAATACCTTGGTATAAACCTAACCAAGGAGGTAAAAGACCTTTACAATGAAAACTTTAAAACCCTAAAGAAAGAAATTGCAGAAGACACCAGAAGGTGGAAAGACCTCCCATGTTCCTCGATTGGCAGAATCAACATCGAAACATGACCATCCTACCAAAGGCAATATACAGATTCAATGCTATACCAATCAAAATCCCAAAGCAATTCTTCAAAGAAGTTGACCAAACAATCTCAAAGTTCATATGGAGGCACAAAAGACCCAGGATAGCAAAGACAATCCTGAGTAACAAAAACACTGCTGGAGGTATTACCATACCAAACCTAAGTCTATATTACAATCCATAGTTATAAAGACAGCCTGGTACTGGCTCCAAAATAGACACACAGATCAATGGATAAGGATTGAAGACCCAGATATGAGCCCTCAAGATTACAGCCATTTGGTCTTTCACAAAGGGGCCCAAAAAATCCAATGGAAAAACAACAGCATCTTCAACAAATGGTGCTGGCAAAACTGGATCTCCACATGCAGAAGATTAAAGCTGGACCCGTACTTGTCACCATGTAAAAGACTTAATTCCAAATGCATCAAGGACCTTGATATCAGGCCAGAGACTATAAAAACCATACTTGAAAGGATAGGGAACTCCCTCCAGCTGATTGGAATAGGCCAACATTTCTTAAACAGACATCCAATGGCACAGTCACTGCTACCAACTCTCAAGAGTTGGGATCTTGTGAAATTAAAGAGCTTCTGTTCAGATAAAGAGATTGTAACACAAGCTCAAAGGCAACCCACAGAATGGGAGAAAAATCTTCACTAACCACACATCTGCTAGAGCTCTGCTGTCCAGAGTGCACAAAGAACTTAGGAAACTAAACACCAAGGAAACATATGGCCCAATTAAAAAATGGTTCCTGGAACTTAAAAGAAACTTTACCTGGGATGAAAATAAAATGTCTAACAAATATCTTCAAGCATGCTCCACTTCTTTAACCATCAGGGAAATGCAAATCAAAACTTCCCTGAGATATCATCTCACCCCAGTCAGGATGGCAAAAATCCACATTACAAACAACAACAAATGCTGGAGAGGATGTGGAGAGAGGGGAACTCTCCTACATTGCTGGTGGGAATGTACGCTCATACAGCCACTCTTGCGAGCTGTCTCTAGATTCTTAAAGAAATTAAAGATTGAAATGCCATATGACCCTGCTATTCCACATTTGGGAATAACCCCCCATACAGCAGAGGTTCACCTCGATAGCACAAGCATGACCATATTCATAGCAGCACTGTTTACAATAGCAAAGTCATGGAATCAACCCAAATGTCCAACAGTTGACGAGTGGATAAGGAAAAGGTGGTACATCTATACAATGGAGTACTACTCAGCCATCAAAAATGATGAATTACTGGAATTTGCCAGGAAATGGATGTCATTAGAAACAATTATATTAAGTGAAGTATCCCAGACCCAGAAAATTAAGCACCATATGTACTCCCTAATAGGTGGCTCCTAGTACCAAACCCATCCAGCCTACCTAGAGACACTCAAAGAAAAATCTCTGTAATACCTACAGTAATTGCAAGGATTATGAACAGGAGGGATGGGGTAGGAGGGCCACACCAGAAACAAGGAGAGAGGGGACCATGTTACAGCAGAGAAAATAGGCCTCCATCAAGGACTCAAATAAGTAATGAGACATCTGATTAAGTTCACAGGCTTTCATTCCTGATCATTTGCTACTGAGGCAGTAAGATCTCAACAGAAGGGGAGGGCATATAGTCTGGCAGATAAAAAGTAACCATTTTGCAAATGGGTGATTGTCCCCTCCCTCACTGAGGTTTCCTACTTTTATTACATCTACCCTTGAATGTGCTCGTATAACAAGACTCTATTTTAACAGCTTTTTGTCTCTGGCCAGGGGGTGACATACAATGCTCATCAGGATGGAGTGAAGGATATTGCAGGAGCAGCAAAACTGCAAAAGAAAATCAACAAACCACAGTCCAGAACTTCAGAGACTCTATATCAACCACCTAGAACTAGGCCAGAATAATATCTCCCCATCCTGAAGCTCAGGGACATTTTCGGAAGAGGGGGCGGTAAGAGTGTAAGAGCAAAAGGATGGGAAGAGCAATGATTTGCAAGATACTCCACACAAGTTAGGGCCAAAGCAATCATAATTGGACTTTGCATGCCCTGTGCAATGTCCAACACACTATTGACCTCACAAAGTCTAGCATCTGCTAAAGGCACCAAGATCCTTGGAGGCAAGGGATTGGCAGCCACAGCAGTGTTCCTTTACTTAAGGGGAACACGGGAAAGGGTTCAGGGAAAGGCCACTGGGTCCTTGTACATCATCGGAGAGGAGGGCCCAGAGGAGAATCAGGCATGCACAAGAAAGGACTCTCTGGGAATTGTGGCAGGAGGCACTGGGGGATGGGGAGGGAGGGGGGAAGGGAGGGGGAGCAAGGGGTTCATGGATGGAGGGTGGAGGAGGAGGGAGGGAGGGAACTGATGTCTCTATTAAGTTTGTATGAGCTGAAATAATAATAAAAATATATTAAAAAATAAAAATATATAAATGTACAAAAATCAGTGGCCTTCCTCTATGCCCAGGACGAAAGAAGTGAAAAAGCCCTGAGAGAAATAATGCCATTTACTATAGCCCCTAAAAAAATGAAATACCTCGGTATAAGCTTAACCAAGGAATTAAGAGACCTTTACAATGAAAACTTTAAAACCTGAGCTTTATAATGAGGAGAGGTTAGGTTGGCCTGGTTCCAGGTGGTTGATGTACAGTCTCTGATTTTCCAAATTATGGTTTGTTGATTTTTTTTTTTTGCAGTTTTGGTGCTCTTGCACTGCTCTTGGCACCATCCTGGTGGATATTGGGTATCACCCCCTCGCCAGAGATAAAAATGCTGTTAAAATAGAGTCTTATTATAAGAGTAGATTCAAAGGTAGATGGAATAAAATAGGAGACCATGGTGAGGGTGGTCTGTCTCCTATTTGCAAGATGGCTACCTTCTATCTGCCATACTCTATGCCCTCGCTGTCTGGTGAGATCAAACTCCATCAGTTATAAGGTCATAGTTTGTGATTTTAACCGTATGTCCCATTACTTACTTGCAGTGCTTGATGGTGGCCTATTTTCTCTGCTGTAGCATGATACCCTCTCTCCTTGTTTCTGGCAGGGCCCTCTTTCCCCTTCCCTTCTGTTTATGATCTTTGCAATTACTGTGGTTATTACAGAGATTTATCTTTGAGTGTGTCACTAAGTGGGTTTGGTACTAGGATCCACCTATTAGGGAGTACATACAGCACTTAGTTTTCTGTGCCTGGGATACTTAACATAATATAATTTTTTCTAATTCCATCCATTTCTCAACAAATTTCATTAATTCATCTTTTTTGATGGCTGAGTAGTATTCCATTGTATAAATGTACCACATTTTCCTTAAGCTCAGGGAAATTTGCAAAAAAGGGAGTGGTAAGATTGTAAGAGCCTAAAGATGGGGAGGAACAACGTTATGGAAGATACTCCACACAAGTTAGGGCCGAAGTAATCATAATAGGACTTTGAATGACCTGCGCAATTACCAACATATCATTAAACAAAGTCTAGCATGGATCACAGGCACTAGAATTCTTAGAGGCAAGGGATTAACAGCCACAATAGTGTTCCTATACTAAAGGAGAACACAAAAAAAAAAGAGCTATAGGCAATGCCGCTTACACCTCATCAGAGAAGAGGACCCAGAGGGAAGTTTGACATGCACACTAAAGGATGCTCCATGAAAGGGGGTTGGGAAGAGCACTGGGAGAAAGGGAGGGAGGGGGGAAGAAAAAGGAAAAGGGAGGAGGGAACAAGGGGAAGCGGCAGGAGTGGAGGGAGGGAGGGGAATGGGAGGGAGAGAACTTATCAAAGAAAGCTTTAAAACCCTAAAGAACAAAATTACAGACGACACCAGAAGGTGGAAAGGCCTCCCATGTTCTGGATTCGCAGAGTCAATATTATAAAAATGACCATCCTACCAAAGGTAATATGCAGATTCAATGCTATAACAATCAAAATCCCAAAGCAATTCTTTAAAGTTGACCAAACAATTTCAAAATTCATATGGAGTCACAAAAGACCCAGGACAGCAAAAACAATCCTGAGTAACAAAAACATGGCTGGAGGTATCACCATACCAAACCTTAATCTATACTACAAATCCACTCTCCAGCCCCGCAACATTCATTCTTAAGGTCATTCCATTTTTCTGATTGAGGGCCTGCTTTTATAGTAGTCACTGTTTCTTTGTTGATGTATGCAGGAATAGGAACAAGGATAAAAAGTGAATACTTTCCCTTTACATATCTATTTTCAAAAGTTTTCTACCACTTTGGCTTATATTCTTTGGCCAGAATGAAAGGCTCAGTCCATATATATTTCTAATAAGTCTAAATAGGACTTAAAATTTTCCCACCTGTACTTCATACTTGCATGAGAAATTTTTATATGTATATGTATACATAGGTATATAGGTATTTATAGGCATAAATTAAATAGGTCTAAAAGACCAAAGGTTTACTGCTATAAATTTTCAAGAAATTTATCTTATGTTTATGGTGTGCCCTTCCTACTCCATCCCTCCTGTTCATAATCCTTGAAATTACTGTAGGTATTACAGAGATTTATCCTTGAGTGTCTCTAAGGAGAGAGGGGACCATGTTACAGCAGAGAAAATAGGCCATCATCAAGGACTGCAAGGGGTGACATCCAATACCTATCAGGATGGTGTGAAGGGCATTGCAGGAGCAGCAAAACTGGAAAAAAATCAACAAACCATAATGAGAACAACAGAGACTCTATATCAAACACCTGGAACTATGCCAGCCTAATCTCTCCCTATCCTGAAGCTCAGGGAAATTTGTGGAAGAAGGGGTGGTAAAATTGTAAGAGCACAAGGATGGGAGGATCAATGATATGCAAGATACTCCACACAAGTTAGGTCCGAAGCAATCATAATTGGACTTTGCATGCCCTGCGCAATGTCCAACACACTATTGACCCCACAAAGTCTAGCATTTGCTAAAGGCACTAGGATCCTTGGAGGCAAGGGATTGACAGCCACAGTAGTGTTCCTATGCTTAAGGGGAACACAGGAAAGGGTTTTGGGAAATGCCACTGGGTCTTTGCACCTCATCGGAGAGGAGGACCCAGAGGAGAGTTTGGCATGCACATTAAAGGATGCTCTGGGGATGGAAGGGGGAGGCACTCAGGGATGAGGAGGGAAGGGGGAGGGGAGTGGCCACAGGGCAGTGGGAGGTTGGAGGGAGGGAGGGGACAACTGTAGTTAAGTTTGCATGAGTGGAAATAAAAAACAAAAAGAAATTAAAAAAAAATAGCCTGGTACTGGCTCCAAAATAGACACACAGATCAATGGATAAGGGTTGAAGACCAAGATTATAAGGCCACAAAACATTTGATCTTTGACAAAGGGGCACAAAAAATCCAATGGAAAAAGAACAGCATCTTCAACAAATGGTGCTGGCAAAACTGGCTGTCCACATGCAGAAGATTAAAACTGGACCTGTACTTGTCACCATGCACAAGACTTAATTCCAAATAGATCAAGGACCTCAATATAAGGCCAGAGACTATAAAAACCTTAGTTGAATGGGTAGGGAACCCCTAGAGCTGATTGGACTAGATCAACAGTTCCTAAATGGAAAGCTAGTAGCACAAGCACTGCAACAACACTCAACAGATGGTATCTTATGAAATTAAAGAGCTTCTGTTCAGGTAAAAGATTGTAACTTAAGCACAAAGGCATCCCACAGAATGGGAGAAAATCTTTATTAATCACATATCTGATAGAGCTCTATTATCCAGAGTACACAAAGAACTTAGAAAATTAAACACCAAGGAAACAAATGGCTCAATTAAAAATGGGCCTTGGAACTTAAGAGAAACTTTATTTCATCATTTGCCATCAGGGAAATGCAAACCAAGACCTCTCTGACATATCATCTCACCCCAGTCATGATAGCAAAAATCCACAAGACAAACAGCACCAAATGCTGGAGAGGAGGTGGTAAGAAGGGAACACTCCTACATTGCTGCTGGGAATTCAGGCTTATACAACCACTCTGGTGAGCCACCTGGCAATTCGTAAGAAAGTAAAAGGTTGAAATGGCATATGACCCTGCTATTTCTCTTTTGAGAATAAGCACCCATACAGCAAAAATTCACCTCAATAGCACAAGCTCAACCATGTTCATAGCAGCACACTTTACAATAGCAAAGTCATGGATTCAACCCAAATGTCTAACAGTTGATCAGTGGATAGGGAAACTGTGGTACATTTATACAGTGGAATACTACTCAGCCATCAAAAATGATGAATTAATGAAATTTGCTGGGAAACGGATAGAATTAGAAAAAATTTTATTGAGTGAAGTATCCCACCCAGACACAGAAAATTAAGCACCATATGTACTTCCTAATAGGTGGATCCTAGTACCAAACCCACTTAGTGACACACTCAAAGATAAATACCTACAGTAATTGCCTAGATTATAAACAGAAGGGAAGAGGAAGGAGTGCCCTGCCAGAAACAAAGAGAGAGGGTATCATGCTACAGCAGAGAAAATAGGCCACCATCACGCACTGCAAGTAGTGAGACATCTGGTTAAGCTCACAGACTTTAACTGTGAGGTTATAAATAACGGCGTTTGATCTCACCAGATAGGGAGGACAGAGAGTCTGGCAGATAGAAGGTAGCCATCTTGCAAATGGGAGACAGACCACCCTCACTGTGGTCTCTTATTCTTATTCCATCTACCTTTGAATCTACTCTTATAATAAGACTCTATTTTAACAGCCTTTTATCTCTGGCTAGGAGGTGTCATCCAATACCCTTCAGGATGGAGCTAAGGGCATTGCAGGAACAACAAACTGGAAGAAAATAAAACATAATTCAGAACATCAGAGACTCTACATTAATCACCAGGAACCAGGCCAGCTTAATTTCTCCCCATCCCAAAACTCAGGGAAATTTGTAGAAGAGAGGGTGGTAAGATTATAAGAGGCTAAAAATGGGGTGGAGCAATGATATGCAAGATACTCAACAGAAGTTAGGGCTGAAGTAATCATAATAAGACTTTGCATGACCAGCGCAATGACCAACATATCATTGAAACCCCAAAGTCTAGCATGGATCACAGGCACTAGGATCCTTAGAGGCAAGGGATTAACAGCCATTAGTGTTCCTATACTAAAGGGGAACTCAGGAAAGAGCTCTAGGCAATGCTACTGATTCCTTACACCTCATCAGAGAGGAGGACCTAGAGGGAAGTTTGACATGAACACTAAAGGATGCTTCAGGAAAGGGGGAGGGAAGGACTGGGAGAAAGGGAGGGAAGGGGAAAAGAAAGGGAAAAGGGGGGAGGAAGGGGATCCAGGTAGGGCTGGATGGAGGGAAGAGCATGGGGTACCTAACAAGTTTGTATGAGTGGAAAAAATAAATAAAAAAGAAGTAAGTATTAAAATAAAAAATGATGTGTAATATTAGAATAAGTGTAAATTCCAACCATAAACATTAATGTATTCTACAGAGCATGCAATTACACATAACGTATAGCATTGCCAACAATGTGATAAAATACATATTGTTGTGTATTGCTTATTTCATAAGGAAAATGGAGAATCCAACTTTAGTAGAAGCTGGTTTAATTTGCCATGCTAGACTGATGACTTGGGTTTCATGTGAAAAGTGCTGTATGAGATGGTGCCTGGTCATTTTTAACTTTACAGTAAAACCTATTACATAAATTGACACCTGAGCAAAAAGGATTTTACTTTGACACAAATATTACTACTGTAATTCTAATTTGTTATTTCACAGAAGAAAAAAAAGTCTATTTAAAGTCAGAGAACATGTCTAGAAAACTTATTTTCTAAGAAGTCTATAGAACAATCAGTATCTGATCATACAATATTACAGAATCCACAAAAAATGATTTTGTGTCATCTCTTAAATCCCTCATGTAATTTTCAATATTATGACAATTAAAATTCTGAGCACAAAACAGATAAGAATAAAACACCATTCAGAGCCAGCTTTAGCTATATGGTAAGACACCTCTCATAAAGCTGAAACAGCTATAACCTTAGTTTTTCATAGCAAATGTATGCAATAAATACATTAATAGTATTTGGAATCATAGCTATTGTCATGTAAAACTGTACATTTATTATAAACAAAAATAGTTAAATCCCTAGAAATAATTTAAGAATTTTTTCCAAAGACATTGATCAAGTTAAAAGAAATTCATGAAACACAAAAAGAAAAAAATCAATGTCCAAATTAAAAATGATGCTACACAAGAGTATTTTTCCTTTGTTATCTTATCAAAGTCCAGAAAGGTCCTCTTTTAATCTTTTGGTGTTAACGTGCTGGATCCCTTTGGGGCACATTAAACATATAATATTGTATCTGAAAATATCATGTTTATGAATATTAAAATGTACAAATTAGCTTTTTTCCAATATATAATTGCACAATTTCATTTAGACTCTTTTCAGTAGGTTTAACATTCAACACATTATATTATACTCTAACATTTTACTCTTTCTCTTAAGCTCAATTCTGTAGGATAAATGTTGTCTGAAACATCCTGAAGATATGGACGAGATCAAGACCAGACTGCTCATTCTCAGCTAATAAAATTTGCTTTCATTACTTTTAGCTTTAAAAAAGGACCATGCTGGGATTAGTATGCAAACACCTATATATTAGAAAATATATTACATTGTGCTGATTTAATCATTTTTTTCTGAATTATTTAGGATTGTTCAAAACTGTCATGGTGGGATATTTAATTTGGTAGTACACATTTCAAGGCCTCCAAGATCATCTTCACTGCCAGTGACCAGCCTAGCAGCAAATTCATCCAGTCTGGAAAGCAGCAACATGGCGGCAGAGTTTCATTCAGTTTACTATGCAGAGTGAATACTTTGAACTTGAATGATGTTACATATCATTCTTGACATATATCTTACAGAAGTACTTTCTCCTGTGTGTGTGGGGTGTCCCCAGGGATCACAGCTTCATCCTGCAGGCCAGTCCTGTGGGGTCTTCACAAGGGGGATCAGGCAAAGGTGAGTGGGCTGTCCACCCACTCCCAGCCCTCCTTCCCAAGGACAATCAGACGTGACAGGGAGTCTTTTCAAGCAGGAACTCTAGTAAAGCAGGAACTCTCATTTATTGTAAGTCCATAGCCATTGTCTTTTAATTCTCCTAACATTGGCATTCTGTCAATGAAAAATGTATTTTAGTCTTCCTACCTTCTTAGACATTTACTTTGCTACATTTTCCCCTGCTGGTCAATGCTGCTTTTTAAGCAAAATGTAATAGACATTATCCAACAGTTTCCTACATGGGAAATGGTCTTACATGTCCCAAGGGGTTTCAAAGGCAAACCTCAAGGTTTTAGGGTAGATATGCTGAGTAGCTAGGCACTAGAAAACTTAAGTAACTTTCCTAATAGGTTTGTCCAAACTCCAGGTATAACCCATCCTTACACTTCATCAGAGAGGAGGACCCAAAGGAAAGTTTCACATACACATTAAAGGATGCTCCAGGGATGGGGGGAGGAGGCACTGGGAGACAGGAAGGGAAGGGGTTAAAGGAAGGGGAAAAGGGGGAAGGAAGCAAGAGGGTCCAGGGAAGGATGGAGGGAGGGAGGGGACCAGTGTACCTATTAAATTTGTATGAGCAGAAACAAAACCCAAGAAGACCAATCTCCCACTGAGAGAATTAACCCCTTAATGATGGATTCCAACCAGAACAAATTCACAGAAAACAGCCAAGAAAGCCAGACCCAAGACAACGACTTTCAAAGTATGATCATTACCATGATAAATACTATGAAAGAGGAAATCCAAGAGGAGTTAAACAACTGAATCAAGCACTTTGAACAGGAAGACAACAGGCATTTAGAGGAGTTGAGAAAAACAGTTCAATAAACAAAAATAGGTATAGAGCAGTTAAAACAGTCTCAGGCAGAGTTTAAAATTGAACTAAAAGACAAGCTATCTTCAACCCAAAACTCAACAGAGATTCTTATCGGCAGAACTAATGAAGCAGAAAGTAGAATTTCAGATCTTGAAGACAAAGTGGGAGAATTAACTAGCTCAATGGAAGAGATTGTTAAAGCCAAAAATATACTTGAGAGGAACATTCAAGAGATATGGGACATCCCTGAAGAAGCCTAATATGCACATTCATGGAATACCAGAGCAAGAATCTCAAAATACCACACCTGAGGAAATTTTTCAAATTATCATAAATGAAATCTTCCCTCAACTGAAGAATGAGAGGCCCATCCAAATACAAGAGACATTTTGCACTCAAAACAGATATGACCAAAATAGAAAATCGCCACAGAAAATAATAGTCAAAACACTCCACATTCAAGACAAAGAAAAGGTGCTGAGAGCTTCAAGAGAAAAAAAAGCAAGTCACTTTTAAAGGCAAACTTATTAAAATAACAAATGACTTCTCAATGGAAAAAGTAAAAGCAAGAAGAGCTTGGAGAGACATACTTCAAGTATTAAATGAGGAAAAATGCCAATCCAGACTGATATACCTGGCAAAACTATCTGTCATGATCGAGGAGAAAGAAAATTTTCCAGTACAAAAATAACTTGAAGAGATACATGTCTACCAAACCAGGCCTTCAAAAAATCTAGAAATGATAAGCAAAATTGAAGAAAAGAATAAGCGTATCCAGGAAGACAGAAGGGAAGTATAATACCACAAAAATATAATTGTAAAACAATAAGCTTACAAAATCCACTAAACATAAAAAATGTTCAGAATTAAAGAGAATTTCTCCATTATAACCTTAAATGTCAATAGGCTTAACTCACCGATTAAGAGACACAGATTACAAACTTGGATTAAAAATCACAACCCATCAATCTGCTGCCTTCAGGAAACTCATCTCACCACAAAAGATAGGCACATCCCAAAAATGAAAGGCTGGTCCAAAATTCTGCAAGCTAATGGAACCAGGAAACAGGCAGGGGTAGCCATTATGCTGTGGACAAAGTGGACTTCAAACCAAAAAAAAATCATAACAGACACAGATGGATACTACATTTTAGTCACAGGTACAATTCACTAGGAAGACTTCACATTACTGAACATATGTGCATCCAATACGGGACCCTCCACATTCATTAAGAAAACCCTACATCCTCTAAAGCGAGAAATCAACCCCCAAATGATAATTCTTGGGGATTTCAACACCGCCCTTTCAACATGGGATAGATAAACAGGTCAAAAGCTTAACAAGGACACTTTGGAACTTAATCAAACCCTTAAAGAAATGGACCTTACAGAGCTCTATCAAATTTTTCATCCACGTACCGAAGAATATAAATTTTTCTCAACAGCACATGGAAGTTTCTCCAAAATAGATCACATATTGGGCCACAAAATGAATCTCCACATATACAGGAAGGTTAAAATTCTAGCCTGTGCCCTATCAGACAACCATGGCCTAAAGCTGGACATTCATAAAACAACAAAGACAGAAAATACACTATCTCCTGGAAACTTAACACTATGATGCTGAATGAGAACTGGATTCAGGAAGAAATTAAAAAGAAAATTCAAGATTTTCTGAAAGTAAACGATAATGAAAATACAACTTACCAAAATCTCTGGGACACAATGAAAGCTGTCCTAAGAGGTAAGTTCATAGCTCTTAATGCCCACTTCAAAAAAATGGAAACATCAGAAATAAACAACTTAACAATGCAGCTTAAAGCTTTAGAAAAACTAGAGCAATCTGATCCTAACAGCAGCAGAAGAGAGATTACCAAAATAAGGGGAGAAATATCTGAAATCGAGATTAAGAAAATGATAGAAAAAATCAACCAGTCAAAAAGCTGGTTCTTTGAAAAAATCAATAAGCTTGATACACTCCTAGCTAAATTAACCAAAACCAAGACAGAGAAAACCCAAATTAACAAAATTAGAAATGAACATGGAGTTCTCACTACTGATACCTAAGAAATCCAGAGAATTATAACATCGTATTTCAAAAACTTATACTCTGTGAAGTTTGACAACACAAAAGAGATGAATGAATTCCTAAGTAAACCCAACTTACCTAAATTGAATCAGGAAGTTGTGAATTATTTAAATAGTCCTATAACATAAAAGAAAATTGAAGAAATAATCTCGAATCTTCCCACCAAAAAATGTCCTAGACAAGATGGATTCAGCACAGAGTTCTACCAGACATTTAAGGAGTTAATAACATCAATACTCCTTAAACAGTTCCATCAAACTGTACACTACCAAATTCTGTCTATGAAGCTAATATCATTTTAATCCCAACACCTAATAAGGATTCACTTAAAAAAGAAAACTATAGGCCGATCTCTCTGATGAACACAAACGCAAAGATTCTCAAGAAAGTCTTAGCAATCGGATTCAAAAACATATCAAAAAGATCATTCAAGGGGACCAACCTCAAAATTCATATGGAGGCACAAAAGACCCAGGATAGCAAAGACAATCCTGAGTAACAAAAACACTGCTGGAGATATCACCATACCAAATCTTAGCCTATACTACAAATCCATACTTATAAAAACAGCCTGGAACTGGCTCCAAAATAGACACACAGATAAGGATAAGGATAAGGGTAAGGGTAAGGATAAGGATAAGGATAAGGATAAGGATAAGGATAAGGATAAGGATAAGGATAAGGATAAGGATAAGGATAAGGATAAGGATAAGGATAAGGATAAGGATAAGGATAAAAGGATAAGGATAAGGATAAGGATAAGGGTAAGGATAAGGCTTGAAGACCCAGATATAAACCCACAAAATTACAACCATTTGGTATTTGACAAAGGGGCCCTAAGAATCCAATGGATTAACAGCTTTTTGTCTCTGGCCAGGGGGTGACATACAATGCCCATCAGGATGGAGTGAAGGGCATTGCAGGAGCAGCAAAACTGCAAAAGAAAATCAATAAACCAAAATCCAGAACTTCAGAGACTCTATATCAACCACCTAGAACTAGGCCAGAATAATCTCTCCCCATCCTGAAGTTCAGAGAAATTTGCAGAAGAGGGGGCGGTAAGATTGTAAGAGCAAAAGGATGGGAAGAGCAATGATTTGCAAGATACTCCAGGCAAGTTAGGTCCAGAGCAATCATAATTGGACTTTGTATGTCTTGCGCAATGTCCAACACACTATTGACCTCACAAAGTCTAGCATCTGCTAAAGGCACCAAGATCCTTGGAGGCAAGGGATTGACAGCCACAGTAGTGTTCCTATGCTTAAGGGGAATACAGGAAAGGGTTCAGGGAAATGCCACAGGGTCCTTGTATGTCATCGGAGAGGAGGACCCAGAGAAGAGTCTGGCATGCACATTAAAGGACTCTCTGGGAATTGGGGGGGGGAGGCATTAGGGAATGGGGAGGAAGGGGTGAGTGGAGGGGAGCAGGGTTTGGGGGGGAGGGAGGTAGGGAACTGGTGTACCTATTAAGTTTGTATGAGCGGAAATAATAATAAAAATGTTAAAAAAATTTGTATGAACAGAAATAAATAAATAAATAAATTATTTTAAAAAAATCTGTACTGGGGTTTTCTTAATGGACTTTTGAATAGTTCTGGGGAGCATTGACAATACTATAGTATTCTTGACAGTATTATCTCAAGGCCATTCCAGTAAATAAAGGTGATCAACTTTCACTAAGCAATTTGATTTATATTTAAAATATTTATGTCTTTGTTTTACTTCATATCCATATTTTCGCATGTATTTATTTTACCTTTTATCTTTGTGGCAACAGCTATTAACTACTTTTTAGCATTTGAAATTTCTGGTCAAAAAGATTGATAAAAATTATGGCATTTTCTGGACAAGTAATAATCTTCTGAGTGCATTTCAATGAAATATTATTCTCCATTTTGAATCCATTAGAAATGACTGATATAGGGCCCAGTGACCATGGTGTCTTCTCATGTCTGATTTCTATTATCTTCTTTTATTTTTCTTTTCTTCTTTCTCATCTCTTTATATTTTCTTTTCTTTATTGTATACAACAAATTAAATTAAAATTTTAAAAAGCAGATTGCATTTAGTTCTTTGGCTTAACTTTAATTCTAATCTGAATGTGGAAGCATGAAAACATTCAAATGTAGAAAGCATAGGGTTTTTCAAAAAATACAAAGAATATTAAGTGTGTTTTGAAATTGACACATTTCTGCCAACCACACTACCAAAAAAAATGTCACTGAGATCTTTTTGTACAAAGGATTATCCTTTATTAAGAAACATTTGCTTTTGCATAAGTTAAACAAAAGAATATGCATTTATATTTGTATAATGATAATTTGAGTCATGGGTAGTCTAAGCCAAGATATGCCTTCTTTGATTATTAAAGATTTAGAGATTTTTCTCAAAATTCTTATGAACAGAATATACAGACTATATGCCAATAATCTGGGCTACCAGGAGGGTGAAGCAAAGGATTAGGATCTCTAGACAGTTCGGTGCTAGAAAATGTGGTGTGGTGTCAAAAACAAACAAACAATAATTTCTCTGGAAATGCAATGAAAGACATAATCTCAACTTTTGTATCCCATGTCACTGTAAGTTTAAGGCTCTATTAAACTTTTGAACAATAGAAATCATTTATCATCATACATTATATAATATAACAAATGCAATTTTTTCTTATTTCCTTTGCAAACACCTTCCCTTGTAGAGATGCTTTAAGAATTTTCTTTTCTACTGTTATGTGTTTGTTCTTTAGTCATTTATAAATTATTTGTCCTCATTTCTATTCTTTTTGTATAAAATTTCACTATGCAAAATCATACTCTGTGCTATTTAAACAAGGACACACTAACAGATGTATTCTTTCCATTTATCTCATTGTCTCCTGTGCTTTGTGTAGACATTTGTTTCTTTTAGGTATTAGACATTTTCCAAGAAAATATATCCCAGTGTGCTACTTGGGAGTGTGAATCCAAGGGTACAGAAGAATGTCAGACCTCACTGACAGTAGTCCAGGGATGAGAAGGAACAGAGAAACTGTGCTTATTGGCCAGTGGTAAGATTATCATTTCCTTGACATTTCACATCCCAAGTGAATGTTATTTTACGTCTAGTAATCAGAATACTTACTACAAACTACAAAGCAATTTCCAAACTAGGTTGAATTTGTTTTATTTCCATATACCTTTCCATTTGTGGACATGAATGTTCATAGAGAATGTATCCTCAACAGGAGGATACAAACACACAATTGCACCACAGCAATCACATGGATGTATAAAAGAAACAAATCATAGAAACCTTAAGCCTATTGTAAGGATGTAATAAGTGTATATAAAACTACTTTTATTAATTCCATTCTACCTAATTTGAATAAGACCTGAAATCTTTATTTTTTAATGGCATTTATTAACTCTCTCAAAACTGTGTGTATTCAATTGGTTGGCAAGTGCATGGACCTAAGTGGATGAGCTATGTTATTATATTTGCAAGTTCATTAAGATCCATTTGATCCAAAGGGGAAAATTTCCACTTGATGTTCCACATAGTACAACTTTGAAAGAGGAAAAATGATGTGCAGCTTTGAAAGTTGCCCAGGTATTTATGTGCTTGGATAACCACAAAAGTACTTTTGTTCAAGATCTCCTGCATGACATGCAAATGGTCTTCATAAAGCGATGCTCAATTTGCCTTATTTTAAATTAAATTCCTATGACTTTTGTCAGTCTAGTGGAAAGGAACATGAAATCTGACATATTGAATCAGTCCATTGCTCCATCAAGTAGACTATTTTGCTTCCAATAATGCTCTATGAAATAGGACTTCAGAGAAAAATAAAGTATATTGCACACTGCAAATTTTGAAAGATCTTACCTAATGTTCCCAATCCAGTCCCACGAAGGCATTTTGCTGTGAACTGTAAGGTCAGAGCAATATAAAATTTTCACATTTCCTGTACTGAAGAAGTATTTCAAGTGTATTTCTTATTTTCAGCTAACAGTCATTTATCTGATATTTTTAAGGGCACTTTGTTATCAGACTGTATAAGTTTGAAGAAGCGATACCATTTTCTCCATACAATTTATGCATGCTGTGAAAACTTAATTTCATTGCTTTTGATGGTGACTATTTTCTGGAAATGTTTATATAGTTCTGAATGACTTTGACTACTCTAAACTGAATACTATTCCTCTCATCTTTTCAAAAGGTTAGTTGCTACATTAAGATAATCAAAGAATAACTGCCTTTCTTACTTGCAAAAACCATGAAATACATCTGAAAACTTGAGGAAATATTCTTAAGGCAATTTCCATGTTATTGCATCCTAAATATAGTTGGTACATGGTTTCAATTTTATTTTTTTATATTATTTTTCTATTTATTCAATGGTGCATGTGTGTGTGTGTGTGTGTGTGTGTGTGTGTGTGTGTGTGTGTGTGTGTGTGTGTGTGTGAGTGTTTGTGTAGAACCATGGATGAACTCAGGAACCACCATGGACCGCCTCCACCTCCTGCTTGTTTACTCTGCCCCGGGATTCACAGGCTCCGCCCTACCAGGACCTGAAACTCAGGCCGCGCCCCGCTTCTGCCTGGCGTCTATACGTGGGGTCTAGGATCTGAAATCAGGCTTAATCTCTGAATCATCTCTCCAGCCCCCCATGGTTTAAATTTTAAAGAAGGAATCAAGTTTACCAAAACTTTAGCTTCCAATATCTCCACAAAATAATAAACTGTTTGTCTTTAGATCGTGATTTGAAGAAAAGTGACTTCAATTATTAAGTACACAAAACTGAATCTATTACACTTCATTTTCAAACCTATTTGAAATAATTATAGATAATTTGTGAAATATTAGTGTGTGAAACTTTTCGTGACCTTCACAATGACTGACATGTCAACAACTCCCCCAAAGTCTAGCTTGGATGACTTAGTAGGATCCTTAGAGGCAAGGGATTAACAGACATAATAGAGTTCCCATATTAATAGGGAGCTCAGAAAAGGGTACCTGACTATGCCACTGAATCCTTATACCTTACTAGGGTGGAGGACTCAGAGGGAGGTTTGGCATTCACACAATAGGATGCTCCAGGGGATGGGAGGGAGGAGGGGGAGGCACTGGGAGAAAGGGAGGGAGGAAAAGGGGTGAAAGAAATATGAAAAGGTGGGAAGGGAGGAGTGGAGGAATGGAGAGGATAGTAGGTGCCTATTGAGCTTATATGATTGGGAAAAAAATAAAATATGGAAGAAAAAAGTTAAAATTAAAATAAAAAAATAAGAAACAACAGATTTGTCAATGTAGAGTTAAGCTGCACAGTAAATGCAGTATATTTTACTCCCCCATAATGGTACAAAAACAAATATTACTTTATTAGATTTTTTCACAATAATTTTAGAAAAAAGATCCACATTTTGTTTCCCAGGAAGTAAATTGCATTGCTGCAAATATTCTGTAAAATCCATGGTTGCAGAGAATCTGAAAATGTATGATGACTCAATCATGTTACTTTAAAACATTTCTAATAAAAGATTAATCATGGCATGGAAGGTATCACTGGAGGATCTTAAGGTAAAAGGGAGTATTGTGTCTGCATTCCAGAAAGCAAGGAAATCATGTTCTCTCTATTCTCTATGAAAACAAGCTCCTTGATATTCCAACTATCATTCAGGGTGGTGATTATTCCATGCTTGATTTGTCACCACAATGATTGTGAATCCCATCAAATTTAGAAGGAAGATTAACCATCTTTGCTAACTCGACAATTATTATAAGTACATAATCGTCATGGTTTAAATGTGAATTGAGGCTGAAGAGATGACACACGTGTTAAGGCTCTGTTTACTAAACAGAAAGTCCTGAATTTGATCCAGATCCCAAGTAAAAATGTCAGGAGACAATGACAGCAGCCTGCTCTTCTGACCTTAGAAGGCAGAGCTAGGGAAACTCCAGAGCAAAGTACAAAGGAAGTAGATCAAACCAGCATGATTCTTGAAGTCACCCCTGAGCCTCCACAGGCACACATAGTGCACTCTGATACACATAGACACACACATGGAAACACATGCACAGAGACACCTATGAAATAAATAAACACATAAATAAATAAATCTTTAGATGTAAATTGTTCCCCTACATTCTCATGTACTTGAATCTTAGTTGATTGGTAGGAAGATTGTGGCACCTTTAGAAGGTGAAGTCTTGTTAGATGCATGTCAGAGTGAGGAATTTGAGATTTTTCTCTCTTGAAAGCTGCTGGTAACTCTCTTGGCCTTCATTAGAATATCTAAAATGAACTAAGCCCATTTCTGCTGCAAGATATGCATTCTATAATATAATGAGAATTATCTTCCCTCAATAACCATGTGCCAAATAAATCCCCCTTTCTCGCATAACGTGACTGCATGAGTTCTGTGTAGTTATGAAAATATTCTGTCACATGATCATTTTTCAACTTAAACCTTGAATTATAATATTCAATACTTCTTGTTTCTTAACTTTAAATTTAAACCACTAAGCAAAAAATTGATTTGTTTAGCATAATAAAGGCCAAATACTTATCAAAAAGATAAAGTGATAGAAAGTTAAAAATTTTTAAATATAAACTTATAAAATATATGAACCCCAGGCAGCCCAAGGGACCCAGCTCCTCCTGCCATCCAGCCAGAGCCGGGCAGGGCTTGGGAGGAGGACACCTCTCTGCCTCTGGGCCCAGCCCCAGCTACCCCCAGGTTAAATAGCGCTCCGCAGACGCCCCATCCTCCCTTCCCCCACTCCGCTGCCCAGGACGTGCGCGGCCAGCCGGGCCTCATCGCGACCTAGGTAAACTCCATCCCTGCCCACCCCCAGAACCCCAGATCAAATAATTCAGTTTAGTGAAAAATGCACAAAAATTGAAAGATCTTAAGAGTTAAAACAACAATGCCAAAGTCAAAGTGCAAATACATGAGAAACAACACTCAAGTAAACAAATCTACGACTGAAGGAATTAATCCCATAATCTTAGACTCCAACCAGAACAAACCCACGGAAAATGGCCATGAGAGCCTGATCCAGGATAACGACTTTCAAAATATGATCATTACATGTTCAATACTATGAAAGAGGAAATCTGGGAGGAATTAAATAATCGAATCAATCGCTTTGAAGAGGAACACAACAGACATTTGGAGGAGTTGAGAAAAACAGTGCAAGAAACAAAAACTGGCATAGAGCAGTTAAAACAGACTCAAGCAGAGTTTAAAACTGAGCTAAAAGACAAGTTATCTTCAACCCAGAACTCCACAGAGTCTTATCAGCAGAACTAATGAAGCAGAAAACAGAATTTCAGACCTCGAAGATAAAGTGGGAGTATTAACCAGCTCAATGGAAGAGGTTGTTAAAGCCAAAAAGATACTTCAGAGAAATATCCAGGAGATATGGGACACCCTGAAGAAGCCTAACATGTGTATTCATGGAATACCAGAGCAAGAATCTCAAAATACCACGCCTGAGGAAATTTTTCAAATGATCATCAAGGAAAACTTTCCTCATCTAAAATATACACATATATAAGTACAACTATACATATATGCATATATTTGTGGCACACCACAAAGCCACCTTTTTAATGTGCTTTAATTACTATAACAAAATAACTCAGACCGCAATGATTTAACTTGGGAATGGTTTTGAAAGGTACAAGTGACCATAGATGCCATATGCAACACATAAGTTAATATACTGACCTACAGACGTCAAGGGAGAAATCATTAAAAGGGTTCAGAATATTATATGAATGTGAAGCCTCAGAAATATTCATTAGGTCTTAATTTAAGAAATAGATGTATGGTTAATTATATGATGTAGCTATCCTTAAATGTTATAATTGTTAAACTGAGATTCATATAAATCTTTGGTAAGTCAGAAATAAAGCATATTATGCACTTTAAAATTAACCTTGCTTCCTTTACTTCAAGTATAGTTGCAGTAAATCATCCTTTTATGCTGTTTTTTCAATTATGTCTTCATTTATCTTGTATGAATGTATGTGTAGGTGCATGTGTGTTCATGAATACTGTGACACTGCACATAGATAGAGGTTAGAAAACAACTTTTTGTTCTCTCCAATATTTGTTTTTTTTTTCCTAATCATACAAGCTCAATAAGTACCCCCATCTTCTCCTTTCCCCCTCCTCTCCTTATCATTCCTATTGCACTCTCCCCCTCTCCCTTTTCTTTCACTCCCTTCCTTCCCTCCCTCTTTCCCAGTGCCTCCCCTTCTTCCCTTTCATCCCCTGGAGTATCCTTTTATGTGGGCAAAGAACTTCCCTCTGAGTCTTCCCACCTTAGTAAGAGTTCAGGGCTCAGTGGTATACTGGGGCCCCTTACTGGGTTCTTATTAGCATGGAACCTCTATTATGACTGCTTAATCCCTTGTCTCTAAGGATCCTACTGCCTGAAGCTTTCTCCCCTGTGATCCATGCTAGACTTTGGGGGGTCGTTGACATGTCAGCCATTGTGAAGGTCAGGCAAAGTCCAATTCTGGCTGCTGAGCCCTAACTTGTCTGGAGTGTCATGCATATCATTGGGCCTTCTCATCTTTAGGCTCTTACAATCTTGCCACCCCCTCCTTCTCAAGGTTCCCTGAGCTTTAGGATGGGGAGAGATTTGGCTGGTGTGGTTCCAGGTGATTAATGTAGGGTCTTCGGTGTTCTGAATTATGGTTTGTTGCTGTTTTCAGTTTTGCTCTTCCTATACCACCCTTGGCTGCATCAGGATTGGCTGTCGAGGTCATCTCCTATCCAATGATAAAAGACTCTTTAAATGAAGATCTTAGTTTTAGAAGAGACTGGAAGGTATGGAAGAATAGGAGTAGGACACAGCAGTGTGTGTGTGTGCGTGTGTCTGTGTGTGGGGGATCACTGTCCCATTTGTAGGACGGTTAACATCTATCTGCCAGCCCCTATAGCCTCCCTGATTGGTGAGAACAAATCTATTCAGTCCTGAGTGACCAGGAAGGGAAGTGAGAGTGAACTACTCCAGATAGCTTGCTACTTAAATGCAATACATGACCATGGTCTATTTTCTTTATTGAAGCATGTTACCGTATCTCCCTTTTTTTTTTTTTTTAGGTCCTCGTTCCCCTTCCCTCCTGTTTATAATTCTTTGTGATTACAAAAGATATTACAGAGATTTGCCTTTTAATATGTCATTAACTGGGTTTGGAAATAGGATTGACTTATTAGAGGGTACATACAGTGTCTAACTTTCTGTGTCTGAAGATAATTCACTCAATATAATTTTTTCTAATTCCATCCATTTCCCAGCAAATTTCATTAATTAATTTTTTTGATGGCTGAGTAGTATTACGTTGTATAAATTTACCATATTTTCGTTATTCATTTATCAAGTGTTGGGCATTTGAGTTGATTCAATGACTTTGCTATTGTAAGTAGTAGTGACAATAAACATGTCTGTGCTCCTGTCATTATAGTGAATTTCTGCTTTACGGGGGATTATTCCCAGTGGTGGTGTAGTATGGTCATATGGCATTTCAATTCTCAACTTCCTTAGAAATCACCACACTGGGCTGGAGAAGTGGCTCAGGGGTTAAGCCTCTGCCTTGCAGGTGGAAGGTCCTGAGTTCAGATCCCAGATCCCACGTATAGACGCCAGGCAGAAGTGGGGGCGGCCTGCGCTTCTGGTCCTGGTGGGGCGGTGCCTGTGAATCCCGGGGCATAAGGAAGTGAAGGCGGCCATGGTGGTTCCTGAATTCGTCCGTGGTTCTACACACACACACACAGACACACACACACACACAGACACACATGCATGCACATACATACATACACACAATTGAATAAATAAAAATTAAAAAAATATTAAAAAAAAAAAGAAATCTCCACACTGATCACCAGAGTGGGTGTATAAGCCTACATTTCCACCAGCAATGTATGAGAGCACTTCTTTCCCATTTGGTGCTGCTTGTATTGTGCATTTTTGCCATCCTGATAGTGGTTAGACAGTATCTCAGGGAAGTTTTTATTTGCATTTCCTTGATAGCTAGGGATGTGAAGCATTTTTGAAGATATTTGACAGTTTTCCCTACCATTTTTTTCCACAAATAGATATCTAGTCTTTTGATTTATACATCAAGCATCTTTGTCCATTGAGTCATCTTAATTGTCTGCTTTCCATTTTTTACTTACTTTTTCAAACCGTTTTATAAAAATATGCATGCAATTTCTGCTTCCCACATGAAATATAGAGGTTTCACTAAAGGATTGACATGAAAATGTTATAATACTTTGTGAAAATCTTCTTTCTCACTTTTGAGATTTATTAACTGATTCTTAATTGGTCCTTAATGACCATAACACATTTTCAATTCATGAATTCATGGTATTCTTAGCATATACTGGGAAAAAACAATTATCAAATTTGTAGTGCATTAAAGTTGCACTACAAAGTTGATTACTTGACTGTTGTCTCACAAAGCAGAAAGAAAAATAACAATAAATTCCCTAGCAGTGAGATCTGAATATCTACGATCTTACATTGCAGTCATGTTCCCCTACAGTGCAATCAGATCATGCATTCTGTAATTCCACAGTCATGTTTACTTGTAATGGAGGAGGAGACATGCATAGTATTACTCTGCAACTGTACAACCATGTTTTTGAACATATATAGAGAAATTAATTTTGTACTCCTTATATTTCTAATATTTTTGTGTTCAATTGTTAACTTATTCCATGCTCCATAAAAAAATAACCTTGAATGATTAATTTTCTGAAATTAGGTATTTATTCTGCATTCTAGGATAACATTCAAATGAATCGAGGTTGAATGTGACTTTCATGATACTAATTCATATGTTGCAGATGTTTACAAGTAACTATTGGGAAGATTTTACTTTCAAATAAGAAATTATTTTGAGAATTAAGCAACAAAAATATGTCTTATCATTATGTGTAAAAACAATGCAACAGTTGTTTTAAGAACAGATATGGGAACAAAACAAAAGGACTGCAATAAAAGTATTAAAAAATTACAGTGGTCCTAAAAAAGAGCTAATTTGTGTTTAACTACATTTACAAAAGAATGATTAACATCCTTTAGATTTTACCAAATGCTCATATTTACTGACCAAAATTTGTTTTTGCTCAAATATCCCATGGATAGCTAACTGTAAAACTCTAGGATTAGTATAAGTTATTTTTAAAGACTTTTGAAAAATAACTGTTCAGGATAATATAAGTAACACAGTATGATTAATATGAAGATTAAAGTTATAAAACTTTTCAACAGACTATGTTGCAAATATTAAGATGCTTATATTATTAGCAATATAGGAAGCAGAAATAAGTCCAGATGGATAATCACATGACCTTGCTAATGTCTTTAAACATGGAAAGAGTGGATAGGCACATGGAAATCCGTATTGATCCATTGGGTATGTGTACCATCTTTATTGACATCTATTTATAACTGTCTTTAGAACATGAGATTGATTACCACAAGGACATGGTTTATGTAAAAATTCCAACAAACACCATGAAACAAATGTATCAATAAAAGAAATAATGAAGAGTATTTATTTACTGAATCATGTTGAATGATGAACCAAAAGTAACCACTCGTGTTCTTGCTTATTAGGGAATGAGATAATCATATCTTTCCTATTGAATAGTCAGAGCACATTTTTAACTGCAACTGCTATTGTGTTGAGGGCAAATAGTGTGGTGATACTTCTGTCTATGTTATTACTAAAAATACTTCCCATAAAAAGGGAACAAAAAGAAAAAATAGCACTCAACTTAAAAGGTACATTTTTTCACATAAAAATATTACTAAATTCAGAAACATCTAAGACTAGAGATTAGAGAGTTAGGTCATTTCCTATATGATTTCAAAGAAAAAGTTAATTTTAAGGAAATAAATATTGTGAAAGTTAAAGAAGTAAAACTAAACTGTTTTTATTTGTAATTATTATAATATGCACAAAAAGGAGCATGTGACAATAAAATAAAATAAATGAAACAGCATTATAAAATGTAATATAAAATTAACAAATACCTGTTATATGTCTGTATTATCAGTAAACACATTGAGGATGCCTTTTAAAGTATACTCATTGACATTCTGATATATCAATTAACTATGAATATGCATCTATATGCACATATATAGATACATACAAAATTTTAAGATAACAATTAAATGGGTTCTTGATATTCTAATTGAAGATTTGATATTGTTAAAACATTTGTTACATGTGATTTATTTCTAGTTATTTGTAGGTACATTTGACAGATCATCATAGAAATTTTACTATGCAAAACTGAAAACAACATAACTGTTTCTTAAAAATGGAATTGACAAGTTGACAATCCAAAGTAAACTAAAGTACATCCATTTATGATCAAAGTCCTTGAGACAAGAGGAATGGAATTTATAGCAACATAATAAAGGTCATATACAACAAATGTCAAAAGCCTTATCAAAAATTGTAAAAATAAAGGTCATATACATTCTAAATGATAAAAGGTTTGAAGCATTCCAACTTTAATCAGGAACTAGACAAGGCTATCTACTCTTACAACTTCTGTTCAATATAATATTTGAATTCTTAGCTAAAGTGATAAAACAAGAGAGAGAGTTTATAAAAGGGATTCAAATAGGAAAGGAAGAAGTCAATTTGCAGATGACATGACTCTATACCTTAGAGACCCTAAAATCTCTTCCTGGAAACTCCTGGAAATAATAAACTAATTCAGTAGGTAGGGAGGTTACAAAATTAATGATCAAAAGTCAATGGCTTTCTTATACATCAAGGATGAAAAATGAGAAAGTCCTAAGACAAACAATTTAATTTACCCCTAAAAAAATGAAATACCCTGGTATAAAGGTAACCAAAGATGTGAGAGACACCAAAGATGTGAGAGATTGTACAATACAAACTTTAAAACCCTAAAGAAAGAAATTTATGAGACTTCAGATGGCATAATAATTTCCTGGATCTGCAGAATTAAAATCATAAAAATGACCGACCTTCTTACTAAAAACAATGTACAGATTCAATGCTATAACAATCAAAATGCCAATTTTTCATGCAAATTGACAAAATAATATCAAAATTCATATGGAGGCACAAAAGGTCCAGGACAGCCAAAAAAAAAAAAAAAAAATCCTGAGTAATAAAAACTCTGCTAGAAATCATAATAGGACTTTGCATGCCCTGCGCCATGTCCGTCACACTATTGACCTCACAAAGTCTAACATCGGCTAAAAGCACCAAGATCCTTGGAGGCAAGGGATTGATGGCCACAGTAGTGTTCCTATGCTTAAGGGGAACACGAGACAGGGTTCAGGGAAATGCCACTGGGTCCTTTTACGTCATCAGAAAGGAGGACCAAGAGGAGAGTTAGGCATACGCAATAAAGGACTCTTTGGGAATTGGGGGGGGGTACTGGGAGATGGGGAGGGAAGGAGGGGGAGCAGGGGGTTCGGGGGGAGGAGGAGGGGGGAGGGAACTGGTCTACGGATTAAGTTTGTATGAGCGGAAATAATAATAAAAATGTTATTAAAAAAATTCAGAAGACAATAGTAACCAATTTACAAGATACTCCACACAAGTTAGGGCCGAAGCAATCATAATTGGATATTGCACGCCCGGCGCAATGTCCAACACACTATTGACCTCACAAAGTCTAGCATCTGCTAAAGGCACCAAGATCCTTGGAGGCAAGGGATTGACAGCCACAGTAGTGTTCCTATGCTTAAAGGGAACACAGGAAACGGTTCAGGGAAATGCCACTGGGTCCTTGTACGTCATCGGAGAGGAGGGCCCAGAGGAGAGTCAGGCATGCACAAGAAAGGACTCTGGGAATTGGGGCGGGAGGCACGGGGGGGGGGATGGGGTGGCAAGAGTGAAGGGAGGGAGAGCAGGGTGTTCGGGGGGAGGAGGAGGGAGGGAGGGAACTGGTGTACCTATTAAGTTTGTATGAGCTGAAATAATAATAAAAAATGTATTATTAAAAAAAAAACTCTGCTAGAGGTATCACCACATCAGATCTATACTACAAAACCATAGTAATCATGATAGCATGATACTGGCTCCAAAATAAACATATAGATCAATGGATAAGAATTGAAAACCTATACCTAAGTTCATATACTTACAGTCAACTGATTTTTGACATAGGTGCCCAGAAAAAAAGCATCGGAGTTTTCTCCAATCTTCAGTAAATGGTCACCATCTTCAATAAATGGTCTTAGTTAAACTGGATATCTGCATGCAGAAGATTGAAACAGGACCCTTAGACCAGAGGCAATAAAAACCCTAGAAGAAATAATGCCAGTATTTTCTAAATAGGACATCAATTACATAGGAAACAGGACCAACATACAACAAGTGTAATTACAGGAAATTAAAAAAAATTCTGTTCATGCAAAAGATATTGCTAACAGCAAAAAGACAACCCATAGAATGGGAGAAAACCCTCATTAACTACACATCTGATAGAGGACTAGTATCCAGAGTATACAAAGAACTCAAAAAATTAACTACAAAAAAAGTAAACAGCCAAACTAGAAATTTGATCTTGACATTTAAAAGAAACTATTGCCACAATGAAATCAAAATGTGTAATAAATACCTTAAAAATGATCCATCACCCTAGCCTTTGGGAAAATGCCAATCAAATCAAACATGAGATATCATCTCATTCTGGTCAGAATGACTAAAATCAAAAACATATACAAAACAAATGCTGGAGTGGATGCTGGAGAAGGGAACCATCATATATTGCTGTTTGGAATGCAGACTTGATCAGCCACTCTGGCTTTCAATATGGTGGTTCCTAAAAAGTTAAAAATTGAAATTTCACATGACCCAGCTATAGTACTCCTAGGAACTTTCCAAAGAGCTCTTCATCCTATGTGTACATTGATGTTCATTGTAGCTCTATTCACAATAGCAAAATCATGGAATCAGTCTATATACACAACAGTAGATTAATGGATAATGAAAATGTAGTACATATACATAGTGGAATATTATTTACTACTAAGAGAAATTAATTAATAAAATTTTCTGGTAAATGGTAAATTTGCTGAGTGAAGTTTCCCAGACATTATGCATGTTCTCCCTCATTAGTGGAACCTAGTACTAAGCCCTCAAATATACTTTAAGGAATATTTCCATAATACTCACTATGACTGCATACAAACATAACTTGTAAGGTATGGAAATAAAGATAGCAAGAGAGCTGAGATAATATAGATAAGAAAAACTCTCAGGGTCCAATCAAGTTGCATCCTATTATCATGGAAGACTAGTGAGATAAAAAAAAAATCACATCAAGCTAGGGTACTGAATATCAGAGAAACTGGAGTACTCAGCCCTAATAAGCCCATTAAAATCTTGTCCCATACTAAGGCTCAGGGAATCTTGCAAAAGAGGGGCAATAAGATTATAAGAGGCTAAAGGTGAGATAAACATTCCAGCTAAGACAGGGCTAATGTACCCAGAAGGTCACTTTAATGAAAACCTCTACCACCAGATCTATAAAAGAGCAAACTTATCAATGTTTTCCCAAGGACTAACTATGATCTGAGAAGATATAGCAGTTCTCAGAGAGTGTCACAGAGATGGGTTCTGGACAAAGAAAGAGGAACCTCCCTACCTAAGACTTTACCCACATAAGAATACCATAAGATTCATTATAAATCTGACTTCCCTACCAACACTGGCACACCCAAAGGGAGTCCTGAAATACTCATTAGCAAAAGGACAGAAAGGAAGGAGGTGGGACATAGCAGGATGGATAAAGGGAGAGGAGGGTGGGAAAAGAGTTTTGGATGGGGAGGATGTGAGAGAAAAGAAGTGAGGGGGGAGGCAATCAAGAAAAAGACATAAAATCAGTATGTTTGTAAATAAACAAATGGAAATAAATCAATAAATAAATAAACTTAAAAAAAGCAAATAAAATGCTTTGGCTAAAGTAATCAAAACAACCCTGACACATGACACTATGCCATAGTTTTCCATTAGCATGAATTGCAAGAACATAAACAATTAGTATCCTATAATAGTAATTAGAAAGCTCAAATTACATTGGAAATGAAGGCAAATACAATGACTGCATATATTATAAATTCTTATATGGCAATTTCTAAAGTTAAGATTCATAATATTTGACATTTAATAATTGTACTATTTATTGTAGATAAATTGGATCCTTAATAAATTAAAAAATAATTTATGAATATATTATTATAAATACAATGTTTAAATAGGAGAAAATGTCTCCTACATACATTACATTGCATGTTAACTGGTGAATTATAAAGAAACTGAAAGCTGGGCTGGAGAGGTGGCTCAGGGGTTAAGCCTTTGCCTTGCAGGTGGAAGGTCCTGAGTTCGGATCCCAGATCCCACATATAGACGCCTGTGCTTCTGGTCCTGGTTGGGTGGAGCCTGTGAATCCCGGGGCAGAAGGAGGTGGAAGCGTCCATGGTGGTTCGCGAATTTGTCTGTGGTTCTACACAGACACACACACACACACAGACACACACACACGCGCGCACACATACACACGCACATGCGCACAGTTGAATAAATAATAAAAGAAAGAAACTGAAAGCTTAAAAAATAGACAATTTTACAGGAAATAAATGAATGGAGCAGAAGTATTAACTGGATCATTTTGAAAAAATAATATTTTATTATTAAAGAATATATATGCATAAAATATATTTTGATCACATTCAACCTTACTTTTTATTTGCTTTGTTTCTTGCCCTAATACTGTGACAACTTCATGTTCATTTAAAATATTATTATATATAACCAACCAAGGGTAGTTATTGTTGTACTATGCTGGAAGGTGTGAGGCATGCCATTGGGGCTTGGACAACATCAAAATAACCATACTAACAAAGAAAAATTGATTCTTCCTCTTCCAAGAGACAAGCGTTGCACATATGTCCTCAATTAGTGATGAGGCCTTGGGTTATTTTTTTTCTATATGCAGTGAATTTTAACTGAGTTTATCTTGCACAGGTTTTGTGCAGTTAACTACAGCTGATATGAATTAAAATGTAGGTCAACAATGTCATTTCATGAAAAAATTATATCATAGCCATCATCCTAAACTTCCATTTCTTAATGTACTTTCAACTACCTCTTCAGTGATGTTGCCTAAACTTTGGAAAAAGGACATTACTATGCCTGTTTCATCTACAAGTGATATTCCCTATTCTCAAAGCTTATTTGCAACTGAACACTGTAGAGGCCTTTATGACTAAGTTGAGCGAGACCCAAATCTGTAAGTATAGGTAACTTAAATATAGGCAACTTAAACCCATATGTATAGTAACATAAATATTTAGAAACCACTTTGACAGTAGTTGGTCACCCAGGACCTGTGACTTTCCAACCCTTTGGTGTTTGACTAAATTTAAAGTACAAGGTATAAATTACCTTCCATGAAGCATGACTAAAATCTAATGAAAAAGCTGTTTTTACCACAATAGCCATGCCACTACTGTGCCAGTGGGCAAGTCTTGCCTGAGAGTTGGATATTGTCTCATTCACAGACCAGCGATGTGTATAACAATTGGTGACTTTTCTCCCCTAGCAGCCTGCACAACACCATCCTGCACTATAATGGCTTGCTTTCAGGGAGGGAATCTCCTGGGATTGATTTCTTTGTGAATGCAATTGGTTACAAGGTCATAGATTCTCTAAATTGAGGTACATCAACATAGTTTTGATAGAAACTGAGTTTGTACTCATTTTATGTCTTCTAGCTCAGAAGGACTTTTAAAAAATATTTTCAAGTCTCACTCAATAATTTTTAATTGTAACCATTTCTAATTTCAGTATGTTGCATTCTTTCTAACTTTATTCCTTTATGAGCTGCTTTGTTGCATTTTCTAATACATTTAAATGGCATCAAATTTCTTTTAAAGAAATGGATTTAATAAAATGTTGCAGTTTAAAAGATTAGAGATGTCACATAGAAATAATTAAAATAATTGTATAAGGACATTTCTTCACTATTTGAGCATTAGTGGCTGTATATCTTCATGATAAACTGGCAAAGGGCAGATGCCCCTATTAAGCTTATCTGTCTTTTTTATTATTCATCATGATCTTGATTCTTTAGAGAAATCTTTATTCCATTTTATACAATGTTCCCATTATGTCTCCCATCTTCATGGTGAGAAGCTACATCAGACCAAATAGGGAACACATTTTGGAAGTTAATTGAAATTATTGGAGGAATCTTAATCCTTCCACGAATGTGGTTACATTGCTATATAATCTCAAGTGACTAGTGCCTTAGTCATAAACACTTCCTATAGAAGGATGAAGTAGGGCTGGAGAGGTGGCTCAGGGGTTAAGCTTCTGCCTTGCAGGCGGAAGGTCCTGAGTTCAGATCCCAGATCCCACGTATAGACGCCAGGCGGAAGCCGGGGCAGCCTGCGCTTCTGGTCCTGGTAGGGCGGAGCCTGTGAATCCCGGGGCAGAAGGAGGTGGAGGCGTCCATGGTGGTTCGCGAATTTGTCCGTGGTTCTACACATACACAGACACACACACACAAACACAGACACGCGCACCCGCACATACACACGCATATGCAAACAGTTGAATAAATAATAATAAAAAAATTAGAAGGATGAAGTTCATTAAATTCCCATAAGAAAAATGACATGTTTTCTTTGATATGTGAGATTTAGAGTTAAAAAAAACACATAAGAATGGAATAGAATCTATCATAGAAGGGAGACAGAGGCAAGGAAAAGAGACAGGAGAGAAGTGGAGAGCAGGAAATTATATACATCGTATGCATACTTATAAAAGTAATAATAGAGACCCACCCAGCCCACCTAGAGACAGGAATTCCAAGGATTATGAACAGGAGGGATGGGGTAGGAGGGTCACACCAGAAACAAGGAGAGAAGGGACCATGTTACAGCAGGGAAAATAGGCCTCCACCAAGGACCCAAATAAGTAATGAGACATCTGATTAAGTTCACAGACTTTTGTTCCTGATCATTTACTACTGAGGGGGAGTGATCTCACCAGAAGAGGAGGGCATATAGTCTGGCAGATAAAAAGTAACAATTTTGCAAATGGGTGATAGACCCCTCCCTCACTGTGGTTTCCCACTTTTATTACATCTACCTTTGAATGTGCTTTTATCACAAGACTCTAACAGCTTTTTGTCTCTGGCCAGGGGGTAACATACAATGCCCACCAGGATGGAGTGAAGGGCATTGCAGGAGCAGCAAAACTGCAAAAGAAAATCAACAAACCACAATCCAGAACTTCAGAGACTCTATATCAACCACCTAGAACTAGGCCAGCTTAGTCTCTCCCCATCTTGAAGCTCAAGGAAATTTGCGGAAGAGGGGGCGGTAAGAGTGTAAGAGCAAAAGGATGGGAGGAGCAATGATATGTAAGATACTCCATACTAGTTGGGCTGAAGCAATCATAATTGGACTTTACATGTCCTGCGCATTGTCCAACACACTGTTGACCTCACAAAGTCTAGCATCTGCTAAAGGCACCAAGATCCTTGGAGGCAAAGGATTGGCAGCCACAGCAGTGTTCCTATACCTAAGGGGAACACGGGAAAGGGTTCGGCAAAGGTCACTGGGTCCTTGTACGTCATCGGAGAGGAGGGCCCAGAGGAAAATCAGTCATGCACAAGAAAGGACTCTCTGGGAATTGGGCACTGGGGAATGGGGAGGGAGAGAGGTGGGGAGGGGGAGCAGGGGGTACTGGGGGGAGGAGGAGGGAGGGAGGGAACTGGTGTACCTAATAAGTTTGTATGAGCTGAAATAAAAAAAATTTATCTTAAAAAAAAAAAAAGAGTAGTTTCAAAGGTAGATGGAATAAGAATAGGAGACCACCGTGAGGAGAGAGGGGTCTGTCTCCCATTTGCAGGATGGTTGCCTTCTATATGCCAGACTCTATGCCCTCCCTTTCTGGTGAGATCATACCCCATCAGATGCAAGTGACCAGTAAGGAGAGTCTGTGAGCCCAACCAGATGTCTCATTACTTACTTGCAGTCATTGATGGTAGCCTATTTTCTCTGCTGTACCATGATCCCCTCTCTCCTTGAGAAAAAGTACCTTTTATCTTCAATTTTGCTTTTGTCAATTTGTTGTGAAGGATTATTGTTAATTCCTGCTTGAAGCCATTTTATTCTCAGCTTTTCTCTTTGTGAAGACTTTTGAGAACTAAATCTTTTTACTTAAAATCATGTACATTAAGATTTTTCCATAGGCTCTACAGGTACTTCATGTAGGTACTATCTTCCTAGAAGTCTGTGTAATTCAAATAGATTATCTTGTTTGCAAGGCTGTTTTTTTCATAATCCCTTTTGTTTTCATAATACAAGACTAAAGTATCCTCTATCCTCCTTATTTTAGACACTTGAATTTTCCATGTGCTCCTAAATGCTGCCAGAAAATGACAAATGTATTGAATTTTAAAAGAAATATATTTGTGACCTGATTTTCATGATTTTCTTTCTATTGTGAATTTTATTACCTGCGCTAATCATTACTATTTTTTGGTTTGCTTTTCTTATTTTGGCTTCTATTCTGTGTCTGAGGCCTACCAGATCTGTCTAGAGTCTCCATGAACATCAGGCTCCTCTTTGCTTCCCTTACATACTTGTCTTGCTCCTGTTATTGACTCAGACAAAATATTATCACATAACTTTTAAAATGAGGTCACATAAATATAAAGTTTCTGAAAGAGCTCTGTCAAAGAGAGACACTTTAAATAATGAATTTTGAGGGAATGAACGCTTTGAAGGTACTCCAGATCTGTGTTGCTCTTTTTAGTATGAGACATTAATTTTCTGACATTAATTTTCAAGGCTGTAACAGATCTTGGAAACAGTAAGTTAGTTAGGGTAAACTATAATTCCACAGTAAGACTTGAAAAAAGAAGGAAAATATAAAAGCAAGGCTTATTTACCTTGTGTGGCTGAATATGCATTCCAATGCAATAATTGGTTAATTGTCAGAGTGTGAAAAGAATATCTGAAAACTTCTTTACAACTCTTTTGGGTACTATTAAGAGTGAAAAGATTTAGAGTGGTCTGTATAATATTCAGAGTTGTATTATTTAGCATGTGTTTTTAACTAATATATCATAATCTACATGCTGAAAAATCTTACCCACATTCTAGTTATTGATTTCCACTAAAATATATTCCATTAAAAATTAGTTAACAGGGGCTGGAGAGGTGGCTCAGGGGTTAAGCCTCTGCCTTGCAGGCGGAAGGTCCTGAGTTCGGATCCCAGATCCCACGTATAGACGCCAGGCGGAAGCGGGGGCGGCCTGCGCTTCTGGTCCTGGTAGGGCGGAGCCTGTGAATCCCGGGGCAGAAGGAGGTGGAGGCGTCCATGGTGGTTCGCGAATTCGTCCGTGGTGCTACACACACACATATACATACACACACATACATACACACACGCACACATGCACAATTGAATAAATAATAATAAAAAAAATTAGTTAACAAGCAAATTCTAAAATTATACACTACTATTTCCCTTTTTGACCAGTTGCTTATGACATTCTGAACGATTCTAGATTCTAAAAATATAACTCAACTTACATTCTGACATGCACACTAAAGAATGCTCCAGGAATGGGGGGAGGGATACTGGGAGAAAGGGAGAAAGGGAGAAAGGGGAGAGGGACAAAGGGATCAGGGAGGGGTGGAGGGAGGGAGGGGAATGGGATAGTTATCAACTTTGTATGAATGGAAGAAATAAAAAAAATGAGAGGGGAATAAAATACATTTAAGTCACATCAATTTGATTCCAGTTTTCCAGAGTCAGAAAGTGAACTGAGAAAAGATTAACATATGTGAACATATGATGTATGATTCTTCTCTGAAATGATCTTTTCTTATGTGTAGTATCTTACAAAAGTGACTAGTTTCTGTTGTCTGAAAGAGGAATTGTAGCATGACTGGTATTGACCTAAATCTAGCTCTCAGATTACACTAAGAAGAACTTAGGTGATAACTATGATCAGACAAACAAGGAAGATTTTTCTGTAAGTTAAACTGAGACCACTTTCAAAAGTAGAAGAAAGTAATGGTGGTCTTAGCTCTCTATTTTCTGAAAATAATTTGGATAATTTCTAGATATCTTTTTACATGTTGCCAGCTAATTTTTACCAATTTTTCATTTTGTGTGTGTGTGTGTGTGTGTGTGTGTGTGTAGTTTTCTGACCAGGAGTATTCTCTCCCTCTTCTTCCCTGCCTCACCTTTCTTCAATCTTACTACCCCTCTGCTTCAAGGTTCCCAGAGTCTTGTAATGGGGAGAGATTTGGATTGTCTGATGAGGACTGATTCTCTCTTAGCCGCTTGTGGTTTTCTCCCATACTGATTTCCCATGGCAATAGGATGCATCTTGATTGAGTGTTTTTTGTTGCTTTGTTATGTTTTATTCTTTTTTATCGGATTTTTTTTAATTAAGAATATAATAAAAGGTATTTAGACTGTGGTTTACTATAAATACTTATATTTAATGAGATGCGTTCTCGTCTAACATCTATTTTCTCACTCCTGATATTTTGTTTGCTTGTTTTTGGATTTTTTTTTTTTTTGTCTCACTCTTTTGTGACATCCCCTTACTCCTTGCTTATTTTTCTTTGCAGTTTGTGGGTGTTTCAACAGTTTCTATTTGATTATATCAGTCTGAAGGTTTAGTGCTGTTCTCCACTTACACGGGACAACATGTGGCATCTGTCATTTTGCATTTGAATGTTTCATTCAGTAAAATTTCTTGCAAGTATATCCATTTAAGAGAAATTTCAGCAATTCATTTTTTTTCTAGGGAGTTAAATAGTATTCCATTGTGTATATGTACCACCTTTTCATGAACTGTTCATTTAATGTTGAACATCTAAGCTGAAAGTAGCTGCAATGAATATGGGTGTACATGTGTCTGTGCAGTAAATATGGTATTCTTTGGGAATATTTCCAAGGGTGTTATAGCTGGGTCCTGTGGTATTTTGATTTTTAACATTTTTAGAAACCTCCATACTGATCACCAAAGGAGTTGTACAAATTTTCATTCCCATAAACAATGTATGAGAATTCACTTCTTCCCACATCCTTACCATCATTTGTTGATGTTTCTGTTTTGGATTTTAACTTTTCAGACTAGGATGGGCTGATATTCCAGGACAGGGGTTAACTTGGATTTCTCTAATGGCTAGGGAAGTGAAATACTTTTTAAGATGTTTGTCAGGAATTTCAATTTCATCCTTAGAAAAATTTCTTTTATTTCTGGACCCATTTTAAAATTGGGATGTTAACCTCTTGAATATTTAATTTTTTGTGTTCTTGTTATACTCTGATATTAGTCCTCTATCAAATATGTGATTAGAAAAGATTTACTCTCATTTTATGGGTTGCCATTTTGCTTGATTAACAATAGATTATGCCAAACAGAAGCTTTTCAATTTCATGAAATCACATTTGTTGAGTGTTGGTCTTATTTTCTTTGCATTTAAGGTGCTATTCAGAAAATGTTTACCTAGGTCAGTTATTTCCAGTGTACTCCTTATTGTTTCTTTTGGGATTATTATATTTTCTGGTCTAACATTGAGACATTTGATACATTTGGAGTTCATTTTTGTGCACAGTGACAAATAGTGACAAATAAGGGTCCAGTTTCATTCTTCTGTATGTAGATATCCAATTTTGTGAACAGCATTTGTTGAAGATGCTGTCCTTTTTCCAATAGGTTTTTTGGCATCTATGTCAAAAAACAGTTGATTAGGTTATTGAGTTTATATCTGGGTCTTCAATTTTAATTCATTGGTCCATGTCTCTATTTAGGAACTAATAACATGCTATTTTGATTACTATGTGTTTGCAGCATAGATTTAGTTCTGGTATGGTAATGCCTTCCACAGAGTTTTTATGATTCAGGATTGTTTTGGTTATTCTGGTCCTTTTGTACTTCCATATGAATTTTGATATTGTTTTAAATTTCTGTGAATTATTTCTTTGGAATTTTAGTTAGTACTGCATTGAATCTATATTTCCTTTGGTAGGATGGCTATTTTACCATTTTTAATATAAACAAAAGTAAATGAAATACTCCTGTTATTTCTAGTCAATCCATACATACAAAGAATGGTTTTCTGAATAATATATATATTTAAAATATAATCATTAAGAAATAGATTTTAAGTAATAGAATTTTGATAAGAATATAGAATAGGTCCAAATTCTCTTGTTGCATATATATTACATATAATATCATTTCATTATCATGAAATCATATGACCTCATTTATTTGCTTAATTTACTATATTTTTAAAAAGTACTTTTGGTGCCAAACTACTATGTCCTTACATTCAAGGAAGTACAATCTAAATAGGGTTTATAAATGATTTGTCTTTTCTGTTTTCTCAAGCTTCTTAGAGTCTGTATTGACACCCAAATTTTAACCTTTGAGTATAGCAAACGTATTAATGCATCTGTCACGTAATCTTCCTTTCTAACAGTAAGTTTTAATGCCAGTTTCCATGTTTTAAAACGTACCTATTGGTATCTTATGCTTTTACATACTAACCTAAGATAGCTAAAGAACTTACATTATGTAACTTTTAGAAGTCCTTATGAAGATGTAAGCATTGCCACCATTACATTGATAAACAGCTGAACAAAAAATTATAACAATGTATAAGTTAGTAGCTCTTTTAGCTTCAAAGAATAGATTACCTAAGTTGCTTTGATTTAGAAGTATTTTGATAATTTGATAATTTGACAATTTGATAATTATAACTTGACTAGAACCAATAGTTACTGGAATTTCTGTCTATACAATTATCTCACCCTTCCCTCCATTTCATTATAGCTCTTCCAACTCAATTTGCCAACTCTATAACAGGTTGAAGCCAAAATGGGTCAAAATATCAGTACCTATCCATTTTATTAGGAAAATAATGCAACCAGAATACCCGCAGATTGTGATTCTTATTTTAATTTAATACACTTACTATTCCTACCTACTGCAACTTACTATAACTGGGTCAAATTACTACTCTTTGCTGTTCAAGTCTTCAATATTTTTAAAGTCTATATGCCCCCCATATAAAATCTGCATAAAAGAGTTTAGATGAATTGGATGGAAGATAATCAAATGTGTGCCTTGTGTTTTGTGTACCCTTAAATGGTAAATATTTATCAAGAACACTGCACTTAATCTTATGTAGATGTAATGATATTTAAATATTTTCTCATGAATATTTTAAGCATATAAACACCCTGTTTTTATTATTTTATCTTGTTTTATATGTTCTTGAGTATTAGAAAATGTAATCATATGTATTATATAGCACTTTGACTTTTTAAAGTATAAGAATATTCATCATATATATATATATATATATATACTATACATATAATGAAACTAAAATGAATGCTGTTTTTCCCCCAGAAGGTCACATGTTGAAATATACATTAGTGCAGGAAGCACAGGATTTTCCTCTTTCATTTCATCTTTTATCCTTGTCTTTAAAAAAAAAAAAAGAGATACCCATGCTATATTATTCTGCCTAGACACGATATTGTAGCAATACCTATAACTTGTATGTGTACTGTTTTCTCTGTTTTAGAAAATGCCAGGATATAGGAACCCTCTGAAAGGCAGAAAGCAAAAAGGAAAGGAAAAAAAATTTCAAGTGTTAAATCTGGAGACTATAGTAAAATTCTTACGGAAACCTAAATAAAACTACATTCAAAAATCCAATAGGGTTATATGGTTTATTAAGCTTTCATCCAAGCTCAAAAATTCTTCTAAAATTTTATTTTAATCACTAATGATTTTTGTTAAAATTCAGCTAATAAACCTACCACTGTGAAAATGTTCATGCATATATGCATTTAAGGTATAATTTTAAGTAATAAGTTGAAATTTATAATACCATTCAGCACAGTTTGGTTTTCTTTACATGAGAACATTATTTTTCCTAATAGTTGTTTTTATTGCTATGAAAAAATGATGTGTGGGTGTTTTCTAACAGTGATAGCTACTGAAGACATGCTAGGTGTAAGTAGACAAAAAATATAAAACTTCTCCACATCAGGGACTTGGTTCTGACTGTTTTAACTGTTTGCATAAGTCTGGCTGTTGGGGGGCCTAGTGATCTTTATGACAGTCATTGAAATGGTCATGTTACAGCTGATCCTTTTCAGTCCATTTCCAATAGATGAATTGCTGCAGTGATTTTTTTTTTAATTCTAAAGTTAGCAGTAGTAAAGCTTAACCCCAGGATGAAAATGAAATAGTTTCAGTGAAGTTAAAAAGCATCAAATGTCATTTTTATTTAAGAAAATTGTGAAAGTTTATTCACTGAAACTATAGAGGAAGCACAGCAAGAGTACAGTTATAAATTCTTGGTATTATAATTCCATAGTGGAAAGGTTAAAAATAGACTCTTATGAATAATAGATTATTGACAAGAACACAGCATCTTTTAATTATATATTTATAATTATTCCAGATTTTATTTTCTTTAAATGTATTCTGAAAAAAAAAACAAACCTTGGTAAAATGATTAGAATATAGTTGCATACAGATCTACAGAACCTTTCCTGTCTTCATCATGGTAAACTGTACATGCCATCACAGCCCACTGTTTGTATGTCTACATGTAGAAGGAGGTAAGCTTAGATATATGCTTGTGTTCATGTGCATGAATAAGAATGTTATCAATGTACTCTGGAAACTGAGAAGTCAAAACAGTTTAAAGCCATGATTTGAAGATGAAAAGATAGATAATGCCCTAAACTGTCATTTCAAAAGAGCAAGCTTTCTTTATTTCATTGTCTTCATTTTGCATATGGGTCCATTAGCAATCCTAGTCAAATAATATTTAATAAATGTTTACTTAAATATTAAAAATATATTTTGTAAGATTTTTTCTACAATAAAAGAATACTTGATATAAATTGGATTATTCAATGAAAATAACAGCATTAATGTATTATGTCTAAATAATTCTTAGGTTACTGACATATTTTCACATTTATTGATCATTTTATGATGATATATATACATGAGTCAAGTTAAACTCAATGTCTTTATGAGAGACAGATTTTCTTCCATGTGAATTATTTGAGAAAGTTAAACTGTTTAAAAACATAAAATATGATTCCAGTCTACTTGGATAACTATGAACACAAACCTATTTGTTCTATTTCTCATCATGTATATTAAATATAAACAGAAATCTTTTCAAGTACTTTAAAATATTAGCTTATTAATTCATATGAAGTGTTAGACGTGTATACATTGAATTCATATACAAAGCAATGTACGTGAATTTCTACCCAATATTTCAAATCGATATGAAATACATTGTCTTTTTGAATCTCTAATATTTATACTCCAATCTAGCTTGAAATAATGTATTCCTAATCAGTTTCACAAATTTTCATTTCTATTCTTACCTAAGTAATTACCTGACTGAACTACTTGATAAACTATTCAACTTTTCCTTTACATGAGTTTTCAAAAACTTTGCTTTCCATAGACAACTCATGCAAAATTTATTGCATGTGAATGAACTTTTCATGAGAATATTATCTAAGACATTTCAGTTTCATAAATGCAAAGGAGTAAATTAACTCCTCATAGAATTTGTAACTATCTCAAGGTCCCATGTTGTTCAGTATTGGTTCTTGCTTGCTTTCTATTCATGAACATTCTCTTTCATCCTATCTTATAATAGTCAATTCAAATTTAAAGACTTCTCTCGAATATTTAATTTCCACAATACAAATATTCACAGAATCTTTTCTTTCCATATTCGAAGGGGTTCACAATCATCCCTGTAAAGTAACTACTTTACTGAGTTATGAAGTACAATCTTTTGCTCTCATAAAGTCCTATTTCTTTCCTTATTTATTTGATTATTGCTGAAATAAATACAATTTTATTTGGTTTGTGTATTTTGTGCAATACCAGTGCACTTCAATATTTGTTTGCTTTCATTATCTCTTTTTATTACAAACTTTCATTTATCTATAACAAATGCAGAAGAAATAATATAGCTCTTTAAATTTTACAAGAGAAACTTTTGAAGCATAGATAAATTGAAACAGCAAAAAGGAAAATGCAAAATACACTGGCTACAAAAGCAAGATCATAAATTAGTTGCATTAAAAGTTACATTAAATAACATTAAATTAATTTCATGAATTTTCCTCGATTAGATAAAGGTTTAACAAATTTTGGAGCTTAGTTGTGAGGAAAAAATAAACCAATTTTGTAGTTAATCCTAAATGTAAGTGCTAGTGCTGTATATAGTTGAAAATAAATGAAGAAAATCAATATAACATCATGGGATTATGTGTACATAGCTGAAGTAAAGCAATCCTTATTTATAAAGTATGAAAGGTTGTCAATGAAATATAACAATGCTGACTAGATTATATTTCAAAAGTTATAATGAATGCCAAGCACACAATTCATTGAAGAAACTTGCATCACAAGCAATTATTATATTAACAAAATAAATGCAATATATTTATCTAATTAAAAGAATAAGAGCATTTTTGCATGATGCTACACAGTTACAATTGCAACTAATTTAGAGCCTAGGAAGGGAATCAAGGATTTGTGGCCACAATTCCAAATTAAAAATAATGACAGTAACAGTAATGATTGGATAATTACACAAATATGAAAAGAAGTGTAAGGTATGATCATAAAATATGTTTGAAATAGTTTCATCAAACATGAGATAAATGAGCAGTGGCAATAACAGCAAATTTTAAAATATAATTAAATTCTTAAGGTGTGGACTTTTTCAATGTGAATGGAAAACATGGACTTCTTTTTTTTTGTCTGTAATAGAAGAATTAAATTGGAAGAAAATCAGACAGTTTCAGACCAGTGTAAGAAAGAACAGTGTACCGGTAGCTTTTGAATTACAACTGTTGGAAAACATGAAACAAATTACTATGTCACTACTCATATAATTTAAATACAGTAGTTTAAATAACAACATGTTCAGGTAAGGAGTATGAAAGCACTTAATGAAGAAATTTTCTGTAAAAGTTATTTTCTCAACTAAATAAGGACAGAAATTTCTCTTCCCCATGTTTTCAGGAAGAATGTTTCCATCTTGAAAGTCAGAAAATCCTAAAATTGGTAATGTAGTAAAAAGTGATGCATGATACCATGAACACTATTTTTCAGATCACAACGAAAATGAAGATTAATATAATCTGTTTCTTTGATTATTTTTATTTAATGTGCATTTTCATTCTATAAAAAGATTTCCATAGAAACAATATGACCTTTTCTTGGGACTTTAAATCTCTAAAACAGAAATGTCTAACATATAACTAATTAGTTATATGCTTTTGATTATTTGTAGGAAAGGATGCTGCATGTGTCCATTTATTTTTAAGATTATGCTCAATTTTATCTTTTAAAATTATCTTTAAATAAATTTATCCATACACTGGTGAAGAGTGCTTATTGTTTTTATCCTAAGTTATCATGTTAGTTAAGTGTTTGTTAGGAAACATTGATGAATGTCATTTATTTACTTGCAGCATCTGGTCCCTTACCATGATTTTTCTCTGAGCTATGATGTGGAGGTTTTCACTTCTTTGATACAAAGCAAAGCATTCTGTTTATTTATTTTGTCTTTATCTATTAGCTTCTCAAATCTACTTAGCTTATACACTCCAGGATCACAAGATCAGGGTCAAATAATTCCCAGTCAAATGCTGACATATAAATAAAGTGTTAAAGAATCTTCCACTTCCCTCCCATGAATTCAGCTAGCATTCTATATTTTATCTTTGTGCATATATGCTCTAACAATTATTTAAAGATAACTTTTCCACATTTAGAAATATTTCATAAATATGGCTACACTGAAACTTCTACCTAGTTAACTTACTTAAATGTCTATAAAATATAAGCTATATAAATTATTCAAACATTCATCCAATATTTTATACATTATAGGGGAAAAATCCTTGTTTCTTCATTTGAATAATACTACATTAATTTAATATTAAAATACATTATTGTGATGAAGTGATGTGAAAAATTTAGTATGATATCTGAATTGATGCTGCATTCAATTCTTGTAAAAATACATAGATTCTATATTTCTGGAGACCACTGTATTAAAATCTTAACAATTTGGCTTTAATCAATGCTTTTCAAAAACAATTCTCTCAATTATTCTGCTATGTTCTAAACTTTAATAGTGCTTCTGGTGAGTTAATATTTGATTAAAAAATTGTATTATTTGCGGGATTTTTAAGGTGTCTATTTGAAGATGTTCTAAATACAAATAAAACTAAGTGGGAAGGTTGGTAATGTTACAAATTAGCTACAATGTATAAACATTGGGTAAAGTATTTGGGACAGGGTTCAATTTACTATTTATGGGAAAGCTATTGCACACTATGGACACTTAAAAAATGAAGTTGGCAGGTATTTTCCAGATAGGTTGGAAATATATAATGTACAATTATTTAACTAGTCTATCCTAGTTTTAAAATGCAAAACATATAGACAAAAGATATTTAGTATGTATTACTATCTTCCAATAAAATATTAATCACTAAAAATTGATAGTTTGTCTTTCATTTTTGAGCTTAATTTGAAGGATCTTTCCCTAAGCAATGATCTCTGTTGCAGTTCGCCTGCATGGTTGCTGATAAATGACCATCAAATGGCTTAAGGAAACAAGGGTTTATTCTCTCTTTTTGATTACTTGTTACGTTCTCAGTGCAGCTTGATGGGAGAGCATGCACCAACACCAGGGCTGAGGGAACTGGCCATACCATCACCACATAACAGCTGAGAGATGGACAATCCTTACTTGCCAGACCAGCATGTCTGGCCAAGTGAACAGAAGGATGTCAACTTCCTCAACCAGCTCTCTGTATTTTATTCACTTGTTCAAGGCCGAGTCCCACCCAGCATGGGCTGGATCTGCCCCATCAACTAGACAATCTCCTTCAGGTTCACTCTGAGCTGAACTCAGCTACTAATTCTCTGCAAATGTGCCCAGAGTTCAAACCCTCGACCATCAAATTGACACCTGTACATAACCATGACAAACTCAGAAATTTTTCCTGAACAGGAAAAGACAGAATATTCAATATGGCATCAATAAGAAGTCAGGAAAATAACAAAATCAAAGTACCAAACCCGCTTAGAGACACACTCAAAGATAAATCTCTGTAATACCTACAGTAATTGCAAAGATTTTAAACAGAAGGGAAGAGGAAGGTGGGCCCCGGGCAACAAGGAGAGACAGGATCATACTACAGCAGAGAAAATAGGTCACCATCAAGGACTGCAAGTAAATAAAGAGACATCTGGTTAAGCTCACAAACTTTCTTTCCTGGTCACTTGCAACTGATGGGGTATGATCTCACCAGAAAGGGAGGGCAAACAGTCTGGCAGATAGAAGGTAACTATCTTGCAAATGGGAGACTGACCCTCCCCACGGTCTCCTACTGTTATTCCATCTACCTTTGAATCTACTCTTATAATAAGACTCTTTTTAACAGCATTTTATTTTTGGCTGGAGGTGACTTCCAATATCCATCAGGATGGAGCCAAGGGCGGTGCAGGAGCAACAAAACTGAAAAAAAATCAACAAACCATAATTCAGAACATCAGAGATTTTACATCAACCACCTGAAACCAGGTCAGCCTAATCTCTCCCCATCCTAGAGCTCAGGAAAATTTGTGGAAGAGGAAACGGTAAGATTGTAAGAGCCTGAAGATGGGGAGGAGCAATGATATGCAATATACTCCATGAAAGGTGGGGCTGAAGTAATCATAATAGGACTTTGCATGACCTGCGCAATGACCAACATATTATGAACCCTCAGAGTCTAGCATGGATCACAGGCACTACTATCCTTAGAAGCAAGGGATTAACAGCCACTATAGTGTTCCTATACTGAAGGGGAACACAAAAAAGATCTAGGCAATGCCACTGAGTCCTTACACCTCATCTGAGAGGAGGACCCAGAGAGAAGTTTGACATGCACACAATGTCCAATACACTATTGACTCCACAAAATCTAGCGTTTGCTAAACACACTATTGACCCCACAAAGTCTAGTGTTTGCTAAAGAACTAGGATCCTTGGCGGCAAGGGATTGACAGCCACAGTACTGTTCCTAAGCTTAAAGGGAACACAGGAAACTGTTCTGGGAAATGCCACTGGGTCCTTGCACCTCACTGGAGAGGAGGATCCAGAGGAGAGTTTGGCATGCTCATTAAAGGATGCTTCAGGGAGGGGGAGGCACTGGGGGATGGGGAGAGGTGGGGGGAGGGGGCACAGAGGGGTGGGGGGTTGGAGGGAGGGAAGGGACCGGTGTACCTGTTAAGTTTGTATGAGTGGATATAAAAAAAAAAAAAAAGGATGCTCCAGGAACCTGGGGCGGGGGTAGTGGGAGAAAGGGAGGGAGTGGGGGAAAGAAAAGGAAAAAGAGGGAAAGGAGCAAGGGAATCCAGGGAGGGGCGGAGGGAAGGATGGGAATGGGGTACTTATCAACTTTGTATGAGTGGAAGAAATTAAAAAAATAAATAAAAATAAAATCCAGGTTACTGTTACAAAAAATGGAGCTGAATCAAATGATGAAATCATGGATGTTTTTAAAGTTTATTTTATTTTATTTTTCTAGTTTTACAAGCATATTGAGTACTATCGCTGCTTCCCTTTATCCCCCTCTCACCCATCTTTCTTATCTTCCCTTCTTTAGTTCATCCCACTCCCTACCCCTTTCCTGCCTATGTGATTCTATGGACCTCAGAATTCACTATGGTTTTTCTATTCTTTTAAAAAAAATTCTACTTTTACAAGCATATTGAGTACTTAACCTTGCTTCCCTCCATTGTCTCTCTCTCCCATCCCTCCATCAATCATGCCCTCCTGCTTATCTGCTTCTATGTATTCCAACATTGCCTCTTGCTTGTCTATTCTTGAAGCAGTTTAAGTCTCTGTGGCAACCAGCTTTAGTTCCCCAAGGTTTCCTGTGCTTATTCTTATCTCTCTTAACTTCCTTGATATTCTATGGAGGAATGTTGGTATGTTAGTCATTTTTCAGGTCTGGGACAAGTCTCACTGTAGAAAGTTTCTACCTGAAGCAGTCCTGCTTTGAATGGGATGTCTTGTTCAAGGATGAACCTTATCATTTTTAGGTTCTTACCCCCTCTTAAGAACCTAAAAATGGGAAGGAAATGGTCAATAGGGAAAAACAGCCAATGAACCTTTAAGTAGGAAGACAGTGTATCAAACTACTCTGTAAATTCTAGTATACTCATAGATTGGAAGATCACTTAGCACTCAGCCTAGAAATCTTCTCCAAGAGAGGTAGAGAATCTCAACACCCTGATAGGATGCAGTCTAGGACAATAAAAGAGCACTGAGGAGGACAGCAATGGCCAGCCACAATGCACACAGCAAGTGACACAACAAGGCACACCCAGAATCAGGCCAACCCAATCTCCCCATCCTAAGGCTTTGGGAACCTCACAGGAACATGGATTTTTGTCCTCATATCTTTTCAAATAAAAAAGGGAGAAGGAGTTTAATAGATACAGTGCAAATATATTATTTTGTATTGTTATTTTAGAGATCCAAAGATATATAGTCTGACTGTAGATAAAGAAAATACTATTAAAAACTTAAAGGAGTCAGTAATGAAAATTGAACATGATTAATATTAGAACTAAGTCAAAGAGTAAAGATGAGATTAAGATTGCAGTGCAGAAAAGAAATATATCTAGGTGAAATGGATAGATCAGCTGTAATGCAAGTCTAGTAGAAGTAGACATAACTACATTGAACTCCTGGATGTGGTAAGTTCCATAAGCTACAGCAGGGGATATGATTTAGATGTCCTGATTAGGGTTGAGCTGCCGATATTGCTTTTATTTTGCTATTTAGCTGTTATGGTTCTCTGCCTTGACACTCTTATCCTCCATTGCAGAAAGATGCAACTTGATGGAGCGCTGGGTGCTTCCTTGACCTAAATGGTTGATAAATGTTTAGATGGTAGCTTACTGTGAAGTCTTTACAGCCTGCATTGTTATATATGTATATGTGTGTGTGTGTATATATATATATATATCTGCAAATATATTTGTGGATCCAAATAATATACAAATATCCTCTAACATAAAAAAATGTGACCTATCTTTCATTTGGAGAAGAAATTTGGTTAAAGAAATATGATAAATTATCATATTTTAAGATATTCTTCATTAAGCATACATATGACTTTACAAATTAACAAAAATGAAATAAAAGAGATGCATATATGGTTACTATTAAAAATTAAGCAAAAGAAAAGGATGCCATAAAGAACAATTTCAGGTTATGATGAAATATAAATTATTTTGATAATTATGAAACTTTTAACTTTCATATAAATGGCTAAAATTCTAGAATGATGTACTTTCTAAGTAACAAGAAACTATTCTAAGAAAAAAATGAAAATAATTTTTTAATTTAAAGTTTAGGAAATTAATTCATCAAGTAAATTTTTCTATTGCCATGTACCTTCCCGTAATGCATCTCATTTTATTTGTGCATGCCCACTTATGTATTTAGTAAATATGAAAAATTCCCTAAAACCTTACTTGAAGGTAAATCAAAGAATTATTGTGAATGTACTTAAAACAATTTTAGCTCAGAGTGGCCCTAACATTTATTTTCATCAGGATATATGGGGTATACTTTTGAATGAAAACTGTTTCTGTTTGATAGTTTCCTGGGGAGGAGAACTTTTTTAAATTGTGTGGACAGCAGTTAAAGTGCATCTCTATGAAGTCAGGGAACCAAACAGGTACCTTGTTTGGAAGTGGATATGACTACAGAATACATGCATTGTAGGATATAATGTGCTAAGTGAATTGATTAAGCTTGTAGGAAATGAAGTATTTAACCCAAAACAAATAGGGGTCCTAGATATATAAGCATTTTATATATTTGCCTGCGTCAAGAACAAAATCAATAAAATGCTGAAATACAAAACAATGGACAAATTTAATGAAATACAAAAGGGCTTATTCTTTGATATTGAACTCTAACAGAAAAACTTTATGACTTCAATTATTAAAATGGATGAACAAATAAAAATTCACTACTGATAGAAACACCATAAATAAAAATGCTACAAAAGGAGCACATTCTGGCCCAATATCTTAATGAGCTTAAACTAAATAAAAGTTAATATCTTTTTTCATTTATTATTTTTTTTATTTCTTCCACTCATACAAAGTTGAAAAGTACCCCATTTCCCTTCTTCCCTCAATCCCTCCCTGGATCTCCTTGCTCCCTCCCTCCTTTTCCCTTTCCTTCCCCCTCTTTCTCCCAGGGCTCCCCCCCCCTTCCTGAAGCATCCTTTAGTGTGCATGTCAAACTTCCCTCTGGGTCCTCTTCTGATGAGGTGTAAGGACTCAGTGGCATTGCCTAGAGCTCTTTTTTGTGTCCCCTTTAGTATAGGAACACTATTGTGGCTGTTAATCCCTTGCCTCTAAGGATCCTAGTGCCTGTGATCCATGCTAGACTATGGGGGGGCGTCAATGATATGTTGGTCATTGTCCATTCCCGGTCATGCAAAGTCCTATTATGATTGCTTCGGCCCTAACTTGTATGTAGTATCTTGCATATTGTTGCTCCTCCCCATCTTTAGGCTCTCACAATCTTACTGCCCCCTCTTCTGCAAATTTCCCTGAGCTTTAGAATAGGGAGACAGTAGGCTGGCCTGATTGCAGATGGTAGATGTAGAGTCTCTGATTTTCTGAATTATGGTTTGTTGATTTTTTTTTCACTTTTGCTTCTCCTGCACTGCCCTTGGCTCCATCCTGATGGGTATTGGATGTCACCCCCTGGCAGAGATAAAATGCTGTTAAAATAGAGTCTTATTATATGAGTAGATTCAAAGGTAGATGGAATAGGAGTAGGAGACTGCTGTGAGGGGGGGTCAGTTTCCCATTTGCGGGTGATTACCTTCTGTCTGCCAGACTCTGCCCTCCTTTCTGATGAGATCATACCCCATCAGAAGCAAGTGACTAGTAAGGAAAGTCTGTGAGCTTAACCAGATATCTCATTACTTACTTGCAGTGCTTGATGGTGGCCTATTTTCTCTGCTTTAGCATGATCCCCTTTCTCGTTGTTTCTGATGGGCCCTCCTTCCCCTTCCCTCTTTGCTTATAATCTTTGCAATTACTGTAGGCATTACAGAGATTTATCTTTGAGTGTGTCACTAAGTAGGTTTGGTACTAGGATCCACCTGTTAGGGAGTACATATGGTGCTTAATTTTCTGTGTCTGGAATACTTCACTCAACATAATTTTTTCTAATTCCATCCATTTCCCCACAAATTTCATTAATTCATCATTTTTGATGCCTGAGTAGTATTCCATTATATAAATGCACCACAATTTCCTTATCCACTCATCCACTTTTGGGCATTTGGATTGATTCCATGACTTTGCTATTATAAACAATGCTGCTAAGAACATGGTTGTTCTTGTGCTGTCGAGGTGAATTTTTGCTGTATGGGGGATAATTCCTGACAGTGGATTTCAATCTTTAACTTTTTTAAGAATTGCCAGACAGTTCACCAGAGCGGTTGTATAAGCCTGCATTTCCACCAGCAATGTAGGAGAGTTCCTTTCTCTACACATCCCCTCCAGCATTTGGTGTTGTTTGTCTTGTGAATTTTTGCTATCCTGACCAGGGTGAGATGATATCTCAGGGAGGTTTTGATTTGCATTTCCCTCATGGCTAAGGATATGGAGCATTTTTAAAGATATTTGTTAGACATTTCAACTTCTTTCCTGGTAAAATTTCTTTTAAGTTCCAAGGCCCATCTTTTAATTGGGCCATTTGTTTCCTTGGTGCTTAGTTTTCTAAGTTCTTTGTGCACTCTGGATAATAGAGCTCTATCAGATATGTGGTTAGTGAAGATTTTCTCCCATTCTGTGGGTTGCCTTTGTGCTTGAGTTACAATCTCTTTATCTGAACAGAGGCTGTTTAATTTCACAAGATCCCATCTGTTGATTGTATTGACTATGCAATTGGATTTCTGATTAGGGACTGTTGGACTAGTCCAATCAGCTCCAAGGGAATTCCTTACCCTTTCACCTAAGGTTTTTATAGTCTCTGGCCTCATATTGAGGTCCTTGATCCATTAGGAATTAAGTCTTGTACATGGTGACAAGTACAGGTCCAGTTTTAATTTTCTGCATGTGGAGATCCAGTTTTGCCAGCACCATTTGTTGAAGATGCTGTTCCTTTTCCCTTGGATTTTATCTTGATTTTGAAGTGAATACAGTTATTGATCACAATATAGTAATACTTTCTTGACAGACAAGAACAGGTTTCTTCTGAGAGTTTTCAATTGCATTACAGGAAATCCTGCAGTGAGAGTTAGGAAAACATAAGCAAAGATAGGGAACTCTGTACCAGGGAACTCATAAACTCTACAATTGCTTCATTTGCTAATATTTTCAGCTATAATGAAGAACTTAGAGGTCAAATCTACAACCTGTTTCTAGCAAGTTGTGGAATGTATAATATTTATTATGTCACTGACTTTATCTTTATCTTAATGGTTAAACCATTCTCCAGAACTGCTCTAGATCCTTTTCAATTAATATAACACTTTTTAATCTAATTGTAGGATTCAAGATGTATTAAGAAAGGATAAAATACATGATGGTATATACAGTGATAAATAATAATAAGATGGATTTATGCTTCATTCTACTTCTAAGACATTTATTTTCAAACAAGATGTAGAATGTACATTTAGGTAAAGTACATTAAGTAAAGTTTAATATAAGAATAAGGGGAAATAAAATATACTCAAATGGCATGCTTCATTCTATTGGTCAAATAAGTGATCATGAACATTTTTATATGGGTGGATACCGACTGTCTTATAAAAGCACTCGGAAATGTGTAATTATCAAATTGTCTGAATGAAAAAAATGTTTGAAATAAGTATTTTCAAATATTTCTAATCTTGAAGAAAATGGATCCCATTAAGTCACTACTTAGACATTTAATAAGGTGTCACTAAATGAGACTATGCATATTCTTTCCTCAGCTGATCCAGAACTAATTAATACTTGAAGAAAAACTTAAATGGAAATTGTTTAAATATTTTTTTATTTTTTATTATTTATTCAATTGTGTGTGTGTGTGTGTGTGTGTGTGTGTGTGTGTGTGTGTAGAACCACGGATGAACTCGGGAACCACCATGGACTGCCTCCACCTCCTACTTGTTTACTCTGCCCCGGGATTCACAGGCTCCGCAGTACCAGGACCGGAAAGCTGCCCTCGCTTTTGCCTGGCGTCTATATATGGGGTCTAGGATCTGAACTAAGGACCTTCTGCCTGCAAGGCAGAGGCTTAACCCCTGAGCCACCTCTCCAGCCCCTTAAATGGAAATTTTAAAATGATAAATGAAATGATTTTAATGACCCTTGGATAACACTTATGTGTTTCTCAACTAATTTTACAAGTGATGATACATACGACCAAATGATACATTCATTTCTTCATAAACTTTTTTGTGTTGGTTTTTGAAGTGTTCAGTTGAAAATATAAGATATATGGCATGATTATTGCATTTTTGAGGTTTAAAGAATTAGAGATTACATTATATATCAACATATAGTATCTCTATTCTCTTTGTTTTCCCTAAAGTTTAATTTGCATGGAATTTCACTGTGATAGGAATGTGAGTTGTAGTTAACATATGAAAGATAAAATTCTGGCTATGTTTCTAGCAATAGTTAGGAAAAAGTGTAGAGAATATAAGTCAATATTAACTCATCTTCAGGACCCTAACTCCTACTTAGGATAGGTAAAAGAATAAAAGTAATAAAATGCCTGACAATTGATGGGGAAAAATCTATCTTGGTTTAAGACAAATGCCACCAAGAAGTTATTATTATTTTCTGAGTCTCAGGAGATAAGGATGGATCAGGATGTCAATACAGAATAAAACACACTTATGCCATCCTTCTCCCTCCTCCACAGAACCTGTGGGTTACACAGTATTCATCAGCTGTTTGTAAGGACTCATTGTTTCTCACTGGCTCACAGCAAATCATTAGCCATGTAGTATCCTGTAGGTTTAATGTTAATATCTGCCTCTGTGGAGGATTACCACTTTTGGAGGATAGCACTACATAAACTTTCCCTTCTTTTTTGGCTCTTACATCCTTCCTGTCCTCAGGCACAAAGTATATGCCATGCAGGCATATTTCTCTGCATTACTCCCTAGAAGTAAGAAGCAGGTAAGGAAGGGACTGACAAAATAAGTGGAAGATTTTTTATGAAGATACTAACTAGCACAGCATGTTCATTTAAAAACAAGATAAAAATGCAAATCAAACAATACTATCTTTAACCCCAGTCAGAATGGCTAAGATCAAAAACACAAACAACAGAGATCCTTGGTGAGGCTGTGGAGAAAAAGGGACACTGTTGTTGGGAGTATAATCTGGTACACCCTCTATGAAGATCAGTGTGAAGGTTCCTCAGAAAGCTAAAAATCTCACCCTACTGCCTGTCTGCTTATGTGGCCACTTGGTTTCATACAGGCTGTCTGCTCTAGTAGAAGCTTATGTCTCTGTGAAAGTTTAAGTGGTCTTTCCTTGCCTAGCCGGTGTAGCCCTAGTCCTAAGGTTCCCACCAGGTGAATTTATATCTCCTGCATGTCTCTCTGGTCCATGGGAGAATGTTGATATGTCTGCTATAGTGCAGGCTTGATGAAGGTGGGTCTCATTGCTGAGAATTCCTGGATGCACAGCCCCATTGTGACTGTTGTTACCTGGCCTGCAGTGAAACTTCTCACTTTCAGACTCTTCCTGTTGTGGGGTAACATCCAGGAATGGAACTCCAGACACAAATGGTGAGTTAAAAAGCCAAATTTAACACTAAGATCAGAGTGCTTTTTTAGCTCCCAGTCTCAACCAGTAAGGAACCCAAAAAATGCTCAGAAAGATCAGTTGCACATTGTTACTATCTCATGGTATATAAACAAAAAGAAGAAAACCCCTTTTCTGACTTTATTTTTTAAGGAATGTTAGAAGGAACTGGATACTGAGATAACCAGATTACATAGGGACTATATTAGTCAGGTTCAACACAGTGAATATTATAAATAGGGAATGTATTGAGTTGGCTTACAGATATGGCTGAGGTAATTCAAGGATGGCTGCCAGTAGCTGCTCAGTCCAGTAGTCAAGCAGGTGATGAATGAAAGCTAGAGGGTTGAAGAAGTAAAGAAACCAGGTGGCCAGAAGAAAGAGCGATTCCTAGCAAAGCTACAAAAAGTATCTGTCATAGTTAAGCATAGGTGTCAACTTGACTCTTGAGGGTTTGAGCTCTGGGCACAGTTGTAGAGAGTTGATGGTTGAGTTAAGCCCAGAGCAAACCTGAAGGAGATTGTCTAGCTGATGGGGAAGACCCAGCCCATGGTGGGTGGGATTAGACCCTGGATAAATCACAGAGAGCTGGTTGAGGGAGTTGGCATCCTTCTGTATACTTGGCCAGACATGCTGGTCTGGCAAGTAAGGATTGTCCATCTCTCAGCCGTTATGGTGGCCAGTTCCTTCAGCCCATCAATCTGGACTATGAACTGTAACCGGACTATCGTAAGAAAGTAAACTCCTTGTTCCCTTAAGCTGTGTGATGGTCATTTATCAGCAACCATGCAGGTAGGCTGCAACAGTATCTCTTCTCTTTGGTAGATCCCTTTTATATGGTTCATTACTGGGAGGTTTCTATGAGATCTGTGGAGGTTCTGATGGTATCTAGGGTGGGTATAATCCCTTCAGGTGGTCTCAATTGATCTTTCCAGGTGTGGTCTCAGACAATCTTAGTTATTACTAGGTGTGTCAAACTGATACCCAGGCTTAACTATCACAAGTCCACCCCTTATCAACTTGACACCATATCACATTTCCTTAGGCCATTAAAAATCTCCAAATAAAAACAGTAAGATTCATAGTTCTGCTTAACATAATGTTATTAGCGTACCACCTACAACCGCACATGCATTATTTTTTTTCCCAAGATAGTGACAAAGTTCCTTGAGAAATGCTTAGTCTTTAGTGTACCATCACACAATGTTATAATGTAGATTACAGCATCTTACTACATAACTACAGATTAACATTATATTACATAAATATCTTCTTAATATATATGTACATGTGCAAGCATATTCTTAATTATACCAGGAGCACTCATGGCAATTACAATCCTTGTTTCTGTAACTGGTCACATGATCTTAGGTGGTATTTATAGCTACCTCCTTCTACTACCCGTTCTGTTTTTCCTCCACCTTCAGCAAGTACTTCCATAAGTCTTGGCTCTTTACCTGGAGAGGTTATCCATACCTTCATTCCTGGAGGATCTGAACCATTTACTGTCCTGCCTGTGTTGGGTTGTTGTAATTTCCCATTGACCTTAATCACAGGATATGGTAACACCAAGAGACACCCTAGTGGATCTCCTGAATTCCAGACATACTCTTCCTTACCACCATTGTGAAGAACCAGTCCAATTTCCTTGGTGGTCCTTGGTGGTCTGGGTTAATCATCCGTCCTAGCACTGTTATTCCTTTCTTAGCCTGTTGACTCAATGGCATCAGAAATCCAAAATAACCAAGAGGAAGCTTACCTTCCAATTCAAAAGAATAGCTGCTGTGTCTCTTGGCAGAAGAATTCCCTAATCTGGACCCAAAACCTCTAGGCCAGTAGAACACAGACTCTGGAAGGAAGCAAAAATTTTCCTAATGGGTTACTAGGTGTGATAATAAGAGGTGCTATTCCTGTTTCTATTCCTGGACCATGAATCCTGGCTATAGGAGACACAGTACTATATATTGGACACTGCTTCAAGGCATATACTGCCTTCTGGAGAATCCTGAACCATCCCTCCATACTAGTACCAGCTAATTGATGCTGTAATTGTGCCTTTAAAAGGCCATTCCACATTCTATCATGCCAGCTGCTTTGGGACGATAGGGAACATGGTAAAAACAGTGAATTCCATGGTCATGAGCCCACTGCTGTACTTCTTTAGCTGTGAAATGAGTTGCCTGGTCAGAAGCAATGATATGTGGAATACCATGATGGTGGATAAGACATTCTTGAAAGTCAGTTGAGGAAATCAGCATCCTTCTGTATACTTGGCCAGATATGCCAGTCTGGCAAATAAAGATCATCCCACTCTCAGTCATTATGTGGTGATGGTGTGGCCAGTTCCCCTGGCCCTGGTATTCATGCATGTTCTCCTTACAAGCTGGATTAAGGACTGCAAACAGTATTCACATGAGAAAATAAAATCTTTGTTCCATTAAGCTGTTTGATGGTAATTTATCAGCAATCACGTAGGCAGTCTGCAACAGGGACAAAATTTGCCAAGGGCAGTAATCATTGTGTTGAGCATTGGATTTTCATTTTTTGTGAGCTTCCTCACAACAAATTCTTATTTCAATACTGGAGGAAGGGGGAAGGGGATGATAGACTTTTATTAATGTTTCACCATAATTCATTAGAACCTTAACAGTCTCTCTTCCTCAAAATTCCCTGAGCCTTAGAATGGGAAGATGATTGAGTGTCCTGATTTAGGATCATGACTTTAGAGAGGCTGATATTCTGTACTCTTTTTGGTTGTCTGTTTCATTATTCTTTCATTGCACTAGGTTGTGTATTGTTTGGATGTTGAGATCCTTTTTACTTAAAAACATAATAGATGCTTAGATGAAGGTTTGTTATCAGGTGTTTATGTTAGTATTAAGGCATCTGATCCTGTCTAGTGTCAATTTTCTCCCTGTCCACTGTTGTTGGCATTATCAGGCATGTGTTCCTTTCATTTAGTGGGATTAGAAATTAGTAAGTCAGTGGTTGGTTAGTTGCAGGCTAACTCCACTCTTTACTGTGTATTATGCTCTTGACTCCAATCTAAAACTTTTACTGCATAAAAGCTTTATTTAATTGTTTGCCCAATTTTTTCTTTTACCACAAGAAGACAATTTTTAAGACAAATGCAAAAATGAATGCCCACAGTAGGCTCTTTATATTCCTTGTCTTAAATAATCTTTCATTTTTATTGCCCTATACAAGGTATTTAGTTTCAGAAATGTAAAGCAATGTCATGTTAGGAAGACAAAATTAAAATTATGAGTAATTTATCTTATAAATTATGCTTAAAATCTATAAATACATTATGATTTTTAGAAGTTCTGCCACCTCAAGAAATACAGTCACCTTGAACAGAATGTATTCTAAAATAAATTAATTGACAAATAAAGAAAATTTTAGAAGGGTCCATGAAGTGTCAGGTCATAGAAATATCTATGGAAACAACAACATGAGTTTGAGACTTTAATCACTGAAAAATGAGGCTAAATTATCTTGGCAGAAGGAAAAAAACAGCAAATCTAATAAGACTGGTGCCTTTCTTAACATCTAAAGCACACATTCACTTTTTTGCAGTGATTATACTTGTCTGTATTAGAGCTCTTCTAGTTTTAGCATTATGGGAAAAGATATGGTTGCTATGGTATGGGGAATGAAATGGTACTTGAGATTGCTATAAGAATAATCTTTTTGTGTTTGGGAGTTCTCATCCCCAAAATGGTATTTCATTGCTTATAAGATAGGTTCCTAAGCACTTAACCTCTCTGTGTGAATCTACATTTTTATGTGTCAAATAGGCATAATAATACTTACCCTCCTCACAAGGGTGTTTTAAAGATTAATTAGCTAAGTGCTTGGAAGATAGAATGGCTATATAAATGCTAAATATTCATACTCATCAAGAAACTGTCTTAAATAAAAAAGCAAAGTAATGCCAGAGTAATTCATAAAATAGAAAATGTAGGCAAACTTTTTCTTTATGGTGCAAGATGTCCTTGGGCTGTTAACTTTACATTTCCCTACTTATTCAAATCCTATTCATTCTTTATTTCCTCCATACTCTCAAAATCATAGTATTTAAACACACAAAGACATAGAAGAATTGCATTTCTTATTGTTTAAGTTCAGCTAAGGATCTTTCCTATTCAGATTTCTCTCAGTTTGTATAGGTGTCAATTTGATGGTTGTATGTTCAAGTTCTAGGCGCATTTGTAGATAATTGTTCCCTGAGTTATGCCCAGAGAGAACCTGAAGAAGATTGTCTAGTTGATGGGACATGAATAAAAAACAGAAAGTTTGTTGAGGGAATTGGCATCCTCGTGTATACTTGGCCAAATGTGCTGTTTTGGCAAGTAAGGATCGTTCCTCTCTCAGATGATATGTGGAGATGCATTCCTCAGCCCTGGTGTTGATGGTGTGTGCTCTCCTGACAAGCTGGACTAATAACTGTAACCAGACTATCATAAGAGAATAAATCCCTTTTTGCCTTAAACGGCTTTGGCATTATTTTATCAGCAACCATGGAGGCTAACTGCCACAGGGTTTAAGTAAATTAATTAACATTGCCAAGTATACTTAACTTGCTAAATAGTATCATATCAAACACTTCAATAACTTTGCAATACAGATTAACATTCCATTCAACATAATTGACATGGCTTATGCACATATCACAAATGAAAATTATAAAGATATGTGAAACTTGTCATAATACAGTGACAAAAAAATAAAAGAAAATATTTTTCAATGTCCTATATCATGGAAGCAAAGTGAAACTGATATCTTGAAATCTTATAATACCTAATAAAGTCTACAGAAAATCAAATATATGTTAGATTTAGAATGGAATTTACAGAATGCTGGTGAATAACCATTGGCAATGTAATTATTAGGATCCTTTGCATCATGGCATTTTAGTATCCTGTCACAAAAATAATGGAATTTAAATTGCATTTTCAGAATGTAAAAGGGCCTAATATCTTGTCCAGATGAATTTAGTTTCGTTGAACGTGTATAAATGAAAAGTGCATTTTTGAAGGAGAAATAGAGATGAAGTACAGAAATTAGCAAAGACATTGATACTTAAATTGTACCTGACAAATTCAATTTTTATCAACAATGATATCTCTCTCTCAAAATGTCTGTTTTTGGAATACCAAAGCTTTTGTTTCAGGATTGTTAAACTTGCTATACTTTCACAGTATCCCACAAAAAAGAAAATATGATCAACTACAATAGCAAGACAGCATATTTCACATCTATATGCAGCATAGGCCAGATCTTTTCTTAAAAATAAGGAGCAAAATAATGTATACTCATGATCTCTAAGGCTTAGAGAACTCATTTCCTGTATGTTCAGGATAAAGATTTTTTAATCCTCTTCTTGTGATATGCTGTATCTAATTAATTACAAGAAGACATAGAACAACCTGTTTTCCAAAAGATGGACAGATTAATTGTCTACTAATATAAAGAACATCACCCAATTTTGTTGCGTATTATATTGCTCAATGTACCAAGGTATCATTCATTATGTTAGGATTGGGCAAGATTTTGTTTCCCTTGTAAGAGTAAAATCTCAAACTCAGTCCTTTAGGTTATTGCCTAGGTTTCTCAATTACTAGGCAGGGGTTTAAACGCCCCACTCCCAGGGAATTTTATCCACCTGGAGTATTGCCAAAGAAACTGTTGGTGTCTACCTTGCCCTCACAAAGTCTTTCTCTTAGCTCTGTCTGTTCCCCTTTCTTGGCAAGACATGGCAAGACATTAGGAGACTTAGTATAAGTGATGAACCACAAAAAAATTAGCAAAGTCATTGATAACTTAAATGTTATGTGCTTTTTGGTAAATCTCCCTTTTCTTTCTCTTGTTTTCTGTTTTTGTGTGAACTTCGATATTTCAGTTTTTCTGTGGTTTCTTTAAAGCTTCTAACTTATTTGTCATGTGGCAGCATGCACATCTGTTAAACTAACTCTGATGGGATTCCCACCTTGCCATGCAAGAGTCTCCAGTCCTATTGTCCTCTGATTTATATTCTCAATTGCTTTCCCTGCCAATGATTCATTGTTTTGAACAAACAATAAACTCAAATATTTCTAGCACCTTATGAATATATCTTGGACAATTTTTCAGATTTTACATTATTCTTTTATTCTTTTGTTAGAAATCTCATTAACTTCATTGATATGGTTCTCACATACTTTTCAATTTTTACAGATTTTCCTGACCTCCATTTTCATCTGTGCACTTTAGATATATACATATTATACACAATGGGCAATAGTTCTGAATTTATAAGTCAGTAAGAAGCAGAAAACAAAATTGAAGCAAAGCTCATCAGAAATAAAAGTGAATGCAACATATTATTTATCTTAAAATACTGGAACATGTGGCTTGAGAGACGGCTCAGTGTGTAAAGAACTTGCCATGTACACCAGATGGCTTGAGATTGAATTCCCAGATCCCAGGTAAAAGTAGATACAGTCGTTAAAACATCTGCAATCACATGGTCCCTGTGGGAAATTTGACATAGATATGCTTAAGTCTCCAAAAGTTCTTGGACCACAGCCTGGCTTATGCACTATGGTGAAGAGACTTGAACTCAAGGTGAGAAAGTATGCACTGACACCTAGAGCATATTCTCTGACCTCCACACACAGTGTAACATTTGTGCACTTGCACATACATGCACACATACACTCACACATCACCATCACACATGTTCATGCATTACATACATACACAAACAAATAAAGAAATAACAAACAAAGTATGATGCCAAAAGTAATGGTACATTCCTGTAATCCTAGAAGCATGAATACAGAAGAAATAGGATTGTCAAATGTTTAAGTTCAAGTCCACATAGCAAGTTCAGCATATGCAGCACAGACAGCCTCACTCTGGTCTCATTTTGCCTCTCCAACATAAGATTCCTCCCATTTCAAAATAAAACTCACATTCCCAAAAGTCAGTGTTTTGTAGGATCAACTTGAGTGTGGAGAGTCACACACATACACACACACACACTCACATGTGGACAATTTTTCTTGAATATTTCATAGCCAAGGAATATTATATCAAATAATGTAACCTGAAAATGGAAGGTGAATGCTGATCAGTTTAAAACAAGGGATTACTTTTCCCACATTTCAAAGCCCAGCATGATTCTAATATGCCTAAAATTGTTCCTGAGAGTGTGCCCCTTTGACAACTAACTCAGTGTTAACATCTATCAGAAACCTGGGGATTTATTTTTAGACTCAATCTCACTTTAACATTGCTATTAATCATGAATTCTTCTAGTTATTTAAATATCCTGCTTTCTATATGATATTTTTTAATTTGAAATGCATCGTTATTCCCAAAATACTTGCAAAAATTCTGTAGAGTTCTGTGCACTGCTTCCTTATCTACATTTCGTCAATGTATTTGAGTTCAGACCTCTTGTCCTGAAGCAACTGCATGGGCTGCTGCTGGAATGTTAATTTGGTTTATACAATGAATGCACTGCTCCTCTGGTAGGCACTGAGATGTGCCATTCAGAGGCCAATCTGAAACTTGAGTGGCATTCTGCAGCGTAATTCAGTTCTCTGAGCTTTATCTCTACTGATTTTCATTGCTTTCACAGAGGCCACTCAGGATTCAGCTGGGATTTTATGCACAGGTTTAAAGAATTCCAATGTCAGATTCTTTCCTCTGTAATCCTCCCATCACACTCCAATCCTGAGGTGTAGAAATGCCTTTTTGGACTGCCTTTTACATTACACAAAAGCAGTGACCTCTGCAGGATTACACACTCTAGTCTCCCAGGTCACAGTGCTGATAGTGAAGACTCTAGATGCTGCTGTGTTCTACCTCAGAGGTGTGCAGTGGAGCGGCCTTATTCTGGTATTCTGCTAGCACAAAGTGAGAATCACACACAGCATTCCATTACACAAACTTCTCAGCCTCTGTGAGAAAACAAAGAGGGGTGAGAGTCATTGTAATGTTGGTCTCCAATTTACTGGACACTCTCCCCCTGGAATTTTAATACAAAACCAAGGGTTTGTCAAGAATTATATTTTATTTTCAGAGGATAATCACATTCTTGCATGTCATGGCTCTTGACAATGTGCCAGCCTGTCCGAAACAAGACCACAACTAAACCCGATGCAAGCTATGAGCTATGCTGCCCTTTAGGATTCTGATCAGCTATTTTTCTACTTTTTAATTCTGGCATTATTTTTTATGTATTCTATATGTATTTTGGTTGAAAAATAGATAACATACTGTATTATGTCTGGAGTAATGTTTTAATTGACATAATAAACAGAATATTACAGTTGAATAATATTATAGAAAGAGCTAAGTTGAAAAATTAACCATGTAATTTAATAGTCAAAAGTTGAATTGCAAACATTAAGCAAAAGAAAGTTACAATGCTACAGTGTTTCCTGTTTTCATTAAAGCAAATACAAGTCAATCACGTCATCTGATTAAAACAGAGCAGTGAATACACATTTTCTTCATTTGACCTTTGAATTACATTTATATTTTATTTCCCTTGGAGCTGAGTAGAAAAATATATAGGTTGACATATATATTTTTTGCTTTTATGAAATGTTTGCCTTCACAAATTCACAGAATATTTCACAGGGCTTCAATATTAAATTTGTAAAAAGACATATGTTTGGTTTGCAAATATCTATAGATTTACTGCTTATAAGTATAGTTTTTTCATGTGCATGCACGCGTGTGCGTGTGTGTGTGTGTGTGTGTGCACATCTGTGGACAGGGGTCTATTGAATACACATGTATGCATGTTAAAGCCAGAGGTCAACCTCAGGTATTATTATTCTCATGCACTATCCACTTTATTAGTCTGTGTAGCAGTTCATGTGCATGTTGCAGATAAAATTAATAAAACTGCTTAAGGAAAAAAGGAGTTTATTATCTTATGATTATCTTGTTGCAATTCTTTGTCCAGCTGGAGAGGTGAGCTCACACCAACACCAGGGATAAGAAAACTGACCATACCATATACATATAACAGTTCAAAGAGAGACAGTCCTACTTGCCAAACCAACATGTATAGCTAAGTATACACGAGGATGCCTACTTCCCCAACCAGCTTTCTGTATTTTATTTGCCTGTCCATGGAATAGTCTCACACACCATGGGCTGTATCTACCCCATCAACTAGATAGCCTTCTGCAGGTTCATTCTGGGCTTAACTCAGCTACCAATTATCTACAAATGTGCCCAGAGCTCAAACCTTCAACCAAGTTGATACTTTTGCCTATGACAGTCTGATACAGGTTCTCTCACTGACCTGTAAATTCTTATTTAAACTAAGCTGGCTGATCAATAAATCCCAGGAATTTTTCTATCTTCAGTTCTCCAGTGCTGTGATTAGAAGCACATGCCACCACATATATGCTTTATGTTTTTATGTGGGTTCTGCAGCTATCAGGCAGTTTCTTAAGCTTGTACAGGAAGACATTACCAAACTATCTTTGCAACTCCACTCAGAAGGGTTTTTTCTTTTCTTCTTTTCTTCTGTTTGCTTGTTTGTTTGTTTTTTTTTTTGAGAGAGAATATTATACTCTGTATCTCACTTTGTGTTGAAAATATTTTCCTGCCTTATATCCTCACTATTGGGATTCCATGTGAGGGTCATAATGCTGTAAAAATTTGCTTTCTAAATTATTTGTTCTTGTCTTTGGTTTATTTTCTTAGGTATATGGTGCCTCTACAAGTACTATACTGTGCAGCTTTACACTAGTTTTTCCTCTTTGATACTTTATGCAATGTGTAAAGTTACAAGATGCACTTTGACAAAAAATTCACATATGTGTGCTTTTTATATTCACAATAGAGCTGCATTTAACTTATTGCTAAATTGCAAAATCTACCAAAAGAGGAAGAAATGATACATTGAGGAGAATACCAAGGAATAAAAAGTTTAAGGAGTCTGTGACATGTTTGTGTGTGCAAGATGAAAGGAATTACAGTTAAAAAGAAAGAGAGAATGACTGGATGAAGTAGTTCAGCAAACAATTCAGCATAGATTGAAAAGGAAGATAAAATAGGAGACGCATAATCATAGGTTCAAAGGTAGAAATGTCTATATTTTATTTCTAAATTCCATTTTCCAAGGAAGAAATAAGTAAGACCATCAGTTAAGAATAAGAGAACAAGGGGCTGGAGAGGTGGCTCAGGGTTAAGCCTCTGCCTTGCAGGCAGAAGGTCCTGAGTTTGGATTCCAGATCCCATGTACAGATGCCAAGCAGAAGCGGGGGCGGCCTGCGTTTCTGGCCCTGGTAGGGCGGAGCCTGTGAATCCCGGGGCGGAGGAAGTGGAGGCGTCTGTGGTGGTTCCCGAATTCGTCCGTGGTTCTACAGACACACGCGCGCACACATACATACGCACACACGCACAAGTGAATAAAAAAAAAAAAAGAAAAGAGAACAAAAGAAATATTGAAACATTTAGAATAAAGTAATAATAAGAGAGCTGGAGACATAGTAAGGTTAGTAAAATGCTTGTTTTGCAGGTATGAGAAAAACAATAATCTCCTGAAGCTACGTTTAAAAAAAGGCAATCTTGGAAATACAAATTTATAAACCCAATTTAATGGTGCGGTACAGATGTGTTTATTTTGGGGGTTTACTGGCCAACCAGCATGGTCTACTCTGCTAACTCTCTGGCCAACGAGTCAACCTGTATCAATAAAAAAGAAAGAAAGAAAAAGAAGAAAGAAAGAAAGAAAGAAAGAGAGAGAGAGAGAGAGAGACATAAGTCTCTCAAACATAAGTGCATTTGTACATATACCTAGCAAGAATACACATGCAATAATTAATAGTGATAAGTATAAGGTTGAGTTCTAGAGACAATCATATTCCTTTAGTTAAAAATGAAAACATTCATTAAAGACACATGTGTGTGTACTTGTGTTTCTTATCTGTTTTATGTTGTGTAAATGGGAAGGTTTTCTGATTTTAGGTAATTTTATGAGTTAATAAGCCAACATGAGGTATATTTGGAGAGTTGAATGATATTGTATTTGAGTACTGATGCAATAAAAGTACAAAACAGAAAAAAGATAATGAGAGTAAAGTGCCATTCCTGAGGAAGTTACGAATATCAATGTGGTTTCAGTGTTGTCAAGCAAGCAGTGTCAAAGAAACTAGAAGAAATAAAAAAGAAAAATAGAGGTTTTATATAGACATAAAATTAACATTACTATGAGGGACTCTTGATAGTATCTATACATGGAATATACGTGTGTGTGTGTGTGTGTGTGTGTGTGTGTCTGTATTCTGTCCTTTCCATGATAACAAAATGTTTGAAATGTTGATATACACACCATACTGTTGGATGGAAGTTGGAATGTTCACAGTGACTATTAATGAAACACATTTTATTGTTGTACAGCAAATAAAATTATTACTGGATTACTGTGTAAGAATTGACTATTACATATGAAGTCACATATGAAAATATTTTTATGTCTATATGTTTGCATGTTTTGTAGAGAAACCATTGAACTCTATATGTGATAAATGGTTTGATAATTTTTTCTAATATAAATACACAAGTATTGCTTTATTATTAAAATTTTAAAACCAGAAATTTTAATGTGTTGTAATTTTACTTTTACTTAAAATGCTTATGTACTTTATAATAGCTTATTTAAAATACAGGAAACTTAGATTTTTTCTTCATTTTATTTCCAAGAAGTTTAATATTTAGAATACTATATTTCTATTACCAATTAGATTTTACTATGATTAGACAACATGTTTGCCAGGTCTTACATAGCTTTCTAGATTCACTGAGATTTATTTTAAACTTAAAAATTAGTATTGGTTTGCCATATGTTTTATGAATATGTGAAAAAATTTTCACTTTGTTTTTGGTTGCATTGGAACTCAAGCAACTATTAGATTTATTTTTAGCAGTTGTGTTCAGTGTTTGCATTTGCACTTTATCTATGCTAGCTTAACTATAGAATAATGACTATTGAGATTGTCATATTGTTATAGTATATAAAATTACATAAAAATATAAAATTATTTCACTGTGTAGTTTTATCTTTTTATTCCCTACGTATGCCTATAAGTTCTGTATTTAGTGAATGAAGGTTTAAGTAGTTATTATTGCTGTGATATGTTGCTAATTTGAACTCTTTGCACATATCATCATTTATGATTACCTTCCACATTTCCTGATGAGAAAATATTGGTTATCTGGTACATTGTGGCCCCTCTAAGGTTATTTAAGGAATGGCTCGGGAGTTAAGATTCTGTCTTGCAAGCAGAAGATTCTGAGTTTGGAGCTCAGGTCCCTTGTAAACATGATAACTATCCTGAAAACGGGAAACTGACCCTCTCCCCTCACTGTGATCTCCTACTCTTTTTCCATCTCCCATTGAATCTACTCTTACAGTAAGACTCCATTTTAACAGCCTTTTATCTCTGGCTAGGAGGTGACCTCTAATACCAATCAGGATGGAGTCAAGAGTGGTGCAGGAACACAAAACTGAAAACAACAACAAACCATAATTCAGAATATCAGAGACCCTATATTAATCACCTGGAACCAAACCATACAAATCTCTCCCCATCCTAAAGCCCAGAGAAATTTGCGGAAGAGGGGGCAGTAAGATTGTAAGAGTCTAAAGATGGGGAAGAGCAACAATATGCAAGATACATCACACAAGTTAGGGCCGCAGTAACCAAAATCAGACTTTGCATGACCTGCTCAATGACTGACATATCAATAACCCCTCAAGGTCTAGCATGGATTACAGGCACTAGGCTCCTTAGAGGCAAGGGATTAACAGTCACAAATAGTGTTGTTCCCATACTAAAGGGGAACACAAGAAAGGGCTCTAGGGAATGCTACTGAGTCCTTACACCTCATTAAGAGTGGAGGATGCAGAGAGAAGTTTGACATTCACACTAAAAGATGTTCCAGGGATTGAGGAGGGGAAAGAGGGGGACTCTGGGAGAAAGGGAGGGTGGAGGATGAAAGGAAGGGGAAAGGGGGGAAGGGTGGAGGGAGGGAGAGGACTGGGTACCTATCAAGTTTGTGTGATAGGGAAAATAAATGAATAATTAATTAATTAATTAATTAAAACCACTAAGCTGAAAAGGCATTGGCCTGCACTTCTGGCCCAGGTGGGCAGAGCCTGACAAATCCCAAAGCAAAGTAAGAATGAGGTAGATGAAATCCAAGATGATTACCTGAGTCATCCTTGGTTCTTGATCCTAAATAAATAAATAATACATTTATTTGAACCTCTTTTATATGGGCAGAATTTTATAATTTTTAAACCAATTATCTCTTTATGTTCAGGTAGATTTCTTTTACACAATAAAATTTCTTACTTTTTATTTAAAAATCTCTCATTTCAATTAGACTTTAAAGCATTAGTAATTAAATTCATTATATATATAGATTAAATAATTGTTCATTGCTTTCCATTTATTCTAATATCCTTTTCTTTTCTGTATTTTATGAAATTGTCTTATATGAATTTCAAGTTTATAGCTATATAAATGTTCAATTCTTAGCTATAACTTTTTAATTTAAATGTGTGGATATGTTTAAGCAATTACTTTACACCTCAATATATATCTTTTAACTATGTATCTTCAATGTTGATTTTTGTTATGTGATATGTATTCTGCTAAGAATATATTCCTCCCAGGTTCTTGATCGATTCATCTTAAAATTTTGAATTTTTTCTTGTTGCTTATCATACAGTGAGGAAATTCTTGTGGTCTTCTTTTTAAGCAATACATTTTGTGATATTTCAGGTCTTTGCTATGATATCTATATCATTATAGATATAGATACACACACACATACACACACACACACACACACACACACCACATAAATAAAGTTTAGGGACTGGCAGTTAGATGGTAACAAACCAACAAAAGGGAGACTGACCCTTTTTTGCAGCCATGCCAAAAAAGACTTTTTTGCTTTATTAATTCCACCCTACTGATACCAGTTCTGGCAGGCTAAATAAAAAGACCCTGAATTCCTTCTCCAAACATGTTTGCATTTAGTCCCCTGAGGTTGGAAATTATGTCTATATATGAGGTTTATTTAATGATTCTTATATATGAAAATTACCCTGGATATCTATGTTCACCCAGGATAATCATGTATCTTCACAAAGAGGATACAGGAAGACTAAAGGGTAAAGAATGCATGATGTATTGGAAACCAATAGGATGATGGTGTCCAGTTGGAGCACTGTGGCAGAAGTCAAACTCTTTCAGCTAGAATTTGGAAATTGAAATGGGTAAGTTTAACCTATCTTAGAGACTTCAGAAGGAACACCCCTTCAGAATTCTGGCCTCAAACTACGAAACAGTAAATGTGTATAGAATTAAGACAGTACTTTAGCAGTAGTTTTCAAAACTACAATAGAGAAGAGACATTTCCCACTGTTTGATAACAATAGAGCCTCGTGCAAAAAAAAAAAAATGTGCTTCAAATTGCTAAGATATCAAACTGTAAAGAAAACATGAAGAAAATAGCCAATATACAGTGTGTAAAAGTGCACTTGGAAAGACATGGTAAAGGGCTGAAAAGATGGCTCAGGGGTTAAGACTCTACCGCACAGGGCGAAGATCCTGAGATCAGATCCCAAGTCCCTCAGGCAGAAACTGCCTCTGCTTGCAATTCAGGACCTGGTAGGTGGAGCCTGAGAAATCCCAGAGCAAAACAAAATGGAGGTAGAAATAACCCAGAATAATTCCCAGAGTCACCCTAAACACTCCATAGGTACACACAGTACCCTCTGATACACACAAACACACACACACACACACACACACACACACACACACACACACACCACATAAATAAAGTTTAGGGACTGGCAGTTAGATGGTAACCAACAAAAGGGAGACTGACCCTTCTCGCTGCTGTGTCCTTCATTTAAACAATCTTTTATTTTTGATTAGAAGATGACCTCAACAAGCAATCAGAATGCAGTCAAGTTCAGGAATAGCAAAACTGAAAACAACAACACATCATAATTCAGAACACCAAAGACCCTACAATATTCATCTGGAACCAGATCAGCCAAATCTCTTCCCATCCTAAAGCTCAGGGAACCTTATGGAAGAGGGGAACAACAAGACTGACAGAGCCTAAAAATGAGGAGGATCAACTAAATGCAAGATACTCCATACAAGTCAAGGCTGCAACAGCCAGAATATAACCACAATGTGATCAAACCTTGCCTGATCTGAACAATTTCTGACATGTCCCCCTAAAATCTAGCAGGGATCACAAGGGAGAAAGCTTCAGGTACCAGGATCCTTAGAGGCAAGGGGTTAAACAGTGATAATAGAGTTCTCATACAAGGGGGCAGCCCAAGAAGGGGCCCCACGTTATGCCACTGAATACTGAACCTTCACTAGTGTAGAGGACTCAGAGGGAAAATCAGCACTCATATAAACAGATGCTTCCGAGGAAGCAGAAAGCATTTAGAGAGAAGGAGGGAAGGAAAAAGGGTGAGAGTGAAGAGTGAGAAGGGTGGGAGAGAGAAATGGGGGACAATAGTAAGGAAAGGAGGGGAGGAGGGAGAAGAAGGTTACCTATTGAGCAAAAATGTAATAAAATGGCAAAAAATGTAATAAAAGAAGTTAATTTAAAAATAATTAAAAAAGATATGGTAAAATGTAGTTCCTTTGAGTAAGATTTATTGTGTGTAACTGAACCTCCAGTCATTCATTTTTGATCAAATGAAATAATTTCATTCCTATTTAGAGAGGGAAACTCACTGTGTCTAAACACTACATTCCCTTTGGCTATTTTTCTTTGGATGAATATCTTGACTGATTCTACTATTTGGTTAGAGTGAGTAGTACTCTTTTGAACATTGCATGCTAACTTAGATTATTTTGTGTATCAAAATGGTATACCTGGGCTGTTCTGTGTTTCTTCATAATGGCTGTAATAATTTTATACATTATTTATAGTTTATGTTATTTATTCATATTAATATCAATTTTATTATCATTGACTTATAAAATATTAAAATATATAATTTATATTAGTGATTAATGTATTGATTGTTGTTAATATTAATTTTTATACCCACCAACAAGGGATTATTATTCACTAACCCCCCTCAAATTTGTCATCATATGTTGCTGTTTCTAACATAAATCACTCAAATCCTTGGTCATGCAAACAGCCCTAGTTAAATGCCTTGGCTACAAATGTCCTGGTTTGATTAGTTGAGAAGATTCAATATATGGAAGAATAAAGACATAAAAGGGGTTAATGTGAATGACTATGAACTAGGTTTTTTTCACAAATGTGAAATTACATACAACTCAAACTGTACAAACTGTGTACAAAATATTTAAAAATTCATTTCAAATATAAGAAAATTAGCAAATAAAGGAAGAAAATTGCAATTGCATTACCAGAATAAGTTCAACAATTAGTAAACAAAATATGACAATCTATCATTTGCAAAGTTATTACAAATTAATAAAAATTTACATCTACCCTTGAATGTGCTATTATAACAAGACTCCAGTTTAACAGTTTGTTGTCTCTGACCAGGGGGTGACATACAGTGCCCATCAGGATGGAGTGAAGGGCATTGAAGGAGCAACAAAACTGCAAAAGAAAATCAATAAACCACAATCCAGAACTTCAGAGACTCTATATCATCCACATAGAACTAAGCCAGCCTAATCTCCCCCCATCCTGAAGCTCAGGGACATTTGCGGAAGAGGGAGCGGTAAGATTGTAAGAGCAAAAGGATAGGGGGGAGCAATGATTTGAAGAGTCTCCACACTAGATAGGGCTGAAGCAATCATAATAGGACTTTGCATGCCCTGCACCATGTCCATCACACTATTGACCTCACAAAGTCTAACATCGGCTAAAGGCACCAAGATCCTTGGAGGCAAGGGATTGATGGCCACAGTAGTGTTCCTATGCTTTAGGGGAACACGAGAAAGGGTTCAGGGAAATGCCACTGGGTCCTTGTACGTCATCGGAAAGGAGGACCAAGAGGAGAGTTAGGCATACACAATAAAGGACTCTCTGGGAATTGGGGGGGGGGCACTGGGAGATGGGGAGGGAGGGAGGGGAAGCAGGGGGTTTGGGGGGAGGAGGAGGGGGGAGGGAACTGGTCTACCTATTAAGTTTGTATGAGCGGAAATAATAATAAAAAATGTTAAAAAAACTGTTAAAACAAAAAAGCAGTACATCTCAATATTGTAATCTACTTGTATATTTTAGAAGATTTTAATTTTCTTTCATGAACTTAATAGTATTGTCTTCATTTTAGTTACACACCACAAATCTAAATACTATGAGATTTGTTATAAGTCCAGTGAATGATCTGGATTCATTTTTATGCTGCTTTGAAATGTCTAATTCCTAAATTTACTCCCTATTACCAAGCAATAATTTCTCTTCTTTATAACTCCTAGAACCTTGGAAAGGCTTTTATTTCATTTTGTTTTAAGTGGAAAACAGCAACTTTTCACTGTTAACTGACCAAACTATAATCAAGTATGCATTTCAACAACTGAGCAGAAGAGATTATATACTGCTTAAGGATAGAGTTTTGATCTCCATTTCCCAATGCTTCTGAGGATCAGACTGAGAAGAGCCTATTGTCAAGAGGAGAAGAGAGGTCTATTGCCCCCAGAAGAGTATTTCATCCTAAGAAGAGAAATTAGGGTGATCCAGGGATCCATGATATCATGTTACTTAACATGATACCAACCTAATAATGGTTGAGGGTTCAAGCACTGACATATTTGGAGAGAATTCATAGTAGTTCAACTAAGTCCACAGTAAGCCAAAAGACTAATGTCTAATTGATAGGAAAGAAACAGCCCGTGGTAGGTAGGACTAGTGCCTGCACAAGTGAATAAGACGGAGGGAACCATTTGAGAAAGTTGGTATCCATCTGTCATAAATGTTGTTCTGACAAGTAAGGATTCTCAGACATTTTATAGATATAGTTGAGCCAGTTTCCTCATCCCTTGGTGAGTGTTGGCATTGGTTCTCGTACCAAGTTGGGCAAGGAATTGTGAAATTGGGCAATCATAAAGTGAAAATAAAACCTCCTTGTTCCACTGTAAGATGTTCAGTAGTGCATTGATCAGCAACAATGCAGAGTAACAGCGACTTATGCCTTCCTTATGGGTCTGGGAGCTCTGAAAAGATCACAGATGGTGAGTTCCTGTTCTCAGGCCATTTTTAGGACCTATCAATGACCACTAATGTTCCAGCAAATGTTCCAGAACCTACTTGTTCCTAAAGTTCAGGCTGGAATTAAATGCCCACCTGAAGTGACAGCTAAAAAAGATGTCATTATTGAAAAATGCTACCCTACCTTTTTCTCTCTGTCTTTATACAGTTCATTTCATTGAGTGACATAAACCTCCTCCTTTGGGAAGCCCACTTCATCCCTTCCCTCTGTCACAATCTCACTGCTTGCTGCTCCCAACATTACATTGCATTGTTTTCTTCTTAATAGTGATTGTGGATTATTATAGTTGACTGTAGCATCAGTGATCACTATCAAGATATAATATGGGTGTAACACATATAACCATAGTACTTCAATTATCCATTCTGAAGAGGTTTCATGAAGGTCTATGACTACTTTTTATTAGGAAGCATCTCTCTCTCTCTCTCTCTCTCTCTCTCTCTCTCTCTCTCACACACACACACACACACACACACACACACACACACACACAGAGGAAACATTGTCAAATACAAAATAGGACATACATATAAGTATTCCCTCTGGATACAGATAGGAGGAAGCTGAGCTTACTTCAAGAATGAGAAACACCAAACTCTGAATCAAAAAGAGAGAGGAGTTTTCATATCTTGCCCTCCCCCAGCATTCCATCTCAGGTCTCCAGCCATTCAAGATCTATGTAAGACTGTTAAGTAGTAGACAGTCATTATTTTTAGGGAACATGAGGTGAAGTAACATATACACCCATAACTGATGTTGATAAGATAGAGATATAGATGGAGACAAGACATGGGTACTCATTTCTTGGTTCTGTGGGGAGAAAAAAAAATGTCTCTTTTGAACCATATTCCCATTATGGTCAGATATAGTGAAACACAATGCTTTCATTGTTTTTATTTTTTAAGTTAGTGTTTCTTTCAGAAATGTCAGAGCATTAATAATATGAGAGTTAGAATGATTCTATTATATCCCTCACTACTCACAGTTAGTGAAATTGTATGCTTTCTATTGCAGATATTGCTTACTTTTATAGCATAAAGTGTCATAGATCTTACTTGTATAATAACATTAGAAAGCCTCTGAAGAACTAATGGAATAGTACCATGTCCTCAGAGGCCTAATGGAAATATACTGGTTTGAGGGTACAACTCCTAAAGAACTTTTATCTATTTTCAAAATCAAAGCACATTAATTAAATAGATAAAGTATGTCCATATTCTTCTCATCATGTGAGCACTAACATTATTTCTCCCCGATCTAAAAAGCTTGATTCTATTCAGGAAAAGTCATTATTATCATTATGTGTGGTATTAAAAGGAAAGAATATATAATCTAGTTTCCTAAATTTATTGAATTCAAAATAGTGTGTGTGTGTATGTGTGTGTGTGTGTGTGTATGTGTTTATTATACCAAAGGGTAACTAAGTGTGCCTTATGGAGGCCCAAAGATGACCCCTGGAATCATCCTGGGTTGCTCTACCTTCTTGTTGCTTTGCTCTGGATTTTCTCAATCTTTTACTTCCATCATCAGACTTATAGATTGTTGCTATTTGTGCCCATTATTTTTATGTCGGATCCGGAGTCTGAACTCAGGTCCTTCTGTTTGTGAAGCAATTGACTTTAATCATTGAATCACCTCTCCAGTCCCCAAGTTCAAAATACTTTCACTAATTCATAATGCTGCATGTTTATTTTTGCATTAATTAAGTCATAGTTAAGCCAAATTTAAAGCATCATATATGTATCTAGAGGTTTACATCAATTAGATCCATCTCATAGATCACATTAAGAAAAATGCAAATTAAAAAGTAATCATTTAAACGTTATAGATACATATGCAACTCTTGAGATTTAATGTCCATGTGGTCTAATTTTATCTACAAATATTCTATTAATGTAGATATATATTGAACACAGTCTATAAAATTATTAATGTATTGAGCCCTTTATAAGAAAGGGAAATCTATGTTTTACTATTAATGTGCAAGGTATGAAGAATTTAAAACAACAATATTTTCTGCCCTTTATAGAGTTTCCTTCTTAAAGTATAAAACTAATCTATATAAAACATTCATTTCAACTTCAATGCTCAGGTATAGGTGCACTATACAAATTTTCATTGGCAGCTGTAACAAATTGTCACAAACAATAGACTGGTTCAGGCAACAGAAAATGTCTGCAAGGAGAGCAAACATGGAAAATGAATCTCATGGGATTAGAATCAAAGTGTTAGCAGAGCTGCTCTGCTCTGGGGCTACAGAGAAGCACCCCTTCCTCACCTCTTCCAGCTTCTGGTGACAGTAACTTATAACCTCTGCTCCTGTGGTCACATTGTCTTCTCTTATGTCTTAAAAGTAAGAGCTTAAAAAGAGTGGAAAACACTGGAAAAGGACAGAACATTGTTAAACCAGACATGGAGCGAATAGGAAGGCATAGGTCAGAATGTACAGAATTGCAGTTTTGTAGTACGACAAAGTCTAGAGATAAAATGATCAGCAAGGCAGATCTAGTCAACACTGGATTGTATGTGTGAAATTTGCTAAAATACCAGTCTTTAGTAGCACTTACCAGGAACATAAACAAAAACTGTACAAGGTAAGGTAATGGGGATGTGACCATAGTGATTATTTCACTTTGAAAGGTTTGCACTCTTTAGTACATACAAAAAAATACTCTCTGGTACCCTCTACACAAATATCTGCCATTGTGTTTAAGCCCCATTTTACTGAATCGTAGTGTGTCTACATCTGGGAGTCCATCTGAGCCATCTCTTCAGCCCTTCCAGTGTGTCTACATCTGAATTGTATTCTGTCCCCAGCTCACCATTCAGGTAAGGTTAACACACTGTAATTGTGAGGACATGATTGAATCTGAAGGAGAAGATTTTCTGCATATTTGCTCTCTTAGACTTTAGGATGTATTTAAATCAGGTACAATTGTTATTCAATCATGTCACAGTGACTGAACACGGGGACAACACCCACTTGTTGCACATGAGCTAGAGCTGCTTCTCATCTATTTGAGTGTTATCAGTTTGCCATTCAACATTCACTGCATTTTATGTAGTACACATCCTTTATACAAACTTTAGAGCTAGGCTTTCCCTTATGGGTTGAAGAATAGTTTTAGATCATAAGTTCCTAATGGGAAGTACCACAAAATATAGTGCTTTTCTAGGAGTGAATACTTCAGGATGAGGTATAGTATGACACGTCATAAATATATTTTTATTATTATTTCATGGATAATGAACTGCTCATGCCTCTTTGCACATAAATAGGTGTAATATACAACAAGACTGTCAGATCAAGAACCACTCATCCACACTGTTGTAAATTGCTTGGAAGGGAGATTGTTTTCCAATTCCGTCAAAAATGGCTGAGAAGAATGCAGTGGAGTGTGAAGAAAATAAGGAGGGAGTGTGATATGTAAAATTACTTTCAACATTAATTAAGAATTATCCTTTACTAGTTTGATAAAAATCTATATAAAGGCATGTTACACAAATGTAACAGTGACTTTCAATCAAGTCATTGTTGAAAGCAGAGTGTAACTATATATATAAAGATATTTTAAAGGTCTGGAGAGATGGCACAGGGGTTAAGTCTTTGCCTAATAAGCAAAAAGACCTGAGTTTGTATGCCAGATACTACATAAAAACCCTGAGTGGAAATGGTGGAGGCCTGTACTTCTGACCCTGGAAGACAGAGACTGGAAAACATCACAATGAAGAAATGAGAAGGTAGAAAAATCAATCAAGGATGATTCCTGAAGTTATCCATTGGTCGCCACCTGCACACACATTGTTCTCTTTTGAGCACATCTGCACAAACAAACTTACCTATGCAAAATTTTAAAAAAATGAAAATGACTTTTAATAATAATAGTGTTAATTTCACTGAAGCCTTGTTTTCTAAAATATTATAAAAGAATAAGGGAGAGGTTAGTGTTAGAAACTGTAAATGTGAAGGAAGCAAAGATTTACCTGTGTCAGATTCATTCCCTTCTCATATTTGCTGTTTGACTAAGTATGCAACAGGAGATAATTTAAAACATTTTTTCTCTACAAAGTGTATCTTTTTCACAGGGTTCTTTACTGTACTTGACACTTTATCAAAATTTCTAATCCTAGGCTGGAGAGATGGCTCAGGGTTAAGACTCTGCTTTGCAAGCAGAAGCTCTTGAGTTCAGATCCCAGGTACCACACAAAAGCATCAGGCGGAAGTGACAGCAGCCTATACTTTTGGCTCTGATGTGGTGAGCCTGGGAAATAGCAGTTCAAAGCAAGAAGGACATAGAAGCAATCCAGGATGATTACTGAAGTCACCCTTGGTCTTCTACAGGGACACACAGTACTCTCTCTCTCTCTCTCTCACACACACACACACACACACACAAAATAAAAAAGTTAAAAATTTTTAAATCCCATTTGTCAGAAAGTTAAAAATCCCTCCTTTCTTTTATTTGTGGTAAGAGAGACTGAACTCACGACCTCAAGTGTACTGAAATTATGTATACATAGAACAAGCAAATATAATATTTAGAATTTGGTGCATTAATAATATTAGTTTAAAAACATAGTGAAAACCAAATATATATTAAGATTAAGCTCTTAGAAGAAAACTATCAAGAGATTATACAATAGACAAAATTTATATAACTATAGTCTCTACTAAGAAATGTCTTATCTCACTGTAGCAGCTGATAACACTAGCACTGGGAAACTGTGGTAGAATTGCCAAGAACTTAAGACCAAGCCTAGGCTGAGTGATAAACAAACAATAGTTTCTCCTTTCACCTTGATGAGAGTATAAGCCTTCTGACACTAGAAGACTGCATCTTATTTTATAAGCAGTCTGAGTATGTTATGCAGTAGATATGTAATACATATCTTTAAAATATTGAAACTGATGTTTTTCTGAGATGGAAATACTTTTATTAGTGACTGAAGGTGTGGTGGGGATTGGAGGCTCAGGAGGCATATAGCAGCATGCCCAAGCCTCCAAGACTGGATTCTAAGGCACTGGGTACCATGGATGGCTGGTTCTCCCCCAAAACAGGGTTGAAGCCCAGTACCACCAGAATGCCAACCTCACTTTCCAAAATACTCCCAAGGTGCTGTCAGATCCTCTGGAGGCACCTGGAGGCTTTCTATTTATAGATTTCAGCAGTGAAGGACATGACTGCCCAGCCCAGGGAGATGGCTGTACTGCCCCAGAACATTGGGGGTCCCTGAGCGCAGCTGCATCCTGCAGGCTGGTCCCCGTGTGACCTCGACAAGGGGGATCCGAGAAAGGTGAGTGAGTTGTCTGGCCACTCCCAGCCTTCCTTCCTGAGGACAATCAGACATGACAGGGAGTTTAGTCAACCAGGATCTCTTTTATTGCAAGTCCATAGCCATCTTTTTTTTTAATATTTTCTTTTTTTTAATTTTTTTATTATTTATTCAATTGTGCATGTATGTGCACGCGCATGTGTGTATGTATGCGTGTATGTGTGTGTGTAGAACCACGGACGAATTCGGGAACCACCATGGACGCCTCCACCTCCTCCTTGTTTACTCCGCCCCAGGATTCACAGGCTCCGCCCTACCAGGACCAGAAACTCAGGCCATCCCCGCTTCTGCCCGGCGTCTATACGTGGGGTCTAGGATCCGAACTCAGGACCTTCCGCCTGCAAGGCGGAGGCTTAACCCCTGAACCACTTCTCCAGCCCCCATAGCCATCTTATAAAGGCAGAAACAGTAAGGGGAATTCCAGGGTGGGGAAACAGGCAACCAATCATCTTAAAGGTCAAGCCAGCACTGCAGGCAGGCTGTATGCAGTGAAATTTCTTCAAAACATCCTAATACGCCCTCCTGACTTCCTCCATCAGAACATCTTTGTCTAAATGTGCCAGATTATTCAGGTCACTTAGACTATAGGCCCTCACAGTCCACCACGTTGAAAGGGAAGGTGGTCACTCTGGCCTCCTTGAGGATCCTGAAGTAGTCACCTAGGAAAGTCCCAGTGAAGCCCAGTGCCAAGAAGCTGAACAGTGCAAACTCGACTCCCAGGCCCAGAAGTGCAAGAACCAGATAGTAGGGAGCAAGGTTATCCATGGCCTGTGTGAAGCAGTGCAAGGGGAGGACTTTTAGAAACAGGATGATGACCCCCAGGGAATAGCAGGTTAGGTAGGGGGCCCGAAGGCTCTGCTCAGCTTTCAGATTTTCTATCTCATCTCCCCACCATGTTTCAAAACAACAGGCTGAACATGATGATAAGCACAGCCACTACAAAGCTGGGATCTGCTGAGACCACATAGCCCAGCAGCTGGATCGTAATGCAGACATCTACTTTCCTAAAGTCGATATTGCTGAGGCCCCCACAGCAGTCATGTCCTGCGGCTTGTATTTCCTTCCACCTCACAAGCCACCTCACCTCAGAAGGAACCACACAGGAATCTCGCACTGCCACTTGCCCATTGGAGATTGAGCCCCACTGCGCTAAGAAACTGACTTTTGAGATATAATTTGTGAACCACTTATTTCACCAATTATAAGCATATAATTCTAGCCATTTTGCCATGTCTAGTTTAACACTCACCACATGCTTATACTTACTGTACTTATTATTTCATATACTTATTGAACTATGTATTTGTTTCTGTAGATAAAACTATGAATAATTTGTGAAAATGAATTGTATTGCATATTCTGCTTTATTTATATTACTCTACCAAGTAGTGTGATGCTTTCATGGCTCAGAATTATGTAATACATAATATTTGACTGCCAAATAAACTTCAATTCTGTGTTAGCTATCATCAACCCTTGTCCTTTGAGATAGCTCTAGATACTGACCGTAAATATATGAATAGTATTATTAGAAGTATTTGTGGGTCGATGTTCCTGTGAACATATGCTTGCAATTCTCTAGTGCAAAATCCAACAGAGGAATGGTTGCTATGGTATTAATTAATACACATAACATGATGGGAGAAATCGCTCCCATATTTTACATCCTAAAAGACTTTGTGAAATACATTACTTTTCATTATGATCTCAAAAGTTTTGACTGAAATCATGTGAGTTTGGATTAAATTATATCAGAATTTATATTTGTTTCTAAGCCATATTTTTACAATATCTTGCCAATGTTGCACAAATTGTGTATGTTTTAGTACCCAGATTTTGTAAGGTTCGTTATAATAATTTCTCTTTCAATATCAATTTCAATTTTCTTTTTTTTATTTTATTAGTACAGCAAAAGTTTGGTAAGAATCTTTGATTGGACTGTATAAAGCCCTCCTGTCTCCAAGTGGTTTATCAACTAAGTTAAGAACATGTTCATCCTAATACTGGTTTTCTGGTTTCTTAGTTTACTCATTCTCTTTCTACATTTATAGGATTATTTTTTATTTTTCTTAAAAGATCAGGTAATCAGCATTCCTTGGTTTTTGTGTGGTTTTTGCTTTCTTTTCAATATGTTATTAAGAACACGACATTTCAAAAATATGCTTCCTTAGTTTGTTGATTATTTTGAATTAGAAGTACTTAAAAAAATCCAGTGCAGGAAGACACTTTCTTCTACATTTTATTTCTTTAAGCAGAGAGTAAAATTTCCATGTGAAAGATTTGTTATTCAAGAAAGAAAAGTTCTTAACATCCAGCAAGGGCTGTTGAGGTCAAGTAATTTCTGTTTAGACTGTTATTATAGAATAGCTAGTATTATATCCTTTCCCTGTATAATTTACTTGCTTTTCCATAACTTATAATTTTCTGTGAAATACAAGCATTTATTCTCAGTGTCTTTTGATGCTCATTTGTTATCAGAACTTTTGTGTTCCATAAATTTCACACTAAATAAACTTACATAATTTTCTTCTGTAAATTGGTATTTTATCCATTGATCCTTAGGACAAGATTACAAAATATGCTCAAAGTATCTACTACACTACCTTTGTTGCAGAAACGTGGTTGTGTTGGATCCCCATGAAGCAGCTGTGACCATTTGTGAACACCTCAGCATGGGTGGGTTCTGTGAAACAAGGAGCAAACTAAACTTTGCTTGAAATCCACAGTTTGAAGACTTTATTTTATATGAATGAGGAATAGTGAATAATATGAGCATATCAAATTTGACTTCTTTTTAGTGTTTTTGTTCTCACATTTGTGTATAATTCTACACAGATTTTTTTTGGAAAACTATAACTTCAATTCATATTTTGGGACTGAACAGATTCCTAAGTCTGTTGGATTTTTTAAGGTTTAGAGCTATTTTGCCTGTTCATTTTGACTTGATTGCCTTCTTGATTCGATCTGCACTTTTAAATCTTGGCATGGTATTTTTTATTAGTCTTAATTTTCTTGTTAGGAACATTCTTCTGTCATGATTACTAACATGCAATCAGGTATTCCCTCTTCTCATGATCCATTGGGTTATAATAAAATAGTGCAACATCTAGTGACTTTAAAGAGAAAAAAATTTAGTATTGCATATGAACAGTTATTAAGATCATTCAATCATTAAATATTCTTTTTAAAAAAATCTTGTTTATACAAGGTAGGATTTTGTGGGTCAGGGCCTGGAAGAGAGTTCATCTAGGTGATCCTTTCACATACCAGGACCAAAGTCATTTACAGACGTGGAGCTGCTGGCTGACAAGCCACAGAGTTTTCCAGATAGTCTTACTTAAGTGATTTATAGAGTGGGCTAACAGGTTTTGATTGGCAGGACCCCGCTCTCTAGGTTATCTCAGTGTTTCTACATGGTTGTACAAGTCTTCGTTCTTTCATGGTAACTCAAATATTTTGAAGATTATTTGAAAGTGGGAACCAAAAAAAATTACAGGTCCACATATATTTAAATGAAAGAGGAATAAACTTTACATCTCAACAGGGAAAATAGGGATAACATTGAAGAGTTTTTTGTTCATCCTAGCTCTCTTTTCTCACAAATCTCATTTTCTCACATAATAAATAGACTCTCTGCTTCTCAACAACATAGTCATAAATGCCAGTGTGGCATTGATGTCTCAGCTCCCATAAACCAAAATACATGTGAATGACTTGTAGAATGCAGGCCATCCATACATTTTCTCTCCATCTAAACAAGCTCTCTCTCTCTCTCTCTCTCTCTCTCTCTCTCTCTCTCTCTCTCTTTCTCCCCCTCCTAGTCAGGATACTACCCTGATACAAGCATAACTCCATTTCACAAGATTGGTTCTTAAAGAAATGTCAGAGCAAGTGTGGAATCTACTATAACATGATATCAGTTTAATGATTACCATAGGTTAGCTTTATATGGAAATGGTTTTTTACTGCCCTTGCTCTTCATGAGTTCTCGATTCCCATTCATTTTGTCTTTTCACAGGAAAGGACCCATGTTTCCAACAGAGGAGCCTGTAATCTCTTTAGTATATATTTTTATATTTATTTATTTTTCCCCAATCGTAGAAGCTTAATAGGTACCTCATTCCCCTCCCTGCCTCCACCTCTCCCTAGTCCTGCTTGAACCCTCCCTCCTTTTCCACTTCACCCTCTCACCCTCCCCGTTTCCCAGTGTCTTTCCCTTCCTCCCATTCCCTGGAGCATTCTTTTGTGTGAATGCCAAACTTCCCTCTGAGTCCTCCACTCTCATGAAGTGCAAGGACTCATTGGCATTGTCCAGAGCCCTTTCTTGGGTTCGCCTTTGGTATGGGAACACTCTTATGACTGTTAATTCCTTCCCTTTAAGGATCCTAGTGCCTGTGATCCATGCTAGATTTTTTTTTGGGGGGGGTCATTGACATGTCAGTCACTTTGCAGGTCAATCCAAATCCAATTATGGTTACTGTGGCCCAAACTTGTGTAGAGTATCTTGCATATCGTTGTCCTCCCCATCTTTTAGGCTCTTACAATCTTGCCGCCCCCCTCTTCCACAAGTTTCCTTGAGCTTTAGGATGGGGAGAGATTTGGCTGGTCTGGTTCCAGATGATTAGTGTAGGGTCTCTGGTGTTCTGGATTATGGTTTGTTGTTGTTTTCAGTTTTGTTGTTCCTGCACCACCCTTGGCTCCATCCTGATTGGTATTGGTGGTCACCTCATAACCAAAGATAAAAGGCTGTTTAAATGAAATCTTACCATAAGAGGAGATTCAAAAGTACATGGAATAGGAGTAGGAGACCACAGTGAGGGGGGTCTTTAGTATATTTTATAAAATGATTTCTCTCAGACATTAAACTGGTAGAAGAAACTTGGAATGCAAAAGAGGTGTTTTGGGAGACCCAGAAAGTCCTGGGTCATTATTTTTTTCTTTAAATTCTGAGCAAGCTCCCTCTTTATAAAAATTTTAAGATCCAAAGACCACTTTTTTTTACCCTTAATTTGTTCAAACTGGTAGTGCTGCACACAGCATACTTATCTCAAAAGTGTTTTGCATTTTTTCTGAATTATACTTAGGTTCTCATTACAGAGCTGAGTATTACAGGATTGCCTATACTTTGCACTCTGGTCAGTTGTGGTTTTTTGCATCAAAAATATTCCATTCCAAGAGGATGGATGTTGGTTGAGTGTTGATAGCTTTTCTTATCTAAGGTTATAATAAAAACATATGTTAGTTTGCTATCAAGTACTTAGAGTGAACACTAAGACATCTGTTTCTGTTTAGTGTCTAAGTTCTCCTCTTCCACTATTATTTATGTACTATATATATATGTATGTTATATATTATATGTTTATGTTGTTAGCCAAGTGTTCCCTGATAAATCCTTTCAGAAAATACATAATTACCCCAGGGCATTACATACCCTTATTTTGACACTGGACTCTCCTTGCCATCGTTATTGTTGTAGTTTGCAGCATATGTAGCTGGGTAAGATCATTGATAACTATTCATTTTTCCTGAGCCACTTGATTTTTTTTCCCAACCATTTCTGCATCCTATCCCTTTACTTCACTACAATACAATTAAAAAAGAAAACTATAGGCCAATTTCTTTGATGAACATGGATATGAAGATCCTCAACAAAATCTTAGCAAATCAGATTCAAAACATATCAGAAAGATCATTTACTATGAACAAGTAGGATTTATCCAAGGAACATAAGGTTGGTTCATAATACACAAATCAATAATTGTAATCAATCATATAAACATATCCAAAGTCCAAGACCAAGTGATACTCTTGATAGATGTAGAAAAATCTATTGACAAGGTCTAATATCCTTTTGTGATGGACTTAAAGAGCCGACATATCACCCTAGTCATGGAGGGGATAGGGAGTTTCAGGTGGATGGTAGCCAACTGTTAACTGGGTAACTAACCACACTCACTACTGTGCCTTATTCCTATTTCTTCCCTCTATCCTTAAGCCTCTTCTTATATTAAGATTTTCTTTTAAACCATCCTTTATCTTTAATTAGGAGAAGACCTCAAGACCCAAAAAGGATATAGCCAAGTATAGATCAGGAACCTCAAAACTGAAAAAAACAAACCACTTTAACTCAGAATACTAATGATCATACTATTTTCATCTGGATCCAGACCAGCCAAAGCTCTCACCACCCTAAAGCTCAGGGAACCTTGCAGAAGAGGAGGTGGCAAAATCATTAAGAATTTAAAGATGGAAAGGCCCAAGAAGACAATATACTCCTCTCAAGTCTGGGCTTTGGTAGCCAGGATCTCACTGCATTGTAATTGGACATTACCTGAACTGCACAATGGCTGACATGTCAATAAAACCCCATAGACGGGCAAGGATCTCAGGGGAGATGGCTTCAGGCAGTAGGATCCTTAGAGGCAAGGGGTTATATATAGAGCAATTCCTACATTTTTGGGTAGCCCAAGAAGGAGGCCTGAAAGTATGCCACAGAGTTGTGAACCCTCACTAGTGTAGACAACTGTGAGGGAATTTCTTGACCTATATAAGCTGATATTCTAGGAGGAGGGAGGGAAAAGGCATGGAAACACCAAGAGAGTGGAGGGAGGGGGGAAAGGGGTAAGGAAAGAGGGAGATGTAAGAGAGTGGGATAGGGAGATGGTAGAGGGAAGGGAAGGAAAGAGGGGAAGGGAGAAGGAGAGGCTGAGGGTATCTAACTATTGAGCTAATATAACTAGGTAAGTGTAAAATGGAAAAGAAGATTATTTTGTTAACTGCATAATCTTCATATACTCCTCTGTCAGATATGTGACTAGCAAATAATCTCTCTTATTCTGTAGGTTGCCTTTTTGATCACTTAAAACATTCTTTGCTAAACAAAAACTTTTTAATTTCAAAATACCCTACTTGTGGAATATTGGTTTTATTTCTTGCACATTTGTATTCCTATCTAGAAAATGTTGATCTAGATGAATCAGTTCAAGTATAAAGTGCAGGAAATTTATTAAAGGATTTTGACAGTAGACATTAAGATTATGGACTATTTTATTTCTGACAGTACTCTATTCTGCTCTATTAGTACATCAAAAAAATAGATAAGCCTCCCTTCCCTCCACTCCACCGCCCAGGACACCGCGCGCGCTGGTGCAGCCAGGCCTCACCCCGCGACCCAGATAAGCTCCCTCCACGCACCACCCCCAGAACCCTCAGGCCACTCAGGGGACCCAGCTCCTCCCACCATCCAGCTGGAGCCGCCTCGCAGAAGGTCTGGGAGGAGGAGGACACCCCCTCTGGGCCCGGGCCCCGCCCCCAGGTCCCCCAGGCTAAATAGCGCCCTCACCAACTGCCCCATCCTCCCTTCCCTCCACTCCAACGCCTAGGACGCGCAGGGTCCAGCCTGGACTCACCTCAACCTAGGTAAGCTCAGGGAGGAATTACATAATCGAATCAATCGCTTTGAAGAGGAACACAACAGACACTTGGAGGAGTTGAGAAACAGAGTGCAAGAAACAAAAACTGGCATAGAGCAGTTAAAAGAGACTCAAGCAGAGTTTAAAACTGAGCTAAAAGACAAGTTATCTTCAACCTAGAACTCCACAGAGAGTCTTATCAGCAAAACTAACGAAGCAGAAAACAGAATTTCAAACCTTGAAGATAAAATGGGAGTACTGACCAGCTCAATGGAAGAGGTTGTTAAAGCCAAAAAGATACTTGAGAGAAATATTCAGGAGATATGGGACACCCTGAGGAAGCCTAACATGCGTATTCATGGAATACCAGAGCAAGAATCTCAAAACACCACCCCTGAGGAAATTTTTCAAACGATCAAGGAAAACATTCCTCATCTAAAAAAAGAGAGGCCCATCCATATACAAGAGGCATTCCGCACCCCGAACAGGTATGACCAAAACAAAAGTTCTCCATGGCAAATAATAGTCAAAACACTCCACATTCAAGATAAAGAACTGGTGCTGAGAGTTTCAAGGGAGAAAAAACAAGTCACTTTTAAAGGTGAACCTATTAAAATAACAAATGACATCTCAGTCGAAACAGTAAAAGCAAGAAGAGCTTGGAGAGACATACTTCAAGTATTGAATGAGCAAAAATGTCAACCCAGGCTGATTCACCCTGCAAAACTATCCGTCATGATCGAGGGAGAAGAAAAATCTTCCAGCATAAAGACAACGTGAAGGGATACATGTCCACCAAACCAGGCCTTCAAAAAATGATAGAAATGATACTCAAGCTTGAAGAAAAAAAACAGGCATATCCAGGAGAACAGAAGGCAAGTATAACACCATTAAAAGCGAAGCAATATACTTATAAAAACTACTAAACATAATAAATGTCTGGAATTAAAAATAGTTTCTCCATTATAACACTAAATGTTAATGGAATTAGCTCAACAATCAAGAGACACAGATTACAATCTTGGATTAAAAACCACAATCCATCAATCTGCTGCCTGCAGGAAACCCATCTCACCACAAAAGATAGGCATGTCCAAAAATAAAAGGCTGGTCAACAATTCGGCAAGCTAATGGAAGCAGAAAACAGGCAGGGGTAGCCATTATGATATCAGACAAAGTGGACTTCAAACCAAAGAAAATTATAAGAGACACGGATGGATACTATGTTTTAGTCACGGGTACAATTCACCAGGAAGACTGAACATATATGCACCCAATACGGGCCCCTCCACATTCATTAAGAAAACCCTACAGCGTCTTAAGCAAGAAATCAACCCCCAAACGATAATTCTTGGGGACTTCAACACCGCCCTCTCAACATGCGATAGATCAACAGGTCAAAAGCTTAACAGAGACACTTTGGACCTTAATCAAACCCTGAAAGAAATGGACCTTACAGATCTCTATCGAACTTTTCACCCACGCACCAAAGAATACACATTTTTCTCAGCAGCACACGGAACTTTCTCCAAAATAGATCACATATTGGGCCACATATACAAAAAAGTCGAAATTCTAACCTGTGTCCTGTCAGACCACCATGGCGTAAAGTTGGACATCCACAATACAACAAACAAGAGAAAATACACTAACTCCTGGAAACGTAACAATATGATACTGAATGAAAACTGGATTCAGGAAGAAATTAAAAAGGAAATCCAAGATTTCCTGAAAGTGAACGATAATGAAAATACAACTTACCAAAATCTGTGGGACACAATGAAAGCTGTTCTAAGAGGTAAGTTCATAGCTCTTAATGCTTACATCAAAAAAACTGGAAACATCAGAAATAAACAACTTAACAATCCAGATTAAAGCTTTAGAGAAACTAGAGCAATCTGATCCCAAAAGTAGTAGAAGAGCGGAGATTAGCAAAATAAGGGGAGAAATATCTGAAATCAAGATTAAGAAAATGACAGAAAAAATCAACTAGCCAAAAAGCTGGTTCTTTGAAAAAATCAATAAGATTGATACACCCCTAGCTAAATTAACCAAAAGCAGGAGAGAGAAAACCCAAATTAACAAAATCAGAAATGAACACGGAGTTATCACTACTGATACCCAAGAAATCCAGAGAATTATAACATCATATTTCCAAAACTTATACTCTGTGAAGTTAGACAACACAAAAGAGATGGATGAATTTCTAAGTAAACACAACTTACCTAAATTGAATCAGGAAGTTGTGAATTATTTAAATAGTCCTGTAACATATAAGGAAAATGAAGACATAATCTCGAATCTTCCCACCAAAAAATGTCCTGGACCAGATGGATTCAGCACAGAGTTCTACCAGACATTTAAAGAGTTAATAACACCAATACTCCTTAAAACTGTTCCATCAAATAGCAAAGGAAGGAAGACTACCAAATTCCTTCTATGAAGCTAATATCGTTTTAATCCCAAAACCTAATAAAGATTCACTTAAAAAAGAAATCTATAGGCCGACCTCTCTGATGAACACAGACGCAAAGATTCTCAACAAAGTCTTAGCAAATCAGATTCAAAAACACATTAAAAAGATCATTCACGGGGACCAAGTAGGCTTCATCCCCGGCACACAAGGTTGGTTCAACATACGCAAATCAATAAATGTAATTCATCATATAAACCAGTCCAAAGTCCAAGACCACATGATACTCTCCATAGATGCAGAAAAAGCTTTTGACAAGATCCAACAGCCTTTTATGATCAAAACGCTACAGACAGTTGGAATAGAAGGAACTTTTATCAATATAATAAAAGCTGTATACATCAAGCCCACAGCAAGGATTATGCTCAATGGGGAACAATTGGAAGCATTCCCACTTCAATCAGGAACTAGAAGAGGCTGTCCACTCTCACCACTTCTATTCAATATTGTACTAGAAGTCTTAGCTGAAGCCATAAGACAAGAATGGGACATAAGAGGGATTCAAATCGGCAAGGAAGAAGTCAAGTTATCCCTATTTGTAGATGACATGATCTTATACCTGAGTGATCCCAAAAACTCCACCAGGAAGCTCCTGGAACTAATTGAGAAGTTCAGCAGGGTGACAGGATACAAAATAAATGTGCAAAAATCAGAGGCCTTCCTATATGCCCAGAGTGAAAGAAGTGAAAAAGCCTAGAGAAACAATCACATTTACTATAACCCCTAAAAAAATGAAATACCTTGGTATAAACCTAACCAAGGAGGTAAAAGACCATTACAATGAAAACTTTAAAACCCTAAAGAAGAAATAGCAGAAGACACCAGAAGGTGGAAAGACCTCCCTTGTTCCTGGATTGGAAGAATCAACATTATAAAAATGACCATCCTACCAAAGGCAATATACGGATTCAATACTATACCAATCAAAATCCCAAAGCAATTCTTCAAAGAAGTTGACCAAACAATCTCAAAGTTCATATGGAGGCACAGAAGACCCAGGATAGCAAAGACAATCTTGAGTAACAAAAATACTGCTGGAGGTATTACCATACTAAACCTAAGTCTATATTACAAATCCATAGTTATAAAGACAGCCTGGTACTGGTTCCAAAATGTCACACAGATCAATGGATAAGGATTGAAGACCCAGATATAAGCCCACAAAATTACAGCCATTTGGTCTTTGACAAAGGGGCCCAAATAATCCAATGGAAAAAGAACAGCATCTTCAACAAACGGTGCTGGCAAAACTGGATCTCCACATGCAGAAGATTAAAGCTGGACTCGTACTTTTCACCATGTACAAGACTTAATTCCAAATGGATCAAGGACCTTGATATAAGGCCAAAGACTATAAAAACCATATTTAAAAGGATGGGGAACTCCCTCGAGCTGATTGGGCTAGGCCAACATTTCCTAAACAGAAATCCAATGGCACAGTCACAACTACCAACTCTCAAGAGTTGGGATCTTGTGAAATTAAAGAGCTTCTGTTCATATAAAGAGATTGTAACACGAGCTCAAAGGCAACCCACAGAATGGGAGAAAATCTTCACTAACCACACATCTGATAGAGCTCTACTGTCCAGAGTGCACAAAGAACTTAGAAAACTAAACATCAAGAAAACCAATGGCCCAATTAAAAAATGGGCCCTGGAACTTAAAAGAAATTTTACCAGGGATGAAATTAAAATGTCTAACAAATATCTTAAAAAATGCTCCACTTCTTTAGCCATCAGGGAAATGCAAATCAAAACTTCCTTGAGATATCATCTCACCCCGGTCAGGATGGCAAAAATCCACAACAGAAACAACAACAAATGCTGGAGAGGATATGGAGAGAGGAGAACTATCCTACATTGCTGGTGGGAGTGCAGGCTCAAACAGCCACTCTGGTGAGCTGGAGATTCTTAAAGAAATTAAAGATTAAAATGCCATATGACCCTGCTATTCCACTTTTGGGTATTACCTCCCATAGAGCAGAGGTTCACCTCGATAGCACAAGCACAACCATGTTCATAACAGCACTGTTTGCAATAGCAAAGTCATGGAATCAACCCAAATGTGCAACAGTTGAGGAGTGGATAAGGAAACAGTAGTACATATATACAATGGAGTACTACTCAGCCATCAAAAATGATGAATTACTGCAATTTGCCGGGAAATGGATGTCATTAGGAACAATTATATTAAGTGAAGTATCCCAGACCCAGAAAATTAAGCGCCGTATGTACTCCCTAATAGGTGGCTCCTAATACCAAACCCACCCAGCCAATCTTAAGACACTCATAGGTAAATCTATGTGTTACCTACAGTAATTGCAAGGATTATGAACAGGAGGGATGGGGTTGGAGGGCCACACCAGAAAAAAGGAGAGAAGTGACCATGTTATAGTAGAGAAAATAGGCCTCCATCAAGGGACTGCAAGAAAGTAATGTGACAACTAGTTAAGTTCACAGACATTCGTTCCTTATCATTTACAACTAAGGGGGTATGAACTCACCAGAAGGGGAGGGCATATAGTCCGGCAGATTAAAAAGTAACCATTTGCAAATGGGTGATTGACCCCTCCTATTTCCTAAGGCCATATGACCCTGCGATTCCACTTTTGGGTATAAGTATTACATCTACCCTTGAATGTACTCTTATAATAAGACTCCAGTTTAACAGCTTTCTGTCTCTGGCCAGGGGGTGACATACAATGCCCATCACGATGGAGTGAAGGGCATTACAGTAGCAAAAAAACTGCTAAAGAAAATCAATGAACCACTATCCAGAACTTCAGAGACTCTATATCAACCACCTAAAACTAGGCCAGAATAATCTCTCCCCATCCTGAAGCTCAGGGACATTTGCGGAAGAGGGGGCGGTAAGAGTGTAAGAGCAAAAGGATGGGAGGAGCAATGACTTGCAATAACCCCACACAAGTTAGGGCCGAAGCAATCATAATTGGACATTGCATGCCCGGCGCATTGTCCAACACACTATTGACCTCACAAAGTCTAGCATCTGCTAAAGGCACCAAGATCCTTGGAGGCAAGGGACTGACAGCCACAGTAGTGCTCCTATGCTTAAGAGGAACACAGGAAGGGGTTCAGGGAAATGCCACTGGGTCCTTGTACGTCATCAGAGAGGAGGGCCCGGAGGAGAGTCAGGCATGCACAAGAAAAGACTCTGGGAATTGGGACGGGAGGCACAGGGGGATGGGGCAGGAGAGGTGAGGGGAGAAGGAGCAGGGGATTCGGGGGAGAGGAGGAGGAGGGAGGGAACTGGTGTACCTATTAAGTTTGTATGAGCTGAAATAATAAAAAAGTAGTATATAAAAAAATAAATAAATGAAAAAAATAAATTAAATAAAAAAAAAAAAAAAGAATGGATAGGGAACTCCCTCGAGCTGATTGGGCTAGGCTAACATTTCATTTTTTTTTTTTTTAGTAATGTATTTATTTATTTATTTATTTTTTCTGCTCATACAAACGTTAATAGGTACCCCAGTCCCCTCCCTCCCTCCACCCCTCCCTAGACTTCCCTGCTTCTTCCCCCCTTTCTTTCCCCCCTCCCTCCCTTTCTTTCTTTTTTTTTTTAATACATTTTTTACTATTATTTCAGCTCATACAAACTTAATGGGTACACCAGTTCCTCCCTCCCTCCTCCTCCCCCCGAACCCCCTGCTCCTCCTCCCCACCCCCCTCCCTTCCCATTCCCCAGTGCCTCCCGTCCCAATTCCCAGAGAGTCCTTTCTTGTGCATGCCTGATTTTCCTCTGGGCCCTCCTCTCCGATGACCTACAAGGACCCAGTGGCCTTTCCCTAATCACTTTCCCGTGTTCCCCTTAGGTATAGGAACACTGCTGTGTCTGCCAATCCCTTGCCTCCAAACATCTTGGTGCTTTTAGCAGATGCTGGACTTTATGGGGTCAATAGTGTGTTGGACAATGCGCAGGGCATGTAAAGTCCAGTTATGATTGCTTCAGCCCTAACATGTATGGAGTATCTTACATATCAATTGCTCCTACCATCCTTTTGCTCTTACACTCTTACCGCCCCCTCTTCCGCAAATGTCCCTGAGCTTCAGGATGGGGAGAGATTAAGCTGGCCTAGTTCTAGGTGGTTCATATAGAGTCTCTGAAGTTCTGGATTGTGGTTTGTTGGATTTGTTTTGCAGTTTTGCTGCTCCTGCAATGCCCTTCACTCCATCCTGGTGGGCATTGTATGTTACCCCCTGGCCAGAGACAAAAAGCTGTTAAACTAGAGTCTTGTGATAAAAGCACATTCAAAGGTAGATATAATAAAAGTGGGAAACCACAGTGAGGGAGGGGTCTATCACCAATTTGCACAATGGTTACTTTTTATCTGCCAGACTATATGCCCTCCTCTTCTGGTGAGATCATACCCCCTCAGTAGTAAATGATCAGGAACAAAAGTCTGTGAACTTAATCATATGTCTCATTACTTATTTGAGTCCTTGATGGAGGCCTATTTTCTCTGCTGTAACATGGTCCCTTCTCTCCTTGTTTCTAGTGTGGCCCTCCTACCCCATCCCTCCTGTTCATAATCCTTGGAATTCCTGTCTCTAGGTGGGCTGGGTGGGTTTGGTACTAGGAGCCACCTATTAGGGAGTACATATGGCACTTAATTTTCTGGGTCTGGGATACTTCACTCAATGTAATTGTCTCTAATGACATCCATTGCCCGCCAAATTCCAGTAATTCATCATTTTTGATGGCTGAGTAGTACTCCATTGTATAGATGTACCACAGTTTCCTTATCCACTCCTCAACTGTTGGACTTTGCTATTGTAAACAGTGCTGCTATGAACATGGTCGTGCTTGTGCTATTGAGGTGAAACTCTGCTGTATGGGGGGTTATTCCCAAAAGTGGAATCGCAGGGTCATATGGCATTTCAATCTTTAATTTCTTTAAGAATCTCCAGACGGCTTGCCAGAGTGGCTGTATGAGCCTGCATTCCCACCAGTAATGTAGGAGAGTTCCCCTCTCTCCACATCCTCTACAGCATTTGTTGTTGTTTGTATTGTGGATTTTTGCCATCCTGACTGGAGTGAGATGATATCTCAAGGAAGTTTTGATTTGCATTTCCCTGATGGCTAAAGGAAGTGGAGCATTTTTTAAGATATTTGTTAGACATTTTAATTTCATCCCCGGTAAAGTTTCTTTGAAGTTCCAGGGCCCATTTTTTAATTGGGCCATTGGTTTCTTTGGTGTTTAGTTTTCTAAGTTCTTTGTGCACTCTGGACAGCAGAGTTCTATCAGATGTGTGGTTAGTGAAGATTTTCACCCATTCTGTGGGTTGCCTTTGAGCTCGCGTTACAATCTCTTTATCTGAACAGAAGCTCTTTAATTTCACAAGATCCCAACTGTTGAGAATTGGTAGCAGTGACTGTGCCATTGGATGTCTGTTTAGGAACTGTTGGCCTAGCCCAATCAGCTCGAGGGAGTTCCCTATCCTTTCAACTATGGTTTTTAAAGTCTCTGGCCTGATATCAAGGTCCTTGTTCCATTTGGAATTAAGTCTTGTACATGGTGACAAGTACGGGTCAAGCTTTAATATTCTGCATGTGGAGATCCAGTTTTGCCAGCACCATTTGTTGAAGATGCTGTTCTTTTTCCATTGGATTCTTTGGGCCCCTTTGTCAAAGACCAAATGGCTGTAATTTTGTGGGCTTATATCTGGGGCTTCAATCCTTATCCATTGATCGGTGTGTCTATTTTGGAGCCAGTACCAGGCTGTCTTTATAACTATGGATTTGTAGTATAGACTAAGGTTTGGTATGGTAATACCTCCAGCAGTGTTTTTGTTACTCAGGATTGTCTTTGCTATCCTGGGGCTTTTGAGCCTCCATATGAACTTTGAGATTGTTTGGTCAACTTCTTTGAAGAATTGCTTTGGGATTTTGATTGGTATAGCATTGAATCTGTATATTGCCTTTGGTAGGATGGTCATTTTTACGATGTTGATTCTGCCAATCCAGGAAGAAGGGAGGTCTTTCCACCTTCTGGTGTCTTCTGCTATTTCTTTCTTTAGGGTTTTAAAGTTTTCGTTGCAATGGTCTTTTACCTCATTGGTTAGGTTTATACCAAGGTATTTCATTTTTTTAGGGGCTATAGTAAATGTGATTGTTTCTCTCAAGGCTTTTTCACTTCTTTCATTTTGGGCATATAGGAAGGCCTCTGATTTTTGCACATTTATTTTGTATCCTGCCAACCTGCTGAACTTCTCAATTAGTTCCAGAAGCTTCCTGGTGGAGTTTTTGGGATCACTCAGGTATAAGATCATGTCATCTGCAAATAGAGATAGTTTGACTTCTTCCTTGCCGATTTGAATCCCTCTTATGTCCCATTCCTGTCTTATGGCTTCAGCTAAGACTTCAAGTACAATATTGAATAGAAGTGGTGAGAGCGGACAGCCTCTTCTAGTTCCTGATTGAAGTGGGAATGCTTCCAATTGTTCCCCATTGAGCATAATCCTTGCTGTGGGCTTGTTGTATACAGGTTATATTATATTGATAAAGGTTCCTTCCATTTCTACTGTCTCCAGTGTTTTGATCATAAAAGGCTGTTGGATATTGTCAAAAGCTTTTTCTGCATGTATCGAGAGTATCATGTGGTCTTGGACTTTGGACTGGTTTACATGATGAATTACATTTATTGATTTGCGTATGTCGAACCAACCTTGTGTGCCAGGGATGAAACCTACTTGGTACCCATGAATGATCTTTTTAATATGTTTTTGAATCCGATTCGCTAAGACTTTTTTGAGAATCATTGCGTCTGTGTTCATCAGATAGATCGGCCTATAGTTTTCTTTTTTAAGTGAATCTTTATTAGGTTTTGGGATTAAGACGATATTAGCTTCATAGAAGGAATTTGTTAGTGTTCCTTCCTTTGCTATTTGATGGAATAGTTTAAGGAGTATTGGTGTTATTAACTCCTTAAATGTCTGGTAGAACTCTGTGCTGAATCCATCTGGTCCAGGACATTTTTTGGTGGGAAGATTCGAGATTACTTCCTCAATTTCCTTATATGTTATAGGACTATTTAAATAATTCACAGCTTCCTGATTCAATTTAGGTATGTTGTGTTTACTTAGAAATTCATCCATCTCTTTTGTGTTGTCAAACTTCACAGAGTATAAGTTCTGGAAATATGATGTTATAATTCTCTGGATTTCTTGGGTATCAGTAGTGATAACTCCGTGTTCATTTCTGATTTTGTTAATTTGGGTTTTCTCTCTCCTGCTTTTGTTTAATTTAGCTAGGGGTGTATCAATTTTATTGATTTTTTCAAAGAACCAGCTTTTTGGCTAGTTGATTTTTTCTGTCATTTTCTTAATCTCGATTTCAGATATTTCTCCCCTTATTTTGCTAATCTCCTCTCTTCTACTACATTTGGGATCAGATTGCTCTAGTTTCTCTAAAGCTTTAAGCTGCATTGTTAAGTTGTTTATTTCTGATGTTTCCATTTTTTTGATGTAGGCATTAAGAGCTATGAACTTACCTCTTAGAACAGCTTTCATTGTGTCCCACAGATTTTGGTAAGTTGCATTTTCATTATCGTTCTCTTTCAGGAAATCTTGAATGTCCTTTTTAATTTCTTCCTGAATCCAGTTCTCATTCAGCATCATAGTGTTAAATTTCCAGGAGTTAGTGTATTTTCTCTTGTTTGTTGTGTTGTGGATGTCCAGCTTTAGGTCATGGTGGTCTGACGGGGCACAGGTTAGAATTTCAACTTTTTTGTACATGTGTAGATTCGTTTTGTGGCCCAGTATGTGATCTATTTTGGAGAATGTTCTGTGTCCTGCTGAGAAAAATGTGTATTCTTTGGTGCGTGGGTGAAAAGTTCGATAGAGATCTGTAAGGTCCATTTCTTTAAGGGTTTGATTAAGGTCCAAAGTGTCTCTGTTAAGCTTTTGACCTGTTGATCTATCCCATGTTGAGAGGGCGGTGGTGAAGTCCCCAAGAATTATAGTTTGGAGGTTGATTTCTTGCTTTAGATGCTGTAGAGTTTTTTTAATGAATGTGGAGGGGCCCGTATTGGGTGCATATATGTTCAGTATTGTGAAGTCTTCCTGGTGAATTGTACCTGTGAGTAAAATGTAGTATCCATCCGTTTCTCTTATAATTTTCTTTGGTTTGAAGTCCACTTTGTCTGAGAGCATAATGGCTACCCCTGCCTGTTTTCTCCTTCCATTTGCTTGTAGAATTGTTGACCAGCCTTTTATTTTTAGAGCGTGCCTATCTTTTGTGGTGAGATGGGTTTCCTGCAAGCAGCAGATTGATGGATTGTGATTTTTAATCCAAGTTTGTAATCTGTGTCTCTTGATCGGTGAGTTAATTCCATTAACATTTAGTGTTATAATGGTGAAACTATCTTTGATTCCAGACATTTATTATGTTTAGTATTTTTTATAAGTATATTGCTTCGCTTTTAATGGTGTTATACTTGCCTTCTGCTCTCCTGGATATGCCTGTTTTTTTCTTCATGCTTGAGTATCATTTCTAGCATTTTTTGAAGGCCTGGTTTGGTGGACATGTATCCCTTCAAGTTGTCTTTGTGCTGGAAGATTTTTCTTTCTCCCTCGATCATGACTGATACTTTTGCAGGGTAAATCAGCCTGGGTTGACATTTTTGCTCATTCAATACTTGAAGTATGTCTCTCCAAGCTCTTCTTGCTTTTACTGTTTCCATTGAGAAGTCATTTGTTATTTTAATAGATTTTCCTTTAAAAGTGACTTGTTTTTTATCCCGTGAAGCTCTCAGCACCAGTTCTTTATCTTGAATATGGAGTGTTTTGACTATTATTTGCCCTGGCAAGCTTCTGTTTTGGTCATATCTGTTTGGGGTGCAGAATGCCTCTTGTATATGGATGGGCCTCTCTTTTTTTAGATGAGGATAGTTTTCCTTGATGATCGTTTGGAAAATTTCCTCAGGGATGGTGTTTTGAGATTCTTGCTCTGGTATTTCATGAATACGCATGTTAGGCTTCTTCAGGGTGTCCAATATCTCCTGGATATTTCTCTCAAGCATCTTTTTAGCTTTAACAACCTCTTCCATTGAGCTGGTTAGTACTCCCACTTTATCTTCAAGGTCTGATATTCTGTTTTCTGCTTCCTTAGTTCTGCTGATAAGACTCTCTGTGGAGTTCTGGGTTGAAGATAACTTGTCTTGTAGCTCAGTTTTAAACTCTGCTTGAGTCTGCTTTAACTGCTCTATGCCAGTTTTTGATTCTTGCACTGTTTTTCTCACCTCCTCCATGTGTCTGTTGTGTTCCTCTTCAAAGCGATTGACTTGATTATTTAATTCCTCCCTGATTTCCTCTTTCATAATATTGAACATGGTAATGATCATATTTTGATCATCGTTATCCTGGGTCAGGCTTTCTTGGCCACTTTCCATGGGTTTGTTCTGATTGGAGTCTAACATTATGGGATTAATTCCTTCAGTGGGAGATTTGTTTACTTGAGTGTTGTGTCTCATGGATTTGCACTTAGACTTTGGCATTGTCGGTTTAACTCTTAAGATCTTTTAATTTCTGTGTGTTTTTCACTAAACTGAATTATTTGGCCTGGGGCTCTGGGGGTGGGCAGGGATGATCTTACCTGGGTGGTGGCGCTGTGAGGCCTGGCTGGACCATGAGGGTGTCCTGGGCGGTGGAGTGGAGGGGAAGGGGGGGGTAGGCTAACATTTCCTAAACAGACATCCAATGGCACAGTCACTGCTACCAACTCTGAACAGTTGGGATCTTGTGAAATTAAAGAGCTTCTGTTCATATAAAGAGATTGTAACAGGAGCTCAAAGGCAACCCACAGAATGGAAGAAAATCTTCACTAATCACAGATCTGACAGAGCTCTACTGTCCAGAGTGCACAAAGAACTTAGAAAACTAAACATCAAGGAAACCAACGGCCCAATTAAAAAATGGGCCCTGGAACTTAAAAGAAATTTTACCAGGGATGAAATTAAAATGTCTAACAAATATCTTAAAAAATGCTCCACTTCCTTTAGCCATCAGGGAAATGCAAATCAAAACTTCCTTGAGATATCATCTCACCCCAGTCAGGATGGCAAAAATCCACATTACAAACAACACCAAATGCTGGAGAGGATGTGGAGAGAGGGGAACTCTTCTACATTGCTGGTGGGAATGCAGCCTCATACAGCCACTCTGTGGAGCTGTCTGGAGATTCTTAAAGAAATTAAAGATTGAAATGTCATATGACCCTGCTATTCCACTTTTGGGTATAACCCCCCATAGAGCATAGGTTCACCTCGATAGCACAAGCACGACCATGTTCATAGCAGCACTGTTTACAATAGCAAAGTCATGGAATCAACCTAAATGTCCAACAGTTGACGAGTGGATAAGGAAACTGTGGTACATCTATACAATGGAGTACTACTCAGCCATCAAAAATGATGAATTACTGGAATTTGCTGGGAAATGGATGTCATTAGAAACAATTATATTAAGTGAAGTATCCCAGACCCAGAAAATTAAGCACCGTATGTACTCCCTAATAGGTGGCTCCTAGTTCCAAACCCACCCAGCCCACCTAGATATACTCAGAGAAAAATCTCTGTAATACCTACATTAATTGCAAGTATTATGAACAGGAGGGATGGGGCAGGAGGGCCACACCAGAAACAAGGAGAGAGGGGACCATGTTACAGCAGAGAAAATAGGCCTCCATCAAGGACTCAAATAAGTAATGAGACATCTGATTAAGTTCACAGACTTTCGTTCCTGATGATTTACTACTGAGGGGGTATGATCTCACTAGAAGAGGAGGGCATTAGTCTGGCAGATAAAAAGTAGCCATTTTGCAAATGGGTGATAGACCCGTCCCTCACTGTGGTTTCCTACTTGTAATACATCTACCTTTGAATGTACTCTTATAACAAGACTCTAGTTTAACAGCTTTTTGTCTCTGGCCAGGGGGGTGACATTCAATGCCCATCATGATGGAGTGAAGGACATTGCAGGAGCAGCAAAACTGCAAAAGAAAATCAACAAACCACAATCCAGAGCTTCAGAGACTCTATATCAACCACCTAGAACTAGGCCAGAATAATCTCTCCCCATCCTGAAGCTCAGGGACATTTGCGGAAGAGGGGGCAGTAAGAGTGTAAGAGCAAAAGGATGGGAGGATCAATGATTTGCAAGATACTTCACACAAGTTAGGGCCGAAGCAATCATAATGCCCTGCGCGATGTCCAACACACTACTGACCTCGCGAAGTCTAGCATCTGCTAAAGGCACCAAGATCCTTGGAGGCAAGGGATTGGCAGCCACAGCAGTGTTCCTATACTTAAGGGGAACACGGGAAAGCGTTCAAGGAATTGCCACTGGGTCCTTGTACGTCATCGGAGAGGAGGGCTCAGAGGAAAATCAGGCATGCACAAGAAAGGACTCTCTGGGAATTGGGGCGGGAGGCACTGGGGGATGGGGAGGAAGGGGTGAGGGGAGGGGGAGCAGGGGGTTTGGGGGAAGAGGAGGGAAGGAGGGAACTGGTGTACCTATTAAGTTTGTATGAGCTGACATAATAATAAAAAATGTAAAAAAAACAAAAAAGATTTCCAAGTAGCTGAGATTATTGCATTAAAGTGTCTAAAGGTTTATAGATGAAAACAAAGTGTTAAAATAAACAACAAAATTCACAATAAGGGCAATAATCAAAAATAACTCAATCTCAATGTTAACTATCAGTCAAGTGACAGTTATACCACTTTCTTATACATGGATATGCAAATAGTTGATAGGCTCCCCAAAGATATGTTATTAAAAGTCCCTTAATATATTAAATAAATTAATTAAGTGCATTCTAGTTTTCTATTTCATGTCATTATTTCAATGGGACTCTATTTCATATTTCTAAATAAAGAAGATAGACCCCCCCAAAATAGATAAGATATAAACAATTAATAATGACATCATCACATTAAAAACTATAAATAAAAATTGCAACTCATCCCTAGAATTGTAGTTTATAAAGCAATAATAGCAAAAGGTTCTATAGTGTTCTTTATTTCTCTTGAAATCATCTTACCTAGAAAAGCTGATATTTAGAAAACTTTTTTTTTTTTTTTGTATTTCATAGGTCTTGGTCTGGACTTGTTATGTTGTATTTTCTTTAAATTCTGTTCAATCCAGTGTCACCTTCCAGTAATTGATTATTACCTTCCTCTCACAGGTGTCTTTGTTATTAAATAAAAATTAACTCTTCATTTACATTTTACTTGGGTACCCTCTGGCCAATATCCTTAAATGCCATCTGTATATTCCACATAGCCATATGTTGCAGTTCACCTGCATGGTTGCTGATAAATGACCATCAAATGGCATAAGGAAACAAAGAGTTTCTTTTCTCTTACCATTACTGATTACAGTTCTTAGTCTAGCTTGAGGGGAGGGCACATACCAACACCAGGACTGAAGGAACTGGTCACATCATCACCACATAACAGCTGAGAAAGGGATGGTCCTTACTTGACAGACCATCATATCTGGCCAAGTATACAAAAGGATGCCAACTCTCTCAACCAGCTCTCTGTGATTTATTCCCAGGCTTAGTCCCACCCACCATGGTCTGGGCATTCCCCAGCACTTAGACAATCTCTTACACATTTTCTGTGGGATTAGCCACTAATTCTCCACAAATGTGCCCAGAGCTCAAACCTTCAACAGTCAAGTTGATACCTGTGTTTAAATATGACACTCCATCTTGACACAAAAACAATAGCACTTTTAAACTGTAATCTTCAATCTTTGTCCCCACAGTGTATCTTAAAAATATAAATACATTTCATAGATAAATTTAAATTTTTCTCTCAATAAAATTTCAGTTCCAACATTTTAAAAGTCTTCTTAACCTTAAGAATGTTAAATTAAAATAAATTAAATACTTTAAAACAGATAAAATATTAAAACAGAAATATCTTATATTAAGAAATCTTACATGTTTTCTTATTGCAAGTTATTTCTGTTAATGTCAAAGTCCAACAAATTACCGCATCCTGTACTTCTATGTCGATATACTATTGCTCATCATGCAGTCAAGATGGCTCAAAGATTCTAAGCATTCCCAGTCCCCGTTTGCAGCTGGAAGTTATAAAAGGAGAGTTCCTCTGAACCAGACTGAATCTCCACTTACAGTAGTCCTCAGCATACATCCCATGGTTCTGGCATCTGGTTTGTTTCTGCAGCTATAAACTTCACCTTCTCTTGCAGGACTCTATACTTGCTGCCAAGCTTTTGCTACTCTTCATGAACCAATAATAGTACACCAAAACCAGTAACACTTGGGGGACGCTGCCAGATTCCAAAGCAAGTTTAAAACATAACTTGTCTACTCAAACCACAGGTTTACCAAGTTTTGTGTGCTAATGCTGGACAGGCCTCTTTTAGGCAGCCAAACTTGCAAAAGGCAAGCAACAGCTTTTTTTTAAACATGTTTTATTATTATTTCTGCTCATACTAACTTAATAGGTACACCAGTTCCCTCCCTCCCTTCTCCTCCCCCGAACCCCATACTTCCCCTCCTCTCACCCATCCCTCCCCATCCCCCAGTGCGTCCCCCCCAGTCCCCAAAGAGTCCTTTAATGTGCATGCCAGACTCTCCTCTGGGCCCTCCTCTCCGATGACGTACAAGGACCCAGTTGTATTTCCCTGAACCCTTTCCTGTGCTCCCCTTAAGCATAGGAACACTACTGTGCCCTGCACAATGTTCAACACACTATTGACCTCACAGAGTCTAGAATCTGCTAAAGGCACCAAGATCCTTGGAGGCAAGCAACAGCTTTAACTTGGACTTTCAGCCCCTGAAGGAATCTGTGTTTTCAAAACATGAACTTGCCATATGGTGGTTTTTATGTCTTCCACCATCCCAGTGCAAGTCACTAGGTTTTCATTCATTGATGCTCATTTTTCTAACAATGGCAGCTATTCAGCTGCCTGCCCTTTCCTCATGCAAATCCACAAGGCTGCCAACACAGGTCTCTTTTATCAAGTAAACCAGTCCATTGTCTTTAGATTCAATTTTACCAAAATCTTTGCTCCCCTTATCAGAAATTGGGGCCAAACAATTCACAACTCTCTTATCACTATTTCTAAATGGTTGACCAAACTCAGCAAAATGGTATTGGTAATCCACAAAGTCAAAACCTTCAAACATTTCAAATTTTGTCCAGCGAAACCATTTATAAGCCACAAAATCCACATAGTCAGATTTATCAGCAACACCCCACTTCCTGAGTACCAAATTCTGTTGCAATTTGCCACATAGTTGCTGATAAGTGGCCATCAAACAGTTTAAGGGAAAAAAGGTTTATTTCCTTATGACTATCCGGTTACAGTTCTCAGTCCAGCTTGACAGGAGGGTATAATACACCAACACCAGGACTGAGGGAACTTGCTGCGACATCACCACATAACAGCTGAGAGAGAGACTAATGTCTAGGCAACTATACAGAAGGATGCTGACTCTCTCAACCAGCTCTCCATAATTTAATCCAGGGCATAGTTCCACCCACCATGGGCTGGGGCTTTCCCAGCAGCTAGATAATCTCCTGTACATTTGCTCTGGGCTTAATTCAACCACTAATTCTCTGCAAATGTGCCCAGAGCTCAAAACCTCAATAATCAAGTTGACACCTGTGCTTAACTCTGATACCATGTGTGACCATCATATATGTAGGCTTCATCTTAGACAATCTCTTATAACTATTGCTTTTAGATAATTCCCTGTCTCTGCTCACTTTTTGGCCATTCCCTTTCTGCAAAATTCTACTGAAGGCTTCTCAAACTTTACTAGCAATCTATGAGATTATTACTATGAGAATCCATAATTTCTATCTCACTGTCTTGTCTAAAAGATAGCAGTAAAATATTTTGATTGTTGTTACAAAATGCCATTTTTGCTATCAGAATATCTGCTAGATTCCAATAAGTCAGCTAACACATAGTATCTAAAAGTCATAGACTACTTTGCAGAGATCTGAATGATTTTTTCATTAGTCAGAAATTGGAGCAGTGCTCTGCTGTGTGGCTCCTCAGTTCTACTTGTTCTTATCTGCTACCACTAGCTGTCATTCAGCTGGCAGCACTATTGCTCTGGGCAACATAAAATGCCATTGCTGGAATGACTAGTAACTTACTAGAAGTATTAGGGAGCTAAGCCTAAGTGTAACGATTTCTCATCCTCCAATTTTCCTCAAGGATTTTTCATATGGCCTCATGTCAGGGCATTCAGCCATCATCTTCAAAAATTGGAACTGTAGTAAGATGAGCAAACACCTATTCCTTGCAAAAAACTGACCCAAATCTAACTTAACATTTCTCAATCTATTTTATATCATCAATGTAATTACAGACCAGCCCCATTTCAACAAGAAAGCATAAACCTCATTTCTTAAAGCAATGAGTATCAAAGAAGTAATACCATTTTTAATTCAGCACATTTCCTGTTTTTGTGAAACTTTGATATATTCAGATTGTGCTTGGAACATGACAGGATATTTAAAAAATTTATAACTCTTTTGATATGTGCTAGCCCATTATAGTTCATTTTATGTAACATAAACAGAGTAATCATAAGCGATTTCAATGTGCCTGTGTCTTATGGGTGCTGCTAGCAGTGGCATAATTTAGATTTTATGAAATTAAATCTATATTTATTTCTGCTTATATCATAAGTCTGGAAGAGAAGAAATCAAATAATGTGACATTAAAATCTATTATTCTGTATAAGTCTCCACTTGCAGGACTAGAGGACATGGTCTATTTTCCAGTCTACTGCATCAGTGAAACAGTACAATGCTAACACAGGCCTGGAGCAAAGAAGAAGTGGTGTATGCTAAATCACTGGTAGACCAGGACAGATATTATTGAATTTCTAAGGATGAATGAATTATTGTCCATGAAACATGGGATAGTAGAGCTTAGGGAGATAAATCTTAACTAGTTTGTGAGATGCCTAAGGACCTTATAAAAGTTATCCCTAATATTCACTTTTTGATGTATTAATATTCTGAAATAGTAGTTCTTTCAATTTTCAAAAGCTTCTAGTAAATATGTCACACCACCTTTACATATTCATAAAAAAATCAGTGCTTTATTTGTGTATTCATTTTATGCTTTGCTTTTTCATATCTAAGGAAACTAGTTTCTAGATTTAATTGAGATTACCCTATTGCTAAGTGTTGGGACACAACGGTTATAAAAATCCCAGGCTAGTCTTTGTTACAAAGTGAGTTCTAGGTTAACTTAGGATATAAAAAATAATGTCTAAGTAATTAAATTAATTTACATACAATGAACACCTCATGTACATATCTTAACTTCTAAAAAGTTGTCTAAGCAAATTTTTAAAAAACCTTGAAATTATTAACAAATGAATATAAAATTACAAATGATTTGTGATAATGTAAGAATTATTACATTCCAAAATATTTAATATTAAATTAAGATAAGCATCTGTCAGAATATCATGTCATATGATGAGATTATTTACACCCTAAATCCAAAATTCATCAGTGTTGGACATTAAGAAAGGTCTTAGGTATGTTTTTGGTACCTCGTACAGGTTTACTAACTCTTAATGACTAACTTGTCCATAGAATGATCAATAAAAAGACTCTGATAATTCTGATTATCACTGTATCAAATAAATGGCTCATTTATCAGCTTTATTACACTCTGACTATGTCTGTGTACATGTTGGAGAAAGATAATTATTCTGCTTTGAGTAAACAAATTGAGTCCTTTCTGTTAGTTTTGTAATTAAGGATTAAAAACCTGGTAAGACAGATCAAGGTTCTTCAGTAGTAAATATAATAATGGAAACTCTTTCAACAACGGATAGATAAAATACAGTTATACATACATAAAATTAAAAATTCACTTCCATTAGCATGCTTAAAATTGCTGTTCCATTTTTCAAGAAATTTAATAAATGTACTAGTAAATTAATATTTTATTTGTGCAAAGATAAACAATTTGAAATAAAATATGTTATTTAAATATTTTGTTTAAAACATTTTTCTACTAATGGAAAGAATAAGTTTGTGCAAATTTTGAAACACATATGAAATATGATATATGTGTGTGCATATATGTCTATTTTGTCCACTATTATATTTCTAAAATATAATATTTTATCTATTTACTTAATTATGTGTTGAATCAGAATGTGATTCTACATAATTGTTATATATATACATATATGTGTATATGTATATATATTTGGGGAAGTAACTGCTGACAAAAAAGGTCCCTTCTTTGCAAGGCAATCAGTGGATTATGTGACATTTTAAGCTTTGTTTTAAATGATTTGCTATTAATCATATTTTATCATTATTCATGCACTACATATGCAATTAAGCAAATTCTGGAAAGCATCTTTGATTCAGACATTGGATTCCTTGATGAGAGTTCTTAAGTTTAATCTATATTTGCAGTATTTGAATTTTGTAAATTTCTAGTAGTCCTTTTACTTTATTCTGCAACAGAATATATGTGAAATATTCATTAGTGAAGCATCATGCCAGGTGAGAGGCATGCAGCCAGGGGAGAGACTGCCATGCTCTCCAACATCGCTGGGACCACAGACCTGCCAGCCCAATGAAAGGTACATGCCACAAGAGGAGGAACTCTGAGAATGACCTATTCTGCCAGTTGAGAGGTGCATACAGCCAGGGGAGGGACCTCCCTGCCATCCCACAACTCTGGAGCAGACCCCTGTAACAGGTTACAGGCAAGCAGAGACAGGAGACTGTCCAACTGCTCCGGAATTCCCCCCTCCCTCATGGATCCCATGTAAGGGGACAGCCATATCACAGAAACAGTAGATGCCTTCCAAATAAAGAGAAGCATTTCCAACAGTAGCCAGTCAGACAATCTCATCTGAATCAGGAGGGCCAAAAACAGCTACAAAAGAAAGCAGTCACAAACTTAACACATAATGCCCAAATCACATCATAAAAAAAATACGATAAATACTAGGAAAGCATGTCCTACAAAAAATACAAATCACCATACTATAGATTCCAATCAGAAAAAAACTTCAAGGATACAAATCAGGAAATCAGGAAAATCTCCTCCAAAGAAATAGTGACATGGTCAGCTTTGAGAAGAACCACAAAGGGAGCAAGTGGAAGGTCAAAAGGAATGTAAAGAATTGAGAGAGGAAATGTATGATCTTAAATTAACAAGAAAATAATTAAAAAAAGATACCAGACAAGAAAAGGAAACAAGAGAAAGTTTAGAACAGGTAAAAAAAATTGACAGACTGAAATTCAGCTGCAAATTCACAAACCCAAAAGAGCATATCATACACAGATTAGATTAATCAGAAGATAAGATAGCAGATATGGAAGATAAGCTGAAAAAAGGAAGCTGAAAAGTATTTTTTAAAAAGCATGATAGAAATATTCAGAAACTATGTGATATCATGAAAAAGCCAATCTTAAGTATTAATGGAATCCCATAACAAGAAATCCAAGAAAACATTCCAGATCATTCAGTCAGTCATAAAGAAGTACTTTTCAAACCTAAGGAAAGAATGCCCCATCCAAGTACAAGATAAATCACACACACACACCATTCATATAAAACCAAAATAGAATCACAATAAGGCAAATAATGATAACAACATCTTAGATATAGGACAAAGAAAATATTCTAAGAGTTTATGAGAGAAAAAAAAGTTCATACTTATAGACAAGCCTATTAGAATAACAGCTGAGCTATCAATAGAAACAGTGTAAGTCAGAAGAGCTTGGAAAGGTATTTTTCAAATTATGAAAGATTATAAATGCCAACCATGATAGGTGCTATGTTCTACAAACTATCTGCCATACTTGAAGGGCAGAGAAAAAAAAATTCCTGTCAAAATTAATAAAGTACTGGGGCTGGAGAGGTGGCTCAGGGGTTAAGCCTCTGCCTTGCAGGCAGAAGATCCTGAGGTAGGATCCTAGACCCCATGTATAGACGCGGGGCAGAAGCGGGGGCTGCCTGCATTTCTGGTCTTGGTAAGGCGGAGCCTGTGAATCCTGGGGCAGAGTAAACAAGGAGGAGGTGGAGGCGGCCATGGTGGTTCCCGAATTCGCCCGTGGTTCTACAAACACATACATACACACACGTGCACACATGCATACACACACAATTGAATAAATAATAAATAAAAAAATTAAAATTAATAAAGAACTTCTTATCTATCAAACCAGGTCTTCAGAAATTCAAGAAACATTGCTCACTTCGGCAGAACATATACTAAAATTGGAATGATAGAGAGAAGATTAACATGGCCCCTGCACAGGGATGAAAGTCAAATTCATGAAGAGTTCCATATTTTTTAGCCAAGAAAGCCAGACCCAAGATAACAACTTTCAAAGCATGATCATTACAATGACAAAAGAGGAAATCCAGGAGGAGTTAAATAACCACATCAACCACTTTGAACAGGAATACAACAGACACTTGCAGGAGTTGAGAAAAACATTTCAAGAAACAAAAAGAAGCATAGAGCAGCTAAAACAGTCTCAAGGAGAGATTAAGTTGAACTACAACACAAGTTATCTTCAACACAGAACTAAACAGAGAGTCTTATTTGCAGAACTAATGAAGCAGAAAATAGAATTTCAAATCTTGAAGACAAAGCAGAGGAATTAATCAGATCAATGAAGAGGTTTTCAAAGCCAAAAAGATACTTAAAAAGCTACTTGAGAGAAATATTCAAGAGTTATGGGACACCCTGAAGAAGCCTAACATACACATTCATAAAACACCAGAACAAGAATGCCAAAATACCACACCTGAGGAAAGTTTTCAAATTATCATACAGGAAAACTTTCCTTATCTAAAGAATGAGAGGCCCATCCAAATACAAGAGGCATTCCACACCCCAAACAGGTATGACCAAAACAGAAACTCACCACAGCAATTAATAGTCAAAACACTCCACATTCAAGACAAAGAAAAGGTGCTGAGAGCTTCAAGGGGGGGAAAAAGTCACTTTTAAAGGTAAACCTATTAAAATAACAAATGACTTCACAATGGAAACAATAAAAGCAAGAAAAGCTTGAAGAGACATACTTCAAGTATTGAATGAACAAAAGTGTGAACCCAGGCTCACATACCTTGCAAAACTACCAGTCATGATCTACAGGGAAAGAAAAATTTTCCAGCACAAAGAAAACTTGAAGGCTTACATGTCTACCAAACCAGGCTACAAAAAATGCTAGAAATGATACTCAAGCTTGAAGAAAAGAACACCTATATCCAAGAGCACAGAAGGGAAGTATAATACCACCAAAACTTAAAAGTCAAATAATACACTTACAAAAGCCACTTAAACATAAAAACTGTCAGGAATTAAAGATATTTTCTCCATTATATTAAATGTCAATGGAATTCACTCACCAATCAAGAGATATACAGATTACAAACTTGGATTAAAAATCACAACCATCAATCTGCTTGCTTCAGAAAACTCACCTCACCACAAAAGATAGGCACACTCTAAAAATAAAAGGCTGGTGTAAAATTCTGCAAGCTAATGGAACCAAGAAACAGGCAGGGGTAGCTATTATGCTATCAGACAAAATGGACTTCAAAGCAAAAAAAAAAAAAATCATAAGAGACACAGATGGACACTACATTTCAGTCACAGGTACAATTCACCAGGAAGATTTCACAATACTATACATACATGCACATAATACGGGCTCCTTCACATTCATTAAGCAAATCCTACAGCATCTAAACCAAGAAATCAACCCCAAATGATAATTCTTGAGGATTTCAATACTGCCCTCTAGACATGGGATAGATCAACAGATCAAAAACTTAACAGAGACACATTGGAACTTAATCAAACTCTTACTGAAATGGACCTTACAGACTCTATTGAACTTTTCATGCACACACCGAAGAATTCACATTTTTTTCAGCAGCACACAGAACTTTCTCCAAAGTAGACCACATGTTGGGCCACAAAATGAATCTCCACGTATACAGGAAAGTTGAAATTCTATCCAGAACCCTATCAGACCACCATGGTCTAAAGCTTGTCATCCACAACATTACAAACAACATAAAATATACTAACTCCTGGAAACTTAACACTATGATGCTGAATGACAATTGGATTCAGGAAGAAATTATAGAGGAAATTCAAGATTTCCTGGAAACGAATGATAAATAAAATGCAATTTACTTCCATTTGCTTGTAGAATTGTTGACCAGCCTTTTATTTTTAGAGGGTGCCTATCTTTTGTGGTGAGATGGGTTTTCTGCAGGCAACAGATTGATGGATTGTGATTTTTAATCCAAGTTTGTAATCTGTGTCTCTTGATCGGTGAATTAAGTCCATTAACATTTAGTGTTATATTGGAGAAACTATTGTTAATTCCAGACATTTATTATGTTTAGTAGCTTTTATAAGTATATTGCTTCGCTTTTAATGGTGTTATATTTGCCTTCTGTTCTCCTGGATATGCCTGTTTTTTTCTTCACACTTGAGTATCATTTCTAGCAGTTTTTGAAGGCCTGGTTTGGTGGCCATGTATCCCTTAAGGTTGTCTTTGTGCTGGAAAATTTTTCTTTCTCCCTCGATCATGACTGATACTTTTGCAGGGTAAATCAGCCTGGGTTGACATTTTTGCTCATTCAATACTTGAAGTATGTCTCTCCAAGCTCTTCTTGCTTTTACTGTTTCGACTGAGAAGTCATTTGTTATTTTAATAGGTTTGCCTTTAAAAGTGACTTGTTTTTTCTCCCTTGAAGCTCTCAGCACCAGTTCTTTATCTTGAATGTGGAGTGTTTTAACTATTATTTGCCACGGCGTGCTTCTATTTTGGTCGTATCTGTTTGGGGTGCGGAATGCCTCTTGTATATGAATGGGCCTCTCTTTTTTTAGATGAGGAAAGTTTTCCTTGATGATCGTTTGAAAAATTTCCTCAGGGGTGTTATTTTGAGATTCTTGCTCCGGTATTCCATGAATACACATGTTAGGCTTCTTCAGGGTGTCCCATATCTCTTGGATATTTCTCTCAAGTATCTTTTTGGCTTTAAGAACCTCTTCCATTGAGCTGGTTAGTACTCCCACTTTATCTTCAAGGTCTGAAATTGTTTTCTGCTTCATTAGTTCTGTTGATAAGACTCTCTGTGGCGTTCTGGGTTGAAGATAACTTGTCTTTTAGCTCAGTTTTAAACTCTGCTTGAGTTTGTTTTAACTGCTCTATGCCACTTTTTGTTTCTTGCACTGTTTTTCTCAACTCCTCCAGATGTCTGTTGTATTCCTCTTCAAAGCGATTGATTCGATTATGTAATTCCTCCCGGATTTCCTCTTTCATAGTATTGAACATGGTAATGATCATATTTTGAAAGTCGTTATCCTGGGTCAGGCTTTCTTGGCCTTTTTCCGCGGGTTTGTTCTTGTTGGAATCTAACATTATGGGATTAATTTCTTCAGTGGGAAATTTGTTTACTTGAGTGTTGCTTCTCATGCTATCAGACAAAGTGGATTTCAAACCAAAAAAAATTATAAGAGACACGGATGGATACTACATTTTAGTCACAGGTACAATTCACCAGGAAGATTTCACAATACTGAACATATATGCACCCAATACGGGGCCCCTCCACATTCATTAAGAAAACCCTACAGCGTCTAAAGCATGAAATAAACCCCAAACGATAATTCTTGGGGACTTCAACACCGCCCTCTCTACATGGGATAGATCAACAGGTCAAAAGCTTAACAGAGACACTTTGGAACTTAATCAAACCCTGAAAGAAATGGACCTCACAGATCTCTATCGAACTTTTCACCCACGCACCAAAGAATACACATTTTTCTCAGCAGCACACGGAACTTTCTCCAAAATAGATCACATACTGGGCCACAAAATGAATCTACACATATACAAGAAAGTTGAAATTCTAACCTGTGCCCTATCAGACCACCACGGCCTAAAGCTGGACATCCACAACACATCAAACAAGAGAAAATACACTAACTCCTGGAAACTTAACACTATGATGCTGAATGAGAACTGGATTCAGGAAGAAATTAAAAAGGAAATTCAAGATTTCCTGAAAGTGAATGATAACAAAAATACAACTTACCGAAATCTCTGGGACACAATGAAAGCTGTTCTAAGAGGTAAGTTCATAGCTCTTAATGCCCACGTCAAAAAAAGGGAAACATCAGAAATAAACAACTTAACAATGCAGCTTAAAGCTTTAGAGAAACTAGAGCAATCTGATCCCAAAAGCAGTAGAAGAGAAGAGATTAGCAAAATAAGGGGAGAAATATCTGAAATGGAGACTAAGAAAACGATAGAAAAAATCAACCAATCAAAAAGCTGGTTCTTTGAAAAAATCAACAAGATTGATACACCCCTAGCTAAACTAACCAAAAGCAAGAGAGAGAAAACCCAAATTAACAAAATTAGAAATGAACATGGAGTTATCACTACTGATACCCAAGAAATCCAGAGAATTATAACATCATATTTCAAAAACTTATACTCTGTGAAGTTTGACAACACAAAAGAGATGGATGAATTTCTAAGTAAACACAACTTACCTAAATTGAATCAGGAAGTTGTGAATTATTTAAATAGTCCTATAACATATAAGGAAATTGAGGAAGTAATCTCGAATCTTCCCACCAAAAAATGTCCTGGACCAGATGGATTCAGTACAGAGTTCTACCAGACATTTAAGGAGTTAATAACACCAATACTTCTTAAACTGTTCCATCAAATAGCAAAGGAAGGAACACTACAAAATTCCTTCTATGAAGCTAATATCGTTTTAATCCCAAAACCTAATAAAGATTCACTAAAAAAAGAAAACTATAGGCCGATCTCCCTGATGAACACAGACGTAAAGATTCTCAACAAAGTCTTAGCAAATCGGATTCAAAAACATATTAAAAAGATCATTCATGGGGACCAAGTAGGCTTCATCCCCGGCACACAAGGTTGGTTCAACATACGCAAATCAATAAATGTAATTCATCATGTAAACCAGTCCAAAGTCCAAGACCACATGATACTCTCGATAGATGCAGAAAAAGCTTTTGACAAGATCCAACAGCCTTTTATGATCAAAACGCTAGAGACAGTAGGAATGGAAGGAACCTTTATCAATATAATAAAAGCTGTATACAACAAGCCCACAGCAAGGATTATGCTCAATGGGGAACAATTGGAAGCATTCCCACTTCGATCAGGAACTAGACAAGGCTGTCCACTCTCACCACTTCTATTCAATATTGTACTTGAAGTCTTAGCTGAAGCCATAAGACAAGAAAGGGACATAAGAGGGATTCAAATCAGCAAGGAAGAAGTCAAGCTATCCCTATTTGCAGATGACATGATCTTATACCTGAGTGATCCCAAAAACTCCACCAGGAAGCTCCTGGAACTAATTGAGAAGTTCAGCAGGGTGGCAGGATACAAAATAAATGTGCAAAAATCAGAGGCCTTCCTATATGCCCAGAATGAAAGAAGTGAAAAAGCCTTGAGAGAAACAATACCATTTACTATAGCCCCTAAAAAAATGAAATACCTTGGTATAAACCTAACCAAGGAGGTAAAAGACCTTTACAATGAAAACTTTAAAACCCTAAAGAAAGAAATAGCCGAAGACACCAGAAGGTGGAAAGACCTCCCTTGTTCCTGGATTATCAGAATCAACATTGTAAAAATGACCATCCTACCAAAGGCAATATACAGATTCAATGCTATACCAATCAAAATCCCAAAGCAATTCTTCAAAGAAGTTGACCAAATAATCTCAAAGTTCATATGGAGACACAAAAGACCCAGGATAGCAAAAACAATCCTGAGTAACAAAAACACAGCTGGAGGTATTACCATACCAAACCTAAGTCTATACTACAAATCCATAGTTATAAAGACAGCCTGGTACTGGCTCCAAAATAGACACACAGATCAATGGATAAGGATTGAAGACCCAGATATAAGCCCACAAAGTTACAGCCATTTGGTCTTTGACAAAGGGGCCCAAAGAATCCAATGGAAAAAGAACAGCATCTTCAACAAATGGTGCTGGCAAAACTGGATCTCCACATGCAGAAGATTAAAGCTGGACCCGTACTTGACACCATGTACAAGACTTAATTCCAAATGGATCAAGGACCTTGATATCAGGCCAGAGACTTTAAAAACCATAGTTGAAAGGATAGGGAACTCCCTCGAGCTGATTGGGCTAGGCCAACACTTCCTAAACAGACATCCAATGGCACAATCACTGCTACCAACTCTCAACAGTTGGGATCTTGTGAAATTAAAGAGCTTCTGTTCAGATAAAGAGATTGTCACACGAGCTCAAAGGCAACCCACAGAATGGGAGAAAATCTTCACTAACCACATATCTGACAGAGCTCTACTGTCCAGAGTGCACAAAGAAGTTAGAAAATTAAACTCCAAGGAAAACACTGGCCCAATTAAAAAATGGGCCCTGGAACTTCAAAGAAACTTTACCAGGGATGAAATTAAAATGTCTAACAATTATCTTAAAAAATGCTCCACCTCCTTCGCCATCAGGGAAATGCAAATCAAAACTTCCCTGAGATATCATCTCACCCCGGTCAGGATGGCAAAAATCCACAATACAAACAACGACAAATGCTGGAGAGGATGTGGAGAGAGGGGAACTCTCCTACATTGTTGGTGGGAATGCAGGCTCATACAGCCACTCTGGCGAGCCGTCTGGAGATTCTTAAAGAAATTAAAGATTGAAATGCCATATGACCCTGCTATTCCACTTTTGGGAATAATCCCCCATACAGCAGAGGTTTGTCTCGATAGCACAAGCACGACCATGTTCATAGCAGCACTGTTTACAATAGAAAGACATGGAATCAGCCCAAATGTCCAACAGTTGACGAGTGGATAAGGAAACAGTGGTACATCTATACAATGGAGTACTACTCAGCCATCAAAAATGATGAATTACTGGAAATTGCCGGGAAATGGATGTCATTAGAAACAATTGTATTAAGTGAAGTATCCCAGACCCAGAAAATTAAGCGCCGTATGTACTCCCTAATAGGTGGCTCCTAGTACCAAACCCACCCAGCCCACCTAGAGACAGGAATTCCAAGGATTATGAACAGGAGGGATGGGGTAGGAGGGCCACACCAGAAAGAAGGAGAGAAAGGACCATGTTACAGCAGGGAAAATAGGCCTCCACCAAGGACCCAAATAAGTAATGAGACATCTGATTAATTTCACAGACTTTTGTTCCTGATCATTTACTACTGAGGGGGAGTGATCTCACCAGAAGAGGAGGGCATATAGTCTGGCAGATAAAAAGTAACAATTTTGCAAATGGGTGATAGACCCCTCCCTCACTGTGGTTTCCCACTTTTATTACATCTACCTTTGAATGTGCTTTTATCACAAGACTCTAACAGCTTTTTGTCTCTGGCCAGGGGGTAACATACAATGCCCACCAGGATGGAGTGAAGGGCATTGCAGGAGCAGCAAAACTGCAAAAGAAAATCAACAAACCACAATCCAGAACTTCAGAGTACTCTATATCAACCACCTAGAACTAAGCCAGCTTAGTCTCTCCCCATCTTGAAGCTCAGGGAAATTTGCGGAAGAGGGGGCGGTAAGAGTGTAAGAGCATAAGGATGGGAGGAGCAATGATATATAAGATACTCTATACTAGTTAGGGCTGAAGCAATCATAATTGGACTTTGCATGCCCTGCGCATTGTCCAACACACTATTGACCTCACAAAGTCTAGCATCTGCTAAAGGCACCAAGATCCTTGGAGGCAAAGAATTGGCAGCCACAGCAGTGTTCCTATACCTAAGGGGAACACGGGAAAGGGTTCAGCAAAGGCCACTGGGTCCTTGTACGTCATCGGAGAGGAGGGCCCAGAGGAAAATCAGTCATGCACAAGAAAGGACTCTCTGGGAATTAGGGTGGGAGGCACTGGGGGATGGGGAGGGAGAGGGGTGGGGAGGGGGAGCAGGGGGTGCGGGGGGAGGAGGAGGGAGGGAGGGAACTGGTGTACCTAATAAGTTTGTATGAGCTGAAATAAAAAAAAAAAAAGAGCTATGAACTTACCTCTTAGGACAGCTTTCATTGTGTCCCAGAGATTTCGGTAAGTTGTATTTTTGTTATCATTCACTTTCAGGAAATCTTGAATTTCCTTTTTAATTTCTTCCTGAATCCAGTTCTCATTCAGCATCATAGTGTTAAGTTTCCAGGAGTTAGTGTATTTTCTGTTGTTTGTTGTGTTCTGGATGTCCAGCTTTAGGCCATGGTGGTCTGATAGGGCACAGGCTAGATTTTCAACTTTCCTTTATATGTGGAGATTCATTTTGGGGCCCAATATGTGATCTATTTTGGAGATAGTTCTGTGTGCTGCTGAGAAAAATGTGTATTCTTTGGTGTGTGGATGAAAAGTTTGATAGAGATCTGTAAGGTCCATTTCTTTAAGGGTTTGATTAAGTTCCAAAGTGTCTCTGTTAAGGTTTTGACCTGTTGATCTATCCCATGTTGAGAGGGCTGTGTTGAAATCCTCAAGAATTATCGTTTGGGGGTTGATTTCTTGCTCTAGATGCTGTAGGGTGTCCTTAATGAATGTGGAGGGGCCCGTATTGGGTGCATATATGTTCAGTATCGTGAAGTTTTCCTGGTGAATTGTACCTGTGACTGAAATGTAGTATCCATCTGTGTCTCTTATGATTTTTTTTTGGTTTGAAGTCCACTTTCTCTGAGAGCATAATGGCTACCCCTGCTTGTTTCCTGGTTCCATTAGCTTGCAGAATTTTGGACCAGCCTTTCATTCTTAGGATGTGCCTATCTTTTGTGATGAGATGAGTTTCCTGAAGGCAGCAGATTGTGATTTTTAATCCAAGTTTGTAATCTGTTTCTCTTAATCGGTGAGTTAAGCCTATTGACATTTAATGTTATAATGGAGAAATTATTTTTAATTCTGGACATTTTTTATGTTCAGTGCATTTTGTAAGCGTATTGTTTGCCGTTTATGTTTTGGTGGTATTATACTTCCCTTCTGTCCTCCTGGATATGCTTGTTTTTTTCTTCAAGTTTGAGTATCATTTCTAGCATTTTTTGAAGGCCTGGTTTGGCAGACATGTATCCCTTCAAGTTGTGTTTGTGCTGGAAAATTTTTCTCTCTCCCTCGATCATGACAGATAGTTTTGCTGGGTATGTCAGTCTGGGTTGGCATTTTTGCTCATTTAATACTTGAAGTACATCTCTCCAAGCTCTTCTTGCTTTTACTATTTCCATTGAGAAGTCATTTGTTATTTTAATAGGTTTACTTTTAAAAGTGATTTGCTTTTTTTTCTCTTGAAGCTCTCAGCAAATTTTCTTTGTCTTGAATGTGTTTTGATTATTATTTGATTATTTGATTATTATTTGCTGTGGCAAGTTTCCATTTTGGTCATATCTGTTTCGCGTGCGAAATGCCTCTTGTATTTGGATGGGCCTATCATTCTTTAATTGAGGGAAGTTTTCATGTATAATAATTTTAAAAATTTCCTCAGGTGTGGTATTTTGGGATTCTTGCTCTGGTATTCCATGAATGCACACAAATGGGTACATTTGTCTTTTGTTATTGAAAATTCCTAGATGAGGCTATTAGGCTGTTAGTACATCAGTTAAGTCAGGTTAAGTAGACAGGGGGTATATATTAGTATGCTAGTGCACTTTAACGATTTAGTATCTTGGTGATATATGAGGGTGAGTGGTATACTCCCTGGAATTGTGTTTTTGGGGTGGCTGTATGGAAAAGTTAATCTACAGTGATTAATACTAGAAAGGAACAGTAAGGTGAAAAAATGGGGTTTACTTATCTCTGGGCTGGATGTGAAGAATGTCTCCCATGTGATAGGATGATTGTAGAGGTGTTCAGATGTATGGTCTTTGACCCTTAAAACATTGCTTGAGTTTCCTTTGGACTTTATTGAATTCTGAGTACCAGTGTGTCTTCCATGGACCACTTGTGGTGAGCCAGACAGGCAGAGGGGATGATGTTGATGGCAGAATTTTTCACCTGGGACCTGGGACTAGGCTTAGTGGCCCACCCAAGGTCCAGGGATGGAGGAATGTGAACAAGTCCTATCCAATCGGGTAGACAGGTAGGTGGGAGGAAGAAAGGGGCTGGGGCTTGGGGCATGGCCCAGGCAAAACCGGAGGCAGCCTGGGTGTCGATGGGAAACGGGGCCACCAGGGGGGCTAGGTGAACTCACCTGGGATAGAGGACAGGGAGCGTTGTAGGGCGGAGAGGCGGGCGGGAGGAAGAAAGGGGCCGATGCTCAGGGCTTGGGCCAGGCAAAACTGGAGACAGCCTGGGTGTCCCTGGGACTGGCTGGTGGTAGGAGGTAGGACACAAGGCCACCTGGGGGGCTGGACAAATTCACCTGGGATGGAGGACTGGGAGCTCAGTCAGGCAGACAGGCAGGCAGGAGGAAGAAAAGGCTGAATCAGGAATTTTTGAATTATTTAAATAGTCCTATAACGTATGAGGAAATTGATAAAGTACTCTCAAATCTTCCCACCAAAAAGTGTCCTGGACCAGATGGACTCAGTAAAGAATTCTACCGGATATTTAAGGAACAAATAACACCAATACTCCTTAAACTCTTTCATCAAATAACAAAAGAAGGAACACTACCAAATTCCTCTATGAAGCTAATATCACTTAATCCCAAAACTTAATAAAAAGTCACTTAAAAAAGAAAACTATAGACCAATCGTTTTGATGAACACAGACGCAAAGATTCTCAACCAAGTCTTAGCAAATCGCATTCAAAAACACATCCAAAAATAATCATTCATGGGGATCAAGTAAGCTTTATCTCAGGCACACAAGATTGGTTCAACATATGCAAATCAATAAAAGTATTTCACCATATAAAACAGTCCAAAATTCAAGACCACATGATACTCTTGATAGATGCAGAAAAAGCTTTTGACAAGATACAACCTTTTATGATCAAAACTCTAGAGACAGTTGGAATGGAAGGAATCTTTATCAATATAATAAAAGCCATATACAACAAGCCAACAGCAAGAATTATATTCAATGGGAAAAAACTTGAAGCATTCCCGCTTCTATCAGGAACTAGACAAGGCTGTCCACTCTTACCACTTCTATTCAATATTGTACTTAAAGTCTTAGCTGAAGCCATAATACAAGAAAGGGATTCAAATAGGCAAGGAAGAAGTCTTGTTATCTCTATTTGCATGATCATATACCTGAGTGATCCCAAAAACTCCACCAGGAAGCTCCTGGAACTAATACAGAAGTTCAGCAGGGTGGCAGGATACAAAATAAACCTAAAAAAACCAGTGACCTTCCTTTATGCCCAGGATGAAAGAAGTGAGAAAGCCCTAAGAGAAACAATCCCATTTACTGTAGCCCTTAAAAAAATGAAATACCTTGGTATAAACCTAACCAAAGAAGTAAGAGACCTTTATAATAAAAACTTTAAAACCTCCCTGAGATATCATCTCACCCCAGAAAAATCCACAATACGAACAACACCAAATGCTGGAGAGGATGTGGAGAAAAGGGAACACTCCTACATTCCTGATGGGAATGCAGGCTTATACAACCACTCTGGCAAGCCGTCTGATGATTCTTAAAAAAGTTAAAGATTGAAATGCCATATGACCCTGCTATTCCACTTTTGGGAATAATCCCCCATATAGTGAAAATTCACCTTAATAGCACAAGCACAACCATGTTCATAGCAGCACTGTTTACAATAGCAAAGTCATGGAATCAGTTGATGAGTGGATAAGGAAAAAGTGGTATATTTATGCAATGGAATACTACTCAGCCAACAAAAAAGATGAATTAATGAAGTTTTCTGGGAAATGGATGGAATTAGAAAAAATTATATTGAGGAAGTATCCTAGACACAGAAAATTAAGCACCGTATGTACTCCCTACTAGGTGGATCCTAGTACCAAACCCACTTAGTGACACACTCAAAGATAAATCTCTGTAATATCTACAGTAATTGCAAAGATTATAAGCAGCATGGAAGGGGAAAGAGGGCCTCACCAGAAACAAGGAGAGAGGGGATCATGCTACAGCAGAGAAAATAGGCCACCATCAAGTACTGGAAGTAAGTAGTGAGACATCTGATTAAACTAACAGATTTTCCTTCATGGTCACTTGCAACTGATGGGGTTTATCTCACCAGTCAGGAAAGGCATAGACCCTGGCAGATAGATGATAACCATCTTGCAAATGTGAGACTGACACCCCCTCACCGTGGTCTCCTACTCTTATTCCATCTACCTTTGAATCTACTCTTTTTTTTATTTATTCAATTGTGCGTATATGCATGTGTGCATATGTATGTATGTATGTGTGTGTATGTGTGTGTATGTGTGTGTGTGTATAGAACCATGGACGAATTTGAGAACCACTGTGGACGCTTCCACCTCCTCCTTGTTTACTCTGCCCCGGGATTCACAGGCTCCGCCCTACCAGGACCAGAAACACAGGCCACCCCCGCTTCTGCCTAGCGTCTATAAGTGGGGTCTAGGATCTGAACTCAGGACCTTCTGCCTGCAAGGCAGAGGCTTAACCGCTGAGCCACCTCTCCAGCCCCTGAATCTACTCTTATAGTAAGACTCTATTTTAACAGCCTTTTATCTCTGGCTAGGAGGTGACATCCAATACCCATCAGGATGGACCCAAGGGTGGTGCAGGAACAGCAAAACTGAAAAAAAAGTAACAAAAAACCATAATTAAGAACATCAGAGAAACTACATTAATCATCTCTCCCCATCCTAAAGGTCAGGGAAATTTGCAGAAGAGGGAGCCTTAAGATTGTAAGAGCCTAAAGATTGGGAGGAGCAATGATATGCAAGATTCACCACACAAGCTAGGGCTGAAGTAATTACAATAGGACTTTGCATGACCTGCACAATGATCAACATATCATTGACCCACCCCCATAGTCTAGCATGGATCACAGGCACTCAAATCCTTAGAGGCAAGGGATTAAAGTCACAATAGTATTCCCATACTAAAGGGGAACACAAGATAAAGCTCTAGGCAATGCTACTTAGTCCTTATACCTCATCAGAGAAGAGAACCGAGAGGGAAGGTTGACATGCACACTAAGGATGCTCCAGGGATGGAGAGGAGTAGGCACTGGGAGAAAGGGAGGGAGAGGGTGGAAAGGAAGTGGATAACCAGAGAGGAAGCAAGGGGATCCAGAGAGGGTTGAAGGGAGGGAGAGGTTCGGGGTACCTATTAAGTTTGTATGAGTAGAAAAAATAAATTAATGAATTAAAAGAAAAAATTATTATTTTCCTTTCTAAAAAAAAGAAATACAAGAAACAAATATTTGAGAAAGACAAAATTCATAAACACACTTAAGAGGATAATAATAATGCCGATACCACTACTAGGCAGAGAACTGTTGGAACAGAACCAAAAAACTCAGAAAGTGACCGGAATCATCAAAACTTCTCAAGTATAACTTTAAACATCAAACGGATCAACTCCCCCATCAAGAGACATAGGCTAGCAACATGAATTAAAGACCACAAACTATCAATATGCTGCTTCCAAGAAACACACCTTACTTTGAAAGATAGGCACAATTTCAAAATCAAAGAATGGTCAACAATACTTCAAGCAAGCACACCTAGAAAACAAGCAGGGATAGTCATGCTAATATCAGACAAAATAAACCTCAAGACAAATCATAAGAGATACAGACGGATAGTTCTCAAATGAAATATGCATCAAGAAGAATTCACAGTTCTAAATATCTATGCTGCAGACATATGCTCACCCACATTGGTTAAACAACTAGAATACAAAGAATCAATCATAAAGTTGGTTCTTTGAGAAACTTAATAAAGTTGACAAACTGTTAGAAAAATTAACTAAGACAAAAGGAGAGAAAACACAAATAAAATTACAGATATAAATGAAGCTATCAGGTCAGATGTCAAAGAAATTCAGAAAATCAAAAATCATATTTGAAAAAATTTATACACCACAAAGGTTGACAATCACAAAAAGATGAACAGATTTCTAAACACATATAACACATCAAAGTTAAGCCCTAAGAAACAGAATTATTTAGATAGTTATATAATAAGGGATGAAGTCGAAACAGTAATTGTAAATCACCCAACCAAAAGAAGCCAAAGACTAGATGGATTCAGCACTGAATTCTACAAGATATTTAAAGAACAATTAACTATACTCCTTAAACCATTTCACAAAATAGAAAAGGAAGGAAAATTTCTAACTCTTTCTAGGAAGCTAGCAAGCATTACACTCAATCCAAAAGCAAATAAAGACACAACAGAAAAAAAGAAAACTATAGGCCAATCTCATTGATAAGCAGAGATGCAAAGATCCTTAAAATTCTAGCATACTGGATTCAAAAACATATCAGAAATATCATTCACTAGACCAGGTTAGATTATATCAGAAACACAAGGTGGGTTTAATATATGCAAATTTGTAATTACAATTCATTATATAAACAAATGGAAAGAAAAAAACTCAATTAATACTGAAAAGCTTTTACAAAATATGCAAAACTCCCTTTATGACAAAAACCCTGGAGAAAATACAGTTGGAAGGAACATTTATCTACATAACAGAGGCCATATTCAACAAACTTATTGCAAACATCTTAAATGGTGAAAAACTGGAAGCATTCACATTCAAATTGGGAATTACACAAGGCTGCCCACCCTCACCACTTCTATTCAACATTGTTCTAGAGACCTTAGATAGAGTCATAAAACAAGAGAGGGGAAATAACATGGGTACAACTTAGAAAAGAAGAAATCATGTTATCCCTTTTCACAGGTGATATGATCCTACACATCAAGGACCCTAAAGTTCCAGCCAGGAAACTCCTGGAACTCATAAAAACTTCAGTAGAGTGGCAGGATACAAAAATAACATTTGAAAATCAGTGGCTTGCCTATACGCTAAGAATAAACAAAGTGAGGAAGACCTGAGAGAAACAATAATATTTGCCATTGATCCAAAAAAAAATAAGAAAGAAACATAACTTGGAATGTAACCAAGGAAATGAAATTTTTTTCATTATCTAGAGAATACTTTAGTATTGTCTGTAATCAAACCCATATAGATGAGGCATTATGTAATTAATACAGTGTGTTACACCTGTACAAATGGAAAAGAAATTATGTTAATGTTTCTAGACCAATATGGCTGTCAATCTCTGTACAATGCCAACTCAACACAATAAACTGGGGTACTTATTTTTAAGGTTGACAGCACAGCTAATGTTTTTAAAAATTCAAATTTTATATATATATATATATATATATATAAAGATTAACAGTATCAATATGTTATGCATCAATAGCAGCAACAGCTTTTCCAGGCTCTGTAGTTGTCTGAACAAATTTATAGACATCCAGCATCCTCCATTAAAAAAATGAATAAAAAGCAAAGTCCAAGAAAACAACAATATTCTATTACTGTCATGGTACCTGGCACATTTTATTTCTTATTAGCTCAATCATGATCTACAAAGAAAACATCATTAAAAAACAGCTCTTATAAAGCACTGCCACTACTCCATATCATAAAGTGGGTATAAGGTATTCTATATTTACAGAGATATGATACCACCTATGATATAGGTACCAAAAAGTTCATTGGAAAAAAGGACAGAGTCTTCAACAAATGATCCTGGCAAAATTGAATATCTACATGCAGAAAAATGAAGATGTCTCCTAGCACAAAAAAAACATCTAAAATCATCTCCAAATCAAAGACCTCAATGTTAAACTGAGATTATAATCTTGTCCTACATTGATAATACCAGAGGATGCAACTTAAAATCCATTATTTGAGACTTGATTATACTTTTCCTTCAGGGTGCTTAAAGGACGGTATGACACAGCTCTGAAAAGAAATACACTCTCTTAGATAGGATTTCCTTTTATTAGTGGCACAGTTCTAAGGATTTACTCTCTTCACGAACATTAGCCAAAAAAACCTTTGTACCAAAAAAAAAACCCAAAAAACAAAAACAAACCCTAAAATGAAACTCCATAACCACTGGATTCATAACAAGATGACAAAGTGGAGGTAAGCAAGACTCTGCCTGATTAGCATTCAACCAAATCTTCCAATTTTTTTGCAATGAAAACTTTTAAACCCTAAAAAAACATGTGATTACAAAAGACATTAGAAGATGGAAAGACTTCTAATGCTCCTGGATCAACAGAATTAATATTATTAAAAATGATCATTCTACCAAAAACATCACATAGATTAAATACAATATCAATGAAAATTCTAACCCAATTCTTCACGGAAATTGATAAAATAATCTCAAATTTTATGATGAAACATAAAATACCCAGGATAGCAAAAACAAACAGGAATAATAAAAACTCTGTGGAAGGCATCACTATACCAGACCATAAACTACATTATAAAGCCAAATTAATAAAACCAGCATGGAACTGGCTCTAAAAAAGAGATATGGACTAATGGATGAGAATTGAAAATCCAAATATAAGCACATTCATCTATAGTCAAATAACCTTTGATATAGGTGCCAAAAAGTTCATTGGAACAAAGGACAGAGTCTTCAACAAATGATCCCTGCAAAATTGAATATCTACATGGAGGAAAAATGAAGATGTCTCCTAGCACAAAAAAATCATCTAAAATCATCTCCAAATCAAAGACCTCAATGTTAAACTGAGATTATAAAACTTCTGGAAGAATAAAAGAGGAAATACCCTCCAATTGATTAGCCTTGGCCAGCATTTGCTCAATATGAACCAAAGGTGCAGAGGTTAATCTAACACTAAACAAATAAACCTATATGAAATTTTAAAAAATCTTTGTAAAAGTTTTTGCTCAGTTAAAAAAAAACTGTTAATTTAGCAAAAAAGACAACCTATAGAATGGGAGAGAATCTTCACTAACTATATATCTGATAGTAAACTAATAGCCAGAGTACACAAAGAACTTGAAAAATTAACTATCCAGGAAGTAAATAATGCTTTTTAAAAATGAACTATAGAGATGAAAAGAAACTCCTCAAAAGAAAAATTTCAAATGTCTAGGAAACATCTTAAAGCATGCTCTGCCTCCCTAGTCATTAGGGAAATATAAATTAAAAACTCACTCCAGTCAGAATGTCAAAACACAAACAACAGGAAATGCTGGCATGCAGGTGGGGAAAAGGGTTTCCTCATACATTGCTGGTGGGATTGTAAACTCATGTAAACCCTTCTGGAGATCAATTTGGAAATTTCTGAAAATGTCAAAAATTAAAATTCCATTAAACCAAGCTATATCATTCCTGGGAATATTCCTAAAGGACACTGCATTCTGTATCAGAGACACACCTACACCTGAGGAGCCCTTTTCACAAATGCCAAGAAATGTAATCAACCTAACATGTCTAACATGATGAATGGTTAGTGGCAATGTGATATATTTAACTGTAGGAAAGATGAATTAATGAAATTTGCCAGTACATGGATATAATTGGACAAAATTATACTGAGTGAAATATCCCAGGCACAAAAAGATATCACATGGTCTCATAAATGGACCCTAACATTAAACCTTCAGTTTGATGAAATCAAACAAACACTCTTAAAACTCCCACGAATGCAAAGCAACCCAAGCTAGGGGTGGTGAAAAGAGACCCCAAGAAGAGTAGAAACAAAAGAACATGGGTAAACATCTAAAGAGACAATTATATAAGAAAAGTCTTAAAAGAGAACTAAGAACTGGAATAGGACACAGTACATTTGGTTAGCCTCCAGGTAAAACAACCAACTACTTACTATTACCTAATGCCCTGCCCCAATGCACTCCCCACCTCCTTCTAGGGAGGGGACAGGGAACACACACCCAGAATTGTACATGAGTCCAAACAACAGTGGATGGAAAGAAACTAATAGGTTCAGTTACCTCAATACTAAACCCAAACACCCAAGAGTAAGCTTCCATCTAAACACATCTTATTTTATCTTTAGATAAGAACAGCTCCTAAAACCCAGACAAGATGCAGTCTAGTGCAATGGAAGAACAGTGAAATGGACACCAGAAATGAGCCAGAATGAAGAATATCAGCAACCCTGAAATGATCAGCCAGAATCAGGCCAACCAAATCACATTCTAAGGTTCAGGTAATCTTATGGAAGATGGAGCATTCAAGTTGTAAGAGCGTAAACACAGGCAGGTCCAATTCTGGCCAAGGTATTCCACTCAAGACAGGGCTGCTGCATACAGAATTCACTGCAGTCAAACTTATGTCTCCTTATCAGTTCTGCACAATGGCTGACCTATCAGCCTTCCTCCAATAGACCTGCAAGGAACTCAGGAGAATAATTGTGTGTAGAGGAAATCTTAGGGGCTAGACCTAGACAGATGAAGGGCCACTCAATTTGCCACAGAGCAATACAAAGGGAATTGCTGGGGATCACAGAAGCAGACAGAAAGGTGGAAGAGTGGGATGGATTGATGGAGAGAGAAGGAAAGTGGGAGAGGAAAGCTGGAGGGAGGGAGGGAAGAAAGAAGGGGGACAAGGACAACCACTCATTAAACTTATAAAACTAAAAATAAATAAATAAATAAAAGTAAAAACAAGTGAAAAAAATGAAATATCTATTAGCTTTTTCTTCCTTTCAGAAAGGGCTTATTATATTTTTATTGACTCCATAATCTCATTATAAGTAACATTATAATTGTAAACATTTAGTTTTTTGGTGATTCACACAAAATTTAATTTGTGTACTCCTTCTGGCTCAAATAAACAGGTACAAAACTCTTCCAGTCTCACTGAAGTTATGGACTAAATCATCTCAGTTTAACCTGTCACATAACCTAAGTGAACATTCCCTAGAAAGCAATTGTTCCTAGAACATCTTTGGTTATGTAGCTAATGGAAGTAATTTAGATCTTTCAATAGTAATAATTATAGTCGTGAAGATTTTCAACATTTCATTTCCTTTTGTGTTTCAGTAGATTTCTGAAATACAAAGTCCTTGACAGAACATTTTTGAATTAACTGCCTGACACTGTATTGATTTTTCTAGTTTTATAACCCATAATTTTCAAGAAGTCATTCAACTCAGTTTAAATTAATGCATTTCGGAGCACAGCCATAATTTCAATTTATGTTTCTGAGGAAGAGCTACAATTAGGATTGATGGCATAAATCGTGAGAAGAACAAAGGACATTCAAGAGAATGGACACCATATGTGCTTTTTCTTGCTTTGCTTTGCTTGTGGGAATCTAAGTATATTTACGTAGTCTTTCAGAGCCTATTGACTACCTAATATCACCAAATATTAGGTAAGTTCAGATGGAAATGACACTGGCATCATAAAGCTCTTGTGACAATGGATACAATGATTCTGTGAGCAAATTTTCACTGGTTAATGTAGTCACATATAAAAAAATGCCAAAGAAATCATAGTAAGCACTTCTTTATTTGTCTACTTTTACAAGGATATTGAGTATTCATCCTAATTCCCTCTCTTCCTCCCATACCTTCCCTTCCCTTCACCATTCCCTCCCACTCCTACCAACTCTTCTGACTCTATGCTTCTATGGATCCTCTGCATCACTGTAGCTTGTCTACTCCAAATGGGGCTCAGTCCTCTGTGGTATATCAAGTTACCTCTCTTCAGGCCACTCCACTGATACTTGTATTTCCCTTCATTCATCCAGCTTTAGACTTAAGATTTCCAATGTAAGTTCTCATCCCATGGGTATAATAACAGATACTTATAGAGCTTTTTGATGTACTATCTTCCCACCTATAAGTTTATTAGCTGTCTTTCATACTGATCTATTTCTTTCCCCTTTTATAGATTCTAGTTCTAAGTTTACAGTAACAGGGATGGGTACCATTCTGAGAAGTGGTCTTGAATAAAATGAGAAAGCTGTTTGTTTTCTCCTTAGGGTTCATGCCACTATTACACTGGTGGTCACTTTTTGCCATGGTGATTTATATTGCAACTAACATGCCATTGATGGGGCTTGATTATTTCCCTTCCCCAGCAGCTTCTACAGTATTCCTTGGTACTATGTAAGCTATCCAACAAGGTGAAAGTCCTCAGACCAGTTCCAGTTGATATATTTTGCCCATGTTCTGTGATCCATTTGTGTTACTTCCATTGTGTGGGAAGGTGGGACGGATGATTAGGATGAAACCTATTAAAGGGGAGATTTACCCTTTCAGCTCCAAGAACTAGCACACTCTGTGCCTCATGGCAAGGTTGCAGTGGCCCCTATACCACACCCATATGCCCAGCAGCCTCCACCAAAACACCTACCAATACTCCTATGATATTCTACTTCCTTCTCCTCCTCTTGCTTTTTTTTCTCTCTCTCTCTCTCTCATTCTTTCCCCCTCCCCATAATCATTAAAGAATTTTAAAAGTTTTACAAAAATTCAACAGAGTCCAGAGAAACCAAAGCAATGGGCTAGGGGGCCAACACCAGACATCAGAAGACTTCTAAAAGCATCTCATCTAACAGGAAAGAATGCACACTTCCAGCTCTAAGATAAGTTAACCCTTTTTATCTTCTTATTACTCAACAATTGTTAGTCAGATCAGCCAAAAACACACGTCAAGAAAGACGTAAGAGATAAAACAAAAAATGCCCAGATCACATTGCAAATCCATGAGAAACAAAAACCAGTGCAACAAATATACAAAAACAACGAACAGACCTCCCCCTGCACCCGGGACCCGCCCGAGCTCCCCCTCGGGTAAAATAGCTCCACACCGACGCCCCCATCCTCCCATTCCCCACCCCGCTCCGCCGGTCAGGACGCCTGCTCACGGTCCAGCCTGACCTTACCCGCGACCTAGATAAGCTCCGCCCAGGCGTGCCAACCAGAACCCCAGGTCAGCCCAAAGGGACCCAGCTCCTACCCCACCATCCAGCCGGAGCCGCGCGCAGGGTCAAAGGACGAGGAGGACCTCCCGCTGCACCCGGGCCCCACCCCAGCTCTCCGCGGGTTAAATAGCTCCATGGTGACGCCCCCATCCTCCCTTCCCCACTCCGCTCCGCCAACCGGGACACTCGCCCGGTCCAGCCGGGCCTCATCCGTGACCTAGGTAAGCTCCGTCCCTGCCCACCCCCAGAACCCCAGGCCAAATAATTGAGTTTAGTGAAATTGAAAGATCTTAAGAGTTAAAACGACAATGCCAAAGTCAAAGTGCAAATCCATGAGAAGCAACACTCAAGTAAACAAATTTCCCACTGAAGAAATTAATCCCATAATGTTAGACTCCAACCAGAACAAACCCACGGAAAAAGGCCAAAAAAGCCTGACCCAGGATAACGACTTTCAAAATATGATCATTACCATGTTCAATACTATGAAAGAGGAAATCAGGGAGGAATTACATAATCGAATCAATCGCTTTGAAGAGGAGCACAACAGACACTTGGAGGAGTTGAGAAAAACAGTGCAAGAAACAAAAACTGGCATAGGGCAGTTAAAACAGACTCAAGAAGAGATTAAAAATGAGCTACAAGACAAGTTATCTTCAAACCAGAACTCCACAGAGAGTCTTATCAACAGAACTAAGGAAGCAGAAAACAGAATTTCAGACCTTGAAGATAAAGTGGGAGTACGAACCAGCTCAATGGAAGAGGTTGTTAAAGCCAAAAAGATACTTGAAAGAAATATCCAAGATATATGGGACACCCTGAAGAAGCGTAACTTGCGTATTCATGGAATACCAGAGCAAGAATCTCAAAATAACACCCCTGAGGAAATTTTTCAAACGATCATCAAGGAAAACTTTCCTCATATTAAAAAAGAGAGGCCCATCCATATACAAGAGGCATTCCACACCCCAAACAGATACGACCAAAACAGAAGCACGCCGTGGCAAATAATAGTTAAAACACTCCACATTCAAGATAAAGAACTGATGCTGAGAGCCTCAAGGGAGAAAAAACAAGTCACTTTTAAAGGTAAACCTATTAAAACAACAAATGACTTCTCAGTGGAAACAGTAAAAGCAAGAAGAGCTTGGAGAGACATACTTCAAGTATTGAATGAGCAAAAATGTCAACCCAGGCTGATTTACCCTGCAAAACTATCAGTCATGATCGAGGGAGAAAGAAAAATCTTCCAGCACAAAGACAACTTGAAGGGATACATGTCCACCAAACCAGGCCTTCAAAAAATGCTAGAAATGATACTCAAGCGTGAAGAAAAAAACAGGCATATCCAGGAGAGCAGAAGGCAAGTATAACACCATTAAAAGCGAAGGAATATACTTATAAAAACTACTAAACATAATAAATGTCTGGAATCAAAGATAGTTTCTCCATTATAACACTAAGTGTTAATGGAATTAATTCACCGATCAAGAGACACAGATTATAAATTTGGATTAAAAATCACAATCCATCAATCTGCTGCCTGCAGGAAACACATCTCACCACAAAAGATAGGCACATTCTAGCCTGTGTCCTATCAGACCACCACGGCCTAAAGCTGGACATCCACAACACATCAAACAAGAGAAAATACACTAACTCCTGGAAACTTAACAATATGATGCTGAATGAGAACTGGATTCAGGAAGAAATTAAAAAGGAAATTCAAGATTTCCTGAAAGTGAATGATAACGAAAATACAACTTACCAAAATCTCTGGGACATAATGAAAGCTGTTCTAAGAGGTAAGTTCATAGCTCTTAATGCCTACATCAAAAAAATGGAAACATGAGAAATAAACAACTTAACAATGCAGCTTAAAGCTTTAGAGAAACTAGAGCAATCTGATCCCAAACGTAGTAGAAGAGAGGAGATTAGCAAAATAAGGGGAGAAATATCTGAAATTGAGATTAAGAAAACGATAGAAAAAAATCAACTAGTCAAAAAGCTGGTTCTTGGGCTGGAGAGGTGGCTCAGGGGTTAAGCCTCCGCCTTGCAGGTGGAAGGTCCTGAGTTTGGATCCCAGATCCCACATATAGACGCCAGGCGGAAGTGGGGGCGGCCTGCGCTTCTGGTCCTGGTAGGGCTGAGCCTGTGAATCCCGGGGCAGAAGGAGGTGGAGGCATCCATGGCGGTTTGCGAATTCGTCCGTGGTTCTACACACACACAGACATACACACACACACACAGACACACGCGTGTGCAGACACACACGCATATGCACACAGTTGAATAAATAATAATAATAATAATAATAATAAAAATTTAAAAAAAGCTGGTTCTTTGAAAAAATCAATAAGATTGATACACCCCTAGCTAAATTAACCAAAAGCAGGAGAGAAAACCCAAATTAACAAAATCAGAAATGAACATGGAGTTATCACTACTGATACCCAAGAAATCCAGAGAATTATAACATCATATTTCAAAAACTTATACTCTGTGAAGTTTGACAACACAAAAGAGATGGATGAATTTCTAAGTAAACACAACTTACCTAAATTGAATCAGGAAGTTGTGAATTATTTAAATAGTCCTATAACATATAAGGAAATTGAGGAAGTAATCTTGAATCTTCCCACCAAAAAATGTCCTGGACCAGATGGATTCAGCACAGAGTTCTACCAGACATTTAAGGAGTTAATAATACCAATACTCCTTAAACTGTTCCAAGACATAGCAAAGAGAGGAACACTTATCAAATTCCTTCTATGAAACTAATATCGTTTTAATCCCAAAACCTAATAAAGATTCACTTAAAAAAGAAAACTATAGGCCGATCTCTCTGATGAACACAGACGCAAAGATTGTCAACAAAGTTTTAGCAAATCGGATTCAAAAACATATTTAAACGATTATTTACGGGGACCAAGTAGGCTTCATCCCTGGCACACAAGGTTGTTTCAACATACGCAAATCAATAAATGTAATTCATCATGTAAACCAGTCCAAAGTCCAAGACCACATTATACTATCGATAGATGCATAAAAAGCTTTTGACAAGATCCAACAGCCTTTTATGATCAAAATGCTAGAGACAGTAGGAATGGAAGGAACCTTTATCAATATAATGAAAGTTGTATACAAAAAGCCCACAGCAAGGATTAAGCTCAATGGGGAACAATTGGAAGCATTCCCACTTCGATCAGGAACTAGACAAAGCTGTTCACTTTCACCACTTCTATTCAATATTGTACTTAAAGTCTTAACTGAAGCCATAAGACAAGAAAAGGGACATAAGAGGGATTCAAATCGGCAAGGAACTAGTCAAGCTATCCCTATTTGCAGGTGACATGATCTTATACCTGAGTGACCCAACAAACTCCACCAGGAAGCTCCTGGAACTAATTGAGAAGTTCAGCAGGGTGGCAGGATACAAAATAAATGTGCCAAAATCAGAGGCCTTCCTATATGCCCAGAATGAAAGAAGTGGAAAAGCACTGAGAGAAACAATCCCATTTACTATAGCCCCTAAAAAAATGAAATACCTTGGTACAAACCTAACCAAGGAGGTAAAAGACCTTTACAATGAAAACTTTAAAACCCTAAAGAAAGAAATTGCAGAAGACACCAGAAGGTGGAAAGACCTCCAATGTTCCTGGATTGGCAGAATAAACATCGTAAAAATGACCATCCTGCCAAAGGCAATATACAAATCCAATGCTATACCAATTAAAATCCCAAAGCAATTCTTTAAAGAAGTTGACCAAACAATCTCAAAATTCATATGGAGGCACAAAAGACCCAGGATAGCAAAGACAATCCTGAGTAACAAAAAGACTGCTGGAGGTATTACCATGCCGAACTTTAGTCTATATTACAAATCCATAGCTATAAAAACAGCCTGATACCGGCTCCGAAATAGACACACAGATCAATGGATAAGGATTGAAGACCCAGATATATGCCCACAAAATTACAGCCATTTGGTCTTTGACAAAGGGGCCCAAAGAATCCAATGGAAAAAAAAACAACATCTTCAACAAATGGTGCTGGCAAAACTGGATCTCCAAATGCAGAAGATTAAAGCTGGACCCGTACTTGTCACCATGTACAAGACTTAATTCCAAATGGATCAAGGACCTTGATATAAGGCCAGAAACTATAAAAACCATAGTTGAAAGCATAGGGAACTCCCTCAAGCTGATTGGGCTAGACCAACATTTCCTAAACAGACATCCAATGGCACAGTTACTGCTACCAACTCTCAAGAGTTGGGATCTTGTCAAATTAAAGAGCTTCTGTTCAGATAAAGAGATTGTAACACGAGCTCAAAGGCAACCCACAGAATGGGAGAAAATCTTCACTAACCACATATCTGATACAGCTCTACTGTCCAGAGTGCACAAAAAACTTAGAAAACTAAACATCAAGGAAACCAACGGCCCAATTAAAAAATGGGCCCTGGAACTTAAAAGAAATTTTACCAGGGATGTAATTAAAATGTCTAACAAATATCTTAAAAAATGCTCCACGTCCTTAGCCATCAGGGAAATGCAAATCAAAACTTCCCTGAGATATCATCTCACCCTGGTCAGGATGGCAAAAATCCACAATACAAACAACAACAAATGCTGGAGAGGATGTGGAGAGAGGGGAACTCTCCTACATTGCTGGTGGGAGTGCAGGCTCAGCCACTCTGGCGAGCCGTCTGGAGATTCTTAAAGAAATTAAACATTGAAAGGCCATATGACCCTGCTTTTGGATATAACCCCCCATAGAGCAGAGGTTCACCTCGATAGCACAAGCACAACCATGTTCATAGCAGCACTGTTTACAATAGAAAAGACATGGAATCAAATGTCCCAAATGTCCCACAGTTGACGAGTGGATAAGGAAACTGTGGTACATCTATACAATGGAGTACTACTCAGCAATCAAAAATGATGAATTACTGGAAATTGCCGGGAAATGGATGTCATTAGAAACAATTATATGAAGTGAAGTATCCCAGACCCAGAAAATTAAATGCCGTATGTACTCCCTAATAGGTGGCTCCTAATACCAAACCCACCCAGCCCATCTTGAGACACTCATAGGTAAATCTATGTATTACCTACAGTATTTGCAAGGATTATGATCAGGAGGAATGGGGTTGGAGGGCCACACCAGAAACAGGAGAGAAGTGACCATGTTACAGTAGAGAAAATAGGCCTCCGTCAAGGACTGCAAGAAAGTAATGTGACACCTAGTTAAATTCACAATTCGTTCCTGATCATTTACAAGTAAGGAGGTATGAACTAACCAGATGGGAAGGGCATATAGTCCAGCAGATTAAAAAGTAACCATTTTGGGTTGGAGAGGTGGCTCAGGGGTTAAGCCTCCGCCTTGCAGGTGGAAGGTCCTGAGTTCGGATCCCAGATCCCACGTATAGACGCCAGGCGGAAGCGGGGGCGGCCTGTGCTTCTGGTCCTGGTAGGGCAGAGCCTGTGAATCCCGGGGCAGAAGGAGGTGGAGGCATCCATGGCGGTTTGCGAATTCGTCCGTGGTTCTACACACACACACACACACACACACACACACACACACACACACACACACACGTGCGCGCGCGCGCGAGCACATACACACGCATATGCACACAGTTGAATAAATAATAATAAATAATAAAAAAAAGTAACCATTTTGCAAATGGGTGATTGACCCCTGCCATTGCCAAATGCCATATGACCCTGGGATTCCACTTTTGGGTATAAGTATTACATCTACCCTTGAATGTACTCTTATAACAAGACACCAGTTTCACAGCTTTCTGTCTCTGGCCAGGGGGTGACATACAGTGCCCATCAGGATGGAGTGAAGGGCATTGCAGGAGCAGCAAAACTGCAAAAGAAAATCAACGAACCACTATCCAGAAATTCAGAGACTCTATATCAATCACCTAGAACTAGGCCAGACTAATCTCTCCCCATCCTGAAGCTCAGGGACATTTGTGGAAGAGGGGGCGATAAGAGTGTAAGAGCAAAAGGATGGGAGGAGCAATGATTTGCAAGATACTCCACACAAGTTAGGGCCGAAGCAATCATAATTGGACATTGCATGCCCTGCGCAATGTCCAACACACTATTGACCTCACAAAGTCTAGCATCTGCTAAAGGCACCAAGATCCTTGGAGGCAAGGGATTGACAGTCACAGTAGTGTTCCTATGCTTAAGGGGAACACAAGAAAGGGTCCAGGGAAATGCCACCGGGTCCTTGTACGTCATCGGAGAGGAGGGCCCAGAGAAGAGTCAGGCATGCACAAGAAAGGACTCTGGGAATTGTGGCGGGAGTCACGGGGGATGGGACGGGAGGGGTGAGGGGAGGGAGAGCAGGGGGGTTCGAGGGGAGGAGGATGGAGGGAGGGAACTGGTGTACCTATTAAGTTTGTATGAGCTGAAATAATAATAAAAATGTATTAAAATAAAAAAACGAACAGAACAAACTCACAGAAAATAACCAAGAAAGCCATAGCTAAGATAATAATTTTCAATGCCTGATTTGTACTATGCTTTAAACAATGAAAGAGGAAATTCAGGAAGTATTAAATAGCCATATCAACCAATATGAACAGGAACACAACAGGTACTTGCATGAGATAAGAAAGCATTTGAAAAAACAAAAATAGGGGCTGGAGAGGTGGCTCAGGGGTTAAGCCTCTGCCTTGCAGGCAGAAGTCCTGAGTTAGGATCCTAAACCCCACGTATAGACACCAGGCGGAAGCGGGGCGGCCTGGGTTTCTGGTCTTGGTAGGGCAGAGCCTGTGAATCCCTGGGCAGAGTAAACAAGGAGGAGGTGGAGGTGGTTCATGGTGGTTCCCGAATTTGCCCGTGGTTTTACACACACACACACATACACACACATGGGCGCATACACAAACACATGCACAACTGAATAAATTTAAAAAAATAGGCATAGAGCAGTTAAAATAATTGCAAGCAGAGACTAAACTCTAAGTAAAAGACAAGGTCTCTTCAACAAATCACCTAATTTGAATCATAAAGTTTTGAATGCTTTAAAAAGTCTTATAACAAAAAATGACATTGATGAAATAATCTCATATCTTCCCACCGAAAAATGTCCTGGACTAGATGGATTCAGCACAGAATTTTACCAGACATTTAAAAGAACAACTAACATTACTACTCCTTAAACTATTCCATAAAATAACAAAGTAGGAACACTTCCTACTTTGTTTATAAAGCTAATATCATACTTATCCTAAAACTTAATAAAGATACATTCAAAATAGAAAACTATAGGTCAATCTCTTTGATGAACACATATGCAAAGATTCTCAATAAAATCTTAGCAAATCAGGTTCAAAAACATCAAAATGATCATTCACTGTGATCAAGTAGTATTTATCCCAGGTACACAAGGTTTTCTCAGCATACACAAATCCATATAAAACTAACCCATAATATAAACCAATTCAAAATCCAAGACCACATGATACTCACGAACGATGCAGAAAAAGCTTTTGAGAAGATCCAACATCCTTTTATGATCAAAACCCTCAAGACAGTTGGAATGGAAGGAACTTACAGCAATACAAAAAAAGCTGTATACAGCAAGGCAACTGCAAGGACTATACTCAATGGGGAAAAAATTGAACCATTCCCGCTTTGATCAGGAACTAGATAAGGCTGTCCACTCTCACCACTTCTATTCAATATTGTACTTGAAGTCTTAGCTAGAGCCACAAGACAAGAGAGGGAGATAAAAGGGATTCAAATCAGAAAAGAAGTCAAGATGTCTCTATTAGAAGACTATATGATCATACACCTGCGAGATCCTAGAAAGTACCAGGAAAATCTTGGAACTAATACATAAGTTCAGCCAAGTGGCAGGTTACAAAATAAGTGTGCAAAAATCTTCCTACACACCAAGGATGAAAAAAGTGAAAAAGTCCTAAAAAAATCATCCCATATACTATAGCCCCTAAAAAAAATGAAATACCTTGATATAAATCTAAACAAAGAAGTGAGAGACCTTTATAATGAAAACTTTAAAACCATGAAAAAAGAAGTTACAGAAGACACCAGAAAATTGAAAGAACTTCCCCAATCTTGGATCAGCAGAATTAACATCATAAAAATGATTGTCATACCAAAAGCAATATATAGATTCAATGCTATACCAATGAAAAACCCAAAGCTTTTTAAAAGAATTGAACAATCTCAAAATACATATGGAAGCACAAAAGGCCCAGGATATCAAAAAAAAATCCTAAGTAAGAAAAACACTGCTGGAGGTAAAGCCATACCAAACCTTAATTTGTACTACTAATCCATTGTAATCAAAGCAGCCTGGTATTGGCTCCAAAATAGACATGCAGATTAATGGATAAGGATTGAAGACCTGGATGGTGAAAATTCATATACAAACACCAAATGCTGGCGAGGATGTGGAGAGGATGGAACTCTCGTACATTACTTATTGAAATGCAGGCCTATAAAACTACTCTGGAGATCAGTGTGGAGGTTTCTAAAAAAGGTAACGATTGAAATATTGTGAATAATCCCCCAAAGTTCAGTAATTCACTACAGTGACATGAATACAACCATGTTCACTGCAGCACTATTTTCAATAGCAATGTTATGGAATCAACTCAAATGCCCAACAGTTCTCCAATGGATAATGAAAATGAGGTACATTTATACAACAGAATACTACTCAGCCATCAAAAAAGATGAATTAATGAAATTTTCTGGGAACTGGATGGAAGCTGAAGAAATTTTATTGAGTGAAGTATCCCATACACAGTAGGTGTCATATGTACTCCCTAATAAGTAGATTCTAGTTACAAATCTACTTAATGACATATTCAGTGTTAAACCTTTGTAATAGCCACTATAATCACAAAGAGATTATAAAGGATAAATAAGGGGAGAGAAGACTTTAAAAGAAAGACAAAAAACACATTTTAATAGAGATATTAGGCCAAGGTCATATATTGCATGTAAGCAGCTAGACATATGATGTAGCTCACTCTCACTTTCCTTCCTATTCACTTGTGACTGAACAGATTTGATCTGCCCAGTCAGCAAGCATATAAGGATTGACAGTTATAAGGTAACCGACCAGCAAAATGGAGACTGACTCCCTCTTACTGCTGTGTCCTACTCCTATTCTTCCATCTACCTTTGAGTTTCCTCTTATATTAAGATCTCCATTTATTTTTTATTATTATTTCCTCTCATACAAACTTAATAGGTACACTGGTTCTCTCCCTCCCTCCTCCTCCCCCCCACCCCCTGTTCCCCTTCCCTTCCTCCCTCCCTCCCCATCCCCCAGTACCTCCCCCCCAATCCCTGGAGAATCCTTTAATGTGCATGCCAGACTCTCCTCTGGGCCCTCCTCTCCGATGATGTACAAGGACCCGGTGGCATTTCCCTGAACCCTTTCCTGTGTTCCCCTTAAGCATAGGAACACTACTGTGGCTGTCAGTCCCTTGCCTCCAAGGATCTTGGTGCCTTTAGCAAATGCTAGACTTTGTGAGGTCAATAGTGTGTTGGACATTGCACAGGGCATGCAAAGTCCAATTATGATTGCTTCGGCCCTAACTTGTGTGGAGTATCTTGCATATCATTGCTCCTCTCATCCTTGTGCTCTTGCATTCTTTCTCATTCCCTGAGCTTCAGGATAGGGAGAAATTAGGCTAGCCTAGTTCTAGGTGGTTGATATAGAGTCTGAAGTTCTGGATTGTGGTTCGTTGATTTTCTTTTGCAGTTTTGCTGCTCCTGCAATGCCCTTCACTCCATCCTGATGGGTGTTGTATGTCACCCCCTGGCCAGAGATAAAAAGCTGTTAAACTAGAGTCTTGTTATAAGAGTTTATTCAAAGGTAGATGTAATAAACGTAGGAAACCACAGTGAGGGAGGGGTCAGTCACCCATTTGCCAAATGGTTACTTTTTATCTGCCAGACTATATGCCCTCCACTTCTGGTGAGATCATACCCCCTCAGCTGTAAATGATCAGGAAAAAATGTCTGTGAGCTTAACCAGATGTCTCATTACTTACTTGCGGTCCTTGATGGAGGGCTATTTTCTCTGGTATAACATGGTCCCCTCTCTCCTTGTTTCTGGTGTGGCCTTCCTACCCCATCCCTCCTGTTCATAATCCTTGCAATTACTGTGGGTATTACAGAGATTTATCATCTCCATTTAAACACAGTCTTTTATCTTTTATTAGGAGATGACCTTGACAACCAATAAGAATGCAGCCAAAGGCAGTGTAGGAACAGCAAAACTGAAAAGAACAACAAATCATTAATCAGAATACCAAAGACCCCATAATATTCACCTGCAACCAGACCAGTCAAAACTTTCCCCATCCTAAAGCTCAGGGAATCTTGTGGAAGAGGGGGCCAACAAGATTGTAAGAGCCTAAAGATGGGGAGGACCAATTATATGCAAGATACTCCTTTTCATACAAGGTAATAGCTTTAATATCTCAGCTATCTCACTAAGCTTGTGAGAAATCGCCATTTGGTGATTTCAGAACAAAGAAGATTCACATATAATATCTAAAATTATCAGAGATAAACACCAATACCCAGTATGAAAGTTCCCTTAAGATCAAAACTACACCTATGAAAATCTCCATATCATGAAATGTATAAAATTACAAAATTTTAATTCATTTGAAAGGAGAGAGACAATATTAATAATGGAAGTAAAGAATACACTTGCTGAAAAACAACCTTGAAGGAAATTTTTTCCCAGATTGGCCATGAAGGCACATAGATGCCACTACCCTTGTGATATGAGTGGGTCATATTAAATCTCAAACTTGAAACAGAATAATAATGTTCAATTGGGATTATTTTTTACAATCATTTCATGCATGCAAAAACAATAAAAATGAGGAGACTTAAACAATAATTCATTTTTCCTGTAGTTATCTGTGTTATTCCTAACATTTGGATCCATTCATCAGTTGAGATAGTACTGAGACCAAAAGACCACAGTACTTGCTCCTGTATTCTCAGTTGGTGATGACTACGACTCAGCTGAAGGGTCCTGTGGAACTCTCCATTGCTTTGCAGCCGAACTTTCTGTTTTTTATCAGGCCTTATCATGCAATACATTTTATCTTAACTTTGAAATTATCCAACCTCCTTTTCACTCATCCTTACAATCAAAGTGAATCTGTCATCAAACTAATCCAGAAATTTCTTCAAGAGTTAGTATATGACTTCTTAATTTGATAGCTAAGTGGCACTGAATTTTATATGGTAAAGAATATAGCTGGGTTTGTAAACACAAACTGCAAAAAATGTCAATCATCTCATCTTTTGTGAAATATTCAACCTCATGACCCTGTACAAAAAACATGCAATAATAATAAAAAAGAAAAATAAATCACATAATTTGAGTAATTTGAAGAAGATGACATGATTTTCTTTCTTTTAAAGGTTTTCAGGTGACAACTTTGTCCTTTTATGAAACAAAAAACTGAACGTATATAGCATACAAAAGTGCATAATTCAATAGTTCATTCTCTGTCTCGACACTGATACTAATATCTGAAATCAAATTGACCTTTTGTTGAACAGTAATTCAACCCTTGCCTAATAGGATGGCTACATTTTGGGTTGTGTCTGTGTCTGAATGATAATGAAGGAGACATAGAAGGAAACTCATGCTGTTTAGATTACAGATCAGATCTCACTGAATACATTTCAAAAAGGAGTATAATGCAGAATCAGATAAACTGGAAGCTAATTCACTACCTAAAGTTATTTGTATCCATTATATTGTGGCAAGTTTTAAAAGACAATGATTATAAAATGAAATGGGACAAGGTAAATGTTCTTCCTTATAGTGATGTGTTCTTATTTCTCACCAATATTTTTATGACACATTTATTTCATACTTGATTACGATTTCACTTTTCTTTCTATCAAAATGCCCCTTTACTCTTTGGATATAATAAATTCTTCTAATATGCTCTGATGCCTGTTAAATTTGACATTAGTTGTACAATTTAGAAAAAGTACAGAAAACACATAATCAATCTGAGATTTCCAACTTTGAGAATTTTGAGAAAATACAGTGTTGCTGTTTCATCCACCTCTGTGTGTGATGCTTAAATGATGGAAGTTATACCTGACTGATGCATATTTATTTTAAGAATGCTCCTACCATTATATAAAACCCCACAAGTCAAGATTTTCTTGATAATATTACCCACAATTATTTTTCACTAACAAAACAAACTATCTTCACAAAGTTATATATGTACTGATAGGTTCTTTATGCAAAAGGTTTCTTGTTTATAATAAATATGCTACTGATTGTGAAAAAAATTATTAAGCAACTATTTCTTGTGTCAATTATTTGCAAGGTTATGTAGATATCATAAACAACATCATATAAAATGTCATGTAATTTGGCATTAATTAATGATCAAGGCTGAAGATAGAAGTAAAGAAGGGAAGGTCCTAATAATCTGTTTTCTAAAATAAGCAAGTCTGAACACCTGTGTTATCAATAAAGGGATCTTAGAATTAACATTATGTTTTCAAACTCATTTCCAGTGTTTGCTTAGAATACACAGAGTTTCTTGAAAAACATGAGTACTTTTCTTATCAGTGAATTAGTGTTAACATTTTTCATGTTGTCCATAAATATATGATCAAACAATTTAAAGAATATTGGGTTTTATTCCCTTTCAATTCTGGTTACAGTTCATGATCCATGTTGACCAGAGAGCTTATACCAACATCAAGAGCCTAGAAAACTGGCCATACCTTATTCACAGGAATGCTGGGAGAGGGGAAAACCTCCTCACCTACCAGACTGCAAGTCTGCAAAAGTATGCTGCAGTTTATCAAAGTACTGGGAAGCTGCAGGTTATTGTATGTGGGATCCTTCCATGGGCAAGTGGATAAGATGGAGAATGCTTGCTGGAAGACACTCAAGCAAGCAAATAAATATGTCCCATTCTCAGCTCTTTCCTTGATTAAAAAAATAAAGGAAAAAGGTGTTTCCAACTATAATAACTTCTTGAATGTCAATAGCAAAACAGAAAATTGAATACTTTTTTAAAGATCCCATTTGCTGTCTATCCATTTACTTGCTAACTTGGTTTCATGAGCTGTATCTCCTCATCAATGAAATTTAAAATAATCACCTTGAATTTTCTTGGTTTTGTAGCATTGTAATAGCTCTTTTGCTAGGGCCTTTAGACTGTAAAAAAGATTATAATCAACTTTATTTTATAGATATTTTTCAATAAGAATCTCTCACCTTATTCTTAATTATGGAATAAATATGTTGAATTAAATGTTCAAACATGTCTGTAAATGTGCTTCATTCTCATGCCTGTGACCACTTTCAATATCTTCATTCTGGCTTGAATTAATATTATTTTCTTAGTGATTTCAACAGAAATTAAATGAAAAAGTGGTCATTGTACCAGAATAGAAAGATGCTATAATCCACTCATATTCATTCAAGTTATTGTGGTAGATATTCTCTGGGATTAGTTCATCAGAGAAGAGGATAAACATATAAACACTAATCCTACTTCAATTATGGGGATTGTTTCCAGGACTCTTATCAAAATCTGAAAGTTGCTAAATACAGTATATAAGATGTTATAGTATTTGTTCATAACTCATGCACATTTTCTGATAAATCATTTCTAATTTACTTATATAGTGAATATGAATGCACATAGTATGCAAATAGTTTCTGTGCTTAAGAATAAAATGTGAAAGAAAGCTTCCTAGAACTATTCAATGAAGCATATTTTTCTAATATTTCATATGTGGTTGTTGGAATACATGGATCCTTAATCCAAATGTATGTATGCTGACTGTACGTGATTTTCTACAATAAATAAGATAAATTATTTTAGAAATATGAAGATGTGCTGAAGCATAGCATATGGTATGAAAGTAGATAAAAATGAAAAAACAAAGTTAGAGTCAAGGGGATCACAATAGATTTTGTTTGCATCTAAGACCAAAGTGGGTCAGTTGGAAAGCAGGAAGGAAATAAGAGTTTTAGGAAAGCATTGGAGCAGAGCTGCAGACAAATGGGAACTGGCCTCAGCAGACATATGAGTTTGACAAGCAACCACAGGGGCCAGAGCTTTGAGTTAACTCTAAGTCTAAGAAAATAGAAGAGAATAATGTCTTAAGACAGTGACTGCGAGTTTGCATATAAAATCAGTCTTATGCTTCAAACAGAGACAAATGCTGTTGTTTTTATTTCTAACATATATGCATAATTATTTAATTTCTTGAGTAAACTCGTTGGGAAATGTGGTCAATGAACATGATTATAGACACTTGTTCATGTATCTATTTTATAGAAGTAATACAATAATATTCACAGTTACAGCTATCACATGAAAAGTACACATAGTACACATTGAAAAGTACACACAGTTTTTAATCTTTTACTATGACTTCTCAGTCTAGCACTTTAATGAGTTTGACATCAATTTAATTAGATCAACAAATCAATAAATTATCTCCGTAATAAGATCAAATATCTTAAATTTATCAGTGCTTTATAACTGGGCCTCACAGGTCATCTGATCTGCCTCCCTGCTACAGTGGTCACAGCAAAGCCCTTATGTCCCAAACTTCAGTTTCTGAACTTCAGGCTAAAACTGAAAACTTGAAAAGCCAGAAACAGCCTAGATCCATCTATTTTACTACTTACTTCTCAACAGATAGGTCACTTCTAGGTGATTTTATTAGCAGCCATTTCACCAGCAAGAACATTGGAGCTCTTGATTATTCCAGTCCTGTTCCAAAACCAGGCCAGGGTAAAGGAGTCAGAGGTCATGCATAGAGATTATTTTCCCATAAACTAAGTTCTTCCTTGAGAAGTAGCAAACACTATATTTCTAATATCAACACATCCTAATCTGTTGGCTTATTGGATTCTGACTTATCCAAATCAGTATGTCATACACAACATTTTCTTGTAAGTATCATTTGCTCCCACCAATAGCACTAGCAAAGATCTACTAGAAGTCATGGAATCAGCAGAAATATTAATCAGAAAAGAATTTATCGAAAAGGCTCAGAAAACTAAATTTGTTTTGAGTTAAATCCACAAGTGTAGGCCAAGTTATATGTTAACCCTAAACATTCCAATTGGACATAAGATATTTTGATACAGTAATACCATAATTACAGGTATATTTAGGAATTTAGTGATTATTTCCTATCAGTAACAAAAATATGGAAAGCTAATATTTGTAATAAAAGGCAATATGATTACACCAACGAAAATTAGATGTGACGTTATCACCAAACAACTACCATTAAAGAGTCTCAAAATACACAACCAGACAATAAATCTTCTTAAAACAGAACTGAAAATTAAAAAAAAAACTCACAGTTGAGAAATGCAACATTAAAATAGTGAGGAATTCTAGACTTCAAATAGCTACTCAAAAGTTAGATCTCAATTTCAAAGCAATCTGTAAGTACAACTCTGAAAAATAGACAGTCAGAAGTTGCTTCCAGGAAGAGGGGGAAAGAGACTGTTTAGATATTAAAAAATGTATAAAATGCTATTTATAAAAGGGGATTTTTTGAAAGTATCTGTTGCATGAAAAGGTCAATTTATTAAGTATAGTCTGTTATTTATATAAAGATCTATCATCATCTATCTATATCATACATACATATATGTTTGATAAATTATGCAATTTAGTTTATAAATTAAAAATATAAAGCAAAAATGTAAATAATTATATTATGCAGTAGCAGAAAGGGAAAATTCAATCTTCAAGAAAATTTGATTATTTTTACTGGATACAAATTTTACTAGATACCAATATCAATTGCATTTCTATATAATTAAAGTGAATGAAATTAGAAAGTTTCATATCACGGCACTAGTCACAACTAATACAAATGAAAAATAAATGTTATTGCAGAAATTTAACCAACTGATCAGTGTGTCTTGTGATGAAATTTAAAGTATGCAATAAAGAACATGGTGAACAGTGGAGATAAATTATGTTCACTGACACAAAGAAACGTCAGAGTAAAGAAATCATATCCCAAAAAGTGCTGAAAAAATTTAATGTACTTTCTAAGTAGATATCTTAGATATACATAGCATATTAGACATTTTTAACAGGAATACACATGTTGTTTTATTTGTTGAAAGAAAAATCACACAAACTTTCTTATGTCATGTGTTTCCTTTATATGAATGGATTCGTCTACCTAAGAAAAGTTTTCTAATTTTAATACTTAATTTTTTATTCAGAATTTTTCATATACAGACAAAATGAGTTTACGTTTATGTCCTTGCCTTCCCACCCTCCCTTACCTTCATCAACCCAGTCTTGTCTCTCTGGTCCACACAGGGCTCCCTTTTTGGGCACTAGTAAGGAGTCAGGTCTCTGTGGTAGTACATGTGACAAAACTCACAAGTGGGGAGGTTCCCTTCTTCTGTCAAACACCTTCCCCAGAGATTTTTTTTTTCAGTGTAGTTGTTTCTCCTGAGAACCTGGCTGGTTAGTGAGAGAATGGTGATATGTCAGTCATTGGATAGATCTGGTGATAGATTTCTTGACAATGAACACCAGGATACAGCAGCCCTGTAATGACTGGTGTGTCTTGACAGGCAATGCATCTCCCCAACTATAGACCCTCCCAATTTTAATGCCCCCCTTCTGCAAGGTTCCCTGACCCTTGGGATGGGGAGAGATTTTTGAGGTCCTGATTAGGGCTAATCATTCTAACATCACAGTAATCTAGACTCTGGTGGGTTGTGGTTTTCTGTCTTACTATTCTTACACTGCAGTAGGATACATCTTAGCTGGTGCTCTGAGTATTTTCTTACCTAAGCATACAATAAGTGGTGTGTCTTTTGAGAAGCCCCCCCTCCCTGTCTCCCAGCGAGCACCCAGACGGCCTCCGGCTTTGCCTGGGCCCGCCCCAGACCCCAGCCACTCGCGTTCTCCCGCCCTCCACCGCCCGGCCAAATCCCAGGTCCCAGGTGAAGAATTCTACCATCAACATCAGACCCTCTGCCCCTCCCGCCCACCGGGGACCTACGCACGTGGTCCAGGGAAGAAACACTGCTAATCAGAATTCAATAGGGTCCAAAGGAAACTCAAGCAAAACTCTAAGGAACAAAGGGAACAAAGGCCATACATCTGGAGTCCTACAATCGTTATATCAAGTGGGTGAGATTCTTCACATTCAGCCCAAAGATAACTAAACCTTTTTTTTTCCACCTTACTGATCCTTTCTAGTACCAATTGCTGTAGATCAACTTCCTCATACAGCCACCCCAAAAACATACAACTCCAGGGAATACACCACTTACCTGCACATATCACCAAGATACTAAATCGTAAAAGTGCACTACCATACTAATATTCACCCCTTGGTTATTTAACCTGACTTAACTGATGTACTAACAGCCTAATAGCCTCTTCTAGGATATAATGATAACAATACACAAACATACCCAATCCAAAACAAGCACTAGTAAAAACTGGCAAGTGTAACAATTCCAACTACATCATTTCAGTGAAAAACACACAGAAACTGAAAGGTCCTAAAAAACAAAACAACAATGCCCAAATCAAAGTGCAGATCCACGAGAAACAAAACCCAAGAAGACCAATCTCCCACCGAAAGAATTAATCTCATAATGATGGATTCCGAACAGAACAAATTCACAGAAAATAGCCATGAAAGCCAGACCCAACATAACGACTTTCAGAGTATGATCATTACCATGATTAATACTATGAAAGAGGAAATCTGAGAAGAGTTAAACCATCTATCAACCACTTTGAACAGGAAAACAACAGGCACTTGGAGGAGTTGAAAAAAACAGTTCAAGAAACAAAAATAGGCATGGAACAGTTAAAACAGTCCCAGGCAGAGTTTAAAATTGAAGTAAAAGACAAGTTATCTTCAACCCAAAACTTAACAGAGAGTCTTATCAGCAGAAGACAAAGTGGGAGAATTAATCAGCTCAATGGAAGAGATTGTTAAAGCCAAAAAGATACTGGAAAGGAACATTCAAGACACCCTAAAGACACCCTAAAGAAGTCCAACATGCGCATTCATGGAATACCAGAACAAGAATCAAAAAATCCCACACCTGAGGAAATATTTCAATTCATCATAAATGAAAACTTCCCACAACTAAAGAATGAGAGGCCTATCAAAATACAAGAGGCATTTCGCACTCCAAACAGATATGACCAAAAGAGAAAATTGCCACGGCAAATAATAGTCAAAACACTCCACATTCAAGTCAAAGAAAAGGTGCAGAGAAATTCAAGAGAAAAAAAGCAAGTCACTTTTAAAGGTAAACCTATTAAAATAATAAATGACTACTCAATGGAAACAGTAAAAGCAAGAAGAGCGTGGAGAGTATTAAATGAGCAAAAATGCCAACCCAGACAGATATACCCAGCAAAACTATCTGTCATAATTGAGGGAGAAAGAAAAGTTTTCCAGCACAAAGACAACCTGAAAGGATACATGTCTACCAAACCAGGCCTTCAAAAACAGCTAGAAATGATACTCAAGTTTGAAGAAAAGAACAAGCTTATCCAGGAGGACAGAAGGGAAGTATAATACCACCAAAACATGAATATCAAACAACACACTTACAAAATCTACTAAACATAAAAAATGTCCAGAATTAAAAATTTCTCCATTATAACATTAAATGTCAATGGTATTAACACACTGATTAAGAGACACAGATTACAAACGTGGATTAAAAACCACAATACAACAATCTGCTGTCTTCAGGAAAATCATCTCTCCAGAAAAGATAGGCACATCCTAAGAATGAAAGGCTGGTCCAAAATCTTGCAAGCTAATGGAACGAGGAAACAGGCAGGGGTAGCAACTATGCTTTCAGACAAAGTGGACTTCAAACCAAAGAAAATCATAAGGGACACAGATGGATACTACATTTTAGTCACAGGTATAATTCACCAAGAAGACTTCACAATACTGAACATATATGCACCGAATACCAGCCCCTCCACATTCATAAAGAAAATCCTACAGCGTCTAAAGCAAGACATCAACCCCCAAATGATAATTCTTGGGGACTTCAACACCACCGTGTTATCATAGGATAGAGCAAGAGGTCAAAAGCTTAACAGAGACATTTTGGAACTTAATCAAACCTTTAAAGAAATGGACCTTACAGATCTCTATTGAACTTTTCACACACGCACCAAAGAATACACATTTTTCTCAGCATCACACGGAACTTTCTCCAAAATAGATCACATATTGGGCCACAAAGTGAATCTACACATATACAAAAAAGTTGAAATTCTAGCCTGTGTCCTATCAGACCACCACGGCCTAAAGCTGGACATCCACAACACAACAAACAAGAGAAATACACTAACTCCTGGAAACTTAACACTATGATGCGGAATGAGAGCTGGATTCAGGAAGAAATTAAAAAGGAAATTCAAGATTTCCTGAAAGTGAATGACAACGAAAATACAACTTACCAAAATCTGTGGGACACAATGAAAGCTGTTCTAAGAGGTAAGTTCATAGCTCTTAATGCCTACATCAAAAAAATGGAAACATCAGAAATAAACAACTTAATAATGCAGCTTAAAGCTTTAGAGAAACTAGAGCAATTTGATCCCAAAAGTAGTAAAAGAGAGGAGATTAGAAAATAAGGGGAGAAATATCTGAAATCAAGATTAAGAAAACGATAGAAAAATTAAACCAGTCAAAAAGCTGGTTCTTTGAAAAAATCAATAAGATTGATACACCCCTAGCTAAATTAACCAAAAGCAAGAGAGAAAACCCAAATTAACAAAATTAGAAATGAACATGGAGTTATCACTACTGATACCCAAGAAATCCAAAGAATTATAACATCATATTTCCAAAACTTATACTCTGTGAAGTTTGACAACACAAAAGAGATAAATGAATTTCTAAGTAAACACAACTTACATAAATTGAATTAGGAAGTTGTGAATTATTTAAATAGTCCTGTAACATATAAGGAAATTGAAGAAGTAATCTTGAATCTTCCCACCAAAAAATGTCCTGGACCAGATGGATTCAGCACAGAGTTCTACCAGACATTTAAGGAGTTAATAACACTTATACTCCTTAAACTGTTCCATAAAATAGCAAAGGAAGGAACATTACCAAATTCCTTGAATGAAGCTAATATCGTTTTAATCCCAAAACCTAATAAAGATTCACTTAAAAAAGAAAACTATAGGTTGATTTCTCTGATGAAAACAGATTCAAATATTCTCAACAAAGACTTAGCAAATTGGATTCAAAAACATATAAAAAAGATCATTCACGGGGACGAAGTAGGCTTCATCCCCGGCACACAAGGTTGGTTCAACAAACGTAAATCAATAAATATAATTCATCACATAAACCAGTCCAAAATCCAAGACCACATGATTGTCTTGATAGATGCATAAAAAGCTTTTGACAAGATCCAACAGCCTATTATGATCAAAACGCTACAGACAGTAGGAATGGAAGGAACATTTATCTATATAATAACAGCTGTATACAACAAGCCCACAGCAAGGATTATTCTCAATGGGTAACAATTGGAAACATTCCCACTTTGATCAGGAACTAGACAAGGCTGTCCACTCTCACCACTTCTATTCAATATTGTACATGAAGTCTTAGCCGACGCCATAAGACAAGAAAGGGACCTAAGAGAGATTCAAATCAGCAAGGAAGAAGTCAAGCTATCCCTATTTGCAGATGACATGATCTTATACCTGAGTGATCCCAAAAACTCCACCAGGAAGCTCCTGGAACTAATTGAGAAGTTCAGCAGGGTGGCAGGATACAAAATAAATGTACAAAAATCAGTGGCCTTCCTATATGCCCAGAATGAAAGAAGTGAAAAAGCCTTGAGAGAAACAATCCCATTTACTATAGCCCCTAAAAAAATGAAATATCTTGGTATAAACCTAACCAAGGAGGTAAAAGACCTTTACAATGAAAACTTCAAAACCCTAAAGAAAGAAATTGCAGAAGACACCAGATGGTGGAAAGACCTCCCATGTTCCTGGATTGGCAGAATCAACATTGTAGAAATTACCATCCTACCAAAGGCAATATACAAATTCAATGCTATGCCAATTAAAAACTCAAGGCAATTCTTTAAAGATGTTGACCAAACAATCTCAAAATACATATGGAGGCACAAAAGATCCAGGATAGCAAAGACAATCCTGAGTAACAGAAACACTGCTGTAGGTGTCACCATACCAAACGTTAGCCTATACTACAAATCCATAGTTATAAAAACAGCCTGGTACTGGCTCCAAAATAGACAAACCGATCAATGGATAAGGATTGAAGACCCAGATACAAGCCCACAAAATTACAGCCATTTGGTCTTTGACAAAGTGGCCCAAAGAATCCAATGGAAAAAGAACAGCATCTTCAACTAATGGTGCTGGCAAAACTGGATCTCCACATGCAGAAGATTAAAGCTGGACCCGTACTTGTCACCATGTACAAGACTTAATTCCAAATGGATCAAGGACGTTGATATCAGGCCAGAGACTATAAAAACCATAGTTGAAAGGATAGGGAACTCCCTTGAGCTGTTTGGCTAGGCCAAGAGTTCCTAAACAGACATCCAGTGGCACAGTCACTGCTACCATCTCTGAACAGCTGGGATCTTGTGAAATTAAAGAGCTTCTGTTCAGATAAAGAGATTGTAACACGAGCTCAAAGGCAACCCACAGAATGGGAGAAAATCTTCACTAACCACATATCTGATAGAGTTCTACTGTCCAGAGTGCAAAAAGAACTTAGAAAACTAAACACCAAGGAAACATATGGCCTAATTAAAAAATGGGCCTTGGAACTTAAAAGAAACTTTACCAGGGATGAAATTAAAATGTCTAACAAATATCTTAAAAAATGTTCCACTTCCTTAGCCATCAGGGAAATGCAAATCAAAACTTCCCTGAGATATCATCTCACCCCGGTCAGGATGGCAAAAATCCACAATACAAACAACACCAAATGCTGGAGAGGATGTGGAGAGAGGGGAACTCTCCTACATTGCTGGTGGGAATGCAGGCTCATACAACCACTCCGGCGAGCCATCTGGAGATTCTTAAAGAAATTAAAGATTGAAATGCCATATGACCCTGCTATTCCACTTCTTGGAATAACCCCACATACAGCAAAATTCACCTTGATAGCAGAAGCATGACCATGTTCATAGCAGCACTGTTTATAATAGCAAAGTCATGGAATCAACCCAAATGTCCAACAGTTGACGAGTGGATAAGGAAACATTGGTACATCTATAGAATGGAGTACTACTCAGCCATCAAAAATGATGAAGTACTTGAATTTCCCGGAAAATGGATGTCATTAGAAACAATTATATTAAGTGAAGTATCCCAGACCCAGAAAATTAAGCACCATATGTACTCCCTAATAGGTGGCTCCTAGTACCAAACCCGCCCAGCCCACCTAGAGACACTCAAAGATAAATCTCTGTAATACCTACAGTAATTGCAAGGATTATGAACAAGAGGGATGGGGTAGGAAGGCCACACCAGAAACAAGAAGAAAGGGTACCATATTACAGCATTAAAAATAGGCCTCCATCAAGGACTTCAAGTAAGTAATGAGACACTTGGTTAAGTTCACAGACTTTCGTTCCTGATCATTTACAACTGAGGGGGTATGACCTCACCAGAAGTGGAGGGCATATAGTCTGGCAGATAAAAAGTAATCATTTTGCAAATGGGTGATTGACCCCTCTCTCACTGTGGTTTCCTACTTTTATTGCATCTACCTTTGAATGTGCTCTTATAATAAGACTCCAGTTTAACAACTTTTTGTCTCTGACCAGAGGGTGACATACAATGCCCATCAGGATGGAGTGAAGGGCATTGCAGGAGCAGCAAAACTGTCAAAGAAAATCAACAAACCACTATCCAGAACTTCAGAGACTCTATATCGACCACCTAGAACTAGGCCAGCCTAATCTCTCCCCATCCTGAAGCTCAGGGAAATTTGCGGAAGAGGGGGCAGTAAGATTGTAAGAGTACAAGGATGGGAGGAGTAATGATATGCAAGATACTTCATACAAGTTAAGGCCGAAGCAATCATAATTGGACTTTGAATGCCCTGTGCAATGTACAACACACTATTGACTCCACAAAGTCTAGCATTTGCTAAAGACACCAAGATCCTTGGAAGCAAGGGATTGACAGCCACAGTAGTGTTCCTATCCTTGAGAGGAACACAGGAAAGGGTTCAGGGTAATGCCACTGTGTCCTTGTATGTCATAGGAGAGGAGGGCCCAGAGCAGAGCCTGGCATGCATATTAAAGGATTCACTGGGGATGGGGGGAAGGCACTGGGGGATGGGGAGAGAGGGGTGAGGGGAGGGGGAGCAGGGGGGTCGGGAGGAGGAGGAGGGAGGGAGGGAACCGGTGTACCTACCAAGTTTGTATGAGCAGAAATAATAATAAAACATGTAAAACATATATATATATATATATATATATATATATATAAATAAATAAGTGGTGTTACTGTTAAGGCTAGGAATAGGTCCATGTTAATTAGCAAGAAAACTCCAGAACAGCAGAACTGATGAGATATGCTATGTTAGAAGTAGATGATATTAGAGTCTTCAAATGCAATTTTTGTATATTTAAGAAATTTTTATATTTAAGAATTAGAACTAATTATTTGTAAAAATTTTAATAACAAATTTTACATAAAGATAATGAAACTTAGTTTGTCACATCTACAAAATGTTTCAACCATATTTGCAATCGAATTCAAGTGAGTAAATAAATTACATATCTGACTGAATTCATAAAAAGACTAAATATGTTATATGGTCAAAGTTTTGCATTCTTAGACATATATAGAAAATAAGTGAATATTTTATGTCTCTCAGAAACTTATACTTAAGTGTTCCAAAAGTCTGATATGTTAGTCATACTCATATAAATTTTCAAATATAGTCAACAAATGTATTTTTAAATATAGTGTAATATGCATTTTATAAGACTATTACATAAACAGAGACAGAAACTGAAAAACAGCAAATAAATTTATAAATCACCACTGAAGAATGCTGATACAAGGAAAATAAATATAAAATTACAATAATTGTGAATTTTTGTGTGTGTAAAAAAAATGTTTTCTTTGAGTCAAAATTTGGGAATGTTAAGACTAGCCTAATGTCACATGCCTGCAATCCAAGAACTGTTCAATTTGAAGCAGAAGGATTGGAAGCTTGAAAGTGAAATGCTGTCCTACACAAATTCATACTTTCATCCATACATATATAAACAAATAATAGAGAGAAAATGAAAATAAAATGGAAACCTAAAGAAATTTAAATGTTTAAAATCTATAGCCTCGACTATTTATCATCATATGTCACAAACACCTTATTTGCATTTGTGGATACTTGAACTATATAATACAACACCTTAAATGACTATAAAGGTCTTCCTGACTTTTGTTAAGTGATTTTATATATATATATATATATATATAAACACTTTATATATATAAACATAAACATTATATATATATATAAATATGCTAGTGTTTAGACTTCTAAATTTCCATGGTTTTGCAGCATGTTTTTCACAGGATGAACATTGGTGAAAGATTATTTTATAGGATCTCATAATTCTTTATTCCTTTTTGGGAACCTACTAATATTTCAAAATAATGAATTATATTCAGAATAATAAGTATGAAATTTGAATGCACAGAGGTTATTATTTACTGAGTTGCTTCAATACATTGCAGGTGAGTCACAGACTCAAAGTTCTCTTATGTTGGAAATCTAACATTCTGTTTAATATGTGAAAATTCTCTCTGAAAACTTAATGTTCACAATTAATGAATGAAAATGTTAGTAAGAGATAACTTAGTTTAGGCATCACCTCCAAAGAATTGCCTTGCTAGAGGCATTTTCACAAACTGATCTCTGATGAAAACTGCATTCTCAATTCAAAAAGAACATACAAGTAAATGTTGGTCTATGGAATGGTACTCTTAATGGAACTTGTACCTAAATAAAAAATCTGGTTTTGAGAATATTTTAGTTACTTAGTTTAAGTGTGTGTTGTAATGTTCAAAAAATAAACATTGAACATGTGAGATGCTACTCAAAAATTATTGTATAAAAGAAAGAAAGTCATTAAAAATTACAAAACTTATTCCCAGGTACTATTATCATCCACCATATACATTAGAGTTCCCCTGCTCATGGAATTGTATTTTCTTAAACACTCATGAATTCTTCTTACAAATACAATGTTAGAAAATATCCCCTGTACTGGCAGATAGAAAATGACCATTGTGCAAATGGGAGACTGATCCCCCCTCACCACGGTCTCCTACTTTTATTCCATCTACCTTTGAATATACTCTTATAAAAGGACTCTATTTTAACAGCTTTTTATCTCTGGCCAGGTGGTTACATCCAATACCCATCAGGATGGAGCAAAGGGCATTGCAGGAGCAGCAAAACTGAAAAAAAAATCAACAAGCCATAATTCAGAACATCAGAGACTCTTTATCAACCATCTGGAACCAGGCCACCCTAATCTCTCCCCATCCTGAAGCTCAGGGAAATTTACGGAAGAGAGGGCAGTAAGACTGTAAGAGCACAAGGATGGGGAGGAGTAATGATATGCAAGATACTTCACACAAGTTAGGTCCGAAGCAATCATAATAGGACTTTGCATGACCTGTGCAATGACCAAGACATTATTGACTCCTCCAAGTCTAGCATGGACTAAAGGCACTAGGATCATTAGAAGCTAGGGATTAACAGCCACAATAGTATATAGTGTTCCTATACTTATGGAGAACACAAGAAAGAGTTCTAGGATATGCCATTGAGCCCTTACACCTCATCAGAGAGGAGGACCTAGAGGAAAGTTTAACATACACATTAAAGGATGCTCCAGGGATGGGAGGAGGAGGCACTGGCAGATAGGGAGGAGGGAGAAAAGAAGGAGAAAAGGAGGAGGGAGCTAGGGGGTCCAGGGGCGTGGAGGGAGGGAGGGGACTGGTGTACCTGTTAAGTTTGTATGAGCGGAAATTAATAAATAAATAAATAAATAAATAAATAAATAAATAAATAAATAAATAAATAAATAAATCGGTTTCAAAACAAAAAAAGAAAATATCCCCTATAAATAAAAAACAAGCAAGAATGTCAAACTAAGAGGACTAAGAGGAAAAGTTAATTTTCCTTCCAACTGAAACTTAATTATAACTTAAATTCCTCTGTGAATTGAGTTGATTTAATTTTACTTTAATTCTCTTTGTATTCAATATCTTCACAGACAAACATCTTTATAGACAAATTCAATTGCTGGACTTACAATGCTTAAAACTCACTTGACCACATCTAAAACTAGACATTATCTTCACATTAGGGCTGCAATTTGCCACTTTTGAAACAGAAATATTTCAATTTTAATTGCTATAAAGTGAAGAGATGTTTTTAGTGTCAACTTTAGAAAAATTTAGAAGGTATCTTTTGGGTCAACTATTCTGAATGATAGATTATCACCTTTAATGATAGCTTTAAATATATTCAGTGGTAGTTATAAAACACAATTATCTCATTTGTATTTCTTGCAAAAATTTAGAATTGAAACTGATTATAGTCCTCCATTTCTTTCTTTCTTTTTTGGATGATTTACCTTTAATCATATTTCTAAAATTTGCCTTAAATGTAGTCACACACACACACACACACACACACACACACACACACACACACATGCAATGGTAGAAGACTTAATCATTTTCCATTTACAATATGCAAATATCTTTGTTAATTGAATCATTGCTTTTTTAAGGTAGTATTCTAAATTAAAGAAAGAAATGGAAAGATGAAAATGAAATGATAATAGAATACTAATTCAAGCATGGGATTGTATTTGAGGAACAATGAGAAATTGTCCTGTATAAGATTGGCATTCCACATGAGCACATAATGCATATATTCATAAATTTTTTATACTATTTCAATGTTCAGATGTTTCATAAACACTTTATGCTTTCATAGGAGGAATAAACATTGAAGAAACTTAAATTTATTGGAAATATTACAAATGTGATGACATCACCTTCACCTTGGAGAACTGGTAAGAAGAAGCTCATCTGGCATAGATCTAAAACGTCTGACTTTTTTTATCACTTCCTCCTGCTGAAATAAATGAAGCTTCAACTATTGATTTGTTGTTTTGGAAAACTTTTGCCTTTATTTTCGGGAGAACAAAGACTTCAACATTGGGAGAAAATGGAAAAAATGAGCTCAACTGAGACAATGTACATCACAGCAAGAATATATTTTCCAGCAATTAATATCTGCTACTATTTTATGAAAACTCCAACATTCTGTTGACAAAAGGACCACTTCTTAAATCATTCCATTACTGATGAAATCTTTTAATGTCACAATAACTTCATTTACTTATACTATTCACTGATAACATATTAAAATATATTTTTGCTATATATATTAGTAGCTATGTATCATTAATCATTTTTGAGCTCAATCTAAAAAAGTCAATTACCATAAAGACCTACTTTTGGAGATTGGGTACAGTAATTAATATACTTTTTATAAGTTACAAAAATATATGAGAACATCATACATATTTTTACTTAATTTTCTAATTTAAAAAATTTAAGTTTTGGTCATATTTATTGAAAGAGAATTTCCAGTTCAATCCAGAACTCACTGTCTGACTATTCTAGCTAGTCACATGCCCAGGCGATCCCCGTCTGTGCTTCTGATTATTAGAACTATAGACTCATGCTACACTTGGCTGGTCTTCATATGATGTCTGCAGCAAATAGTTCATCCACTCAGTAATCCATTCCCTCATCAAATTATTTTAAATTATTATTCTTCTTCAGAAATTGGGGTCTATGACATCTTGAAAAGAAGCAATTTGATATGCCACAGAGGTCTAAACTTCCACAAGAGTACACAAACCAGAGTGAACCCTGGGGTTACAGAAGCAGACAAACAGGAGGGTGGGAGGAAATGGGAGAGATTAAAGAAGGGAAGGAAGGGTATGGAAAGGAGGGGGGATGGGGAGAAGCAGGGCTGAGTACTCTATATGCTTGTAAAAGTAGAAAAATAAAAAATTAATAAAAGATAATTTTCACAAAAATTTGCTCTGACAAAATTGGCTTCTAATTTACCTTAAGAATAAACCATCATACTAAACTAGTTGATTTTTCTGATCTGCTCAAGTCAGGTGTGATAGATTCAGATGTCGACAGTTAGAGGCTCTTCAGGAAGAGCTATGAAAATTTAAGAGTTAGGGCAAGCTCTTGAACAAGCCTGTAGGTGACTGTTTAACTGATATGGGAGAATCAATCCATATTGGTTGGTGTTTTCCAGTGGTAGGCAGAAAAAAAGGAATAGCAAGAGGAAAGGACTCACTGCTCTTTTCATGCCTTATATCGTAGCTATATTGAATCCACTACTGGTCTGTTGCTGTTTCCTTTACTGCTGCTGCTGCCACTGCTACTGACTGCTCTTCTTGACTGACATCAGAGCTGGGCTTCGTTGGTCTTAATGCTGAGCATCCCTGCAATTGGAGCTCGGTCTTTTGGGCCTTAGCACTTTTTGTCACTAAGATCAGGGACCAGTCACTTCTCCCTGTCTGTTGTTTATCTTCTGCATCAGAGCCCAGGCTCTTCAGTCTTCCAGTGAGATTGCGATTTAAGACTTTGCAGGCATCGTTTGGTTTTCTAATATTCAGCTCAAGAACTGAGTAGCTGCAGGCAATACTATTTAACTACACTGATTTTATTTTGTGGGGCAATTTAATATATATACATTCAATCAGTTCTGTTCCTCTGGTGAATGCTAATACATCATGTATACATGTGGTTAATGGTTTTCTTTCTTATGTGTGTCTGGGTATGCATGTGTGTGTTGTATATGGGTGGGTATACATATGTTTCTATACTTTTGAACAAGAGAGTATGTGAGTGTGTGTGCCCATGGAGGACCAAGGATGACTTTTGGAATTATACTGGTTTCTCTACTTCCTTTTGTTTTGCTCTGGAGTTTCCCAGTCTTTGATTCCTTGTGTCAGAATTGCAAGCTATCACCCACCATATTTGTAGTATATACTTACATAAGCTCTGAAATCAGTTTTTTTACTTATAAGGCAAAGATTTCAAACCTGAACCATCTCCTCAGTTCAAATTAATAATACTGTCTGTATCAGAAACTGTTTCTGCAGATGTGAAGATCTCCCCTCAATCAGGCTACTATTGTTGCATTTCAAGCAGAAAGATATCTACTGGAATGTTGATATATGTAGTAACCCAGATTTACATTCTTCAAAATAACTGTATTACAATAGAGCTCAAATTAATGTGGACATATTTCAAATAGGTTCCTTTAACACTGATAGAAAATGCATATTAACATAAAAAGAATTAAAATTGTCAACTCCATAAAAGAAGACATGGCACTTTATATTAGTATTTAGTTTATGAAGGAGAAAATTTGTCATGTTCCTGAAATGGATTAAGACTGCATTTTTTTAATCATTGATTTCTCACCTAATATATAGCTTTATACAGGTATGTCCCAGCAGCATAATGTGAATATTAGAGAAATCATGAGTCACACTTATGAAATGATTTCAAACTAAGTTTCCAAACTGATGTCCATTCCTTTCATTTCACTGTCCTCAGAATAATAAAATGGAAAGAAAATCTTTTTAACTTTCTTCAAATAATTTCCCATTTTCTTTCTTTGGAAACAAAATAAGGAAAGTGCTTTAACTTAAAACTGCTTTTGTTTTTAAAAACAAAATGTTTCCAAGTCAGATATTTAGTGTAAATCAAACATATAAGTGAAGCAATGCTACAGATACATGTCTGCCATCCTCAAACCTATCTCAGGCTTTATGTAGTAAATTGAGGGAAGAAAGTTAATCAAATATTAGTTTGTAATGTAGATAATTTTTATTATCTACATTACAATTATAGCATCAATTTTCAAAAGTTATATTAAATCAGTTTTGTATTTGTTTAGAAAGTAAACATTAAAACATGATCTATTCTTGGATAGTATTCATTATTACTAAGTATCCAATAGATATTTAACATAGTGAGATACATCTATAAAGGCAAAGCTATTAAAAGTGATTATGCAAAAATGTAACTTTTTGCCTGCTTATTCCATGAAATATCTGTTATCAATAATCCTTTTTAGTGAGAAATATACCATGTTGTATGACATAAAAATGGAATTTAAAGTCTTTAAGCCAGAAAGAGGAAATTATGAATATTTCTCTGATAGCTGATAAAATCTGAAGTTGTTTCTACCTTTATTTCTCAATATTTCTTATTTTAAGAAATAGCTTTATGTTCTTCTTTTTGTGTATGTAATCTTGTCAGTCATTCCTACTCTCTTACTTAGACAAAGTACTCAAGAAATTGCATTGAACTTGTGGACTGAGGGTCACATGTTGCCTAGAAATCTATGAATTCAGCTCAACACAAAATTGCAAACTTGTAAAAAATGTTTCAGGAAATTTGGTGATTGTGTTGTTCTTCAAAATGAGCATTGCACAGACCAAGGTTATATTGCAGAGTTAAGTTTTTGGAGATATCTAGAAGAATGTACCTTTTTTACTTGCTGCTAAGAAAAAGTAGAAACTACTACTTTATTCCTGAGATATAGAAAAAGAGAAAAAAACACATCTTTCTATGCTTTTTCTTTGTTCTTTTTGGGGGGACATCATTGTCTTATTCTCCAGTTGAGCAAGCTTTGAATTCACTGTGTAGCCCAAATTGAGCTTACATCCACAGCAATCCTGTGTCAGTATCTTCTGTACTGAGATTACAGGAATGAGCCACAAAATTAGTAGTTTTGCTGTTTAATTACTCTTATTCAAATAATTATAACTTAAACATGAAATCAAATTATAACATTAATTTATATAGTGTTGATTATCTGGTTAATAATAATAGTATTTCCATTGATTTCTATGCAAGTATTTGTAGTATAGGATTTTTTTCAATTTTCATTCCCACATTAAAATTATCTTTTTTTTTTCACTTTTCAATCATTTATTTTTTATTTTTCTACTTTTACAAGGATATTGAATATTCATCAGATTCCCTCCCTTCCCTTCACCATTCCCTCCCACTCCCACTCACTCTTCTGTCAGTAGCATCTGTAATTTTTTTTTTATTAAAAATTTAATTATACATTTTAAAATTTTTTACCAGTTCCCTCCCTCCCCCCTCCCCTTCCCCCAGTGTCTCCCCCCCAATTCCCAGAGAGTCCTTTATTGTGTGCGCCTAACTCTCCACTGGGTCCTCCTCTCCGATGACATATAAGGACCCAGTGGCATTTCCATAAGCCCTTTCTCTTGTTCCCCTTAAGCATAAGATCACTACTATGGCTGTCAATCCCTTGCCTCCAGGGGTCTCGGTGCCCTTAACAGATGCTAGACTTTATGAGGGCAACAGTGCGCTGGACATTGCGCAGGGCATGCAAAGTCCCATTATGATTGCTTTGGCCCCAACTATTGTTGAGAATCTTGCAAATCGTTGCTCCTCCCATCCTTTTGCTCTTACAATCTTACCGCCCCCTCTTCCGCAAATGTCCCTGAGCTCCAGGATGGGGAGAGATTAGGCTGTCCTAGTTCTATGTGATTGATATAGAGTCTCTGAAGTTCTGGATTGTGGTATCTTGTTAATAAAAATTAATATTTAATTTAAATTATACTGACTGACTTTATCAAACACTGTGTTGCAGTTTGGCTGCATGGTTGCTGATAAATCACCATCAAACGGCTTAAGGAAACAAGGGGCATATTGGTTATAGTTCTTAGTCAAGCTTGGCAGGGAGCTCATGCCAACACCAGAGCAGAGGGAACTCACCTCACCATCACCACAGAATGGTTGAGAGAGGAACAATCCTTACTTGCCAGACCAGCACATGTCTGGCCAACTGTTCACAAGGATACTGATTTTCTCAATCAGCTCTCAATATTTTATTCACCCGTTCAGCGCTTAGTTCCACCCACCATGGGTTGGGCTTTCCACAACAGCTAGACAATCTCTCGCAGGTTTGCTCTGGGCTTCACTCAACAATCAATTCCCTACAAATGTGCTCAGAGCTCAAACCCTCAACTATCAAGTTGATACCTGTGCCTAACTATGACACACTGCACAAAGCACATTACCCTACATAGAATATAAATTGAGAAAGCATATATATATATATATATATATATATATATATATATATATACATGATATAAATGAGAAACATATCAGCACTAGAAAATTCATTGTCTCAATTTTCTTCTTTCATGATTAGTGAAGGTCAAGATTGCATTCATTTTTTAAATTAACTATATCTTACTTAATAAATCTATATTCAGTAGTTCTCCATTTTTTCACTATGTGCTTATAATTACTTTAATATAATTACATTGTAGATTTTATATAACTTTTAAAATGTGTTTGTGTGTGTGTGTTTGCGTGTGTTAAAGGCAATGGGTGTGACTGTGGAAACTCAAGAGTCACTTTGAGAATCCCTCAGGATTTCTTCTATCTCCTTTTTGACTTATGTTCTGAGATTTTCCAGGCTCCATCTTTCAGGGTTGGAAATACAGGCTGCTGCCCTTTCTCCCAGGCATTTTTATGTGGGATCTGGCATTCAAACTCAGGTCTTTCTGCCTAGGAACAGAGAGACTTAGCCTCTGAGCCATCTCCCCAGTTCTTTATGTGTTGTTTTTTGAGTTCATATAATTTTCACTTTTTTTATTTCTTTTGTTTGTGATTTTAAAAAAAAATTATGAAAGGAAAAAAAGTCACAGAAGCTGAACACATACTTGGGCAAATATAAATAGCCTTTGGATTATTCACTGCTTTACCTCATCTTTTTCTCCTCCTACATTTTATTTTTTTCCTTATCATACAAGCCTCCCCCCTCCCCTTCCCTCCATAGTCTCCTTCCCCCTCCCCTCCCCTCCATAGTCTCCTTCCCCCTCCCCTCACCTCCATAGTCTCCTTCCCCCTCCCCTCCATAGTCTTCTCTCATTGCATTCTCCCTCTTCCCCACCTTTCCTTCATACACCTCCCATCCCTTTTCTCAGTGCCTCCCTCTTCCTCCCTCATGAGCCCTGGAACATTCTTTCATTTGATTGCCAAATCTCCATCTGAGTCTCCCACCCTAGTGAGGGTTCAGAACTCGGTGGCATAAGCCTGAAGCTCCTTCTTGTGCTCCCTGTTAGTATTATTATGAGTATTTAATCCCTTGTCTCTAAGGATCCTTCTGCTTGGAGTCTTCTCCCCTGTGATCCATGATAGATTTTGGGGGGGTCATTGACATGTCAACCATTGTGCAAGTCAGACAAAGTCCAATTCTGGCTTCTGAAACCCTAACTTGTGTGGCATATCTTGCTTATCATTGGTCCTCTCTATCTTTAGGCTCTTAAAATCTTGCCGCCCCTTCTTATGCAAGGTTCCCTGAACTTTAGGATGGGGGGGGGGGAATTTGGCTCATCTGGTTTGATAGAGCTCTATTATCCAGTGTGCACAAAGAACTTAAAAAAACTAAACACCAAGGATATAAATAGCCCAATTAAAAAATGGGCCACAGAACTCAAAAGGAAAGGAACGAAATCTAAATGTGTAACCAATATCTTAAAAAGTGCTCCACATCCTTAGCTATCATGGAAATGCAAATCGAAACTACCCTGAGATATCATCTCGCCCTAATCAGGATGGCAAAAATCCACAACACAAACAACACCAAATGCTGGAGAGGAAGTGGAGGGAAGGGAACTCGCATCCGTTGTTGTTGGGAATGTTAGTTTATACAACCACTCCCGCGATCAGTATGGTGGATTCTGAAAAACTAAGATTAAAATGCCATAGTACCTTGCTGGGAATAATCCCCATTATGCAGAAGTTTACTACAGTGACATGAGCACGACCATGTTCATTGCAGCACTGTTTACAATAGCAATGTCATGGAATCAATCCAAATGCTCAACAATTGACAAACAGATAATGAAAATCTGGTACATTTATACAATGGGACACTAATCAGCCATGAAAAAGATGAATTAATGAAATTTGCTGGGAAATGGAAGGAATTAGAAAAAATTATATTTAGTGAAGTATCCCAGACACAGAAAGTTATACACCATAGATACTTCCTAATAAGTGGATCCTAGTTCCAAACCTACTTAATGACATAATCTTTTGATTTTTTTACACTTTTAACTTGAAGATATGTTTTTACATTCATGAAATATGTACATTAAATTTTATTTTTAAAATTTTTATTGACAACAAACTTTTTCTTCAGATATTTATTTATCTTCACTTAGATTTAATTGACACATGGAAACATTTTATTTAGTCTTACAGTAGTAATCTCTTGCTATAGCATTGACTCTAGTCCATGTAACATATAAAGGCTTCTTCTTCAAATGAAAATATTCTCCACTCTTATCAAATATCATGAAGGACATATTTTAAAATTTAAGTCTATATTGATTTTATGACATTTTCACATTGATTTATGAATGTGAAAATGGTATTGAAAAAAGATGGCTTCATTCTACCCAGATAAGTTATTCTATTGTATGATTAATTCATACCAATAAATATCATTAAAATTAACCTCTCAGGTGTGCTCATTTACTACATAATTCACGTGTTACTTTTTCTTCCACTGGATATTGATGGAAATAGAAGCAATTTAAATATTATAGGATATCTTACAATAGTATAATTTATTTGTGGACAATTTAATATAAAAAGTGACATTATTTCATGCTGTTTTGAATTAGTGCTATATATTATAATTATTACTTAATATTGTGTGAGCTCCTATCTTTTAAAAGTATTTAATATATATGTACTTATAAATTGAGTTTAGAAAATATGTTCAATATCCCTAAAACAATCCAATTTTTAATAAATTTGGAATACATTACCTATGTTGCATTTTGTACCATATCTCTGTTTACTATTTGTTAGTTTGGTTTATGTGTTCAAAATAAGGTATTTATAGTACAGGCTTGCCTCAGACTCATCAAGTAACTGAGATTGGCTTTGCATTTCTGATTCCCCTGGCCCTGACTCCCTAGTGTTGGGATTCTGTTTACAGGCATATTTTTCCCCAGTCCTCTATTGTTCATATTTAAATTAAGAAGACTAATTATGATGTGGCAAAACATGTCTGTGTTCCTAGAATTTTAGGGTTAAAGTTAGGAAGATGAGAGTTTCAAGTCTTTCCTAGTTGCATACCATGACAGAAGTTAACCTATGTTATATGAGAACTTGTTTTGATAAATAAAGTAAAGAAAATAAAATAACAAGACTTAATATGATTTAAAAGAATAAATTATCTGATTTCAGATTTGTATTTGCTGTCTTTTAATTAAGTCATAAGTTGGATCTTAGATTATAATTTCCTGAAGAGTTTTAAAGACCTCTCAGTTTTTATCTTAAGGACATTTTAAATTATTTTGATGATATTGTTATTGTTGATTGTATTATGAAGACGTTTTAGACAGCAAAGTTTTGTAAAGAGCATATTACTGGCAGATGATTCTTCACCCTTCTGTACTCTTCTATTTTACTCTATATTGTAAGAGATGAACGACCTAAGAGAACTGTCCATTTAGCAACCTTTTCTTCCTCAGCAATTATAAAATAAAATACAACTTTACAAATTGTTCTTTCGAATGTGGTATATGTCAACTATGTAATTTTAGTGGTTTCATATTTTACTGACGTGTTTTCTAGACATATTTTCATCTTCTACATAGTATGAATTTTTTTCTACTTTTACAAGTATATTGAGTACTCATCCTTGCTTCCCTCCATTCCTCTATCCCTCCCATCCCTTTCCCTTCCTTCCATCAATATATCTCCCTCCCTCCCACTCTCCTGACTGCCTGTTGCTATGTACTACAGGATTCCCACTGTTTGTCAACTCTTGTGGGGGTTCAAAGCTCTTGTGACAAACTAAATTGCTTCTCTTCAAGGCACCCCACTGAAAGGAGCATTTCCTTTCAACCATCCAACTTAATCCCCAAGATTTCCATTGTATGTTCTTATCTCTCGAGTTCCTCTGTAGTCTATGGGGGTATGTTGGTATGTCAGTCATTATGCAGGTCTGGTAATGGCAGCTCTCATGGCAATTAGTTCCTAGATGTGGTACTCCAACCTTGACTGGAATGTCTTTTCCAATGGCAAACCTTCTCATCTTTAGGTTCATACAATCTTACCACCCCCTCTTCCATAAGGTTGCCAAAGCCTCAGGATGGTGATTAGGTGCTTTTAATATGTATCTATAATAATTCTGTCATCTCAAATTTCCTTGCCCTAAATATTCAAAGCACTCATACATTAAAATGTGTGTGTGTGTGTGTGTGTGTGTGTGTGTGTGTGTTTGTCTGTGACAGGAACTCTGAATTTCTTGGGAGTATTTCACTTACTTTATAACAACAGAAATTTTTGTTTAATTTTACTAGGTACTTGTCTTTTATTATTTCTACATAGATTTGTCCATTAGATTACTGAACTATAAAATATATTTGTCATGCCTCGGATATGAATGTTTCAGAAGCTCATGTGTTTGAATACTTGATAGCTAGTTTTTGGCACTGTTTGTGAAGGTTAGGAAACCTGTAGAATTGGGTACACTTTTGTAGGAAGCAAGTCACCAGGAGATGACATCGAGTTTATTAGTTATCATAGTTAATCCTAGATGTTAACTTGACCACACCTGGCATTAACTAAGATCAGCTGTCAAGACTACTTGAGAAGATTATCTAGATCAATACATTGAAAATACAAAGACCAGCCCTAAATCTGATTGGAAGCTCCCAGTAGTTGACCATATAGAAGGAACAATAGAACAGAAGACTTTGAAGAGAGGTTCTCTTCTACTTGGACTCTGCAGTAATCCTTCTGCCTTCAGTCATCATTCACTGGTCTACTGGACTAAGCAGCTCTGAGCTTCCAGGATATTTGCAGTGACTTAGTCTGCCTCCAGAATCAGCCACCAGCCATGTCACCTCTGCCATTTAAGAGTTGCTCCCCTCTGGAACTACAAGCTAAATAAATCTGCTTTTCTCCCTTAAGTTGATTGACTTTGAATGCTCTCTTACAACAACAATTAAGAATAACCATTACAGTAACCTAGCACCAACTTTTCTTTCCTCGAGTGATCTCATGTCTGCTATGATGTAACCCTCCTGGTTTTGTGCAATATTTCTTCCACAGTGCCTTCTCTGCCACAATGATCTATCTTCCTCCTGGAATTGTAAGCCAGATAATAAACCTTTCCTCTCTTAATCTGCTTAGGTCAGGATGTTTTCTTACAACATCAGAAGAATAAACATGAGAGTTTTCAAGCTGAGTTTGTATAACTTATTACTAATGGGAAAAAAGACAAAATTTTTGGAAAAGAATATGAAAATTTATCTATTCTAAAACTTTTGTAAAAACACTTTAGAAAAACCTTAGAATTGTGATATTTAATATTTTCTCTCTACATTTATCCTACACAAAGGCATAAATAAATAATTCATTTATAAACTTGTTAGATGCTTTGAAGATATTTAGGCATATAAAATAAACATAATACAAGTTTAATTTAAAATTTAAAGAAATGTAAAATATTCATATTTCTCTAGGTTAAATTTTCCTGAGACTATAGTGAGTAAAATTGGATGAATGCATTTAAAAGATTGTGAGGTTGTTTTCCTTGTGAATTAGCTTGCATTTAAAATTAAAGTATGTAAATGATAAAATACATTTGAAATGAAGAGCTGAATCAAAACAAAAATAACAAAATATTGTTCACATTCATATATTTTATATGTCTATTTATGCTTTGAATTATCTTATAAATACCTGATTCAGTTAATGAGTTTATCTCAGAGGTGTATTAATTTGCACTAAATTTCAGTATACCAAATATTTCAAATTTTCTAACAGAATGAAAGTACTTATTTGTTCTTTTTAAAGAAAGAATGATATATAAAAATAGTCTAACACTGGAGAGATGGCTCAGATGTTAAGACTCTTCCGCCAAGCAGTAAGTAGGTCCTGAGTTCCAATCTCAGTTCCAACATAAAAACAGCAGGCAGAAACAGTGTGGACTGCAATTCTAGTCCTGACCAATGGAGCCTAGAAATCCAAGAACAAAGTAAAAAGGTATTAGAAGCAGTTCAGGATGATCCCAAAGTCAATCTAGGTCCTTCATAACAATACACAGTGCTCTCTGATGCACACACATACACTAAATAAATAAATAAATAAATAAATAAATAAATAAATAAATAAATAATGGATGGCACATACTGATAGTCTCAATAGTTATTTAAAATGAGAGCTAGTTCTATTTTTTGTGCAACTAGAAAAATTTAAAAGCTGATAACATGACAAAGAAATTATAAAGTTTATACTCTGATAACATTCTTCTAGCATAATTCAAAATAATCATTTTTATATTTCTCAAGTGAAAAAAATCTCTTTTATATTTACACATGTGCACAGTCCCATATATGTAAATGATAGCTGTATAAAAATGAAATGAAGTCTTTGATTTCTTTTATTTAACATATATCATTTGAAAAACTTTGGGGCAAAATATACATCATCATTTCCAGAAAATTCACTGATAAATAATAATAATAAATAATTTAGCCATGAAACATGATTAGACATGTTGGTATATGTTGGTATTTGTAATTTAAGTGAGGATTCGCGATAATATACCACCTGTTAAAACTGCCATTTAATATTTGAGAGAGTTTTCTTTATTAGACTTTGATCTTTGCACAATGGGATTTCAATAAAAATATATACTGATAGCTATATATAAAAGCAGTTCAAATAAGATCCTCTGCTTGTTGGTTTGCTGGGGTTAGGGAAGGTTTACTTAGCACTATATCATATGCCTACTTATTGACATTACACATTACTACTGTAAGTGGGCTTACAGTAGAATTAAAAGTGTGTTGTCAATTCTCCTTTTTAGTTATAGTTTAGTTATAGCTAAACTTCCAAAATTCTTTTAACACAAAGAACAAGCAAACCTTTGCTTGGAAGAGTTATGCACAGCTCATCATGAAATCAATCTGAATCACTGACAGGGGAAAGAGAACCCAGCTTTGGTACTGCTGCAGATAATGCTGAAGCTTACAAGCATTCTTGGGATCACAGAAATCATTAAAGAGAGAAAAAGAGATCACAATTTTTTTAATGAGAAATTTTCACATATAAACAAAATGAGTTAATATCATTGTCCCAACCACCTTCCCACACTCTCCATTATTTTCCCACCCTTGTCTCCCATCTTTAATCCAGCCATGTCACTCCCACCCTCTTGTCTTTCTGAATGTGTGTACCACCAGGATCCCTTTGGAGTGCTTGTATTGGTAAGGAAGTCAGATTTCTGTTGTAGTACAGGAAACTCTTCAGTGGAAAAAATCATAAATGAAGAGGTTCTTCTTCCCTTGTCCCTTTAACACCAGAGACACTCTCCAAATACAGGTTTTTCTCCTGAGGTCCTTCCTAAACCTTGGGGGGAGAATGTTAATATGCCAGCCATTGTGTAGATCTAGTGGAAGAAGTTCTCACTCCAGTGAGCTTCTGGATACAGTAACCTTGTCATGACTGGTCAGAAGTACCTCACCCCACCTTTATGTTCTTTTAATCTTACTGTCCCCTCTTCTGCAAAGTTCTCAGAGACTTAGACTGGGGAAAGATTTTAGTGGGTTGATTAGGGCTAGGCATTCCAGGGCCATGGATGTTTTGCACTCTGACTGCATGTTGTTTTTTATCTCACTATCTATTGTAATTTATTGCATGTTGGTTGAGCTCTGATAGCTTTGCTCATCTGAAGATTGAAAAAGAAATATTTAGATGTGTTTTACTATCAAGATTTTATAGCTAATACAGACATCTGTTCCCATCTATTCTTTTTCTTTTTACTGCTATTTGAATAGGTTTATGTTATCAGGCATGAATTCCCTGATATGAAGTGGATGAGAACTCATTCATGCAGTATTTGCTTACCCATAGGTTTTACACACTGCTGTTGCTCCTATAGATTCTTCGTACTAGATGTCATAGTTAGGCACAGGTACCAACTTGATAGTTGGGTTTGAACTCTGGGCACATTTGTAGAGAATTAGTGGTTGAGTTAGGCCCAGAGCAAACCTGCAGGAGATTGTCTAGCTGATGGGGAAGGCCCAGCCTATAATGAGTGAGACTAGGCCCCAGAATAAATCACAGAGAGTTGGTTGGCATCCTTCTATTCACTTGGCCAGACATGCTGGTCTAGCAAGTAAGGATAGTCCAGCTCTCAGCTGTTATGTGGTGATGATATGGCCACTTCCCTCAGCCCTGGTGTTAGCGCATGCTCTCCTGTCAAGTTGGACTGTGAACTGTAATGAAGAATCATAAGAGAGAATAAACCCTTGTTCCCTTATGCTGCTTGATGGTCATTTATCAGCAATGTTGCAGGCTAGAGATGTAGTGGTTTGCAGTTTTCAAAACCAAGTGAAACCCTTGTTGCAGTCAGCCTGCATGGTTCAGGGCTGAAGGGAACAGGGGATTTATTTCCTTAGGACAGTCTCGTTACAGTCTATAATCCAGATTGATGGGAGAGCACACAGTAACACCAGGGCAGAGGGAATTGGCCACATCACCACCTCATAACGGCTGATAGATGGACAATCCTTACTTGCCAGACCAGCATGTCTGGCCAAATGAACAGAAGGATGCCCCCTCTCTCAACCAGCTCTCCAGGATTTATTCCAGCAACTATTACCACCCACCACAGGCGAGGCCTTTTCCATCAGCTACACTATCTCCTTCAGGTTTGCTGTGGGTTCAACTGAACTACTAATTCTCCACAGATGTGCCCAGAGCTCAAACCCACAACCGTCAAGTTGACACTTGTGGCCAACTATGACAGCCCTTAATCCCTCTTTTTCTCCTGAGATAATTGCCTTTTTTCTCTCTCTTCCTTACCCCTTGTTAAAACTTATCACCTTACCTCCCCCCTCTTTTGGACTTTTCTTCCATAATGGCATTATTCATCTATCTGGTTTTTTTGACTGTATTTCTTTAGCGTCTTCTTTTCGCATCCCATTTATGTTCCTTTGCAGTTTGTGGGTATTGCAGAGTTTAATCTAAATGAATAAATAATTTATAAATGAATATATAATTTAGAGGATTTAATGTTCAGATTCACTTATAAGGGAGAATATGCAGTGTCTCTCTTACTGTGTCAGAGATACATCACTAACTGTAATTTCTTACAGCTCTATCCATTTGCCAAAAATTTCATTAATTCATTTTTATTGTCAACTGAATAATATTTCACTGTGTATATGTTCCATCTCTTTATTATCCATTCTTCTACTTTTAAATATGTAGGTTGATTCAATTCCTTTGCTATTGAATAGAACTGTAATGAATACAGGTGTGCATATATCTCTATATGTAGCATATAGATGAACATAGATATAGCACATGCCTAAGACTTCCTTTCATTCGTAAGAGTGGTATGTCTAGGTCATATGGTATTTTGATTTTTGACTTTTTTAGGAACCTTCTTACAAAGCAGTTGCATAAGTTTGCATTCCCACCAATAATACATAAGGGTTCCCTTCTCCTTGCATTCTCCCCAGCATTTGTTGTTGTTCATGTTTTGAATTTTAACCATCCCTACTAAGATTGTTGTTTTGCTCAGTTAACAATATCTTTTACTCTACAGAAGCTTTTTAATTTCATGAAATCCCTCTTGTTTGAGTGTGAGTCCTATTTCCTGTACATTTGGAGTTCTAGTTACAAAATGATGGTCTAGCCCAGTGTACTATTAATCTTCTTTGTTGCTGTGAGACAACATTAAAAGTCAACCAACTTAAAGGAGAAAGAGATTTATTCAGCTTATGGCTCCAGAGGGGGATACAATCAATTATAGTGTAAAAGGCATGGCTATCTAACAGAAATTGCAGGCAGTTTATATTAAGACAGAAATCATGGAGATTCAGAGATGCTCCAAACTCAAGAGCAGATTCACTCACTCAAGCAAGATAGAGTTTACCAATCTCTAGCCCACTGCATGTGACTGCCTTCAGCACAGTTTCACTTCCTAAAGGTAGGTACCATACATGACCTTACCAAACAACTAAAGATTGAAACAGATGAGCCTAAGAGGTACAAATCACATTTCAACCCATGACAGCCAGTCAGTTCAAGGGTATTCCCTATTCTTTCTTCTAGTATTTTTAAAATCTCTGGTCTCACATTGAGATCTTTGATCCAGTTGAAGTTAATTTTCTTGTGTGATGGCAGATAAGGGTCCAATTGAAATCTTCTGCCTGTAGATATCCAAATTTTCCAGCTTTTTATGACAGTAATGTCTTTGAAATGAAATTGAGCAATCATAAATGTTTGCTTTCTTTGAAATCTTAGTTTTTTAGCAAATTTCCTTAAATATATGCAAGCTCTGAAAGATCAACAATTTCTCCCCACTTCCTTTTCCCCCATACTGCCCCTGTTGCTTCTTATATTAAGGACTCATTTGAGAAGTAAAAATGGAATCAATATTAGAGATTTTGTACAATTCTGAGAATATTTTGTGCAAATTATAACTAAGGAAAATTAGATGTCAGATACATCACTAATAGACTGCACACATATTACAAAATTTCTCCCTGCCACAGTTCATACTCATTCAGTTTTATTAAATTGTTCTCTATTAGTGAATGAGATATGCTGTTAGCTAAATCCTAAAAGCTAATGTCCTCTTTTCAAAGGGAAAAGTGAATATATATCTGTGTGCATAGTCTCAGGATATGAATACAAATTTTTGCTTTCTTATACCAATCCTACTTGTGTGTATAGTTCCACAATGTGAACAATTATTCTTACATTCATATTTACCTCCCCTGTGTGTAGTCTCACAATGTAAATATTTCTCTGTACCCTCAAATTTACATCACATGCATATACAGAGAGACACCTGAAGTTAATGTTTAACTTTCATTTCATTTTCATTTCTTTTGAAAAGGCCATACCTTTTAAATATGTTACATAGGTAACATATTTGGAAAGTGGGTATGGTTACAGAAGTATTAGCTTACAGCATAAAGTAGTTTTATTCAACATTTGAGCTGAAAATAGCATATAATTCATGTTTTGTTCAGTATCCAATATAAATCTGTCATTAGATTTAATTTTATATTATTTAGTAAAAATCTAAAAAATAGAGTATAACTTACTTTTTATCCTAAGATTATTTTCATATCATTAAATCCCCTTGGGCAATTCAGACTACAGCAAGCACAGCATTTTTTCAAAGATTACATTTCCTTGTGTGTAGTAAAAAATGTTTATTAAATTCCAAAATAAAGTATCTTTTTTCATGAAAAACAAACTTAATTAATAAGTAAATTGATTTGCTTCATAGGTAACATTTAAGACAAGTATATGGACAGTTGGTTAGGTCACTAGCTGTAGAAATTCCAAAGAAAAACATTTTGCAAGGAAAGTTATTTAATTACTTGGAGTTTTTTGAGCAACATCCAGCATAACTTTAAATCTTAGTGTTAGAGAGATAAATCAAAAACTTTTAAAATGCTACATATAAAATTTTAAAAATCAATTTTCACTGCATTTCCTAAAAAGGGAGTTCTAATTTGCAAAGCATAAGCAATAAGTAATCATCATTTTTTTGGTACTGTGAAAAATAGCTAAATCGTTGATACATTGACCTTTTAAAATACCAAACCACACTAATGCAATTATTATAACCTTTCAAAAAAATTGAATTTTTCACCCTGAACTTGAGAAATGACATAGAACTATAATTTCAGCTAAATTTATTTTGCATTTTGATTCTTTTCAAGAAAAAAAGTAACTTATGTGGGAGTAAACACTGTCTACTACAACCTTGGGCTTAACCTCTTTTGATGCATTCATCAATCTGTTAATTAACATTCATCAGAAGTTCTACATGATTTGAACAGAGTTAAATGGGGCCACAGGATCCAAAGTAACAGAGTAGATGATTACTTTGACTTCACAGACTGCTCCTACCCAGCTGTAGAGGATAGCTATGAGTTTAAAAGAAACAAAGAAACTAATTAAAGACACTAAGACAGAATAGTGGGTTTTCTCTACCACTAAGGTGTCTGTGTTTTTGAAGAGAATTGATTTGCTTTGAGGAAAAGTGAAAACATGTAAAATATGAACACAGAAGAAGAGAAAGAGCAAGTTTTTAAATACCAATGACTTTCTGTTGAAGATTTTTATTAGTTTCTAAGCATCTATTTAAAGGAATCCTAATGATATCAATCCCTAAATACATTCTAATAGCAGAAAGAAACATTTTCTTCTTTTACTAATTTAGCATTTGTGATTGAGGCTATTAGTGGATCAGTTTAATCTTATATGACTACATTGAAGCTTTACACTTTGTGGTATTTAAGGATATTTCATCTAGTAGCGACTACAAAGCCCACCCAACTCCAACAGAACTTGAAGGACATTCAAAGGATTCATAGCAATAACTACTCAGGATTTTCTTAGGTAATAAAAAGAATGGTCTTTATAAATGTCACGATGTTTATGTGGCAATACTCTTTATTATATAGAAATTAATAGTAACACTACATTTCAAGGAACTTTTCATCAGGTTAGTGAATTTCTAGCATTGATTTCTGTCTTTAATACCATGTCCTGTATATTCTACTTGTTACTGCTTCCGTGAAGCAAAATTCAGGGTGTATTTGTGTTTTCTTTTTTATAAATTTTACTGAATCATTTTTGGTTCCCTTTACTCAGCCACACTGAGACAACTGCAGAAAACCAGGAAAGCAATTTCCACCATCATAGGAGATATCCTTCATGGAACCATAAGCGAAATAATCTCTCTTTCTCCTTTAAGTTGTATGTGAGTATTGTCTCATATAGCAACCAAAGATAAGCAACTGCAGCAAGGCCTACAGTTTCTCTCCCATGGCACCAAGTCTTGGAATCATGAGAATGGAATCAAGGTATCAGATTGTTACTTTGTGAGCGTATCTTTAAACTATCCACAGCAAAAATGGAAACTTTTGGAAATCACTGTGTCTGCTCTCTACTTTTACAAATATTAGAGTATTATTTTAAAGAAGATAGTTAATTTGTTGCTTGCATAGACCTTATAATTTCTACATTAAATAATAAGCAAATAGTGAAAAAATAGTTACATTTATTAAATATGCAGGAATACAAATCAAAAAGAACCCCAGACACTTGCCTAAGGAAGTTTCTCTGCTGGATAAGTTATATTGATCTATAGTAATTTATTTTCTTGAAGTCACATTTCCTTACCAGATGTAAGTTGTACATTGTGAAAAATATAGTCTTTAGAGAATATCAAGTAGGAATTATGGGATTATAAATTTCTTGAAAAAGGCACTCAAGTATAATTGTAGTAAAATTGGAAAATTGAAAATGTAATTAGACTAAGATAATTGTTTTCAACATGATCATAATTGAGGCATTGCAGTCTCTCTTACAATAATTTGTGTGCTACAATTATTGTGCTGTAATTATTTTGTAACAGATCATACTCTCCTAAAGAACAAGTATTATTTGCAATATTTGAAGGCAGTCATTCTACCAGCAGAACTTATATCACTACCTGAATAATAATCACATTATGTGATTTAAGGAAAGTATGGTTTAAATAAATTTTTGCTTTGGTAAATGTTTAGTGTAGAAATACCTGGCTAGAGTCATTGCCAAATATCATTTATTAAGCAATTGTTTGTTACTTCAGAACACATGAAAATTTTTAAATATTTATATTTGCAAACATACAAATTATTTGCAGTGATCAGACTTCTACTAATCATTACATTTTAGAAAAACTAGCAGAACCATGAAGAACATTGAAATAGAACTACGTTGTTTAGAAATATTTACTCCAAGCAGTTAGCAACTTCAATATATTGAGCAATTACTTTTAAGAGGCATATAAGAGAAAACAAATCTAAGTGAAAACAAATACCTAGAATTTGCATCATTTGTTACATTATAAGGATTAGGAAATTACAATATAGAGACAGGTCTAAATAGTGTGAGGTTGGCAAAAAGATTTCTGATCTGCTTCCTGAAATCACAGACTCATGTGTCTTGAAACCTTCAAGAGTATCAATAAATATTTTATCAACATAATCAAGTTATTGCTCTCCTTCCAGATATATATATAACAAAGTATCACCTAAAGTTCTTTATGTGACTATTAGGCATAATTTGTATACCATCCATGAGGCATGCATGATTCTTGTCATTTATTGACTTATATTAAATTCCCATGGTTTCTCATGTACTATTCATGGATTCCATTGAAAAGCAAGATACTGTTACTTATCTCAAAACCATAAGCAATTTTTCTAGACATTACATTATGTTGTTGAAAATTATATGTGTCATTCAGAAAGAATTTTGTAGGAGCTTTCTTTTCCTTTGTGTTTTCACTATTCTGAAGAAAAAGAACTCTGATATGGTTAGTGCCATTGAGGACTGCAATAAGATGGTGACAGGTAAAGTTTGTATTTAACAGCACAGAATCCATGGGGAGATTCATAAGAATCTATGTATTGTTCAATTGTTGAAAGATTATTGATTAAGTGAGACCAGGGTCTACAAGAAGAGAATTGAAGACAACAAAAAGAAATAAGATCTTTAACCAAGTGTTATATAGAGGAAGACTACCCAGATATCCAAGGGATGAAGTGTAATTAGAAGAGATGATTTGTTTCAATGACACTGTACTCTTGTTGATGGCTTTTAGTGAAGATAAAAGTCACTGATGTGCAAAGAGGAGTAATGGTAAAAGCATGTCTTTGATTGAATGAGGCATGACTAATTTCATGTAATGAAATTTAAGCTAGGAAAGTTGTAATTTTATGAATAGTAATTAAGTGAAAACTTCATATATGCTGTGTATGTTCATTTGTTGTGTTTCTGTATGTCTCTGTGTGTGTGCATATGTGAGCGTTTGTGTGTGTGTGTGTGTTACAGAATGAAAGCAGATTTTCAGTATATCTGGTATCTATCCATGAGGTTATCATTTGATTTTTTATACCTGCTCAAAGAAATACAACATGAAGATTATCTGGAAGAAGATTATAGAAAACAAGCAGAAACATAATTGGTTAAATAATTTTTTGGAAATTTATTTTGGAATAATTTCCCAAAAGTTGTCCTCTGACCATACATGTGACATTACACACACATTTCTTTCTCTCTGCAAATTTCTCTGTCTGTCTCTTTCTTTTTTTTCTCTCTCTCTCCATGTATATGGTTAAAGGCACATGGGAAGAAGAAAAGAGTATGTGTGTGTGTGTGTGTGTGTGTGTGTGTGTGTGTGTGTACATACATGCTCATCATGAATCTATATCTCAATGTATAATATCAAAAATTAAATTGTAATAACAAAGTGAATTATTCCCACATACTTTTGCATATTTTTCAATCTTCAAAATGTCTGTTGAATTGAGGCTATTTAATCCCTTGTCTAGTACAGTTCAAAACTATCAAGGTCATATAAGTATCAATAATAAACTGCAAACATGATTAAAAATAATGTAGTTCAAATTTCACATAAGTAATTATTTACATAAATACTAACTTTGTTTAGATGGCTCAGTATAGGTCACATAATTCCATGTATGCATAAAAAGTCTCTACATAAATATATAATGCCAAAGTACTTTATGTTATTCTAATCCTAAAACATAAAATAATTGTATGTTGCTACCGTAACACAGGAATAAAAGTGAGATAATTAGAGTTGTTCTACTTTTGTTTTTTTATTATTTATTATTTATTCAATTGTGTGTATACGTGTGTGTATGCGCATGTGTGTGTATGTATGTGTGTGTGTATGTCTGTGTGTGTAGAACCACAGACGAATTTGGGAACCACCATGGACACCTCCACTTCCTCCTTGTTACTCTCCCCCGGGATTCACAAGCTCCGTCCTACCAGGATCAGAAATGCAGGCTGCCCCCGCTTCTGCCTGGTGTCTATAGGTGGGGTCTAGGATCTGAACTCGGGACCTTCCACCTGCAAGGCAGAGGCTTAACCCCTGAGCCACCTCTCCAGCCCCCAACATTTGTTTCTTTAAAAGATTTTCTTATCTTCTTATTACCTTTGCTTCTAGAAATAATCTGTTTTAATTAATCTATCATCTATCTATCATCTGTCAACCTATATCTATCTGTGTTATGTACATACAAACATATATCTGAAAGTAAAGACAGGAAAATATATATATTTTAGTAAAATAATCCCATTTATAATTGTTAATTTGTGATATAATTATTTAGAATATAAAATAATTGAGATAATTTAACCTCATTCTAGAATTTGAAGGTCAAATATATTGATAAACTTTATGATGTCTTGGTTTAGTGAACATTGGAATCATAAAATAATGTCACTTTATGGAGTGTAACTAATGTCTCAGAACAAGGTAGTACATGTCTTTAACAGAGCACTTTCTATGACTTAGCAAACTACAGTTAAAATAGTATTCATATAACATTATACATGAGCAAGCATGATTCACTTTCAGTGACTTACAAGTTTTATGAGAAAGAGGTTATTTTTGCCCTCTATCAAAAAAGTATCTCAAAACATTAGCCTTCCAGAGAAAAGAGGAATAATTTCTTTAGATGATTTATGGAAAGCATTTTTACTGCATATCACTAAATTCTGTTAGCAGCATATATCACAGAACTAAAATGTAAGAATCTTTTCAACTACATTCTGTAATGTTAAGTTTATCTTCTCAAAAAAAGCCAGTATTTACATATTTCAGATAATTTGTTTAACATAACAAGGAAGGAAATAAAGGAAAGAATAACTCACTAGGTGCAAATATCTACTTCATATGCACCAGAAAATTCTTTAGAGCAATAATCTTTCCATTTAACATGAATGTATGTGGAAGTCAAAGAAACAAACAAGGATTCTGTTCTTAATCTGATTGTATCTTTTTTGGGTCACAGAAAATTATGCAAAAGTGAGGAATTATGGTCATTTTAAAGCTTTAGGAATACAGTCCATCAGTGAAAATGCTAAAGCTTAAAAATAGAGACAAAAGAAGACAGATATTCAAAAGATGTGAAAATTTAATATAGAAGAAATTTTCAAAAAAGGACCAAAATGTGATACTGAAGGAACTAGCAAATTTGTTCATGTGAAGGAAATCACTACACTTACCACTAACTATTGTTGGGCTGGCCCAGGCAAGATGGAGCTGAGAGGAAGTAAACAAGGCATAGCCGAGCACATGGGGTCTAAGATGGTGCTGGGAGGAAGTGAACAAGGCGTAGCTGAGCACATGGGGCCTAAGATGACGCTGGGACGTAACCCTGTTTGCATCACAGGGAAGTAAGATCATAACTGTTCTGTAATGCTAACCCTAGCCTGTGAAGCCTGCATGCTGTGCTGACCTTTAATATCATTGGCTGCCCATTTTGCACCTCAGGGTTTTTGTCTTTATAAACTGCTGCGCTGCATACAATAAAGTGAGTTCATGCTTCCACTTATCTCCTTGCCGTACCTGATTGTCTTGCCAGCAGAGGGGCAGGCAGCATGCTCACCTCTCTCCTTCCCGGCGGCCAGGAGCTGAATCCACACATCTGGTGCCCCGGGTGAGGACATCTTCTTCCAGGAACAGGGAGCCAAGTGGTCTATCAAGGTGAGTGAGACCCTCAGTCTGGGTAACACAACGAGCAAGCCTGATCCAGCGCTTGAAGCATTGAGACTTATGTTGAAAAGCCGTGGTTTAGAGATTTCAGACTCTAACACTGATAAGGTCTGGCAAACAGTCCTTGATTTGGCCCCTTGGGTCTTGTCTTCCAATCTATTTTACTGGACCACATGGGCCAGAGTAGAAAATTTAGCAAGAAAGAGGGAAGTCCATTTTAACGTGCAACCATCTTTAGGGTTCTACCCCACAATCTCTGCTCTCAAGGTGCCCTTTCACTCAGATGCCCTTCAGCTTCCTCCAAAAATAATAGTTGATGGAAATCAGAGAGAAGACCAGGGAGAAAAAGAAAAGGAGGGACTTTCATCCCCCAAACTAGAGGAGGATAAGGTGGACTGGGTCAAATTCGGTAAGGAGAGAGCTCAGACACACTGGTTTGAAAGCAAAAGTGAAATTGTAATCTCGCCTGAAGCACTAGGGAAAGATAGGGATCTTGAGGCAGCCGCACCTGGCCCCCTTTATCTGGACCTAACCTTGTTCAAGAAAGAAGGAGATGGGGTAATCTAGATGAGCCCCCCCCATGCCCACATGTGCTGAGACATATCTGGTGCAAGCCTATTCTGTCAACCTCAATCCTGGGTGCGACCCCTTGTGGTCGTGGGGCTCACTGCCAGTTTACTAGGACAAGACACCTTGAGACAGATGCAAGTGGTTTTAACCACTCATAACAAAGCTTTCTATGAGGACCTTTTAGATCATAAGGAAACCTCTGGGTTTCCTGAGCCAATAGAGACAGTACCTGAAAGCAAGTTTTCTAGTTTTCATAACTATAGGGGAGAAACTCCAAAAGTTCCTCTGGTTCACCCCTGATTCTAAAGGCCACTGCCCCTTGTAGCCCCCAGATCGAATGGAACCAGTCAAACCAGTCTGGGTGGAGCAGTGGCCTCTGCCCCAAGAAAAACTAATGGCCCTAAGGGAAATAGTGGATCAGCAATTAAAGCAAGGTCATATCCGCCCATCTATGAGTGCATGGAATACATCAGTATTTGTTATCAGGAAGTCCTCTGGGAAGTGGTGTATGTTACAAGATCTAAGGCTGATCAACAGACCAATGAAGCTAGTGGGTACCCGCCCTTAGGGGAAATGCCCTGGGTAATGGCATTCCCTCAGACTTTACCTTTCTGGTCATTGATCTTAAAGACTGGGTTTTTTTTGGTTTTTTTTTTGTTTTTTTTTCTATTCCATTGCAAAATGTTTGCTCTTTCTGTTCTACCTATGAACTTTTCAGGGCCTTATCAAAGATATGAATGGTTGGTGCTCCCACAAGGAATGGCAAATAGTCCAGCCTTTTGTCAAACTTATGTGTATAAACTGATTGAATCATTGATAGGAAATAAAGATATTCTTTTTTTAAAATTTTTTTTTTATTTATTCAACTGTGCGCATGTTCGTGTGTATGTGCGCGCGCGTGTGTGTGTCTGTGTGTGTGTGTGTGTGTGTGTGTGTAGAACCACGGACGAATTCGCGAACCACCAGGGACGCCTCCACCTCCTTCTGCCCCGGGATTCACAGGCTCCGCCCTACCAGGACCGGAAACGCAGGCCGCCCCCTGCTTCTGCCTGGCGTCTATATGTGGGATCTGGGATCCGAACTCAGGACCTTCCTCCTGCAAGGCGGAGGCTTAACCCCTGAGCCACCTCTCCAGCCCGGAAATAAAGATATTCTTATATATGTTTATATGGATAATTTATGGATGTTCATATGGATTATTGAAAGAAACCACCAGTACTTAAAGGCCCAATTACAAAAACAAAAAGGGGAATTGGCCCACATCAGCAGTTAGTTAGGGCTAGCATTATTTACAATCAATATTTTAAATTTTCAAAAGTAACAACCAGAGTCACAATTTAAAAGGCATTGGGGTCACCTATCCACAAAACCTTCTATCAGAATGTGCCCGAAGGACCCCCTCACTGGTCATTGGAGGAACCAGACCCCTTAATCACTACAGGATGGGGGTTTGGATGTATTTTTCCCATTAGGGAGTGCTCTCCAATTTGGGTACTAGCTAGGTACCTTAAATTTTGCCCCCAGGAGAACCTTCATGACACGACCAAGAAGGGCCTTTCTAAGAGGAATGGTAGATTGCCCATGTGGTTAAATGATCAAAAATAAAAAGAAAACATTGCAATAAATGACAGAAAAGTATAAGAATAAAAATTATGCCATAAAAAACAAAGGGCAGACCACCTTTGAGAAAGTCTTTTCTATGCTTTCTGTTTCAACCCACCAAGGATCTCAGTACCTACAATGGCCAAAGGATTACTAGCACTACTGTTTCTGCTGATCCTCATAGACTCAATAAAAGCAATGCCTCACAGCACCTATCAGCCTCAGCAGGTCACGTGGATGATTATCAATTCTCAGACGGGCAATATCATCAACCAGACTACTAGTACCCAACCGCCAACCGCCTGATTCCCTGACCTTCTTTTTGACTTAGGTGATTTGGCCAGGTGCTCATGGGATGTACTAGACTGGACTGAAGAATATGCCAGCCGTCCTGAATGTAGAGGGAAGAAGGGCTGTACCCTGTCCCTCACTGGGTCACCTAATGACCCGGGATGCTCACACGTGTTAAATGTCTGCCCTGGACTTTCATTGTAAAAATTGTGGATGTGAAAAGATAGGGACAGGGCACTGAGTTCACCCCCAAGGGTTGATCATGGTGAACCGAATGCATCAAAGGTGTCTGGCAATGAACCCTGTATATAATAGATGTGTGTCTTGGCATTGCAACCCCATCAAGTGCCATTATGACAGGCTGCCTACTTGCCCCAAACAGTCCTACCTACATCAAGGTGGAGAGGGCCAAAGGTCTGACCTACCCCAAGGTAGCCTGATTGACACCCTACCTAATCCAAGGTGGAATCGATCTGGGTTTGACCTAACATCTAGGTGAACACATTGGCTAATATGATTTCTTTAGTATGTATTTGAAATTTTTTTTATTTTTGTATATGTCACATTTTTGCATTGATCTCAGACTTTGTTTTCACTATTCTTTTAAGTCTTGTGTAGTTTAAAACAGCAAAACTAAGTAATGCACTAAGTAGACTAACTTAGTATTCACAGTGAGTAAAGTTTCATAATTCGCTTATAACTGCAGAAATATTTCTTGGTTTTCATTATAAATACTGTTTCAAAGATAGGCTGTTTGTTGACAAATACTTTCTCCTGAAAGTCACAATAGTAAACATGAATGGATTATAAATTAAAACTCTGTGAAGACAGTCAATGTTATACGAAAGCAGAATAATTGGAATTGAAGATAAGGAAAAAATTTAATTTGGTAATGTCATAGTTTGAAATGTGTCCCCCACAGTCTCATGTGTTTAGCAAGGTCATGTCACCTTGAGAGGCAGAGCCTTGCTGCAGGAAGGCAGTCACAAGGGGTGGGCCTTGAGGTAGATTAGTCCCACCCTACCTCCAGGAGAAGTCGGCCTTTGCTGCAAGCAGTCTTGCAGCTCTCAGCTCTCCAATATGTCTACAGTGACTTAACCTGTTCCAGCAGCTCTCAGCTTCCAAGATGTCTGTGGTGTCTTGGCCTCCTCCAGCTTTGGCTAGACAGCCATGCCGCCTCTGCTGAATAAACCTCCCTTTCTCCCTTAAGTTGCTTGACTTTGGGTGCTCTCTCACAGCAATAGTAAAGAGTAACTGTTAAAGAATTGGTACCAGGAGTGGGGTATTGATGTGCAATTAAAAACAGCTGGGACCATAACATGGAGTTGCTTGTGAAGCTGAGAGAAGTTGGTACCCAGAAATATGGCCAATGCTGGGATGTGGTAGTGTGCCTTTGGAACTATTTGTTGGGAGAAATATGTAGAACTTTGGGACTTTGTGCTGGGAAAGTCTTTGCATCTTGGCAAGGGGGCCAAATGGGCCTTTCTCATGAGAGCACAGAGGAGAGCAATGCTGTGAGAGATGCAGGCAGTGGAATCCCAGCTTGTGATGGTCCAGAGGGGAACAGAGACTATGTTTGTACCTGGACAAGGGACACATGGAGCCATGTGTTGGCAGAGAGTTTAGTGAAGTTTTGTTCTCATCCTGAAAGCTTGCCTGAAGTTAAACTGGAGTGCTTGGCAGAGGAAATTTCAAAGCAATATGATTTGCCATTGAGAAGTAAAGATGATAAAGATTCCAGAGACAACATCTGACATCTGCCAAGGAGAGCTGTATACCGTGGGAGGAGTCAGCTCAAGAGAGTGATGTGTTCTATGGGCAGGTACATTGGAGGGGTGTAAACAAAGCCCTTTGGAATTGAGATGATTTCAAAGAAAGGCTCACCTGTTGACTTGGAGCTACAAGATTTGGAGTTTGTCCTGCTGGCTTTCAGTCTTGTTATGGACCAGTCTTTCCTGGATATGCCCCCATTCCTTCCTTTTGGAATGGGAATGTTTATTCTGTGCCATTTTATGTTGGAAATATGTAACTTGTATTTTGATTTCACAGGAGGCTTTGGACTTTGTTCTTTTGGACTGTTGGGATACTGTTGTCATCCTGAAAGCTTGCCTGAAGTTAAACTGGAGTGCTTGGCGGAGGAAATTTCAAGGCAATATAGTCTTGATAATGTGATATGGCTACTTTTTAGTTGTCTTCAGAAAGTTATGAAAAAGAGCAAAGAATCAGGCAGGAAGAAGCAAAAACTGTAAGATCTAATGATGAGAAATACAAAGCCAAACTTGAAGAGTTGAACCAGGAAGAAGCAGGGAACAAAATGGCTGTTAAAGAGATTAGCTCCCTTTGTAAATTAGAGCCTGCTCTCAATTGGAATAATAGGAGAGGCCCTAGCTTGAGGGCAAGACCCTCAGAGAAGGCTCCCACCCATAAGAATGCAAATCCTTTCAGAAGACTTGAGCTAAAGGGTGGAATTCCAAAGCAAGAGTTTCTTTTACAAAGCAATTGCCCAGAAGTGAAAGAGATGGTCAACATAGAGAAACAGAATCTGCTGTGATTCAATGGGGCCGTTCTTGGAAAAGTCATCCATGTGGTTCTGGTTTTAGAAGCATCAAGGATGCAAGAGGTAGGAGATAGTGGAGTCCTCCTCTAAGATTTCAAAAAATGATGGAAGCCAGGCAACATGTGGCAGAAAGTCTGCAGTTTAGAGGCCCAAGAAGGGCAGCTTGTGCTGTGGAGTTAAAGCCTGGTTTGACATTGAGAAGTAAAGATGCTAGAGATTCCAGAGACAATGTGGGACACCTGCCAAGAAGAGCTGTACATCCTGGGTGGAGTCAATTCAAGAGAGCAATATGTTCTATGGGCAGCTGCATTGGAGGGGTGGAACCAAAGCCCTTTGGAACTGAGATGATTTCAACAAGAGGCTTGCCTGTTGGACTTGGAGCTACAAGATTTGGGGTTTGTCCTACTGGTTTTCGATCTTGTTATGAACTGATCTTTCCTGGATATGCCACCATTCCTTCCTTTGGGAATGAGAATGTTTATTCTGTGCCATTGTATGTTGGAAGTATGTAACTTTTACTTTGATTTTACAGGAGGCTTTAGACTTTGGACTTTTGGACTGTGTTGGGAATACTGATGTAATCTATGAAACTTTTAAAGTTGAACTGAGTATGGTTTGCATAACGAGATGGCAATGAGCCTGTGGGGGCCAGGGGTGGAGTGTCATGGTTTAAAATGTGTCTTCCACAGTCTCATGTGTTCCACCTTGAGAAGTAGAGCCTTTTTGGAGGAAGGCATTCACAAAGAGTGGGCCTTGAAGTGGATTAGTCCCACTCTACCACCAGGAGAAGTTGGCCTTTGCTGCAAGCAGACTTGCAGCTTTCAGTGTTCCAAGATATCTACAGTGGCTTAACCTCTTCCAGCAGCTCTCAGTTTCCAAGATATCTGTGGTGACTTGGCCTCCTCCAGCTTTGGCCAGCCAGCCATGCCACCTCTGCTTTGAGAGACTGTACGTTCCCTCTGAAACTGTAAGCTGAATAAATCTCCCTTTCTCCCTTAAGTTGCATGACTTTGGGTGCTCTCTCACAGCAATAGTAAAGAGTAACTGTTAAAGGTAAATACAAATATGGAGATTATACACCATTATCCTGGTAATGAGATTTTCAGAAGACAAGGTTTATATTATCATCACAATTTAGCTTTTATCAAATATATGATTTGGTAAGTCACAATTTATCTTAACACAATTTTAATTTTTTTTCTTGCATAAAGATATAGATGTCTTACAAAGGATTTTTAACTCTAAAATGAAGAATTATAGAGCATGATACTAACAGCTTTCAAAGTTTAGTGTTAGTCTTTAGCAACAAAAAAGTCAAAATTCACATTAGTTTATAAATTTCAAACATTAGTAGATGAGAGTTTTTATTTTTAAGTCACCTAATGTGTCATATTGTCTATAAATAAAAATATATGTAAATGAAAGCACAGAAAATAAACATAATCAATTATACACAAGTTTATTAATCTGTTTAGTGTTGAGCATATTTTGGTAGACAGTCAAAATTTCATTCACTCTAGCTTTCCTTGAAGAGTAATAATTTGATAGATTAAATCATAGAAAATTTTAGATGTTGAAAGATTAAATTGTTTTATAGACAACAGATTGAAAGTAATTTTAGGGGCTGGAGAGGTGGCTCAGGGGTTAAGCCTCCGCCTTGCAGGCGGAAGGTCCCGAGTTCGGATCCCAGATCCCACGTATAGACGCCAGGCGGAAGCGGGAGCGGCCTGCGCTTCTGGTCCTGGTAGGGCGGAGCCTGTGAATCCCAGGGCAGAAGGAGGTGGAGGCGTCCATGGTGGTTCGCGAATTCGTCCGTGGTTCTACACATACACAGACACACACACACAGACACGCGTGCACATACACACAGTTGAATAAATAATAATAATAATAAAAAAAGTAATTTTAACCATATCATTTTTCTTAAAATTTAATGTGCACAAGCACTGAATATAATTAATTTACTTTAGTGTTAGTTTAAATCGTACATTTTAAAACTTTATTTGTTAATTTTGATTAATTCTTTAAATCATTTGAACAATTAATAAAATCAGATAAATTGATTTCTGAGATTTTTGATATCTGATAGTTTTGTTTTCTGTATATACTGAAATATATGTAGCTGTTTAGAAAGATTCAGTTTATTCAAATTTGTTGGAATACTGTTCCTTAGAGAAATAAACAGAGATTTGAATGACAGACAGCTTAATAACAATTTACATTCTTCCACCTAATCCCCTTTCAGCATGAGGTGGAGCCAGAAAGTATATGCCTAACCTTACAGTTTTTGTAATCTAGACACCTAGATAACTATTTATATAATTCCTAGAGAGCCTTTTCATATGTTTGCCTTTTAGATATTCCTACAAAAGCTCTGACCCTCTCTGAGACTCCCAATTTATAGACGTTCCTAAAACAATAAAAAGCTCTGAATATATAAGAGCAGCATCTTTTTTTCACTGAATCCTAACTTGAGAGAACAGAACACTCCGAGGTTTATTCTCTAATAAACCTGCCAGCTAAATGTTGAAGTCAGTGTTGCTCCTTGTTTTCTTTACCATACCCACTTCACTGTGGTCCCACAAACCTTTCACTATAATGCATATTTTATATTTGAGTTTTTTCACTTGGGAAATTATGAAGTAATATGTCATTTTATACACACAAATACAGAACATATTAAAAAATTAGGCATCAGAGAAAACTTGCATGGAGTATACAATTTGACTCAGGAAATAATTAGAAACCCACTCTACTTTTAGTATGACATTTTCTTTCTTTTCTTAGGCCCTGATGTAGTGAAATTTCAAATTTTTATTAATAATTCACTTTCTTTTGTTTGAAATTTTAATGCATATCACATTTCCTGGACTTGAGAACAGTATGTTTATTGTATTACAGAGGCATGCGATATTTACTTTGATTCCAACTTCCCTTGTTATTTAGAATTAATCTCAAATTTCCAACTGTTTTAAAATAAGAGTCCAAAATTTTCCTGAAAATGTATCAAAATAATATCTCATTTTGTTTATCCTGTCAGTAATCACTAAGATCCTGTGGATGAGTTTAATATGTGCTAAAAAATTAGAGAAATATTTTAGACCTTTATGACTTGTCACTTTCTTATGATACCAGATGATGAACCCAACTATGTAGATCTTCTTCTCAACTTCCATTTGGATGTATGGAGACATTTTCCTATAATTTACCTACTTATCTTTGAATTTAGTGTGTACAAATACTTTAACATATATTCAAGTTATTAATTCTTCCTCTAGTTGAACATTAAATTATGACATAATGTAATTTCAGAGTCAAGTCAAATAATGTCCATTATTCCTCTTATTATTTTTGCCAATCTTCTGCATTAATCTGTTTAAAGTCACATAAAAATGTCTATAAATTTTTTCTTCACTTTCACTTGAAACAAAAAAAATTTAAATATCAGGAGTAAAATCTTACATGTTAGTTTGACAAAAGTATAGCTGTGATAATTAGCCTTGGTTGTGGTGACACTTCTGGTAAGATGTGCTGAAGATCTAGAGGAAGGAGGTTCAAGAGTTTGAGGCCATGCTGGGAAATAATATCTTAGAAATACCATGTAAAATCAAGTGACCACAAAGATTAAATATTGGGAGTGTATCCCTTGTTAACTTATGCCATTCTTAATCTCAACAGAAAAACAGTAAGATCATAATTCTACTTCATATGATGTAATTATCCCATATAAAACCCCATATGTGTTATTCTTCCTTAAGATAAGTGACAATGTCCTTGAGAAAATCTTTTGCTTTCAGTTTCCCATAGATTACATCAGTATCAACCGAGCTTCAAAGACTGATGTTTTAAGTCTCTTTTAAAATCAAAAGACAAGTTTCATGCTTCCAACATACAATGGAACAGAATAAATAATTCCCATTTCAAAAGGGCGGAATGAGGGCATATTCAGGAAAGATGGGTCAATAAAAAACCAAAATCTAGCAGGACAAAGTCCAAATACTGAAGCTCCAAGGCCAGCATGTAAACCATCTGTTGAAATCATTTTGCTTCCATAGGGCCTCATTTCCACCACTCTACTGCAGCCAGCCTGCAAAATACACTACTCTCTTAGGCTGACTCCTCCTATTATGTACAACTCTCCTTAGCAAACATCCCATATTGGCTATGGCATCTCTAACATCTTCAAAGACATGTCAATGACAATACAGGCTTCAAATCCACAGCACAAAATACCTTTCCTAGGCTTCTGTGTAGGTATTCAAACACTATTATGACCTTGGTTTGGAGACTGGCCTTCTCGGGTCCAGGGTCCAGTTCTTCTCTGTGTTGACATTGGGAAGATTCCATTGTGCAGTTGCTCTAAAGGAAGAAAAGAGGAGCCAACAGTTCTCTTGGAGCTTTGAATTTCAGCCCTTTGCGTCCCCACTTTTTATATTCCTATGAGTGGGAGCCTTCCCAGAGGATTTTTCCTTAAGGCATAGCCTTTACTACTATCTCAATGAAGAACTGGCTTTGATTCATTAATGGCACTGATATATTTTATCATAGCTGCAATATTAAGATTTGCAGTCTTTTGTCATCATATTTTTCATCAGTCCTCAGAGTTTTAATTTTCTAATTCTGTGATTTTTAGTAATCATAAATCTGAACAAGAACATGAAAAAATAACAATGCTATACTATCAAGACTAATTTCCTTGAAATTTCCCCCATCAAACATTTAAATTTAATCACAGACAACTTTCAGGATGTAGGCAACACTTGCCCCAACTCTCTGCCAAAAAAAAGACTCCATTTCCCCTAATCCAGTTCCAAAAATACTCTCTTCTCTCTGTCTCACTCTAGACCATAATAAGCTGGGATTCCACTGTCTGTTTTCCTATTAGCATTACTGGTTTCAAAGCTCTTACTAGAAAGACCCTTTTGGGTAGACTTTTCAAGACACAAAGGCATTCTCATCCCATTGTGCCAACATTCTCCATATTTCTCCCAAGAAAAAGTTCTAAAGGCACACCAGCCACAGCAATGGCCATACTTTTGGTACCAAGTTTTCAAAGTTTCTCAGCAACACTTAATTTGCAGGCACCAGATTCTCTTAGTCTCACATACCCTACTTCTTGGTATCAGTTTCTGTCACAGTTGTTCTCTTTATTCCAAAGGGGAGATTGAGTTCATTGTGGCAGGAAAGTCATGGCTGGCTGGCAGAAGCTGGAGGAAGCATAGGTCATGTTCATCATGATGGATGCTGTCAGGGTTTGAAATGTGTCCCCCCACAGTCTCATGTATTTGATAAGGTTATGGGACCGTGAGAGGTGGAGCCTTGCTGTAGGAAGGCAGTCACAAGGGGTGTACCATGAAGAGGATTAGTCCCATCCAACCTCCAGGAGAAGTCTGCCTTTACAGGAAACAATGTTTCAGCTTTCAGCCTCCAAGCTTTGGCCAGCCAGCCATGTTGCCTCCACTTTCAAAGACTGTATCTCCCCGCTGGAACCATAAGCTGAATAAATCTACCTTTTCCCCTTAAAAATTGCTTAACTTTGGGTGTTCTCTCACAGCAATAGTTAAGCATAACTATTACAGATGACAAGAGAACACAATAGCAGATAGTAAGAGTACTAGCTGATGAAGAAAGGGGCTAGCCAACCTCAAGGCCTGGTTTTGTGATTGACCTTCCTCCAGCAAAGCTCTATTTCTTAAAAGTGCCGCGTCTTTCTTAAACACTGACAACAGTCAAGGATTCAGACACATGACCCTGTAAAGGACAACTCACATTTCATAACATGACAGTAGATAAATATTAAAATATGGAAAGTCGAAGAAGTATGGAGGAGGAATTTTGAGGAGGGAAGGTAAGTTTTCTTCTAAAATACAAAAACACCAATTTTCAGAATGAATATAATTTTACTTCAAGAGATATGCAATACATTATTAAAATGTTTCTGAAATTCAGGAAAACATGCCACATATATAGGAAGTAAAATTGAAGTAAAATTGCATTCATTCTGCAAAATTGATGCTTTTGGTTTCAGAAATTATACACATTCATGGAGTGCATTATCCTCTCTTATTTTATTGTTTCTAAAACTTATTTTGGTCTATTGTTTCAAAGAGATTTAGTGCAATACTGGGAGCTAAAAGATTAAGTATAAAACAATAAAACATTTCTATGAATATTTATATATTGGCTCTTGTCTTAGTATTTGTTTCCTCCAATGGTAAAATAAGCTTATATTGAGCCAGTGAATCATGAAGATGCCAAATCCTATCATCTTCAAAGTTCTTGCTAATTGTTATGTTCAGTCTGCTCTGCGTATGTACTTGGCATTCAACCTTTTTCCATGCATAAGGGCCCTTGAAAATATCTGACTTGTGAAAATAAGTCCTTGTCCAATATTTCTGTTCTGGCAGCTCTTTTTCTGTCTCATCTATAATATTTTGCCTCAGGCAGCAGTAATGATTTTATCTTATAACATTGGAAAGTAATGCCATTGGTTTTGCTGCTCTAAATTAACTTCTAAACACAAGCTACTGTGATAGACACTTTGGTTCCTTTCTTTGGGTGAACTACAAGTTTGTATATAGTTCCTAGTTACTAAGTAAGCCTGAGCTTTGTTCCTCTCCCTTCATAATAAGAGTCCCAAGTTCCAATGGCAATACAGTCCACCATCAAAATCTGACACCACTTTGCACCAAGTACCAATGATAAAATGAGAACAAATAAAATAATTCCATGTCTCTTTAAACAACTTTTGCTTACCTCATTTTACTTTTTCTTTCTCCAGAGTTAAAGGATAGTTTATTCTGATGCCAAATATGAGTGATCATAGTCTGGGAAAACAGACTCAGGTTGCCTCAATTTCCTGTATGGCAATTGTTAGTCATGGCTATGCCATTTTGTTAATATTATTCCAACCAGGTTGGTATGTGACAATTTCAGGAACAGACTACAACAGCCTCTCCATTTCCATCATATCTCCTTAGTCCCAGATCTCCCACCCTAATGAACTCAAGAGCTGACTATACTTTCCCTGATATTCTTTCACTTTCCACACACTACTGCCTTAGTTCCCACCAATCTTTTAGCAGAGTCTGAAAGCTATAAAAGTTAGAAACTCCTTTTGTCCTGAAGGCTTTGCAGATTTCCCCTGTCTTTCTTGTGTTGGAAATTCTCCCCTTTTCTCTTGGACTTTAAACAATTCCATTTGTAGTAAGACTATTCCACTTTGAATCCAGTGGTTGCCTTGGCTACCAGAACCTTAAAGTTCATATTTCCTTATCTATTACTTACTTGTGTTAGCTTATTTTGATCAAAGTATTTAAATATCAGCTTTAAAATAGCAATTTCTCCAGGTATTACAATTGCAGAACCAGAAAAAAATATAAATCAAGACACTTTTCAAATACATTGATGGAAACATCAGGTAGGTAGATTACAGCAAAGCAAGATCTGTTTTCAGTCTTAGATATTAGGTGATAGAATTCTTAGCTTTTTGTCTGATAGGAACTAGTGGTCTGCTAAGTAATCATAGTTCAAAAATCTCACTCTCACCTCTTAGCCACAAGATGTTAGAACATCCACAGAGGAGAAGCAAGGAATAGCTATTAAAGAGGTCAAAGATCAAACAAGATAAATTGTAAGTTTTTCCTGGACCTAACATTTTCTGATCCTCTCCACAGCCTTTAAAGTTCTAATCAGCTAATCAGTCAAGTCAGTCAGTGCAAATTCTTTTAAGAAACACACCTCTATACTTCCCCCTGTTGCTTGTGGGCTCCATGCATCGAATTTTTCTCTTAGTTTCATATATATATATATATATATAACATACTCTGATTACTTTCCCCTCTACTCTTCTTAATTTCCTTGCCCCTGCCAGTTCCCATTTACTGCATCTTTAATATGCATTTTTGGCTTTAGTTTTTGACTGGTATATTATAATATTTAATACATTTATATTACAATCATGAATATATTTCTTTTCTATCATTTGAATTTTTGTGATGGTTTCTTACTGATTTGGAGAGATCATCAAAATGAACACTGTGGAATTGGAATAGTAAAGGGAAGGATGACTTTATTGATCCTGTAAGCTAGTACTATTGGAAGTATTCACAAGGCCCAGTATTTTTAAGAGAATAGTTACCTAACCTGTAAATATGTTAACAATTTAATTAAATTATCTTAGGAAATACCATCCTCCAAACCTGATTTTTTTAAAGTACTGAGATCCTTGTTTTTTCTTTCAATTTGCTTATCATTTTGCTGTAGCTTGTTAAAAATTATCGAAAACCAAGTAGGACATGGGCCAAAAGTTTAGCCCATATATGAACACATTTGAACATTTTAGCTGATGAGCAAAACATTACGAACTTGGGCATAATTACATAATAATATAGGTTTATGCAAACTGTTAGGGTGGCCCAACCATATAGTTTATATCATTGTTGAAATAGGTGGACTATTAGAAAGTCCACTTTTTAGATTAATACAATTAATCTATATCCTAGTCATCTAAATTTCTTAATTCACAGTAATGGTTTACCTTCTTGTAATCAAAACTGACTGTCAACATTTAACACATCTACTCAGGGTTATGAAGCTTAGCTATGAAAATTTCACTTTTAAAAGCTAGTAATATTTAGGCAGGCATCTGTTAAGTTAGATTTTTGTAGTTTACCTAAATAACATTGTTGCAGTAACAATCCTTCAATGAAACTTTTCTCTGCAATCCAGAGCTATGGAGTCCATAATGTTACAGTGGATTCAAGTTAGAATATTGAGAACTTGGGAAAGCTGCCTTACTTGTGTGCTTAGTAGAGCAATGGCTAAATTTTAATTCACCTGTGATGAATTCAAATCAAAGCTAAAAACATAAATGTGAAGGCTATAATAAGCCTGGAAAGGTAAACTGTGAATCTTCATTTTCACCACTGAACTAACTTTCTATTTTGGATCAATGTATCTAAGTAGTACTGAGATGGTAAACTACTTACTTTAACTGTCAAAATTTAAATTATGATGTACATCAAAGCCAACAATTCACAAATGCACTTTTAGGGCACTATTAGGGCATATTCTAGTGTTGTAATGCTTCTTGGCACCCAGACTATGTAATAGATAATTCAGAGATGGGCTTTTTGTTGCAACTTAAGAATTACACTTAAGCTTGCAGGCATTTTATATAAAGCAAAAAAGAAACAAACCAAATAAACCCCCCAGACCTCACAAGTTTGACAAGTTCATGAGCTATCTTTAATACTTCTTGTAGGAAACAGGTTATGTTTGTATCCATTATATTAAAACATTTTTGTATGACATGCCCCTTTTATTTTAATCTCCCAGCTGAGATAATTAGTTTAATGAATTTTCACTCTGAAAACTTGCTTTGTCCTGTTAAAGTAAGTTCTTTTACTAATGATAAAAAATTAAATAAAACTACTATCGTTCCACATAGAATATTGTTTTAACAGAGAGTATATTTTCAAGATTCTTCTAGGTGTCTCGAAGGTAGTGTTCAGGAGCATCTTGGGGTAGCTGAAAGGGAGTTCTATAGTGTTAAAGCATTGCAGACGGTTCCTCAGTGCAGTGCCCAACCCAAGACCATCCACAATGTCTGTAACTTGTCTTATGTTATGTCAATATAAATGACTGCTGAAAAAAATAAACAAAGAATTGCAGTGTACTTTAACCTTTATAAACCATGATTTATGAATAACTTGCCTGTTTTTCCAAAGGCTGGAATATTCGGTATTTGGAAACATCATGTGTTTGAAAGTATTGAAAGGCAGTTCATCCAACTGCCTTTCAATAAAATTAATGAAATGCAAAAAAATAGTGTTAACAGTTGACATGTTTATGTAATTTACTTTTAAAATTAAGTATGTTTCAATCGATTAATTTGAAACCTTTGTAATATTAATTAATTTATAAATATTTAGTATATGATTTTTCAACTTTAGCTTTTGGGATAATGATTAAAACATTCTCTTGGTGATCACATCCAGTTCATCCAAAATTATTTTAATATGTAAGACATTTTTTTCAATAAAAATAAATAGCATATTAGAATTTTCTCTTTATTAACACCACCAAAAAACAGCTATGCTTGTGAAAATAGCCCTTTTGGAATCTGAAAATTTAGTGCTAGCATTTAGCTTTTCAAGAAATATTTATCACAAGAGGCCTGAAACCCCACAACAGTAGACAAGCCAGAGGGGACACTGAGATCCATAGAAGCAGACAGGGTGGAAGGGAGTGGGAAGGCTTGATGAAAGGAAAGGTGGAGCATGAAAGAGGGGATAGAGGGAAACAGGGATAAGTACTGTTTTGTTTGTAAAACTAGAAAAATAATTATAAAAAAATAAATACCAGATTAATCTTGTGTCCACTTTTTGAATTATAGCCCTGTTTATTTTTAAGTTTTTTCTTCTTCTTTTTTTTTTTTTTTTTTTTTTTTTTTTTTGTATCTCACCCCTTTCTTCCTCTCTTTTCTTCTTCCCCTCTCCTGTCTCTTCTTTTTTATAGAGAGGTCTATATGAAACCTGTTCTAATTAATTTTTGTTTTGTTTCTTAAAAGTTCTTCATTGATAACATTGATGCATCAATTTCTCAAAATTGAAAATGCAATTGCCCTCTTAGATAACACATGAATAATACTTCGCTATGATAGAAAATTGATTGTTTTCCTGGCATCATCCTGGCAAGTTGTTATATTACTTGTTTTCCTTTTTACTTTGCACAGCTTTGAAGATAAATATCAAAATAAAGTTTCCTTTCCTCTCATACCTGAACACATTTTATTCCAGTTCATTTTTCTAACGTGTGTATAACATTTCCGTGGACTCCTCAAAAGTCATAAGACTGGGGGCTGGAGAGGTGGCTCAGGGGTTAAGCCTCTGCCTTGCAGCAGAAGGTCCTGAGTTCGGATCTTAGACCCCACATATAGACGCCGGGTGGAAGCAGGGACGGCCTGCGTTTCTGGTCCTGGTAGGGCAGAGTCTGTGAATACTGGGGCAGAGTAAACAAGGAGGAGGTGGAAGTGATCCATGGTGGTTCCCGAATTCGCCCGTGGTTCTTTCTACACACACACACACACACACACACGCACATGCACAATTGAATAAATAATAAAAAAAACTTTAAAAAAGTCATAAGACTGATTCTAAAAGCTTCATATGTGAATTTGATAAAGGGATTAAAATCTTATTTAAACTCTCTTTGCATAGCAACCATCAAGTTTGTGCCTTCTGCCTGGGTTCAATAATTACCACATATATCGTACTAAACAGATTCCTAGTAAATGTCAATAGCTATTTAGCCCATAGGATTTCTGTTGATAATGTATTATTTACTCCAATTATCTAATTCTTTTTTCACACTTGCTTGGGGTTTTCACTTCCTTAGTGATCATAATTTTTTTCATTTTGATGTTTTCAAGAATATCACACCTAAGTCACAAACGGTTGTTCATAATCCTTGCATTCTAAGAGCTTAGGAAATAGAGGTTTACAAGTTCAGAATCAACAATGTTTAATAAGAATTTTAGACCTCTCTAGGATACATAAGAGCATTTTTTAAAAATAATATTTCTTTCACTTATTAAATATATTGGAACATATTTTATTGCTTGCACATTCAAATGGGTATAGCATTGTTAACATATTAAGACAACAATATAAAAATGATGAAAATGCCTAATGTGGAGGAAAATGTTATGTAGAAGTTGATCAATGCAGCATGATATTTCAAGAATGAACAAAAAATGTGTATCAGGAGATCCTCTTACAGGTACAACAATTTGCTTATACTACCATTCATACTCAGCAGTGCTCGAACAGCTAAATTTTCAGTCTTCTGAGAACAACTGGAAATTTTGGTAAGCTGAATATAAAATGAAGAATCATCAATAACAATTATTATGATGAAGAAAGATTAAAAGCAAAAAAAATTCAGTTCTTTTCCCTCTTCTTGGAAAAACTGATGCCATGGGATGGTGACAAAAGAAATGAACACTTATTTTCACTAAGATGAATTAATCTATGAGAAATACCATAAGTTTTCACCAAGGACCCAGTGTCTACACTGTGCAATTAGCTGAGATTCCACTACCGAAAAGCCCTCACAGTTATGTGTTGACATGAAACCATTCCAGAATGGGTTATAACCTCTATATGTACCTAACTCCCTTGCTGGATTGGAGCAAATCCACAATGAAATAAAAGAAACTGCAGTAAAATACTATTTTTTCTCTAAATCTTTAATCTAGCATCTGGTATTGGTTAATATAGTCAATAATGGTACTAAATAACATTTAACAGTCAAGGAGGAAACTGTACAACAAGAAGAGATCAAAATTATTTTAAATTATTGCAGAAAACATTTAACCAAGATGTTTTTAACACAAAAATATTAGCAAAGAAAGTAAAGCAAATTTCAAATTGCCCTTATTCACAATGGTAATATCGATTCCCAATTTAATGGGATAGGGAATCATCATGAAATCCAACCTTTGGGCATGTTCCTAAGGGATTTATCAGATTAGATTAACTGAGGTGGGAAGACCCATCCTAAACGTAGGCAGCCACATTTTATGATCTAGTCTTAAAAACCCCATAAAAAGGTGAAAACCCAATTGACAGCCAGCATTCATCTTTCTGACTGTGGATATAAGATGACCTATTGTCTCAATTTATTTTGCACTATTTAATCTCTCCTGTAGATTATAACCACATATTGTCAAGGAAAAAAAAAAAACTCTTCATCCTTTAAGTTGTTTTTTGTTAAGTATTTTATCACAGCAATGAGAAAGTAACTGACTGAAAAAATTAGAATTCAAAAATAACCTATGTTTCACAGGTCATTGAAAATATGTTGTGACTGGAGTGTAGAAACATTTGAAACTTTGGACTAGCATAGAATGCAGTTACAGAGTTTCTGGGATCATTCAGGTGGGAGTATGAATAACCAGAATGCAAAGAGATGTATGAATGGATGATTCTCAGGGCATGAAACTTAAGCCTGGGAATGACTAACCTGGAATTATGTAATAGGCTATTTGTGATATTCTAGAAAAGAATCTGGCCACTCAGCATGCTGTAAGAAACAGAGAATGCATGCAGGAATAACGGGTTAATTTTTATGGTAGCAGCTACTCTTCCCTGCTTTCATGTGGATCTACAGTGAGAAAGGACAGATGCTAGATCTGAAACACATGCAAAATGTGCGATTTGGCAAGGAAAACAGTGTGAGCAAATCTGAATTTACAGACAAGGCAGGATCCAAAACAGCTGTAATTGTTTAACAGATAAGAATAAGTAAAGAAAATACTAGTGATTTGCACTGGACAACAGCACTGGTGGCAAGAGTTTCCCCACGTTGAGGGCTCCAACTTTTGCAATTCATTTGCAAGGAGAGAGCCTAATCTAAAAAGGCAACTGAAACAGTTCCATGATCCTTGGAAGCAAGTAATTGGAAATGTTTCTCTGGGAACAATCCACAGAAGCTGATTTAACTATGGTCCAAGGGTATCATCAACCATGTAGTCACAATTTTGAAAGCACGAAAGGTACATGGTTGGGTTTGTGGAGAGGGTCATTGAACTTTGCATCAAAATTCCAGAGAGTTGTGGAGACCAGACAGTGTGCAGTAGAGTCCCTGAAAGAAGTATAGAACAAGCCACTTCATGAAACTGTGAACTGTGAACTAAGGAGAGCTGTAATTACGGAGTGGAGACCAGCTAAGGAACAGAATATGTGAACTGAAGGTAGCAAAGCTTGAGGCAAGGAGTTATCTTACCCATTTTAGACTAGAAATTCTATCACAGTTTCTGATGCTAGATAAGCAGATGAAAGATTTGGGTTTTTCCTTAATGGTAGTGTTTTTATGAAATCATTTCTTAATTACCCTTTTGCTGTATATATGGGAGTGTATTTATATACATGGGAATGCTTATGGTATACAGTTGTATATTGTAGATAATGTAAAACATACAAAAAAGGTCTGGGTTACCTTTCCTGACAAAGCTACAAGACATTGTGGCATGATTGTTGAGGATGGACTAAATGCAGAATGGGTAGTGGGAAGTTAGCTGTGAAAACCAACTTAGGCCTTAGTACTATTTTCAGAAATGCAGACTTCATTGCTATAATACTTCTGTCATATTTTTAGGATCATGTTTGGGCATATGTACACATATATTCAGGAGATATTTGGACTTTCCTTTAGTTTATACCATAATAATTTAACATTAATTGATGTAATATCAGTCTTTAAGGATTTTAAACGTTCATTCTCACATTGAAGTTATCATATACTAAAAAAAAAAAAAACCTAAGCATTCCCCAAGTTACTATAACATTAATTCCAGAATACTTTGCTTTACATGGATTGGTTATATCATTTTAATCAAAATTAAGAATTTGTTTATTTCTGCATTTAGAACTTAAGCATGACATAAGGGAATGTTTTGAAGTGTCAGTTTCCCATGGTGTGGGCTTGTGCAAGTCAATCATAGTTTTCAACTTCCTTGGATTTGGATTCATCTGAGAGACATGCTTGTGGGCAAGTCTATAAGGATATTTCCTAAAATGACTAAGTGAAGGAGGAAAATCCTACCACCAAGTAGGCAACACTTTCTGGATGTTTTCTGAATAAAGATATCTGAGGGATATGAACTGCAGCTTTTACCTATCTGCTTTTCTTCTTTCTTGGTAAGTGCATCTCTTCTGTTGCTGCCTCTACTGTTGTTATATCAGTGTTGTTGAAACACAACCTTTCAATGTGAGCTGAAAAATCATAATCTCTCCAAGAATCCTGTACACATTCAACCCCATATTCAAAATGATGATTTCCCAGATTAATGGACTGAACTGACAAGGTGTATGTGGCATGCAGATAACTTTTATTGGATGCTTAGCCATTAGTGTACTAGTCAATCCAAATAATAAAAACATTTTGTAATATGCATTCACTCTGTCATTATTTCCCTCTCTTTAAAGACTAGATTAATTTTATAGCTTACTTTTTATAGCTTACTTTTTATGGTTAAACTGTCATGATATGAATAAGGAAATCACGAGATTAAAGCAAGTTTAAAATATGAAGTCCAAACATTACAAACTAGAATACAATGATTCTCAAATATCTTGTCCATAACCATTTACTCTCATAGAGATAATTCTTGATCTATAGAATAATCTAAAGGCATTCAGCTTTCTTCAATAAATGTATGTTACAGTAAACTATTTTTGAACAAAGAATATATCAATTTGATTTTAAACAAAAATCATACATCAACACAAGCAAAATATTTTAAATACATTTATAGATGTAAATATAACTACATAGAATATTTTATATTTTGAATTAGTTTTTATTTATGCTTATTTATTACAAATATAAAAATTTGAAGTATTTCTAGGAAGGAAGAATTCCAAAGCTTCTGTTGTTCCATGTTTTATGCACTCAAATTTATAGAAAGAAGGAATTTTACATTTTAATCTTCACATTGCCAGTTGAAATGTTTTATATTTTTTGGGAGCATGAAAAGTTGTATGTTCTTATATGTGTTACAGATTTTTTCTATTTTCTTAATTGTCTTTCATGCTTTAGGTGTAGCTTCTATATCTCTGCAGGCAAGTTTTTTTTTCTCCTTATGAAGTACACAGTACTGATCACTTTTTACATGAATAACATTCTATCATAAAATATCATCAATATGCAGTAGATCAGAGTTCTTACTCTACAAATTTAGTAACATCAACAGCTCTTCAAATAATTCATATTCAAAGATTTCTCTTAAACTCATCCAAATTTCTTTTGCCTTTTTAAAATATGAGTGTGTCTTGGTGGCTCATTCCTATAATTCTAGCACTTAGGAGCAAAAGATAAAAGGATCAATATAAGTTTGAGACCATCCTTATCTATTTATCAGTCCTATCACAATAAGTATATAAAGTAAATAAATAAATACAGGTGTACAAATGTAGTAATCCATAGATAGAATAGTATCATTAACAAATTCTAAGAATTTAAGTACTGTTTATTAGCCCCTAAGCTGGACTTCAAATTAATGCATTCTTTCTCAATTACTCTACAGGATTCCTTGGGACATATGTTAAAAATAACTTTAAAGATTGTATCCCTCATATATTATAAAATTGATTTAGGGGTTCCAAATATGACTCTATACTTATTCTATATACCCAATATGTCAATGTCGAGCTGTTGCAGTCAGCTTCCATGGTTGCTGATAAATGACATCAAAGCATGAGGGAAAAAGGGGTTTATTTTCTCTTACGATTACTAATTGCACTTCTTAGTCAAGCTTGACGGGAGAGCATGCACCAACACCAGGGCCGAGGGAACTAGCCACACCATCACCACATAACAGTTGAGAGAGGGATGATCCTTACTTGTCAGACCAGCATGTCTGGCCAAGTATACAGAAAGATGCCAACTCTCTCAACCAGCCTCTGTGATTTTTTCCAGGGCCTAATCCCACCCACCATAGGCTGGGCCTTTCCCAGCAGCTAGACAATCTCCTGCAGGTTTGCTCCGGACCTAACTCTCTACAAATGTGCCCAGAGCTCAAACCCTCAACTGTCAAGTTGACACCTGTGCGTAACACTTTGATTATTTATTCTTGTGTCTTTGTTTTTAATTATTCAAAAACATAAACAATGAGTGATAATTTATAATGTTAATATACAAAATATGTGTTAGTTCAAATAAGACACATAGAAAAAATAGTGAATTCTAACAATTAGGAATTATCATAATTACGTTTTCTGTATGTTCCAATGATAGCTTTGTTTTCTCCAGGTAAACCTCTCCTGACACATTCCTTTATTCTCTTTGGTTATTACATAGAATTTCTTAATGTATAGGTAAGCATTCACATGAACATGAATGTCATGTGAATCACATAAATATTAGTCCAATTTATAAATGCAAGTCATGCTTACATTCTCATTCTGAAGTCACTTGCTTATTAGTTGTATACATTAGGAAGCATGTCTGAAATTTTAAAACAGGTTGAGAAATATTACTGTTTCACATAAATTTGCATGTAACGCCTACCTGTTGATATAGACCTGAAATCTCACCTACTTGGAAAGCTGAGGTTTGGCCATCACATTTTCAAAGTCTCGCTTGGCTACATAGCAAGTTCAAGATTAACCTATGCAATTTTCCTCACACTGTGCCTCCAGCAATACAAAAACAATTGGGACTCTAGTTCAGTCTCAGAAGTCTCACCAAGCATGCTCAAAGACACTATACTCAAGGTTCTGTCCCCAGAACACTACCCAAAACAAGCAAAATATCATATTAAAAATCATTTCTAACTATTTGTCAAATTCTACGACAAGACAGCTGGAAGAATCGTTATTCTTTAGTCACAATGTTTATCATGATTCTTTACTAATGTCTGCACCAGACAAAAGTCTGAATGTTTGGCTCTTAGAAATTGTCCAAACCTATATAGAAATCCAGTGTTGCATATTTCTTTGATTTAAAAATAAAAGCTGTCATTTTTTTTACACCTTTAGGAACTGCCACAGTCCCTCTTATGAGGAATTTTTAAATTGATATGCAGTCATTTCTCAGAAACAGACCTGGCATCAAATCATAATGAATGGTCAGCTTACAATAAACTTTCTTTGGGAGTTCTTCAGGACCCTAATAATGGTGATAAGAAGAAACTTAATTTATACTGTTAGTTGTCTTCTGATATAATGGTTTATTGAAAGATTTGCTTTATTATTCCTAAAAATCAAATAAGACAAGCTCTACAATATTAAAGGAGAAAAAGTAAAACTATTTCAAGTATAGGTTTCTGTTATTTATGATTTGAGACAAAACTGGACAGATATGCAAACGCATTTTCCAATGCAAAACTGTTATTTTTTTGAACCACAAATATCACAATCTAATGAGTTTAAACTTAAAGATAATGAATCTTTGAATTTCTAAATAAATAGTGTTTCATGTTTTCTATGTTCTCATGCAAGTATGTGCATAAGTGTATATATGGGAATGTGTTTATATACATGGAAGATTAAAATGAACATTTTTACTTATAGGACAGTCATATTGATAATAAGTGCTAAGGGTATAATGAAAATGACAATAAATGTATTGTTTCATTTCAGCTACTTTTTCAATCATTCAAAATTATCTTCCATGACATCTAAACATTCATAGATTCTTTGAAATGGAAGTAGCTATAAAATAGTTTACTTATTTTTGAAGAGTTATGAATATAGAAAAATTAATTCAAAACCAAGCCTGATAGAAAAAATGTACACATATTTATTAAATACTTTATATATTATATATAAGATATATCTATATATACTAAAGAAAATGTTTTCTTTAAATCTGTAAGGAAATCACATTTTTGTAAACCATATATTTACTGGTTTCTATATAGATAAAATTACTATTCTGTGAACAAATGAAACTAAACAAAATAATCCACCTTTTGATATAGAGTCATCAAATATGAGTTTATCCTTATTCATGAAATTTGGTGTTCAGTAATTGAAAAAGTATAGCGAGCCCATCAATCATTTTCTTGATATGTGATATTTTATTTTAAGTTACAAATGTATCTGTAAAAGAGAGACAATTTGACTAACCACTGAAACGGGAAAAATCTAGTATTAGGAAAATTGTTGGTGTCAGATTTTTCAGACACCTGATTGATGGTGCCTTTGAACTAGGAAGGAATAAGAATGATTTGAAAGACAGCAGTGCTATGGACCAGAATCAAAGCTTAAAGTGTAATGCATCTTCTTTTTTTTTTAGATTCACAACTGGGACATGTTCTGTAGTATTAATTAACATCAAATTTGTTCTTGAGTGTTACTTATCTTTATTTCCTCATCTTTTCTAAAATTACTATACAAATACAGCTTATTGTCACATTAATGCATATTAATAAAATCAGTTGTAGAGCTGGAAAGATAGTTTAGAAGTGAAAGCCGTTGCCTTACAAGTGTGGCACCAGCCTGTAATTCTAGGCCTGAAGGTGGAACCTGGGAATCCCCAAAGCAAGCTGATTAGCCAGACCAGAGTAATAGCATACTCTACTTTAGAGAAACAGACTCACAACAATAATGTAGAAAACTCAACAGGCACCTTTCCTGACGTCACCATTGGCCCTTAACAGACACAGACTACACTCATGTACATACACTCTGCTGCAGTTCACCTGCTTGGTTGACAATAAATGACTATCAAACAGCTTAAGGGAACAAGGGTTTATTCTATCTTATCTATCTTATTCCTGGTTACAGTTCTCAGTCCAGCTTGATGGGAGAGCATGCACCAACATCAGGGTGAGGGAACTGGCCACACTATCACCACATAATGGCTGAGAGATGGACAATACTTACTTGCCAGACTAGCATGTCTGGCCAAGTGAACGGAAGGATGTCAACTTCCTCACCAGCTCTCTGTATTTTATTCACCTGCTCAGGGCCTAGTCTCACACAACATGGGCTGGACCTTCCCCAGCAGCTAGACAATCTCCTTCAGGTTTGTTCTGGGGTTAATTCAACCATTAATTCTCTACGAATGTGCCCAGAGCTCAAACCCTCAACAATCAAGTCGAGACCTGTGCTTAACTATGACATTCCACCCTTTGTCAACTTGACACAAAAACAATAGCACTTTTACACTATAACCTTCAATCATTGTCCCCATAGGTGTTATCTTAAAAGTATAAATACATTTTATTAATAAATTTAAATTGTTCTCTCATTAACACTTCAGTTCTAACATTTTAAAAGTTCAAAGTTTCTAAACCTTAAGAATTTATTAAATCCAAATAAGTTAAATACTTTAAAACAGATAAAACATCAAAACAGAAGTATCTTGATGTAATAAGAAAACATTTAAATTAAGATCGAAGTCCAGCAATTACCACATCCTGTACTTCAATGTCCATCTTCTGTTGTTCATCACATAGTCAAGGTGGCTCAAAAATTCTAGGCATTCCCAGTCCTTGTTTGCAGCTTGAAGTTATAAAAGCAGTGGTTCTTGAACCAGGCTGTATCTCCACTTGTAGCCATCCTCAGCATACATCCCACAGTTCTGGCATCTCCAACACTCTGGGTTTGCCTCCTCAGCTATAAGCTTCACCTTCTCTCACTGGAACTCTATGCCTGCCACTTGGTGTCAAGCTTTTGCTGCTTTCCATAAATCCCACAAACTGTTTACCAAAACCAGTACCACCTGGGGGATGCTGCCAGACTCCAAAGTGAATTCAAAACACAGTTTGGTCCACTTGAGCTACACCTATACCAACTTTAACATGCTGACACTGGAAAAGCCTCTTTTCTAGGCAGCCAAATGTGCAAAGGGCAAGAAACAGTTTTAACTTGGGATTTTGGCCCCTGAAGGAATCTGGGTTTTCAAACCACGAACTCACCCTATGGTGGTTTTCATGTCTTCCACCATCCAGTGTAAATCACTAGGTTTTCCTTCATTGATATTCATTTCTCCAGCAGCAGCAGATATTCTGCTGTCTGCCTTTTCCACATCCAAACCTTCAAGGCTTCCAACACAGTTCTCCTCTGTTAAGCAAACCAGTCCATTGTCTTTCAATTCAGCTTTGACAAAGTCTTGTTACCTTCATCATGAATTGGGCCTAAACAATCCATAACTCTCTTAGCACTGACATTGGCCCCTGAACTCTGAAAAACAGTATTGGTAATCCACAAAGTGAAAATCTTCAAACATTTCCAACTTTGTCCAGTGAAACAGTTCAAAAGCCACAAAATCCACATAGATTTATCAGCAACACCCCACTTACCAAATTCTGTTGTAGTTCACCTGCATGGTTGCCAACAAATGACAGCTTAAGGGAACAAGAGTTTATTCTATCTTATGATTCCTGGTTACAGTTCTCAGTCCAGCTTGATGGGAGAGCATACACCAACCCCAGGGTGAGGGAACTGGCCACACTATCACCACATAATGGCTGAGAGATGGACAATCCTTACTTGCCAGACTAGCATGTCTGGCCAAGTGAACGGAAGGATGTCAACTTCCTCAATCAGTTCTCTGTATTTTATTCACCTGCTCAGGGCCTAGTCTCACACAATGTGGGCTGGGCCTTCCCCAGCAGCTAGACAATTCCTTCAGGTTTTTTCTGGGCTTAATTCAACCATTAATTCTCTACAAATATGCCCAGAGCTCAAATCCTCAACAATCAAGTTGACACATGTGCTTAAATATGACACACTCTTATTCACATGTCCACCTACCCATGTGTATGTACTCATATGTATATGCATCCCATGTGCATGTACAGATAGAAGGTAACCATTTTGCAAATGGGAGGCTGACACCCCTACTCATCACAGTCTCCTACTCTTATTCTACATACCTTTGAATGTACTCTTATAATAAGACTCTATTTTAACAGCCTTTTATCTCTTGCCAGGGGGTGACATCCAATACACATCAGGATGGAGATAAAGGCAGTGCAGAAGCAACAAAACTGAAAAAAAAAATTCAACAAATCACAATTCAGAACATCAGAGACTCTATATCAACCACCTGGAACCAGGCCACCCTAATCTGTCCCCATCCTAAAGCTCAGGAAAATTTGTGGAAGAAGGGGTAATTAGATTGTAAGAGCCTAAAGATGGGGAGGAGCAATAACATGCAAGATACTCCACACAAGTTAGGTCCAAAATAATCATAATAGGACTTTGCATGACCTGCGCAATGACCAAGAGATCATTGACCCCCCCAAAGTCTAGCATGGATCACAGGCACTAGGATCCTTAGAGGCAAGGGATTAACAGCCACAATAGTATTCCCATACTAAAGGGAACACAAAAAATACTCTAGGCAATGTTACACCTTATCAAAGAGGAGGACCCAGAAGGAAGTTAGACATGCTCACTAAAAGATGCTCTAGGGATTGGAGGAGGATAATGAGAGACAGGGAGGGGGAGAAAGTTTGTATGAGTGGAAAAAATAAATATTTTTTAAAAGATGAAAACAATCATGCATCTTATGTATATAATAGTATTGCCTTGAAAGCACTATATCATAACAAGCTTGGGGTCAGGAGACAGATATATTTCCAAAGTTGAGGCCATTATTTTATTCATCTCACAAAAAAAAAAAAAACAGAACATAATATGTTATTATTCTGATGTATCCAATATGTCTATCTGTTTAGTATATTTATAGGAGGCTAAAAGTTCACCAAATTTCACTTTATATTTTTATAAGTGGTTCACTTACTTTTTGTTGGTAATTTTGTTACTTTCATATGTCCACATAAAAATTTCAGGGTGCCAAACTTTACACTGAATTACCACATTATTTTCTGAATCATCACACATTGCAATACAAATAAACATATCAATGTTTTTAAATCCTTGGAAATGCGGAGGTTGGCTCCTGGCTGCCTGGAAGGAGAGAAGTGAGCATGCTGCCTGCCCCTCAGCCTCCCAGATCCGGGGAGACAATCAGGTACCACAGGGAGTTAAGTGGAAGCATGAACTCACTTTATTGTATGCGCACAGCAGTTTATAAAGGCAAAGATCGCAAGGTGCGAAATGGGCAGTCAATCATATTAAAGGTCAGCGCAGCACTTAGGCTTCACAGGATAGGGTCAGCATTATGGAACTCTTAAGAACCAATCAGGGTTCCCTGGGATGCAAACAGAGTTATGCCCCGCACACTAGCTCCCATCTTAGGCCTCATGTGCTTGGCTACACCTTGTTCTTCCCAGTGCCATCTTGCTTGGGCCGGCCCAACACTCAAAGACATTTCTCCATATAGCATTTTTCTAGTAAGTCTAACAAATTTAGAAATATTAAATTTATAAATATGATTTGACCCAATATTATATGTGGTAATTGTTAGAACATGATAATGATCTTTCTCAAGAGTCACAAAGTTGCAAGTGCCTGAGTAGATGTCTTATTCTATCTCTGATTTAAATATCTAATATGTGTACAGAGTATAAAAAGTAAAAATTCCAAAATCTCTAAAATTGGCAAAACATAAACAGATAATGAAACAAATTTTCTCTTATTCAGCACCTAATAATAACGGCTATACGCATATACAGACCAGCATCAGATTCCAAATCTTCTGAAGAGGCATGGTAAAATTTTTGTTTTGTTTACTGAAAGTTATGGTAACTTGACCTAGCTGTTGCTAGGATAATGAAGAAGAAAATGCAGAAGAATTGTTAGATTCATGCAAGAACAGGACTTCTCTGGAATGAACAAGCCCCTGAATTTTCCTCTAAACTGAGTCCTCTTATTTTTAGCATAAGAACAGAATTGGGAGATCATAGGAAAATAGTGCATGGGACTATCTGGCGGGAAGTTGGTCATTGAAGGTGCACATTTGGAGATTGCATTTGCTCTGGCATCAAACTGTCTGTTTCTTCTCTTTGGTCTTCTCTACTTACAACTGAAAGACAGCCTTTGCCTATATGCTTCTCCTGTCATAAATTCTGATTTCAATCATGGGGTTCAGAAAACTTTGGCTTGAATCTGTGAGTCAAAATAAATCCTTTCTTACTTGTCTCTCTCTAGTATTTCAGCCATGGTAACAAATAATTAGAAAATACATGCCTATTTGTAACCTATTTGTAGGAAGCCAGCTGTAACAGTGGAAATAAGTTTTCCATGCTTTTAGCTCAAACATCAGAAAGCATTGTACAGAGGGCAGGATTGGAGTTGAGAGACAGAAATTAACTGGTAAGAAAAATGCTTCTGTGAAAGAGAAAATATGCCTTGTTGTCTCTGGCTCTTCTCTCTCTCTCTCTCTCTCTCTCTCTCTCTCTCTCTCTCTCTCTCTCTCTCTCTCTCTCTCTCCACATACATACACACACAAACACCTGCTTTTGTGGATTTGGGTTAATGTGTTCACACCTTCTTGATGAAGCAATATATTATTTGTCATAGAAGAGATAAAACATATTTCTAGTTATTTTACAAACATTTTAAGATTCATTTTAATGGTTCAGAAAAAAATGCTATTGAAAAATATATATTAGACATAGCATATATTCCTGAGTAAGTGGATATAATAGCATGTCCCACTTAATGACATATTCAAAAGTAAATCTCTGTATACCCACTGTAATAGCAAAGGAAAATAAACAGGAGGGAAGGGGAATGAGGATGTCAAAAGAATGGAGATAAGGGAACATGCTTCAGTAGAGAAAATAGGCCATGGTCATGCACTGCATTTAAGTAGCAAGACATCTGGGGCAGCTCACTCTCACTTCCCTTCCTGGTCACTTGCAAATGAATAGGTTTGATGTCACCAATCAGGGAGGATATAGGGATTAGCAAATACCAGGTAAACATCCAGCAACTGCTGTGTCCTACTCCTATTCTTCCATCTACCTTTGGGTTTCCTCTTATATTAAGATGTTCATTTAAACAGTCTTTTATCTTTGGTCAGGATATAGCCAAAGGCAGTACAGGAAAACTAAAACTGAAAACAACAAACCATAATTCAGAACGGCAAAGATTCTACATTAATAACCTGGAACCAGACCAACCAAATGTCTCCCTATCCAAAAGCTCAGGGAACCCTGAGGAAGAGGGGGCAGTAAGATTGTAAGAGCCTAAAGATGAGGAAGACTAGCAATATGCAAGATAATCCACAAAAGTTAAGGCTGCCTCAGCCAGGATTGGACTTTGCCTGGCCTGTACAGTGGCTGACATGTCAATGACCTCCAAGGTCTATCATGGATGACAGGGGAGAAGACTCCAGGCAGTAGGATCATTAGAGGTAAGGGATTAAACAGTCATGATAGATTTTTTTCCATGCTAACATGGAGTCCAAGAAGGGACTCCAGACTGTGCCACTGATCCTGAACCTTCATTAGTGTGGAGGACTCAGAGGGAGGTTTGGTATTCACACAAAAGAATGCTCCAAGGAATGGAAGAGAGGAAGCAGGGCACTGGGAGAGGGGAAGGGAGAAAGGGGGGAAAGGGGAAGAGTGCTGGGGGGGACTATTGGAAAGGGGATGGGGAGGATGAGGATCCCTATTTAGCTTGCATGATTAGGAAAAAATAAAATACGGGAGAAAAAATATATATTAAAAAGCACATACAGATTGTAGAATACAATAGCATTTTTTTAAAGTGTAAGACAACTTGGAAGATGAAAAACTAAAAAAAATAATAACAATACCAATAACAATATTTTTCTTGTCAAAACAAATATTCATCAAAATGGCTTATACTGCTAAAGAATTTTGATAGGGCAAAAGGAAAAGGGAAAGACAAATGGAGGTGCTGACAGAGGCACCAAAATAAAAAAAAATGTTTTTCATTGTCTCCAGAATTTGTGCACCAGTACAAATATAGAAGAACACATGCTCATGAGAAAATGTCATTGTAGCTCCTTGTAGCAGAGAAATGGATTCTGTTAAGTAAGTACATTTATATCTGTCTTGCAGGGAAAGGTGAGAACCTTGGGGCAGTCAGTGGGTTACAGGTCTATAAAAGAACTAACTTTTTTTGCAACATGAGAAATGAGCAGAAGTTTATCGAGGACAAAAAAGATCAGAGAAGAAAAGTGAAAACAATACAGAAAGGCAATGAGAAACTTGGGTGGAATTGAAAAAAATATCAATGTAAGACATTATTTATAATAGTACATCATCAGAGTATTCATGTCCAAATTAAATTTTGCATAGATTTGAGTCAGATTTGAAGTCAATGTAAAAGAGAGTTTGTCATCAACTTGAAATCTGGCTCTAACATCTGATGATGCACTGGAAATGGTTTATTATTAAGGCAAGATTGTCCCAGGTCAAGGATGGCTTATACAGTTGGACACAGCCGGTATAAAATGGCTTTGGTGAAAAAGAGGCCGTGTGTTAATTTTACGGAAAGGCAGGAGATGTGACTAGGGAAGAGTGTTCATGCTTCACTGACAATTGCCATAGTTTCCAGATATAAAATCCATATTGAATACTCCATATGAATACTATAGTGTCATATATACTAGCCTTTTCAATACATGAAGCTAAAGCAAAACAGGAAGACAAGACTAACAGATTTTCATTAAACAAACATTAAATAAGAAACTGAACTGTTCTTTATAGAGTTCCTATGGTGAAACATCCTCTTCTAAATTGAAAATGCCTCACAAGTTCTACTAAATAGATGCATTTTATATATAAGGTTTATAATTATTTATTAATTGTCTTTGTGGAATTTAAGGAAATTGGCAATTTGGTGTGATATCACAATATACATTTCACAGTGCCAGAAACCGATCCTAATCTTTGAGGGATGTGTGAAATCTATGTTTCACTGGAGTTAAGTGAGAAGGAAGCCTCAGGAGTAGCAAATACAACCAGCAAATAAAAAAACTTAAATTCACAAATTTGAGGTTCCTCAAAGGAATCTAGACATTATTCCTTCTAATGTTTAAGAAACACAATATATTTCAGATTACAATTTTTATAAAATAAACTGTCAGCTGTGTTTTAATTACATTTAAATCTTCTATGAAAGTTACCATATAAAATATAGAGTTCTTTATTGAGTTTATCATCATTAATCCCCTACCTGCTATAAAATGCCTAGATTGAATTGATATTATGCTATTTTAAAGACATGAATGATTTTACTATTTTATCCTAACTTGAATTGAACAAGTGCTCTGTTGTTGTACCACAACAGAATATATAGCAAATCTTATGCCCATAATTATTATAGTCTTTTCCTGAAAGTTGTTGCAAAGTATACTCAAATATGTAAAAATTTAAAAGTGAAAAGGGATAACAGTTAGCTTTTGCTTATTTTAACTTCTATATCCATTATTTTGTTAATATTCAAAAGGAAAATTATAAGTATTTTGGGATTATTTAAAGGAGAAAGCATTGTCAAAAGAGACATACTAATAAATTATAAAACAAACAAATAGAAATGTAAGGACTTATAATTTAATGATAAATATATCATTAATAGTATTGAATTAGTTTATTTGGGATTCTACATAACACTCAGGATTTAAGAATCAAAGGAAATCCAGAACACAAGATAAGGACACTGAGTGTGAATATGAGGCACAGTTTAAATGTTAACAATTGAGAAAAAAAAAGAAATGAAAGAATTTAAAATAACAAAGGCACCCTCACATGTTGAGACATGTGTGGATATGTTATGGAAGAAATATTTGAATTACAACAACACTGAATTTTAAAGAAATCAAGTGGTATTTCACTATGATACATACAGATATGAAGCCCTTTCTTTGGTTTCTTTATCTCTGGAGACCCTAAGCTAAAGTCATCATCATGTAACAGTATAAGCAACCTAACTTTTGGCTGTAGACTCATAAAGCAAACTTTATGTAGCCTCTCTCTTTTTTATGCTGCCAGAGTATATTCCCTGACTTATTTGCCTTCCTTATAGCAGTTCCTGGGTGCTGAGATTTTCAGTCAGTTCTCCTGAATCCTTGGGCCAATTGTTTTTTGTTACCCTTTGGATTTTTTTAGCTTTGTTTTTCTATTTTAGCATAAATTTTGCTTTTTTGTGCATGCTCAATTCCTTCTTATTTTAGCTTTTTTCTCATACATTTTATTTTTTCCTAATCATACAAGTTCAATAGGTACCCCCATCCTCTTGTCTTCCTCCCCTCCCCAATTATCCTCCCCTTCATTCATTGTCCTTTCACCCCTTCCTTCCCTTACCCTTTACCAGTGCCTCCCCTCTTCCCTCCCATCCCCTGGAGCATCCTTTTGTGTGAAGACCAAACCTCTGAGTACTACATCCTAGTGAGGGAGATAAAAGGGATCCAAATAGGAAAGGAAGAAGTCAAGATATCTTTATTTGTAGATGACATGATCTTATAGCTGACTGATCCTAAAAACTCTACCAGAAAATTCCTGGAACTACTACATAAGGTTCAACAGAGTGGCAGGTTACAAAATAAATATGTGAAAATCACCAAGGATGAAAAAAATTAACAAGACCTAAGAGGAACAATCCTATTTGCTATAGCCTGTAAAAAAATGAAATACCCTGGTATAAATCTAACCAAAAAAGTGGGAGACCTTTATAATGAAAATTTTAAAACCCCAAAGAAAGAAATTACAGATAACACAAAAAGGTGGAATGACTTCCCATGCTCCTAGATTGGCAGAATCAACATCAAACCAAAAGCAGTATACAGATTCAATGCTATACCCATTAAACTCCCAAAGCAATTCTTTAAAGAAATTGAACAATCTCAAAATTCATATGGAAGCATAAAAGACCCAGGATAGCAAAAACAATCCTGAATAACAAAAACACTGCTGGAGTTATCATCATAATCTATACTATCATTCATAGTAATAAAAATAGTCTGGTACTGGCTCCAAAATAGACATGTAGATCAATGGATAAAGGTTGAAGGCCCAGACATAGGTTCACACAATTACAACCATTTGGTCTTGGACAAAGTGGCCCAAAAAATTCTGTGGAAAAAGAACAGCATCTTCCAATAATGATGCTGGCAAAACTGGACATCCACATGCAGAAGACTAAAACTGTACCCATACTTGTCACCATGCACAAAAATTAGCTACAAATGGATCAAGGACCTTAATATTAGGCCAGAGACTATAAAAAACCTAGTTGAAAGGGTACAGAACTCCCTTGAGCTGATTGGGCTAGGCCAACAGTTCCTAAACAGAAATCCAATAGCACAGTCACTAGAACTAATACTCAACAAATGGGATCTTATGAAATTAAAGAATTTTTGTTCAGGTAAAGAGATTGTAAACCTAGAAAAAGGGCAACCTACAGAATGAAGAAAATCTTCACTAAAAACATATCTGATAGAGTTCTGTTATCCAGAGTGTACAAAGAACTTAAAAAACTAAACACCAAGGAGATAAATCACCCAATTAAAAAAATGGGCCTGGGAACTCAAACTTTTCCAGGGACGAAATTGAAATGTCTAACAAATATCTTTAAAAATGTTCAAAATCCCTAGCCATCAGGGAAATGCAAATCAAAACTGTCCTGAAATATCACCTTTTAGCTATTTAATTTGTGGGGAAAAGGAACCTGTACTCACTAGCTTACATTGTTCTTAGTAATCTTAGAACAAAAATGTTCTTAGCAGTAGATTATACTCATTCTCAAACATGGAATAATGTTTCTGGCTGATCAGATCCTTAGAAGAGCACAGGTATAAAATAGCTTCAAGGCAATCTGTAGAGCTATTTATGTGCATTTGAATGATTTATAAATAGTTGAAATTATGTTTTTATGGTTCTACACAGTGGTGGTCCTAAATGTTGGTTATTTCTGCACTGAGGATGGCCAGCTCCTGAGAATGATGTGTCATATAGAGGGACAGAACACTATAGCTTCACAATGCTAAAGTGACTATGATACTTGGAGGGACATACATATTCAAACCATAGTGACACAGGCATAGTGAAACAGGCATGTGCTTTTATCACTGTGGTGACTTCACAGAATAGGATATTGATTTTCCAAGAGGCCTGATGAAGTTTCAGATATGGATAAATATTCTGTAATTCTGAAGTTCTGTATTCTTTGCATGTTACTAGATTGAAATTGTTGTCAATACATGTATTAATACACAGAAATAAGAGAAGCTATTTTAGTGTTAGTGAGAAGGTCCATTTCAAATTCATAACTGATTCTGCAGTACTTATAATCCAACTTAAGTATAACTAGCAGAAGTCCCTACCATATATGTACATAAATATACTTTCAACAAAATTTAGCATTTACCCTTTCTGTGTGTAAAATCTTCCCTATTTGAGTATGATTAAACTAAATGTTTGCTATGACTGTGTTCAACACATATGTATCATCAAAAGTATTTGTTATCAAAAGTTATTTACCCTTTGATGATTTCATTCTCAAACATACTGTATGTTAATCATATCCACCCTCTTTCCTTTAACTATTCTACCTCCCTGTACATTTTCCCTCTCATCTTTATTCATTCTTTAGTTTTTAAAAAGGTTTCACAAACCGTTATGTCACTTTACTATGCCCTGTGTAGATGTGGGGCTATCCACTGGAGCGTGAGCAACCTATTAGTTCCTCCAAAAATAATTTTCTAGGGGCTGGAGAGTTGGCTCAGGGATTGTTACTCTTCCTTGCAAGCAGAAAGTCCTAAGTTCAGATCCCAGGCCCCCTATAAAAACACAAGGCTGAAATGGTGGTGGCTTGCACGTTGGACCCTGGTGGGCAGAGCCTAGGAAATTCCAGAGCAAAGCAAAAAAGGAGGGGAATCAATGCAGGATGTTTCCTGAAGTCACTCCTGGTCCTCCACAGGTACACACAGTGCCTTCTGATACACACACACACACACACACACACACACACACACACACACACACACACACATACATAAATATTTAAAAGTTTTTTTTACAGACAGCCACTGAGAAAAGGAATGTGAATGGTGGTACAATGCAAGATTACCAATGATGCTCCCAGAAATTAAGGGTTATTAAAATATCTCAATGCAAGGCTTGAGATTGGGATAGGAATTATTAGGATAGGAGATTATAGATAGGAATTACTTATTGACCATAGACATCCTAAATGCAATATAGATTATTGACAGATCTCTCGGTTTCCCATCAAATTAGGATGTAAGAATCAATTGTCCATGTTATACTTTGGTTTCAGTACCTAGAGAAAACAGTTGAACTCACCAAGAAATTTGCTATCTGCTGGCTAGAAGGTACTATGCAAACTGTGGGGGAAGAAAAGACATAAATGTTGGCCACTACATCCTAAAACAACCACCTTTCAAGCTATATGCTTCCACTAGTGCAATAGTGTCATGATTGATCACAGGTAAACAATTGCTTTCTGTTTCAATTTCAGGCCTATCCTACAAGATGGAATTAGTGGCATGTTACTGTCATTGTGGCAGTTCACATTCATATTGTCAATAAAAGCATTAACAAAGTTAGCTTAGGGGAAGGAGGTCTTATTTTTTCTCTAGGATTCTCATTTACAGTATTTAAATCCAGTTTGGCAGTAGAACTCAAAGAAACTAAGGAAACTGTGTACACTCAATCCACTGGAATTTCTGGAGGAGCAAACCTCACTTTCCAGACTGTAATTTTGCCAAAGTTTGCTCAAGAATGTCAGATTACTGAACTACATTCCCCGTCTTATCCACCTGCCCAGGAATGGTTCCATTCTCTATGAGTTGGGTCTTTCCACATCAATTATACAATCTCCTGAAGATTTGCTTAAGGACTTTTCTGAAATACTAATTCTTCACAAATGTGCCCAAAGTTTACATCCATATATCCAAATACAACAGTCATCAAAAATCCAACTTTGGAGAGATCACAGGCCCTATGTGTGTGTGTGTGTGTGTGTGTGTGTGTGTGTGTGTGTGTGTGTGTGTGTCTGTTTGTGAGGGGCAGGGCATACCAATACACTTACACATAGTCAACCTGCTTTCCAAATATTTCTTTTAGGTTAATGCTACTTTCAGCCTTTTACTGAGAAGATTCTTTCTGTAATGGGTAGTAGTTAGTTTAGAGACATATAATTAGTCAGTATGGTGTAAATAAGTGACTGTTGAGTATACACACATACAAACACACATAAACACACACACACACACACATACACACACACATACAAACCAAGGCTAAGGGAACATTACAAAAAGGCAAACATAATCTAAAAAACAGGTAATATAAGAGTGTGGCGAAAGGATGTCCTTTGGATATAACATGGCTTTTTTACTTATGAACTCACAGTACCTGTAGTTTTCTGTTTACGATTCTGCCAGTGGCCACTTGGCATGAATGGGAGAAAGACTCCTGAGATCACAGCCTCAGCTATTTGGCTGTTGATCATTAAATTTTGTAAAGTTTAACTCCATGGTTAGTATATGTCTTCTTCAATAGGAAATCCTTTAATAGAAACATTCTTTTTGTTTCAAAGAATTTTACATTTTCTAGAAGTTCATGTATTTTGGATTTTGAACCTACAGGGAAGAAAGAGCAAGTTACATAAGAAATGTTATCCTGGAGGCTATTTCAAGATTGGTTCAGTGCTGTGAGAACAATGCAAATCAGATTACATGGAAAAGATGCATTATGGAGACAAATGCATATGTCAAATAAGAAAAAAATTTTATTAGAGGTACACATAAAAAAGCAAAATTGAATAATCTAAAGAATGCTGTCTAAGAAAACTACAAGTTTTAAATCCATGACTGCATTTCTCAATATGAAATGTTTCTATTATGGGAGAAACATGCACAGATAAGAAGAATTTGAGAAACAATGGTATGGACAGATGATGTTCTTCTTGTCAACATGTTGATCTAGAGGGAATGTTTTGTCTTTGTGTAGCTGATCTAAATAAGAGTCAAGTATTCAGGAAAAAAGAAGACATGGAAATTCAGTTTTCAAATTAAAAGCATATAGGATATGGTTGAAAAATAAAAAAGAACTATATTTTCCCAAACATAGAATATGAAGTTGTATCTTACTGATATCAGTATTAGTTTGATTCTTAAGATTTTAGAAGGAAAATTTAAAACAATATTAACAAAGTGATCATAGGACTTTTACTATTGATTATTATACTTTTATTTGAAGACTTTCTCAACACTTTATTGATTTTCATATTAAAATTTAGATTTTAATAAATTTTAACTATGTAAATGTAAATATTATTTCAGACTATTTTTAATTTCAGATAAATTTTGTCTCCACCAAACTGCCTCAGGTAAAGTAGAAAAAATATTTAACTAATTAGTAAGTTTTATAAACTATTTTCAGCAGATAGAGCATGTAATATATGTAATGATGTTCTTATAATTTCTTTCTCTTCTGAAATTAATTTTTCTACGCGTATCTCCAGACATTTATTTTATTTTATTCTATTATTAATCAAGAGCATTCATATTGCCTGCTTACAAGGCATAATAATTATGAACTGGTAGCAGCTTGACACTGTGAAACATCATCTAGTCAATGAACATTATTAGCCACAAAATGTTTAGTGAAGAATGCTTTCTTTCATGTTGGGAGATTTTCTGATATGACAATTCATATGTAGATGCAAGTCTTGCTTATGTTGTGTTCCTCAGAGATTTGGCAATAGTTCTCACATAGTGAAGGTTTTTATCTACAATGACATACTATTCAAACTGTAGTGTATGAAGAGGGCTTTAACCTCTTTAAAGTATTAACTCATGATAGATGAAGAAGTGAGTGAGTTATTGTGTGTTGAATGGAAACTGCAGGATAGGAAGTCTGACTGGAAGAAGTAGATTCATGGAGGAAGTTCTAAGAATGCACCTTGGTGTTTTCTCCTCCATTTTCTGCTTTCTGACCACAGGGAAATGAGGAACTTTCCTCCACAATGTCCCACTGCCATAATCTTTAGCTTCATATGCTGCTCAGAAATAATCAGCCAAGTGACTATGGACAGAAGATTCTGGAAATATGGGCCAAAGTCAGTTATTCTTTACTTAAAGAGAATGAATCAAGTGTTTTGTTGTTATTGCTGTTGTTTCATTTTTTAAGTAATAGAAAGCTTGCAAATTCAGTTCTTTCCACCTTGTATCTGCTTTTGTACAATTAATAACCTATTGAATTGTTGATAATAATTAAATATTTAATGTAAAATTTGAAGCATTTCATGTTATTCTGCATAGTGTGAATTCAAGAAAAAATGCTGTTTTTAACATATTTCTAATATTTCTTTTGTAAATAAGCCATCATTGCTTTGATTACATAAGCACAGCAGATTATTTAAACAGTAGCATTGGGTTTATACCCAACTAAACATTGCTGGCTTTCAATATATCATTTACTTTCTTTTTCCACACATTTATTATCCAGTGTTGAAATTTCTACATATTATTAAAATGACCTATTACAATGTACACTAGAAATGTAAACATATTAAAAATACCCCTTTATGATTGTTCATTTCCATCCACTTTCATTGTTCTTGCTTCACGTATTCAGTCCCAACCTAATTCACCTAACATCTCCTAACATAATCCTATACTCACATTGTATGGCAAAGATATTTATATGTAAATATTTATCTTTCACAATTGTAAAGGCCTCATGTAGTTTGGAAAATTTCTAGACTTAGTTCATATGCTCTACTACTATGGTCTTAGTTTTATAATATTGCTTTCTGGCTCTTACAAATTATGAAACACTATGTCATCTAAAACCATTGTACACATTGTGCTAATCTATATTTCCTATTTAATGAATGGACTAACCTGTCTCATAATCATACATTGGCAGAAAGATTACAAAGAGTTAATTTAAAAAAGCATATGAGTAATTATTTAAGTTGGTTTACTGTAGGTTTTGCACAATTTGAAAATTATAGTTATGTTACTTTCAATTTATAAGAAACAAAAACACTCTATAGTCGTACACTATATAATGTATTATTAACTGTTTCATTCCATGCTTTAACAATACTTAATTCTAATACATTCTTTATTAGATATCATTTACATTTTTACCAATGAAAACCTTCTTTCCAACCACTCCCCACATTTTTGGGCCACTGTGTTTCCTACTGGTTGCCCATAGTTTTGTGTCTTTGAGAACTTCAGGGAACATGGACAATATATCAGTCTACATACAACTGAAGAAAGTTGTTCCACTTTCCCTATCCAGCATATATCATCAATACTACATTAAATGCTACATATTTTGTTATTCCACCAACATGTCAACTATTGTTAATGTATTAAACATATAAAATTAAAAATATAAACAAACTGAAATGTTGAGATCTCTGCTTAAAAATTTGTTTCAATTGAAAATTGGAGCCGTGTTATACATTTTTCTCAAAGGATATGCTTATATTATTTATTGAACTTTGAACAAATTTTCCAATCCAAGATTATCTTGAAATCAAATTTTATTTTTCCAAAGTATTTTGAAACGTGGCGTCATTATCCTTTATCTCATTTTTTTCTTTGGTAATAAATCAACTAGTGTTAAGTAGGTACCATTAGATTTATAATATTCTCTGCTTCCAATAGCAGTGGATAGTCTAGGGATGCCTTAAAGCTCTTACAGAAAAAGTTGATTAAATGTATCTGTGAGTAAAATAGATCTCAATAATCTATGCAGCAATCATGTGGGGGTTTTGGACATCAGGGAGAAACAGTGAAACAGTACTACATATCCAATGATGCATCAAACCTGAAAGAAACATACAAAACTATTTTCTTTGGCAAAAGAGATACTCTATGGCCAAAGAGATACAAAACAGGAGAAAAAAACATATAGAATCATATTACTATGTTAGAAGATAATTAAATAAAATTTTTATTAAATTAACTTTTCAATTTAATAATTGTATAGTGTTGTAAAAGAGTAATGTTTATAGGCCTAGCATAAGAGAAAGACCACTTTATTTTAAGATTAATTACATTATTTCACTAACGTGGTAAAATAATTCACGGAATAAATTAATTTTAGTCACTGTGCATTCATCATTTTAGTAAGCCCTTTGAAACAATATCTGAAATATTTGACTTTAAATAAGTACATTCTGTTAATTTGCAAGACCATACAGTCTTTTCTTATATTCTTCTTGCTTTATATTATTAACATTACTTTTACTTACTTTGAAACAGGGTCTCACCAGCATGAAACACTTTATATGAGGCACAGAGATCTTAAATCAAGGCAATTCCCCTGTCATATCCTGCTTGATACTTCATTTGTGGACATATGTTATCATGTTCTCAACTTTATATTTTCATAGGAAGATTTCAGTTTTTGGATAGCAGTAGTTTCTTAGGTCTTAAACTTATGGATTTTCTTTAATTTTCCATATATTTAGAAAAGCATAAAGGTTTTTTCAACAACAAACTATAGCATTCTTCTAAAATAAGAGAGAGAGAAATTTGCAAATTTTATGTGTGAAATGTTGATTTCATTTTTGTTTCTTTCCTTTTTTTATCGAAACAATGTGTTGCATATCCCAGACTAATCTAAATCTTGCTAACTGCCAAGGATGGCCTTGAACTTGATTGTTAAGAATGTGTCCTTTAAGTGCTGAAAGTGCAAATGTACACTTCTATACATAGCTTAAAACTTCACTTATTATATTATTATTATTTATTATATTTTATTAATGTTATATATTACATATCATTACACTTATTATTAATCATAAATCATTCGTGTTCAAATATTATTATTACTATAACTTTCCATTAGCTGTATCAAAGTGCATATCTTTGCAAAATACAAATAAACCATTTCTAATACGTATAGTTAGCAACACAAATCAAAGTACTAGTGAAAATTTGCATTAATAATTACTTGTTAGAGACAGATAATATTCCCCTTGATTTTATTGTTCCTATAGGGCTAATGATAATTGTCACAGCATATTTTTATAATTGCTGCATATTTTATGAAAAATATGATTTCACTAAAAGAGGCTACATTGCATATTTACAACCAAAGTGTTTAAAGGGCAATGCAAAAAACAGAATGTATACTGTAACATGTATCTCTCTCATTCTCTGTTTTTATATATGTGTGTGTGTGTGTGTGTGTGTGTGTGTGTATACCTAAAAATCTTGCTAGGATAGAAATGTCTGTATATTATAAGAAGTATATGGTAAGAAATATCAAGATCTTATGCTCATACATGATTTGAAAGATTTTTCCACTTGTACTAAGACTGTCAACTTGACTTTAGTTCAGGAAGGCAAATCTATTTCTAGCTTTCACATTTGCACTATCTCTCCTGTGTAACTTGATTCCTTTCTAAATACCACCATTCCTTTACTTCCTTAACAACAGGTGGTTATTTGAAAAGGGGAAGGATGGAAAAAAACTGCAGTTTTGATGGTTCTATAAGGTTAGGATACAGAATAGGAGTTGCAAGATAAAAAATATTGCTCAAAATTAGCTCAAAATAATCATGAGACAAAAGAAAAAAATTCTGGAGATAATAAATATGAAATTTGTCATATAAATCTTGCCTTGTGTTCATAGACAGATTGTAACTCTGAGCTGGAATCTTGTTGTAGGCTCCTCTTGAAAATCATCTTAGGACTCTTCACCTCACCTATCTAGAAAACATCCTCCATATATTCCATTGAATTTTCTTAAGTGGTGCAATACATTTTTATTTTCTTCAATACAATTATCTTCTTCAATACAGTCACTAAGTATGTGCATCATATGTGAATGAGTGTTTTATGGACAGAATTGTTATTAAGTTTTAGTATTATTATAAAGTTTTGGCCCTGTCTATTTATTAACTATTGTACTAAATTTATGCAATAAAAATCAGGACAAGACATAAAATTTGAAGAGTTTGACAGGACCATCTTGTCAAGTAATCAGTGGCCTCATATTTTCATCATCCCAGTCCCTTTCTTCATGGCCCATTCTATTTAGTTCATTGTGCTTTTTCAATTTACAATTTCAATTGTAAATGCAATTTCATTAAAGTAATTTTGGGAGTACGACTTCTGATTTCTGTGCATGAGCTATTTACTAAAATCGCTTGTATATTTTACAGTAATTTGTATGAACTGCTTGCTAACTAGGACCAATTGAATATTAAAGTAGATCAATACAAAATTTCAGTTGAAATATCTAAACATATGAAGAAATAAGTAAGTGGTAGTGCAGATGAATAAAATGCATTTGACACTAACAGTAACAGAAAACTAAAGTGAAAAAACTGCAGTAGGATCCTGACAAATGAGTTAAGAATTTAGTACTTGTTTTAGTTACAATTAGAAATCACAGAGGAATTTTTAAAATCTGTTTAGATTAGTGGCTAATGAGTAGAAACTATAGCTTGTAGCTACATGCATTTAAATGACAAATTTGCTCTACGTATAGGACAATTTCTACATTTTCTATTTTCACATTTCTTAAGACTTTGTTAATTCATCCTGTTCACAAATTCCCTGATCACATTCTTTTCTTCTCATTTTTCTTTCATGGTGGGTTTGATATTGCAGATTTATTTTTCTTCTATATCTTCATCATTCTGTTTTCTTTCTGATGTGATACTTTTCTATTCACCCTATTTAAACAAGTCCTCTATGATTGTCTAAACATGTCTTCTGACACAAAGTACACAAGGTTGACAATATAATGTTTATTATATTGCTTATCCTAAAGGATTCTATTTGATTGACCTTGGGATATCTTAAAACATTAGTCTCCATGTTCCATATTGAATTTTATGCTAGCATTCAAACTCACAATTAACATAGGTAAGCATTTATTTCATATGCGATAGACGGATATCATCCAATTCCAAGTAACAGCAATTGCAACCAGCCAGGTAGCTCCTAATTCAACACTATCCAAACATGATAATAGCTCACTTCAACCAATTAAGCTTTGCTCTTTACATGCCACTTTGCATCACATAAAGCTCAATGCCCACTTTGCTAAGATTATTCTGAACCTTGACATTTATTAATATCAGATAATTTTTCATGACTTTAAAACATCGGTAATTTTATATTCTCTTTCTTTTGAATTTTGAGATTAGACTTTTTTGTCTGACATGGTAAATCATGAGAGAAAATTGCTATTTCAATGAAATCACAGAGAACATGAAATTAAGCAAGTTATTTAAGTGGAGTTATGTAAGTCACAGTGGGAACTTACATAAGTCAGGGCATTAGTTATTAATCACTAATTTCAAATAAAAGCAAATCTGAGGAGTAGAACAATCTTTACACTGAAATGTAATAGTTTACATTTTTATTGAACCTTAAATATTTATAAAAACGAAAGAACTATGCTTAATTTTATTTGCTAACACCTGTCATGAAAAAATTTACGTAAAAAGTGTGCTGTAGGAAATTGGTCTCTCAGATGCAGAACCTCAACTATAATTAAAAAATACAATATTACATGCTATTTTTTAATAGTTAACCATCTGTTGCATATTTTGCAAGCAATTTAGGTAATTATACAAGTTTTCCATGATATAATGAGTCTGTTGATCCCCTCATTGCATTATCAATACACTTAATGAATAAATTGATGTTTTCTCTAATATCCACTACTCTTAAATAATAATATGTAAGGAAGAATATTTTCTCATTATTTTACATTGAGTTTGAAATTATTTGATAATTACTAGATCTGTGACACACGTTGGCTTGATAATTTTTTGTGCAGTATGCATAGTAGTTGCATTTTTCAAATAAAGTTTCTTTGGATAATGAATGGAGGAGAGAGAGAGCAAAATAAGAGAAAGAATTAAGTCAAATTATAATTCTGAACTGTGATAGCATTCAGCATATTTAGGATTCTAGTAATTAATGGGCCACTGGGAGCTATGTTAGTATTTCATTTTGTAGATGAAGGAATTAGATCTTATACTTATTACTGTCATGAAAGTGAGTACAAAAGAATCTAAACCATGACATATAAACTATTCATTGTCATTAATGAAACATAATACAGATAAGAATTAGAACATTGATTAATTATCCTGGGAAAAAACACCAACTTCAAGAATACAACTATCTAAAAGATGACACGACTATGTAAAAAATAATATAATTCATACAAAGAACATAGCAGCTATACATCTTGAAGAAGGTGCAAAGAGTTTGTTATATTCCTTGATGCAATTTGAAAATAAATCCATAGACTACAAAGTCATTCAAATAATTTTATCCAACTTCCCTTTATTAAATTATCCAAATTTTTGATGTGTCATGTGTTTGATCTTGATTATCATGCTATGGATTAGTCAAACTTCACCTATTTCTTTAATTCAGTTCTTTCACAGTCATAATATGACTGACAGTTGGGTACTTTATAAGCCACACCTTTATTTCTAACAGTTCTGAAGTGTATGCATGCATGGTCAGGGATTCAGCAGTTTGTCTGGTATCTGTGGAGAACTACTTTCCATTTCTAAGATGAAAACTCTAGAATAGAGGAATTCTGAGTTCTCGCATGCCAGGACAGAGATGAAAAGTGCAGAAATCTAACGAATCTTCTTTTACATAAAGTCTTCACACATTCAAAAGGCAGAAACTTTTAAGTATTATCACTGTGAAAAAACCTTACCTCTCAGTACTATCATATTGAAGACTGAGTTTTAACACATTTTTCTTTAGCCATGTTCAGGCTAGAGCAAGTCTTGACTGCCTAATCGTAGCTGAGGCTGCACAAATTTGTTGGTCTTTCAGAGACTGTTCTTATTTCAGATATTAACTATCACTGAGGTTCTTATCTTACCAGCCTTTATTAATAAACAGTAACAAGTCTGGAAACATGCATAAGTAGTCATTACATTAAAATATCCTGAATACCCTCTAAGTAAAAGTGAAGCTAAAGGAATTTTGAAAGAGTAGGTATGCTGCAAGGAAGGCCTCTAATGATAAATACTCAGCAAGATATGAATATTAACAAAAGTGTAGGTTGAGATGAGTACGGAAAAGAAGAAAAAGGACAATTGCCTGTTCTAATTGTCTCATCTTGTGTGGTTTTTTGACACCTGGGAAGTAAGACTTCAGTGTTAGAAACATAGTTACTTATTTTATACAATAATCAAAAGTTTCTAATCAGTATAAATGCCTGAGGAAGAGAAATGTTTTGTCTTGCTTCTATCCTTCTAGTGTTGTACCCCCCCCCACACACACACAGCAACAAAGGTATTAATTACCTCTCTCATTTCTTTGACAGTAACTGGGAAAAACAAGTTGTGAAAGGAAGAGTTTACTTGTTACATAGTAATCAAGGAAGAGATGGCAGCAGGTCACATTACAATCAGCCCAAAAGAATTTAGATAAACTACATTGTTAAAGCTTTCATTATCACTTTCCTTCAATCCAGCACCCCAGTCCTTGGGATGGTATCACACACATTCAGAATTGGTCTTTCTTGCTCATATGAGTATTTTTGGGAATGCCTTCACAGATACACTCAGAAGTGTATTGTCAGCATGATATTACACTTCCTCAGGTTGACCTCCTGATACTGACTTCTCCCAACCTCCAAAGTAACTGAAGTGCAGACTCTCCTGGGAATCCACAGATTGGAACAGCTAGGATATCCAGTTTTTGGGCTAAGTAACTGCTGGTAACCATTATTGTGTATCTAGACCATATCTCATAAGTCAGTCCAGTAAATTCTCCTTTCATACATTTATTCCATTCATTTTATTCCTCTAGAGAATGATGACATATCCAGGCTCCAATTATACATGTCAAAATACAATGGAAACTAAAAGAGAATTTGCTCCATTTTACTAACAATTGTAAGAACTCAGAGAAATAAAATGATTAAATAAATAGATAAATAAACAGGTAAATAGAAAGCAAGCTATGTATTCATCAACACTGGATGTACATTTACTATTACATTTGCATAATCATGTCTGTTTTTGGAAAATAAATCTTTACAAAAATTATGAGAAAATATTGAAAGCTACATTTTATGAACACAGTTCTATTTGCAAGTTAATAATCAAAAGGTGAATTAAAGGCTTGGAAACTGAAGGCATGGCAGTTATTTCTTTTCAGTTTATGAAACGAAATTAACAGAGAAATAAAAAGTGCCTAAATTTTTGATCATACTAAAACTAATATACAATGAATGCCATGCTTAGAGAAAATTAATGACATTATATTCTCATTACAAATTCAAGAACTCATTAAGGGAACTTGGTTTCATCTGAAATAACATCCTGGTTGGCCTTCCAACTAGTCTTTCTCCTTTCAATTCAAAAGCTAGTGATGCAATGAGATAGTTCTTTCATTTCATTTTATTTCTGACAATCCAGACAAAATCTCCTCACTGGTGTCATAATCAGATCATCCTTCCCAGCTCAATCTAGTATTGAGTACAAACTAATGTCTGAATCACAGTAAGGGTTCTTCATGTGACAGAGAAACAGCGAGGGAAAATACAGTCTAATGGAATTGGGATTCACATAGAATACACATTCTCATAAATGATAGAAATCCAGTGAAGAGAGTTACTTGTAGCTTCTTTACCCATGTTTCCTAAAAGAGGTATAAACTTGAAGTTCTGAATTCAGTCTAAAGCAGAAAAGGAAGAAAATAATATTTTGCTATGAGACATTCTCTCCACATGTTGCCAGCAATCTAAGTGATTTAGACTCTCATAATTTGTGTGCCTGCTGAGTTTGAAAAGACAATGTGTGTACCCCAAATTGCAGCTAGCCCAAGAAGCAGAGAAAGAGCTGTCACAGCAGGAGACAAGATTGATAAAATTAGGCAGCAGGTGGTAAGGGGAGGATTCAGGATGGTGCCTCTCCACCTAAGGCTGTCATTTCAAACTACTTCTAGACGATAACCATCTTGGGAACAGAAAGTGGTTTAGTTCTATAGAATAAAGGATGCTAGTAAGAAAGGAAACAAGACACTTTAAAGACTATATTTAAACCCAGGTCTTAGGTATGGTTACATGTATAGGAGCTGAGTGGAAGAAAATATTCCCAGAACATAACTGATTTTAAATGAAATGTTTTATAGAAATAAAACCAATTCTGTGTTACAATTGTTTTGACTTTCAACCATGTATTTCCAAAGCTGAAAATTCACCAGAAAATACTTCTAAAGTTTCATCATATGGGAGGATGGTGGTAAACAAGATCATCCTAGGTTGCAAAGAGTAGTCATGTATTGTAACTAGTGGAATGAGCAAGACTCACCCAGAATCAGGCCAACCTAAACTTTCCCCATCTTAACAGTTTGGGAACCTCATGGAAAAGGGGGTGGTGATATTGTAGGAACTTAAAAATGGGAAAGTTCACTTTTGATCAAGACATTCCATTCAAGGAAGGACTGCTGCATCTAGGAATTCACTGAGACTTTTCCTTACTATACCGCCATAAAGACTGAAACATCAACATACTGCCATAGACTGTGGAGGAATTCAAGAGATAAGAACATAGAGAGGAAACCTTAGTGACTAAAGCTGGAACAGTGAAGGGAAATGACCCTATCAGTCAGGTGGCCTGAAGAGAGGCAACCTTGTCTGCCACAAAAGACCTAAACCCCCACAAGAATAAGCAAGTCAGAAGAAACCCTGGGATCCATAGAAGCAGACAGATAAGAAGGTGGGAGGGAGTATAATGGAGTAATAAATGGATGGAAGGGAAGGGGGATGAAGGGAAGCAGGGGGTACACGATATGCTTATAAAACTAGAAAAATAAAATCATAATTAGAAAAATAAGTAGTGGAGTGCTTCTATATGAAAAATAGATTATGAAGGAAGAAGAAAAAAGATAGAAGACAAAGAAGGTATGAAAATTTTCACATACATTATACAGTTATATGAAAATAAATTGAATCTTTTATATTTTTTAATTGTATGTCTTAATAAGAAATTGTTTAAAATGTTTTCCATGAAAAATATGGTTAGATTTCTCCTTTGTCTAATTTGTTTATTGCTAGCACACTTATTCCCCCCTTTTTATTGCTAGTTACATCTATGTGACAAAAAATATGAATTAGAAAGATAACTCTTGACTTCACTGCCAAGATAACAACATTGCTAACACAAGCTTTCTAACTTTATTTCTACTTATTTCTAACTTTATGTTCTATTTCCTCAGTAATTGCTCATGCGTTTGTGACATAAAGCCTCAAGAAAGTCTTGATGCCTATAAAATTTTAGCTATTTGAGCAATGAATATTAGATATTTAACAATAATCAACAAGAAACTCTTATCTTAAAATGTATTTTGAATGCTAAATTAAAACCAAATTTGTTTTATATTTAAATGGAAATAGACAACATGACTTAAATAGGCAAAGGGTTTTTAATTTAAGAACAAAACAATAATCTAAAGTTGGCAGGGAAATTTTTTGAATTGATCAATAAACATGAAATAAGATGTAAAGTATTTTAGGGCTAGAGAGTTGGCTCAGCGGTTAAACCTCTGCCTTGCAGGCGGAAGGTCCTGAGTTCTGATCCTAGATCCCACTTATAGACGCCAGGCAGAAGCGGGGGTGGCCTGCGTTTCTGGTCCTGGTTGGGTGGAGCCTGTGAATCCCGGGCAGAGTAAACAAGGAGGAGGTGGAGGCGTCCATGGTGGTTCCCGAATTAGTCCGTGGTTCTACACACACATGCATACACACACACACTCACACATGCACAATTGACTAAAAATAATAAATAATAATAAAAAATTAAAGTATTTTAATAAAAATGTGACATGGAACCAGAGTTTAGGTCAATGGCAAAGTGCTTGCTAAGATAAGGGCTCTGGGTTAAAACTCACCTTCTCTAAAGAATAATAAAGTTTCTAGTCAATCAGATGAAGGTCACATGTGAGAGTGCTGGAAGGAATATATAAAAGATAGAGAAGAAGGAAAGAAGAGAGAAAGAAATGGGTGGATGGGTGAAGGGAGGGAGTACATTGAAAGAGAAGAAAGAAAATAAGGAAGGAAGGAGGGAAGGAAAGGAAGGCAGGAAGGAAGGAAGGAAGGAAAGGAAGGAAGGAAGGAAAGGAAGGAAGGAAGGAAGGAAGGAAAGGAAGGAAGGAGGAAGGAAAGGAAGGAAGGAAGGAAGGAAGGAAGGACAAAGGAAGGAAGGAAGGAAGGAAGAAAAGGAAGGAAGGAGGGAAGGAAGGACAGGAAAGAGGGAAGGAAGGACAGGAAGGAAGGAAGGAAGGAAGAAAAGGAAGGAAGGAGGGAAGGAAGGACAGGAAAGAGGGAAGGAGGACAAGGAAGGAAGGAAGGAAGGAAGGAAGGAAGGAAGGAAGGAAGGAAGGAAGGAAGGAAAGGAAGGAAGGAAGGAAGGAAGGAAGGAAAGGGGGAAGGAAGAAAGGAGGGAAGGAAGAAGGAAGGAGGGAAGGAGGGAAGGAAGAAGGAAGGAAGGAAGGAAAGGAAGGGAAGGGAAGGGAAAGTTTGTTAAGGTATAGAAAGGTACTTTAAAGTAGGTTAATGTCACAAAATATTCAATAAAATTTTAAATAAATAACTTAAATATCCTGTACTCTAATCCTATATATGCCATTGAGTCATAATTCCTGAACTAATATTAAGCAAAATGGAATGACGATTGCAGGCTATAGCAAAAGATTTACTTTAGGGACCAGACGATTCAATATAGGAAATTCTTAGGATACATTATAACTGAACAGCAAATAGAAAGCTCATAATTCTTAATGAATAGATAATTAAAAGTGATTTGATCACAAAATATTTACAAAACACAATGAAAGCTAATAGAATCTTAGAATTTAAAATACATTGTAATTGCTATTCTCAAGAAGAAGAATGAATGGTAAACCAGGAACTGAAAAAGGATATTGCTGCCATTGTTTCTACATAATTTTATTTTTAAATAAATAAATGCAATGAGAAGAGAAGGTTAAATAACTTGTATATGATCATAATCCAAGCAAAGTAATTTTTTTTCTTTTGACAGTGTTATAAACATTTTTATAAAATAAAGAAAATGTGATCATAAAAATTGGGGGCCAAAGAGATAGCTCAATTTCTTCCAAATGTGTGAATAACAGAAGCTGTTAAATTTGTTCCAGTGGTTTCTCCTTGCTTCATTCATTTAAGTTTTTTTAAGTTTTTTATTCTTTGACACTTTCATGCAATGAATTTATATGTTTTTCAGTCCTCACAACTCAATATCAGTACCCACTTCCACTTCACATACTTTCTCCTTTCTAGACAATCTCTCATTTAGTCATGGTTTTTTGCATGTGTAACTCACTGGGCTTTATATGAGATGCCTGTACTGTCAGATGCCTGAGTACATCCAGGGGCAGAGATGACTTATTAATAAGTAAATTCCTGAGTTTAAAGGTTCCTCTTCTGGGGGCTGGAGAGGTGGCTCAGGGGTTAAGCCTCTGCCTTGCAGGCGGAAGGTCCTGAGTTCAGATCCTAGACCCCATGTATAGATGCCAGGCAGAAGCCGTGACGCCCTACGTTTCTGGTCCTGGTAGGGCGGAGCCTATGAATCCCGGGGCAGAGTAAAACAAGGAGGAGGTTGAAGCTGTCCAAGGTAGTTCCCGAATTCACCTGTGGTTCTACACACACACGCACACACGCACACATGCACAATTGAATAAATAATAATAAAAAAAGGTTCCCCTTCTCCAGTCTGGCATTAATGTAAAATAGTCTCTCAGAGAAGTATGATGTCTCATTTAAGCTTTTGAAAATCTCTGCAGTAAAAACTATTTCACTCTGATTGACTCAATGTTTCTCAGCATAATTCTGTCTTAGCTTTCAGTTCTAAGTGTCTCTTTCCTCATCTCTCAAATGTAAGTAAAATTTTAGTTTACGTGACAATCTTTCTATTTGTAGGATTCTATAGATCAAATAAACTTTCAGGATGAATGTGGTGAAAATAAATAAAGTCATAAGTTAAATCACGAAGATTCGTTGTGAATTGGAATTGAGTTTGGCAATATTTTTATGAAAAATGCTTACATGGTAAGTTTTTATTTGGCTCAGATAACTATGGATTCGTTGTTCATACTCTTATATCACATGCCTTCTACCTATTAACTAGTAAGGTTTTTTCTGCTAAATTATAGTAGAAGCTGATCTTTTAATCTCAGAACTCAGTTTGGCTTAACAAGGTTTTGATCATTAAGTTCAATATTATAGATTATTAAAAAACATCTCATATCGGGACTAACAAAAAGACTCTGTAATCACAATCTTTGCCTCACAAGCAAAAGGAACTGAGTTCAGATTCTCAGATCCCACATAAAAAATAACGACAGATATGACTGCAGTCTGTAGAGTAATCTAGGAAGATTCCTGGTATCACCCTTAGGCTTCCACAGACACACACATTTAAGTGTCCTTTTGCACACATGCATACACACACATTATACCCACCCACATGCAAAACACACACACATACACATACACACACGCACCTATACAAAATGTCACATTGAAAAAATGCTGATGCTTTATGTCTGTACTGGGCAGAAGTCCAAGTGAGAAGCAAAATAAATGCAATATTCTATTGAAATCTGACTCCCAGTTCAGAGGGAAGTTTTACTGAAGCACTACCTGGTTGCTATTTGCCTTGGAACTTTTAAGAGACACATCATAAATCCTTCACTTCCACCAAATTCAGAGGATTTTCCTGTAGTAGTTCCCAAGAAATTTACTCAGGCTGGAGGCACTGCACTATAATGAAAAATTTGAACATTATAAAAATGAGTACTCTTTCCAATATTTTGTGGGTTACTTGAGTAATATATGGTGGCCACTTTAATTAGGAAAATTGTTAATTAAATAACCTAAATTTCTTCAATTTCTGTGAAAAGCTGACAGCAGGAAGACTGTAAATCTCCACACATCTCTCTTGTCTTTAATGATCTTTAACTGGTGATTGAAGAGAAATTAAAATGATACTACTGCATTGAGTTATATTTCTAGATCATTAGGGATTACTTAAAAGGCTGACTAAAAAGTCAGAGACAAGTTGCTTCATTGATTAAAATGAGATCAAATCGATGAGTGCAGGGAAATGCTGCTTTGGAACCACTTAGGAAAGGTTCCCTTTACTTTGGTAAGTTCACTTTTCACAGAGATATCCATTTTTGGTGGCAGCACACACTGTACATTTGAGTGTATTCAAAGGAAATTTGTCTTCTGCAAAAGAGCTTCATTAATATAAACACGTTTTATCCTACTACAGCCCAACATGCATTAATTTGAGATCAACCTTCTTCTGATATATTTCTCCATTTTATTGATATTTAGTTTTGCTTGATTAAAAACATTAATTGTTTTACAAAGAATCTATACTATCACCTAGTCATTTTTCTTGCTGTTTTTTCTTTTTTATGAAACATATTCTCATGAAAAAATCTATTTTCCCTAATCAAGACATTTATTACCTAATATTTAAATCTTTATCTGTTTCATTATTTCTAAGTAGGGTAATAATTTTGTATAGCCATTCATCTAACCATGAGCTGTTATGCAATATAGTAAAAGTTTATCATTTCAAGTCACATTTGCAGATGCTGAAAGACTATGTGAGACAACTACCTATAAAATAAATAAATAAATAAAAATTTGAAAAACGAATTATTTTATATTAAATGTAAGAAGATTTATCTAGATTTTTGAAAGTATGGTTTAAGCTAAAGTAATGTCATGTCTTATAAATACATATTTTACAAAATACACAGATATCTTAATTAAAATAAAATTTTAGTTTATTAATGATACAGGATATAGTGACACTAAATAGAATAATTACTTGTGGGATCTCAACTAGAAAAATGGAGAATCAGTCTTTTTTCACATATAAACTCATTCATGCACAGGTTTAGTTAGTAGTTTAAAAATTTATCTTACATTTAATAATTTATCATCCTGGATATTCTACTAAAACTGTTTTTGGCACATTTACTAATTGACTCTCCCTTTCCCAATCCAAAGAACATTTTTCAAATCTTACAACATTACTTTCTCAGCAGGAACTAGTAATGTGCTGGAAAGAGACTTCTTCCATTAAAGATGCTCTTTTCCTTACAGTTCGAGTTTTACTCTTAGTTCAGTAACAGATGAAACACAATTCTTGGAAATAAACAGAAATATAGGAAGTTATATTAATTATATATTAGATAATTATACATATATATATATATATATATATATATATACCATAAACCACTAATGTAAGTTGAAGTGGAAGGCTCTCTTCAGGTTGTTTTATATAACATTTGACATCCATAATCTAACAACTGATGTAGATTTTGCAAGAATGTCACTATTTAGGGACTTAACCAGCTAAACAAACATATCTGTGGCTAAAATAAATTATTTAAAATTTTCATGCATATGTGTATGTATATGTATAATATATACATACATTTATGAATTTGAATAAAGTACCAATAAAACACTGGATTTTGGGGGCTGGAGAGGTGGCTCAGGGGTTAAGCCTCTGCCTTGCAGGCTGAAGGTCCTGAGTTCAGATCCTAGATCCCATATATAGACGCCAGGCAGAAGTGGGGGCAGCCTGCGTTTCTGGTCCTGGTAGGGTGGAGCCTGTGAATCCCAGGGCAGAGTAAAAGGAGGAGGTGGAGGCGGTCCATGGTTGTTCACGAATTTGCGCATGGTTCTACATACACACACGCACACACACACACAATTGAATAAATAAATGAAATAATTTTTTTAAAAAACTAGGTTTTTAAGGGAAATCATCAATAAGACAAATAGAAGATCAAGATGAGCTGACAGGACAACTCACACAGGAAAACAGAGAGATAATACAGGAAACAAAAGCTTACAATTTCCAGCCAAAGACTCCAGATTGGAAGCATCACATGCATTATTGAAAGCTATAGTTAAAATTGCAAAGCTGAAAACTATTTCTAAGAATTTTTTATTAATTCATCGTTATTTAATAAAATGTTCAACACATCATGAAAGAATACACAGAAAATTTAGAAGCCTGTAGAATATAGAAAAAGTAAAATTATTTCTCTCTTTGACTAAATTTTAAAAAGTAGAGCAATTGTTTGAAATCACTATAAGGAAAGCAGAACAGAATATATATAGGCAGAGAAGGAATTATAAAAGTAACATTTCCATATGTCCAAAACAACTGACCTCATTACCTATGTTATGTAGCATATGATTTCTGAATATGAAAATATTTCTGAATTAATCTAAAATTGTATGCTACAAAGAATCAAATTTATAGAAATATTTTTATGTGTGAATACAACATGAAAGATCTGTATGAAGCCATCCTGCTTACCAGTTGAAAGCAAACCTGTGACAGTCTGCATTTCAAATTTGAATGTTGTGGCTGGATGTATTATCACCACCAAGTTAATATTGAGCGCCCTTGCTGTCCCCTTTAAAATGTGTGGAGTGCTGAGATATTTGCCATCAGAGAGTGTTATATATTTTTAAGGGAATGGGTTATTTTCACAGGTCAAAGTTGTTTTAAGTAGAGTTAGCTTCCCCAGTAAATGAGAAATTAAGAGGTCAGGGCATCCTTCTGCTCAGTTGCATGCATGAGTGACATTACAATACCACTGGTATTATAGTTTTGACATTCCTCGCCTTTTTTTGGGGGGGGGTAGGGAATCATGCGAAGGAATACTCTAAAAGGAAAATCAATCCACCATGATTTAGTAGAGAAAAAGGCTCACTTTACCCCACAAATGTGTCATCTACCATGCATATACTCATAAAGTCTTTAAAACTCACACCACAGAACACACTGAGTTGTTCCCATCTTGGGGACTATGCTTAGTTTACTAAATAAAATTCTCCTGTACTAAATAAACTTTTGCTGAAAGGAGAGAAAGGGAGAGAGAGAGAAAGAGAGAGAGAGAGAGAGAGAGAGAGAGAGAGAGAGAGAGAAGCTTTTAAGATATTGTTTCCTTTTTCTTCTCTTTCCCTTCATTCCTTCCTCCCTCCCACTTTATTTCTCTCTCTCTCTCCTTCCTTCTTCCCTCCCTCCCTCCCTCTGACTTTCATTATTTCTCTTTCCTCCTCCCTCCTTCCTCCCTGCCTCCCTCCCTCCCTCCACTCTCTCCCTTCTTTCTTTCTTTTTTCTTTCTTTCTTTCTTTCTCTTTCTTTTTCTCTCTTTCTTTTTCTCTCTTTCTTATCTCTTTCTTTCTCTCTTTCTTTCTTTCTTTCTTCTTTCTTTCTTTCTTTCTTTCTTTCTTTCTTTCTTTCTTTCTTTCTTTCTTTCTTTCTTTCTTTCTTTCTTTCTTTCTTTCTTTCTCTTTCTCTTATTCTCTGAGCAAAGATTGGCCACATTCTTCAAGGCCAAAATGATTCCTGAACCTTCCCAAAGTGTAAAACTCAGAATCAAACTAAAAGGCTTTATTTTAGTCACCCATGCCAAATAGTCTGTTATATAAATCAAGAAAACATCTTGAGTATTAAATTGGTAAATATGGCAAGGAGATATCAAAATATTCTGAAACCTACATGGTGAACAAAACACAAGGAAACTATTTCTCAAATTTTTGGTGAATAATTAAAAGATTGTGTTTACCTGTTAATAAAAAAAGGGAGTGATTTTAAGAGGGTTTTGAGTGTTATTCCAGGAATAAACTCACCCTTCAAGAACGAGGATTTTATTAGTTCAACAAGCCTTCAGGAATCTTGCTGTTATTCTATTTTTCATCTTTTCTGAAACAAAGATGCTCTTTTTTATTCTTAAAGTACCACTTAACATTTGTTGACTTAGTAAGATAGTAGAGAGATTAGGTACAGACCGAGTAACATAGCAGCTTTTTGCAAAATTGTAATAGAATGTACACTTATTACTACATATTTGTTAATCTGTAAAATAGTTTCTTATGTTGCAGAGGACTTATTTCATAAATATCCATCAGTTTCACTTCTGGGTACCTACTATATTACTGACCCTCATCTAAGAAATGGGAGTACCTCTTTTAATATTGTCTAATGCTCATTAGGACACATTTCTCTCTTTCTTTAAAATTTTCTTTCACAATTCCTTTTTTCAAAGGAGATTCGAAAAAGAAAAACATTTCATGTTGCTGCAATGTATTCTGTTTATTCTAATGTATACAATTGCTATTGTGTCATCTGTCTTTATTGAATGCTTTTCTCCATTTAAATTATTAAATATTCATACAGTTTACTTATTAAATATACCCTTTTGTCACAAAAATCAAGTAGAATTTTAAAAAGATCACTTTCACATCATTGTGCAAGGTGCAAGGTTGTGTTAAAAAATGATGGAGGTAAGGATATTTGAGAGATTAATTTTATTAGTATAAATGGAGAGGGGCCAATAATAAAGTCACAGGTGAAAACAAGCAGGCATGTATTTCAATCTTCTAATGATGTGTTCCTATTCTCAGATTTTAACTGCACTTGAAAAAAAAAGTATAACATATCTTAATCAAGAGCCCCAAACTGATCTAATGCTGCTGCAGTTGTGGTGGGCAACGTGTCTCAGAAATGCAACATAAAATTCTGTGACATCTAAACACCAAATGAATGTTTCCTCACCTTACTCTTCCTGGACTAAATTTACTTTTCCAAGATGGAGACTCTTTGTTTTAAAACAAATGTAAAAGAGAATCAATAATAACAAAAAGACAGTTGTGAACAGATTTCCAGATACTTTTCCTGAAAAATTAAAGCTGTAAAATGCTTAACTAGATCCCACAAATGTGTATGTACATATATCATCCATTGACATTTCAAACAGGGGAATTATTCTATTATTACCAGATGCAGACATCCAAAAAAGATCTTTTTATTATTTTTGTATGATATGATCCTTAAGAATGTTATGGACATTTTTAATAACACAATCCAGACCAATATATCAGGTTGCATATTACATATGAATGTATTTAATATAAACAATATATCTTGCATAGCTCTTCCAAGATGCCCTGTTCCCTCCTGCAAACGTGATGGGAATAACACCTGTGGTTGATTGTGTTGTATCAGCTGTTTTTGAGAACACCTGGCACAGTACAAACACTGGGTAGTGTTTGTGAAGAGATAATGAATTGAACTATACAAGTCATTACTCATTACAATGTCACTATTGGCAAACACATCCCAAGTTCTAAATAATTACCTAGGGACAAAACCACCTGTCAATCTGTGTCTTCTTGATCTCACTTAGCTGTAGGCCCTACAAAGTTAGTGGATGCCACAAACACTTTTATATTAGACTAAATCTGTCAGAGAAGAGCTTTATGTTACAAAGAGAAATTACCATACCACTTATGTTAATATCTACTTTTTCTTTAAAGAAATCTCAGCATTTGCATTGTCGTCAGGGTACAGCTATTTTCATTTTATCTATGCTTGCTCCATCATTATAAATGAATCTTGAATTTTCATTTTGAAATGCTATAACATATCTATGTTTATTTCTATATCTATATATACTTCATGTTATCTTCTATAGCTCAAGAAATACAGCTACAGAGTAATGGTCCTTTTAAATCATTTTGAATGCTAGAGATTTGATATTTAGTATGACTTATTATACAGTCTTATCACTTACAATTATGTGTCTATAAGTATATGATTGTGGCACTATTGATTTAGGGAGACCCTAGCCTGAATCTGGCTAAGGACAAGCCTGAACATGTATGGACATGCCTGGGACATATCCCAGTAAAGGAACCATACAGGCAGAAGGATGAACAACCAATGGGAAGCAGCCATCTAACCTGCCCCTTCAATGAACACCTAGTAAACAGATAAATGATTGGTGGCTGTCCCCCAGAGTGGAGAGATGGCAACACCTGATTGGACCCCTGACACTATATAAATTCAAACACTTCATTGAATAAATTGAGTCTGCAGCAAACTCATCCTCTGCCTGCTCCTTGCCTGACTCCCAGGGTCTGTGGTGATTCCCTGCCACTCACTCCCTTGCCTCAAGTGTCAAGGTTCCAGCCAAATTTCCCTCTCCTTTCCCTGGCTGGCCTGGTGGGGATTTGGCAACAAATGATATTATACAAATTGATGGAAGTGATTCAGGAGGTGTGTAGTCTGGTTTTCAGTGGCATAGAAGTACAAATAAATATGAATTACCTTAGTCTTTAGCATGCTAGTGCTAGGTGATAAATAATTAGGTATATACTTCATGAAAAATTAGTATTCAAAAATCTCAACTGAATGTCCCATTACCCAACTGTGGAGGCCTCAGTCTAGGTGACTTCAATAATCTGGCAAGGTTAGACAAAGATATTTTGATGGAGGAAGTCAGGAGGGCATAGGAGGATGTTTTAAAGAAATTTCGCTACATACAGCCTGCGTGCTGGCCTGACCTTTAAGATGATTGGTTGCCCGTATCCCTGCCCTGTAATTCCCCTTGCTGTTTCTGCCTTTATAGGATGGCTGTGGACTTGCAATAAATGAGTTCCTGCTTGACTAGACTCCCTGTTGTGTCTGATTGTCCTTGGGAAGGAGGGCTGGGAGCAGGCGGACAGCGCACTCACCTTTCCCCATCCCCCTTGTAGAAGACCCACCAGACAGGCCTGCAGGACGGGGCTGCCATCCCCAGTGACCCCCCCCACACCCATCTGGTGCCCAATGTGGGGCATGAAGATTTGAGAGTGCCAAAAATCTGATTGGGGATAGCGGTCTACAAAGTGAATGAGACCCCCAAGAGATGGGTAACAAAACTAATAAGTTTGTTCTGTTCATGTTGCTCCTCCTCCTTCTGCCCCTGCTGCCCCTAATACTCCTGATACTCCTAATGCTTCTTCTGATCCTTCTGTTCCTTTTGTTCATGCTGCTCCTTTTTCTACCCTTATTGCTTCAGAACCCAGCACTTAAGGCATTAAGATACATGCTTAAAAGTAGGGGCCTGAAAATCTCTAACTCCAATGCCTTAAAGGTTTGGGAGGTGGTAATACAACTTGCCCCCTGGATCACCTCCACCAATTTGTTTGATCCTTGCCTGGCTGGCATTGATCCATTCTTTGCAGATTGATATAAATTCAATAAAGAAAGGAAGGACATTCTAAAAGTGAGACCTCCCCCATCTAAAATGGTGGATTGGCCTAAAATGTCCCCCAGAGCTGCTGAGGACCAACATGAATCTCCAGAGAAGAGACCCCCTAAACAGGTGTACCCAACTCTCCCCAATTCACCCTCGCCAACTGACAAAATGAAACATGGGGATTATGAAACCTTACAATCTCGACGTCCAGCTTACAGGGACCTTAACTGGGAACCAGACCATAAAGCCATTAAAGCATTCCCAATAAACCTCAACCACAGAGGGAACTGCCTTGCAGCCTCGCATCCTTGGGAGGCTAAAGACCTCAAGGAGTTAAAAAAGGCTGTAGCAGAAGACAGGGCTAACTCACCTTGGACAGAGACATTACTCCAGGGTCTAGTCCACCAGCCCTGTACTACCAAAGACTGGATGGATCTCAGCAAGGCCGTCCTCCCCAGTCCCACATTCATTAAATGTTGTGTCCTCTTTAAGGAGGAATGTTGCATTCAAGCAGAAAGAAACCAAGCAGCTAACCCACCGAACCCTATTTCATTTGGGATGCTCTCAGGATCAGCAGATCAGTATACAACAGGCAGCTATTGCCCCCCATATGCAGGCCAGGTCCATGCCTTGGGGCTGGCTGCATGGAAAAAACTATGCGAAGGGCCGCCAGAGTCTCCTGTTGTGGGAATAACTCAAAAACCCACAGAATCTCTCACTGAATTCATAGATAGAGTTAAAAAGAGTTTAAGATGCAAGCTCCCACCAGGCCCCCGGAGGGATCAATTTATCAAATTGCTGGTCTGGGAAAGAATGACCGGGGATCATAAATTGGCTTGTGCAGGCCTCAAAAATAGATCTATGAGCCAATGGATAATTGTGTCTAAGGACATACGGATTCAATCACAACAGATTAGGTCCATGACTACAGCCCTACAAGCCCAAACAGAAGCTTTAACTTCAGCATTTATGCAGGCCTTTGCAGGATTGACCTGGGAATGAAAAGGAGTTGAGATGCCCGCTAACAATAATGGAGGACAATGCTTTGGATATGGCCAAACGGGACACTTTAAGAGAAACTGCCCAAGGGGTGCAGGGGTGACCCAGAACTGCAGCTGCTGAAGGACAGAGAACCACAAAAAGGGCCCCCACAACCCCCTGTCCCCGTTGCCACAAAGGCTACCATAGGCAGAGAGATTGCAGATCTAAATTTGACATAGAGGGAAAACCTTTAAACTAGCTATGGGGCATCCAAGGAGGTCAAACAGAGCTCCTCATTTGGCCAATGCCCAATGCCTATAACACAACCCACCCGAATTCCCTCTGCCAATTGGACGGTTCCTATCATTCCAGGATTGTGGCCTAAAATGGATATTTTCATTCAAGTAAAAAAGTTCTGATGCTTGATTGACACAGGAGCAGATAGGACTGTACTTAGGAAAGAATAAATTCCCCACCATTGGTCCCTGGTCCTGGGACCCCAAATCCTAGGGGTTGGGAGAAATACAAAGTCAGAGGAAACCAGGGATTGGCTTTGTTGGAAGGATGTGAATGGGACTCAGGGTGAAGTCCGTCCTTTAATAGCCCCGGGCTTATTGGCCAATCTCCTAGGACAGGACATCCTGGGGGAGACACAAGCCTATATTACCACTGACCATAAGGCCTTTTATGGAGATATTGTAGACATGAAAGAATGTGCCCATGTACCTCCCCCTCAAGAGGATTTTTGTTTTCACTATTGGGGAGACCCACCAAAGAAGCCCTAGGTACACCCCCAATTCTAGAGGCCACTGCTCCTCAGGTGCCTGCCATCCAATGGTCCCCTGGACCCCTGATTTGGGTGAAGCAGTGGCCACTCCCCAAAGGGAAATTACAGGCCCTACAAGAGATAATGCAAGAACAATTGCAATTGGAACATATCCAACCTTCCACAAGCCCCTGGAACACTCCAATTTTTGTTATCAAGAAGTCCTCTAGTAAATGGAGAATGCTGCAAGATCTCCATAAAATCAATGCTAGGATGACCCTAATAGTCGCCCCACTTAGGGGGATGCCCTGGATTCCTGCCATTCCCTATGATTTATATCTAGTGATAATAGATATTAAAGATAGTTTTTTTCTCCATACCATTACAGCCACAGGACTATGAGAAATTTGCCTTTTCTGTACATTTTATTAACTATCAGGTGCCTGATACTAGATATGAATGGACAGTCTTACCTCAAGGTATGGCTTACCTTATGACAGTCTTACCTCAAGTCCAGCATTTTGTTAAAAGCCCTACTATAAGCTACAATACAGGTACCCCAGGTCACACTATATGTTTATATGGATGACATTATCCTGGGAGCACCCAATCCTTTATTGTTGGGAGAACTTTATAGAGTTAGTAAAGAATGTCTTCAAAGGGAAGGACTACGTATATTGGCTGATAAGGTCCAAACTGTATCACCCTTTAAAATATTGGGTGCCCAACTCCACTTAAAAGGGGTGACTCCTCTAAAGCCTCAGCTGGCCATTGCCACCCCATTGACCTTAACGGAGCTCAAAAAATTACTAAGAGAAATAAATTGGCTGAGAGCTTGGATACCAATATCCACTGAAACATTAGAACCCTTATTCCAGCTACTAAAGGGGAAACAACCCTCTTACCTAATTACTTTAACCCCACAACATCTTGAGATCTTCCACACAATTCAAAAGGCACTAGATCAATCTCAATTAGCTCAGTATTTGCCTGATAAACCCTTAGAATTATGGGTTCTCCCTGGTAAGACATTGATGACTTCTGCCTTTGTATAGGACAGACTGCCTCTTCAATGAGTCCACACATCCCTGGGTGGTACACCTAGAGTATACACACCTACAGATCAACTGGCTCACCTGATAGAGAAGGGAAGAGACTTAACCCTCAGGCATTATGGTATTGATCCTCAAATTGGTCAACCCTTATAGACTCAGAGATCTAGAATGTTTAAGCAGAAACAACAACCAAACAGTCCCTAGCTCTAAAGGTTTTCTTGGAGAACTGGATTGCCGTTATGGGCCCTACAAATGGCTGACTTTTTTCAGGCCCCTCAATGGAAGACACCTAAATTATTTACTAAGGAACCATTATCAGGAGCACTTAATGTATTTACTGATGGGGGACAACATGAGTCTGCCATGATAATTTTCTCTGGGGACAACAAGAAGCCAATAAGGTACATTCATACCTGTAAAGGCTCAGCCCAATTCAAAGAAGTTATGGCAGTTACAATGGCATTAACTAATGTAAGGGTCTCCATGAACCTATTCTCTGATAGTCTCTATGTAATTAATCTTCTCCCTAGGTTACTACATTCCCACATCTGATTGGACGAAAATCCCATTACAACCCTGATGATCTAAGCCCGGACACTTCTTACAGAAAGGAATAGCCCAATCTTTCTACAACACCTTAGGGGACATTAAGGTTTGCCTGGATTCCCATCTCAAGATAATGCTGAAGCAGATAAAATGGCTTCTGTTCAGATACTGTCCACCAATCTAAAGAAAGCTGAGTACCTACAGACCTCACTCATGTCAACTGGAAGGGACTGCATAAGAGGTTCCCTCAAGTTCCTAAAAATGATTGCACTTATCTGCAATTCCTGCCAGCTCCTTTTACAGGTACCACCATTACAACTATGGGGGGTAAATCTCCGAGGCTTGAGACCCAACTCTTTATGACAAACTGATATCATACATTATGCTCCATTCATAAAGCTTAAATACATCTTGGTGTCCATTGACACATTTTACCAAGACTTCTGGGCTACAGCCCACACGGGAGAAAGGACTAGACATGCTCAGTCCCACTTCCTTCAATGCTTTGCCATACTAGGATTGCCACAAAAAAAAAAATGGATAATGTGCCATGCTTTATAAGCAAAAGCCTACAAGACTTCATGTTATGGGAGATTCAACACACTACAGGGATTCCTTATAACCCACAGGGCCAAGCTATTGTAGAACATAATCATCAAAATATTAAGGCAAAAACAAAAGGGGGGAATAAGCCCCCATCAACAATTAAATATGGCCTTGTTCACTATTGACATTCTCAGTTTTCAAAAAAATCAAATATATTCCCACTTCAAAAAACATTGGGGGCAATAAGAACAGAGACCTGAAATACAGGTAAGATGGAAAAACCCCCATCATGGGGCATTGGAGGGGCCCAAACCCATTATTAACAATGGGTCGAGGCTTTGGGTGTGTCCACCCTATAGGAGGCTCAAATCCCATATGGGTGCCTACTAAAAATCTTAAATTTTATTGCCAGAGGGAAGATGACCCCAACCAACCAGAGTCAGACACCTCCAAAGACTAATAAGGACAAAAAGAAAGAATGGTGGCTATGCAACAGGCTCAGCAGGCTCTTGACCAATACTCATAAAAGGGGGAAGAAGAGAAAAAAGAGAAACATAGACCTAACCAGATCCATGGGTAACATCGCCCTTGAGATAGATTTTTTTTATCTCCCCAGAGACCATGGTGAACGTGGGATGAACCTTCACATTGATCCTCATTGGAGGGGCCATCATTGTGGGGCTTACCTTGATCCTGTTCCTTACTATTTCTGACTTAATTCATTGGCTTGGAGGGATCAACTCAACCCTTTGAGAGAGACTGAAATCAACTTGGTGGTGTTCTTCACCTGGACATACTTAATGCTATTCTCATGGATCATCAGAGAAGGCTTAAAGGCTACAGACTAGTGATGTTCTTGCTACTGCTACGGGTAGAACTTGAAGGGTTGGGATTGCTTTGGAGCTATGTAGTTAATCACGGTATGCTGCAACCAATGGGTGGGGACTTAGTCTCCCAGCCCATGGCTTGTATTGTTGGGTTTGCTTTGGTATAAGATTATATACACCATAATCATACTACACAACAAAAGATGATTATGCTAGCACAAATCCTAGAGGAGACACCCAGTGGAGGCCCTCAGGACCCTTGGATACAATTGGCCTTCCAAGAGGTTGTTCAGGTTCCTTGATAGAGATGGCTACACTAAGGATGTAGCCATCTTCATGAGATGCTCCCCTGGGGTTCACTCGAGGAACAACCCTTTGAGCCCACCTTATTACAAAACAAAAAAGGGAGATATGTGAGGGCCTCAGTCTAGGTGACCTCAATAATCTGGCAAGGTTAGACATAGATGTTTTGATGGAGGAAGTCAGAAGGGCATAGCTCAGGATGTTTTAAAGAAATTTCACTACATACAGCCTGCATGCTGGCTTGACCTTTAAGGTGATTGGTTGCCCGTATCCCCGCCCTGTAATTCCCCTTGCTGTTTCTGCCTTTATAAGATGGCTGTGGACTTGCAATAAATGAGTTCCTGCTTGACTAGACTCCCTGTCGTGTCTGATTGTCCTTGGGAAGGAGGGCTGGGAGCGGGCAGAAAGCGCACTCACTTTCCCCAATCCCCCTTGTGGAGGACCCACCAGACAAGCCTGCAGGATGGAACTGTGATTCCCAGGGACCCCCACACCCAACATTATCCCAAGAGGTGTGATTAGCCAGAAATGTTCAGTTATGTAGACTGCATTTTGATAACCTGGTGAAAATACTAATGTGGTGAACATGTGGCACAGGCAAAAATACCTTACTCAATATGTGGTTTTCAATTAGAAAATGTGTATGTCTCATTTTTCAGATGATTTGTCTCATTTCTCAGATCACCCCAGTTCTTTCATCCAAGTTACATAACTCAAGGTCAAAATGTATTTTTATCTTGCAAAATATTTCTATTGAACTAGATGATGTAATAAGAGTTTTTAACCATTTAAGAAACCATGCTTGAAAAAAGTTGGCTTTTCACGTCAAAGAATGTTCTCCTATTTCTAAATCATTAGAGAACAAATTCGTTTATTGAAAAATATATGATGGCTTCAATAAAGCTAAGAAATCCTGAAACTCAAACAAATGACTACTGTTATTTGAACAAACTGACAAATTTAACTGAATATACTCTGGATTTATTTCACAAATACCATTCGTTTCAAAACAGGAGACGTTTTTCTGAAGTAACTTATAGTACTAGCAAAATGAAATATCACTCACATACAGAGTCATCATTATTTAATCATGTGAGCTTTCATGAATAATAGAGAAATCAAACAAAAACAACAAAATGCCATTATTCTTCTATTTAAATTTCTGATTCTATCTGTATCTATAAACTCATCTTTTAAAAATATACAAAATAGAATGAATCCAGAGGCATCAGTGAGGTTAATATCATCTACAGGGTTTGTTTTATTGTCCTTGTTGTGGCTCCATACTTTTAGATCTATGTGCTTCTGTCAAGAACCTCAGCAAATTCAATGGGAACATATTTTAATTTAATTATTTGCTTAGATTCAAAAGCCTATCATAAGTACTTTACATTCAATAACTGCTTGGTTCTTCATGGTAGCTTGCAAGAGCCCTGGCTGTACTGCACCTGGTAAAGCTATCAGAAATCCACTCTGTTGAACAGAAATGCTGTCTGTACTTCTCAAGCATCAGTTTCATAATAATCAATTCATATCTCACAAGCAAGAGTAATATTTACTTGTATATCCACAATCAACTATGAGAAATGAGCAATTATGCAAGTTTCTGGAAGCTTTCCCTACTTCTATTACACGGAATTCAGATGCAAACTTATTATTCACCAAACAGAAATGAATATAACTACATTTGGAAATAGCATTTTTACCACTCCGGGAATTTTTCAATATGTGCATGAGGGCACTTGAATGTATGGGCCTCTGAAGAGCAAAGGGTGACTTTGGGAATGAATCATCCTGGATTGTTTAGCGCACTTTTTTTTTATTTCTTCCACTCATACAAAATTGATAAGTACCCCATTCCCCTTCCTCCCTTCACCCCTTCCTAGATTCCCTTGCTCCCTCTCCCCTTTTCCCTTTCCTTTCCCCCCTTGCTCTGGGGTTTCCCAAGCTCCCTTTTCCAGGTACTAGGCACAAGTCAGAGCTATTTCCATCCATCATTTTTACATGGCATCTGACATCTGAAGTCTGGTCCTTCTGCTTGTGAGGTAGAAAGCAGAGCAAGCATAAACTCTGAACCATCTCTCAAACCCTATTCCAGAATTCCATCATGTGAACTTTATTTAGGATCATGGGTCTTAGTGGGCTATGACAAAAACAATTTATTCTTTTAAATACACATTTAGCAATTAATGACAGAGAAAATAGTTTTAACATTATCATCTTTTCCCCTTGAAATTTCAATTTGATAGTTCACTAGTATTTACATTTTAACTTGAGTAACACTAAAAATACTAGCAGGAAAACTCAAATATCAACTTCCTGTGTAAATATTTAACGTCCCTCTCATGATGTGCTACATAACATTATGTGTAGCAATTACTCTGTGTGTTGCTGAAAATCTCATCATAAAATGGCTTAAAGGAAAAAGGGTTTTTATTTTTGGTTTATGATTATCTGGTTACAAGTGCTTGTCCAGTTTGGCAGGAGAACCCACACAGACACCATGAGCCAAAGGAACTGGCCACATCATATCTAAACTTCACTTGGATAAATACCTTGAAGTAAGATTTCCAAAAATCTTATAATAATGTCTGTTGCAGTTTGCCTGCATGGTTGTTGATAAAATCATGGCAAAACAGATTAAAGGAAAAAAGGGTTTATTTCCTTTTAGGATATTTATAGTTGTTTGTCCAGCTTAGCAGGGGAGCCTACTTCAACACCAAGGGCCGAAGAAGGAGGCCATCCTCTACCTACATAATAGCTAAGATATACAATCCTTACTTGCCACACAGAAACTCTGGCCGAGTTTACAGAAGATGCCAACTTTCTCAATCCGTTCCATAAATTTTATTCACCATTGCAAGAAATAATCCCACCCACCATGGGCTAGGCCATCCCCTTCAGATGAACAATCTCTTGTATGTTGCTCTGAATTTAATAATTTTTTATTATTTATGCAATTGTGCATGTGTGTGTGTATGTATGTGTGTGTTTATTTATTCATTATGTGTGTGTGCGTGTGTGTTTGTGTGTGTGTGTGTGTGTGTGTGTGTGTGTGTGTGTAGAACCATGGGTGAATTCGGGAACCACCATGGACCGCCTCCACCTCCTCCTTGCTTACTCTGCCCTGGATTCACAGGCTCTGCTCTACCAGGACCAGAAATGCAGGCCGCCCCTACTTCAGCCTGGCATTAGGATCTGAACTCAGGACCTTCTGCCTGCAAGGCAGAGGCTTAACACCTGAGCCACCTTTCCAGCCCCAACTCTTAATTTAACTACTACTTCTCTACAAATGTGTCAATATCAAGTTGACAAGTGTATCAAACTATGATACTTTATATCTTGTCAACTTGACATAAGCACATATGACATTTAAACTGTAACCTTTAATTCTTGTCCTCAAAGGTGTTAAATTTATCTTACAATATAAATGTATTTGATTTAATTCCAAAAATTCAAAATTAAAAGTTATAATAATTCATTTTAGAATGTAAATTATTGAAATCTCAGTAATTATTAAAACAGTAGAACTGAGGGGTTGGAGAGGTGCCTCAAGGGTTAAGCCTCTGCCTTGCAGGCGGTAGGTCCTGAGTTCGGATCCTAGACCCCATGTATAGATGCCCGGCGGAAGCGGGGGTGGCCTGCGTTTCTGGTCCTGACAGGGTGGAGCCTGTGAATCCCCGGGCAGAGTAAAACAAGGAGGTGGAGGTGGTCCATGGTGGTTCCCAAATTCGTCCGTGGCTCTACACATACACATGTACATACACACATGCACACAAGCACAATTGAATAAATAAACAAAAAAATTTTTAAAAATCAGTAGAACTGAAAGTTTCTCTAAAAGAAAATCTAAAATCTCTTAGCCATAAGGTCCTGTCAAATCAAGTCAAGTTAAATATTTTTGCCACCCAGAATAAACAGTAAGATGGAATCATCAGACCAGAGCAGGAAAATATCAAATTAAGGCTAAATTCCAACAAATGTAATACTGTATCTTGTACTTCAATGTCTGCCTTTAGTTGCTCATCATGTAGTTAGGGTGGGTTAAAGATTTTGGAAAATTTCAATCCCTCTTCACAGCTCAAAGCTGCAAAAGCAGTATTTCTTAAACTATGTTCAATTTCTACTCATGGTCATCCTCAGCATATACTGCATGGTTCTGGCATGTCCAATAACATCTTGTGTATATCTGTGCCATTTTAAGCTTTATCTTCCTTTGTAAAAACTTCAAACTTGCCACTTGGTGACAAATTTGAGCTGTTGTCAATGAACCCCTGAATCCTGCATCAAAACTAGTAACACCTGAACCAAGCTGAATCTCCACTTGCCACCATCCTCAGCATACATCCATCCCATGGTTCTAGCATCACTAACAACAATCTGGGTTCCCCTCTACAGCTATAAACATCACCTTTCTTTGCAGGAACTCTAAGTCTTCCACTTGGTGTCAAGCTTTTGCTGCACTCCATGAACCTCCTCAATCTTACACCAAAACCAGTACCATCTGGAGGATGTGACAGATTCCACAGCAAAGCTGAAACATACCTTGGTCTACTTGAACAGCAGCTGCACCAACTCTCCTGTGTTGACTCTGCAAAAGCCTCTTTCTAGGCAGCTGAAAATTCCAAAGGACAAGAAAAGCTTCAGCCCCTGAAGAAATTTGGGTTTTCTTTTTTTTTAGTATTATTATTTATTATGTATTCAATTGCGCGTGTATGTGTGTGCACGCATGTGTATGTATGTGTGTGTGTGTAGAATCACGGACGAACTCGCGAACCACCATGGACCGCCTCCACCTCCTTGTTGTTTACTCTGCCCAGGGATTCACAGGCTCCGCCCCACCAGGACCAGAAACGCAGGCCACCCTCGCTTCCGCCAGGCGTCTATACATGGGGTCTAGGATCTGAACTCAGTACCTTCCACCTGTAAGACAGAGGCTTAACCCCTGAGCGACCTCTACCGCCCTGAAATTCGGGTTTTCAAACCTTGGAATCATCATTTGGTGATATTTATGTCTTACACAGTCCCAATACAAAGCACTAGGTTTTGCTTCACTGATGTTCATTTCTCCAACAACAGCAGCTATTCTGCTGCCTTCCCTTTCCACATCCCAGATTCATGGTCATTAACACAGCTCTTCTCTATCAAGCAAATCAGTCGATAGTCTTTAAATTCAACTTCACTGAAGTCCTTGTTCCCTGTATCACAGACAGGACTCAAATAATCCATGACTCGCTCCGCATCAATGTTTTCCAAATCTCCCATTAAACATCCACTTTTTTTTGCATCCACAGAAATCTTCAAACATTTCCAAATTGCTCCAAAAAAACATTTGAAATCCATAAAAGCCACATAGCCAGATTTATCAGCAACACCACACTTCCTGGGTACCAAATTCTGTTGCAGTTTGCCTGCATGGTTGCTGATAATTTGCCATCAAATGGCTTAAAGGGTTTTGTTTTCTCTTATGATTATCTGATTACAGTTCTCAGTCCAACTTGACAGGCAATTACACACCAACAACATGGCCAAGGGAGCACTGTTTACAATAGAAAAGTCATGGAATCAACCCAAATGTCCAACAGTTGACGAGTGGATAAGGAAAATCTGGTACATCTATACAATGGAGTACTACTCAGCCATCAAAAATGATGAATTAATGGAATTTGCTGGGAAATGGATGGAATTAGAAACAATTTTATTGAGTGAAGTATCCCAGACCCAGAAAATTAAGCACTGTATGTACTCCCTAATAGGTGGCTCCTAATACCAAACCCACTTAGAGACACTCAAGAATAAATCTCTGTAATACCTACAGTAATTGCAAGGATTATGAAAAGGAGGGATGGGGTAGGAGGGCCACACCAGAAACAAGGAGAGAGGGGGAACATATTATAGCAGAGAAAATAGGCCACCATCAAGGACTGCAAGTACATAATGAGACATCTGGTTAAGTTCACAGACTCTCCTTCCAAATCATTTACAATTGATGGGGTATGATCTCACCAGAAGGGGAGGGCATATAGTCTGGCAGATAAAAAGTAACTATTTTGCAAATGGGTGATTGTCCCCTCCCTCACTGCGGTTTCCTACTTTTATTATATCTACCTTTGAATATACTCTTATAACAAGACTCTAGTTTAACAGCTTTTTATCTCTGGCCAGGGGGTGACATCCAATACCCATCAGGATGGAGTGAAGGGCATTGCAGGAGCAGCAAAACCACAAAAGAAAATCAAGAAACCATAATCCAGAACTTCAGAGACTCTATATCAACCACCTGGAACTAGGCCAGCCTAATCTCTCCCCATCCTGAAGCTCAGGGAAATTTTCAGAAGAGGGGGCGATAAAAGTGTAAGAGCAAAACGATGGGAGGAGCAATGATATGCAAGATACTCCACACAAGTTAGGGTGGAAGTAATCATATTTGGACTTTGCATGCCCTGTGCAATATCCAACACACTATTGACCCCACAAAGTCTAGCATTTTCTAAAGGCACTAGGATCCTTGGAAGCAAGGGATTGACAGCCACAGTAGTGTTCCTATGCTTAAGGGGAACACAGGAATGCATTCTGGGAAATGCCACTGGGTCCTTGCACCTCATCGGAGAGGAGGACCCAGAGGAGAGTTTGGCATGCACATTAAAGGATGCTCTGGGGATGGGAGGGGGAGGCACTGGTGAATGGGTAGGGAAAGGGAAGGGGAGGGGGGCACAGGGTGGTGGGAGGTTGGAGGGAGGGAGGGGACCGATGTACCTGTTAAGTTTGTATAAGTGGAAATTTAAAAAAAAAGAGATCTTCAAACATTTCCAAATTGCTCCATTAAAAACATTTGAAATCCGTAAAAGCCACATAGCCAGATTTATCAGCAACACTGCACTTCCTGGATACCAAATTCTGTTGCAGTTTGCCTGCACGATTGCTGATAATTCGCCATAAATGTCTTAAAGGGTTTTGTTTTCTCTTATGATTATCTGGTTACAGTTTTCAGTCCAACTTGACAGGCAATCACACACCAACAACAGGGCCAAGGGAACTGGCAATACCATCTCAACACAACAGTTGAAAAAGGGACAATCCTTATGGCCAGGTGTGCACAAGGATATCAAATTTCTCAACCAGCTACTGTGTTTATTTCAAGGCCTAGTCCTAATCACCATGAGCTGGGCCATCCCAGTCAGCTAGACAATCTCCTACAAGTTTGCTCTGAGCTTAACTCAACTAATTCTTTAGAAATACTCCCAGAGCTCAATCCTCAACTGTCAAGTTGACACCTATAATATAATTATGACACTTAATATGCAAAACATGTCTGGTCAAGTATACGGAAGGATGCCAAATTTCTCAACCAGTTTCCTCCGTCTTACTCACCTGCCAAGGTTAGTCTCTCATACCTTGGGCTGGGCCTTCATCATCAGTTAGACACTCTCTTGTAGGTTCACTCAGGGCTTAATTCAGCTACTAATTCTCTATGAATATATTCAGAGTTTGAATGCTCAACCATTAATCATTTATGTCATAGTGGATCATACTATATTCTCTACATATGAACAAACTATTGAAAGAAGGAATGAGTCAGACACAAGCTTGTGGAAAATTTTCTTCAGAATCAGTTGATCAATGTACAGAGGCCAGTAGGTGTTATTCTATTTACTTTACTCAATGCAGCTATTTCCATTGAAGCATCTTTGTAAACATGTTACCAGAAAAAATATGACTCAATGTTAATATATATAGTTGTTCAGACAGAGATGGGCCTTTTCTGACCTTTTATTATGCAATTCATTTTTTAAGGAAGTTTAAAATCATGTGTTCCATTATATGTCTAAAGAAAGACAATTGATGGCTTAATGAATCTCCTATTTCCTTATAATATAATCATGTTTGTCAAATAGGGTGTTATTCTAGTCTTCAATTTCAATACTTTCTTCAAACATCAATCCTTCTTATATGCATCATTCAGATGCATATAAGAATTATATGGAATTACTGGGACCTTAATATTTTTGCATATTGACAAAAAGAACTTATACTATATTGAGCATTGGAAATTTACATCATCCACATCAATATTTATATCATTTTATAATTGTAAATATTTTTGTATCATTATATATATCATTGTATATTTGCATAATTGTAAAAATGTCTGTGGTCCTTTATGAGTATTGTTAATCAAATCATAAATGATATGTAAGTCACAATTAAAACTATATAATCAAAGATGGGACAATGCTGTGTCCTACTCCTATTCATCCATCTAACTTTAAGTCTCCTCTTATATTAAGGTCTTCATTTAAACAGTCTTTTATCTTTGGTTAGGAGGTGACCCTCCATACTAATCAGGATGCAGCCAAGGGCAGTGCAAGAAATGCAAAACTGAAAACAACAACAAATCATAATTCAGAACACCAAAGACCCTACATTAATCATCTGGAACTAGACCAGCCAAATCTTTCCCCATCCTAAATCTCAGGGAACCTTGCAGAAAAGGGTGCGGAAAGATTGTAAAGGCCTAAACATGGGGAAAATCAAAGATATGCAAGATACTTCACACAAATTAGAGCTGCAGCAGCATATGCAGGACACAGCATAGCTGACATGTCAATGTTTAGCTGTGTATCACAAGGCAGAAGCTCCAGGCAGTAGTATATTTAGAGGCCAGGAATTAAACAGCCACAATAGAGTTCCCATACTAATGGTGGAGCCCAAGAAAGTACTCTACTGAGCCCTGAATCCTTACTAGGGTGGAGGACTCAGAGGGAGGTTTGGCATTCACACAAAGAATGTTCTAGGGGATGGGAGGGAGGGAAGGAAGAAGCACTGAGAGGGGTATGAAAGGAAGGGGAAAAGGGGAGAGTGGAAGTGGAGATGACTGGGGAGGGGATGAGGGAGGGAGAGGATGGGGATACATATTGTGCTTGTATGATTAGGACAAAATAAAATGTCAGAGGGAAAAAAGTATGTGATCAATTTCAAAAACTGTTTTTCAGAATTTTAATGAAGTCTGATGTCATTTTAGACTATTACAAATGGCATATATTGCTCCAGTATATTAGTACACTGGATGGCACAAATTTATTCAAAATACAGAAAAGAAGCTCTTATTTCTATTATTATACTGTAGACCATGTAAAATCCTTAAAGGTAAGTCTAAGCCAACATTAAAATAAACTATACCGTGTACAAATTTTTTTTCCTAATTCAAACTATAGCTTTACTGAAAGAAAAACAATGTATTGGCATGTGTTTGTTGAATATTTCTTCACCTAAGCAGGTAAGTTTCACTATGGACTTATTATCAAGGGTCATCTTTCTAAACACTTATTCCCAAAACTAACTTCCTCTTTAGTGAAGTTTTCTAAGATTTTTGATCTGTGCAGCTCTTGTTTTGCATGTATTTTCTTATCCCTTGTCATCGCTGTTACTGATATAAATCTAGGAAAATGACTGGTATGTAAATAAAGATATTTTTAACTGAATCATACCAATAATTCTCTTTGAATATCTTTCTGATAGTTTTCTAATATTTGAAATGGATGCTGCGGCATAGCTAAAGTACATGTTTATCTTGGTGTTTCTTACAATGCCAGTTTCTGACACTCTCATTTCCAAAGATTTTTGTCATTACTACATGTAGAGTATAGATAAAAATTCCCACTTTGATATGATGAAAATGCTCAGGTAATAACAGCTATGACCATGATACATTCCCGTGACCTTAATGTATTCTTTCACTTTCACCTATGTAGGGCAAACTAAACTGTTCTACATAATGGGACAATATAAATATGTTCTATGGATTGAGTGGGGTCAAGGTTTAGCTTTGAGTTTTCCCCACAAACTCATGTGTTCAATGTTCAAGAAAGTCATGGACACTTTAGAAGATAGAGTCTTGATGGAGAAAAGCACAGAGGTGGGTCTTGGGATTGGTTAGCCCTTCATTGCTTGTGTTAGGAATCTGATCTGTAAGTTTATAGTTTTCTCTTTCTCTCTACCTCCTTTATGTGTGTGACTTAAGTAGATATGACCTAAGTTGCCTCCAGCTTCTTCCAGACAGTCATAACTTTTCTGTCACAATGGACTGTATCTCTCCTCTAGAACTCTAAATCAACTATATCTCCCTTTACTCTCCTTAAGTTGTTTGAACCTAAATGGTGTCTCTCAGTAGTAGAGAAGAATACCTGCTACATTAATTTTAATCTGCAATTGCTGTGAAAGTAAGAGGATCTAATATCAGAATATAAAATTTTGTGAAGCTGACAGAATTTGGTACTAAACTTGGTACTAAAAATTGAAGTGGATAGTGTGCCTTCAGAACTGTTTGTTGGAGAACTCTGGAACTTTGATCTGGGAAAACATACATCTGTGTCTTGGAGTTGAAGCCAAAGAGCCATTCAAGTGAGAGCTTCCAAGACAGTAATGCTATTAGAGATTCAGACAGTGGAAACCAAGCTTGAGATGGTGCAAAGGGAAATAGAGACAATATTCGGAACTGTAAGGGGAAAATGAAGTAATGCGTTGTTAGAAAATTTAGTCAAGTTTTGTCATTGTCCTCAAAGCATGCATGAAGTGGTTATCAGAGGAAATTTCAAGACAATGTAATCTTGACAAAGTATCTTGGCTGCTTTTTTTATGCTTTTATTGGGGGTTACGACAATAAAGAGTAAGGAATCAGGCAGAAAGAAAAAACTGTGAGGTTTGATGAGGAAAAAAGTACTGAGCAGTTTACAGAGTTGAATCAGGAGGATACAGACAGCAGAATGGTGGATATTATTAAAGAGATTAGGTCCATCAGTGAATCAAAGCTCCATTTGGACAAGATCCTCAGAGAAGGCTCCCAGCTATGATGATACAAATTCTTTTGGAAAAGAAGAGTAGAAAGTGAGAGTTCCAAGGGAATGCTCTGCTGAAATAATGCAACTGCCCAGGAAAGATTTTCCTCAATGACAGCACAGAGAAGCTGAACCAGCTGTGATTCAAGGAAGTCAGTCTCTAAACCAAAGATATAACAAAACCTGTCAATGTCTTCCAAGTGGTACCGACTTAAGCAGGATTGAAGATGTGATAATGAGGCTTTAGATAACATCCCACA